>JBBBVM010000958.1:0-692965 GCA_037355625.1 Petunia x hybrida | reverse complement strand
TTGCATCAAAGCATTGGAATAATGGCTCAACAAATTATCCTACAATTAAAAAAAATTTTAGCAATTGTTTTATGCATTTCTAATTTCAAGCTGAGTTACTAACCAAAAATTCCTTTTGAGAATTGATTGGCAAGCTGCAAAATCTGTTTACAAAAGATGTACAAAACCTTGCATCAAAACATTATTTGCCAGATGGCAAGCTATTTTATCTATTTTGATTTTGATATAGAAATATCAAAGGGAGCTCAAACTCTATTCCAGATTTTCTCACTCGAGAATCTTGCAGGGAAGATAAAATGCCAGAAAAAAGAAGGAGAACTCCCAGCACTTCCTCCTCCGGAGGAAAACAACAAGATAAGCTGTCTCTCCAGCAAACAATTTCAGTTGCTCCAAGCAACTTTCAAAGGACGTGGCTGACCCAAATCAGCCAAATATCAAACTCCAGCAGACTATGCTATGAAGGGAATCACCCATCATATCTCCTGGAAAAGGCAGAACATTTCAATTGAAAGCCCAAAAAAATGGCAGATTTAGTTGAAGAAGAAGAAATCAACTGCACAAACATCATCTGACTCCTGGTCAGATACAGAATTCTTAAATTGTGTAAGCTTATGGGAATTAAAGCAACCATAAGTGATCCTAAAATAAGAAAACAATTTATTGTATTTAAAATTTATGTTCCACTGTGGCGGCCTAAGGCCACGCATCTATCTTCTTCCTCTGTGGCTGCTAAAAGCACCGAAGACACCAGTGGTGGCCAAAAAGCCCCAACACACAGAGCACAAGCACGGTGTATTCAGCACCCAAAGGCACTTTCTTCACCAGTGCCACAACCAATTTCTTCATTCAAAAGTTCCCTCCCTGAGGAACCAACCTACTTTAAAAATGACAATATCTATCCTCTTACCCAAATTGAGCCAGAATTTTGGCATCCAAACACCCTAAGAAGTAGCTAGTCAGATGCTCAGCCCATCGCCAATTTCATACAACAAACTCCTGACCATACTCAGAAATTTTATGAATTTATCCTTGCGGATACCCAAATCTTGCTTATTCAAACCTATAAGGATAAGCAAACCAGGGATATGTTACCCAACAACGGGTGTGATTAATAAAATAATCTCACCAAAAGAATGGGGCACACTTCCAACCAAATATAAAAATTTTCCAACCTTTTCGACCTCAATATTTTAATTATTACGACTACAGGCTGCCTGGATGAATGCCTTCACTTTTCAAATCACCTAGGAAAACACTCTTGGTTTATCCTTTGGGGTAAACAATTAGTCTCTGAATTTCCTCAGTGGTTCATACATCAATGGTGGCCTGTATATGGACACAAAATTGAAATTTTTTCCCCCTTTAGTTAAAGAAGGATATGAATATTTCAGTACTAGGTTCTATAAGTCAACAACAGATACCTGCACTACTTCAATTTTCCCATAGATTCTTCACCTTCCGTGGATCTATTCCCAAAAATTTTCTTTTCATAAGCCAGATGGACACAAAGGACTACCATGGTTAGCCCTACAAGGTCACACCAAATGGTACAAGAACTGGAATCCTTCCGAAGCCTATGTTCCGGCTTTAGAAAAATGGTTCCTAGAGAATCCAAAGTATTTGTCTCCAACAGATGCTGCCCAATACTCATTTTTTCAACAAAAATCAATAGCAGCTGCACAGTAGCCAGCTCCAGCAATAAAGGAGACTTTATTGAACAAATGGAATTAATCCTCCAACAACTTAAAGCTGGATCCTCCAGCCAGAAGTCTCAACCATCTTCAGAAGAAGAAGAAGAAGAAGACGAAGAAGAAGACCCTGATTATGACTTAGCAGAAGAATATCAAATGCGCAAGCATGACATCAAGGTGTCATCATTTTGATGCACACAATTATTACATCAGCATGACAAATCATGACATCAACTAAAGCTGACATCACCCATGACATCAGCAAGCATTAGCAAGATAAAGTTGACCTCATCCATGACATCAACAAGCATTAGCAAGAGTTGACATCATCCATGACATCAACAAGCATTATATTTCATGTATTTTTTTGCTATAAATACCCCCCCACTATCACTTGTAAAAACACACACCACTTCTACTACATCATTCACAATACTCCTCCCTCTCTCTAGAATTGGTTAGAGTTCTATCCCTCTAGCATTGTAATATTTTCAAGTTTAATATAATCCTCTTATATTAAATTTTTGTCTCTAATATTTATATTTCATGCATATGGTCGGTTTTACCGCCTGATTTACTTTACTGCATTGCATATTTATTTTTTGCATTACATATTAATTATGGTTGGCACTGCCACATAATTACTAACTTAATTAATTAATTAACCTGCACTTGCTTCCTGTCCTTACTTCCCTTTATTTCTTCCCCTTTATTTAGGGGGAACCGCTTCCGGCCTCTTGAATATATATATATATATATATATACACACACACATTTCCTTAGATAATACAGATTTTCAATTTTCTAAATGAGATATTTCTTAAAGTATTTCCTTTGCCAGTAATTTAGGTCGCATCAAAGGCAAGCACTTAAAATATTGTGAATTGTGATCAGACTAGCTTTTAGCAAGTGACTTCTATAATAACAATTCCGTTTTTGGTGTTGTTGGAATTTTGACAACAAAAACCAGCTCTATTTTTTTTTTTTTAAAAAAAAAAACAAGCTCATGATATGTGTTCCGTTAAACAATAATTGAGTTTCTTTTCGCCACCTATTAGTATAACAGAATGTGGCAGCACGCTCTTCATTTTAAAGTGTTGAAACTCCCTATTAAAATCTTGGCATAAGATCTTTCGCATATATTTTTCCTAATCTTTAAGTCAACTTAATTTAAAATTCTAACATACTATAAAACTATAGTTTTGCTTTGGTTTCAAATTTGGAAACTTCACGCACGACTATATTACAGGTTCCGTTGATTTCATGTATGGTCACATAATTATGTATATGATAACGGGAAAGTCATAAGATTATTCTTTTATAATATTAAAGTCACTTAATAATAGGTTAATTTCATAAGAAATATAACCCACCGTAAAGTTAAATCTCCCACGGTTGAAATTGCCACAATATCACCATATCATTTTTGCCACTATCACATGATATGGCAGAAAATTAAAAGAAAAAATTTTCACCCTGTAATCCTATTTTAAATTTAAATGAATAAAAACTAATGAGAGGAAAAAAAAAAACGACCCATATAAAAGAGGATTTTTAAAATGCCTACCTACGCAAGTGAATAAGTTACATTTTCATACCCACAATATTTATTTTTCATTCAATACCAATGCACCCCAATTATATTACATTCTATATCTGCTAGCTAATCTTCTCCTAGGCATCATCACCACCCCACATCCTCACCTTCTTACCCCACTCTCTCTCCCACTCCCAATCCCACCCCTCACCCTTCACACCCTTCTACCACATCAAACCTACCCCGCCTTCTCACCTTCATTTTTAGATCGAGATACCACCCACCTCCACCTCCTACCACAATTGCACCACCCCAAACCCCACCCCCATCCCCTCATCTCCGCATCTAAGACACCTTATCTCCCCACCTTTCTACCCCACACTTACCTAACTTCCTCACCTTCATTTTTAGATCGGACTTCGGTGCCTTAAGCGGAAGAGGGGTTTTGCCCGTACTGGTATCCGAAGAAAAAGGGAATGGCTCGGCTATCCCATGTTACGGCCTCCGGCAAGCTAAAGCAGGCACCAAGAGCTTGGTTGAAAGGTGAAAGCAGCATGTATAAGAGCCAAAATGGGAGTAGAGGAAGGAGCCGGTTTTCCAATACGTAAATCGGATCATTCAATGTTTATAAGGAACAGGAACTTTCCAACAGATCGGTTGCTGCTTCCACAGCTAAGAAGGCTTTATGGAAAGCTTTAAAAGAGTGGGAGAAAGGGGACGCATAAGCGTTGGATAATACAGGATTGACAGACTCACTCACTGGACCGCGAACCAGAGAAGAAATTCTTGTAGTTGCATAAGGGGGACGTTGAAAACATTCCAGCGGACTCCTGCGCCATCCATTCTTCCAGTATGAACCAGTTAAAGAGCATACATCGTAGAAGACGAAACTCCTTGATTACACCTCCCACCCACCTCCTACCAAGATCCCCCAACCCAACCCTCACCCCCCACTCCAACCTCTACCTTTCACCCCTCTATAACCCAACTCCCACCCACCACCATAACCTGCACACCCCACGCACCACCTCCTCACCTTAGTTTTAGATCAAAACACCACCTACCCGTACCGCCTACACACCCTCACCATAAATCCACAAATATTCAGGTTCAGACCTTCAAGCTCTAGTACCCCCACCACCTACCTCTTCCCCGACCCTACCCCATCATCCCAAAAAACTTACAACCACCCATCCCCAACCTTTCTACCCAGTACCCTCACAACTATATTCCACCACAACCCTACCTCTGCACCCCACCCCCTACCCCACTTCCCTACTTTTTACCTTACCTCACTCCCACCTTCCTACACCATGCTCCACATCCTACCCACCACCTACCTCTACCTAACCAACCCTCCGCCCCATCAAGAGATTTCACCATCACCCTCTCCTAACTGCCCACTGCCCACCTTCTTATCTCTCACACCATACCCCCTACCCCGACCTCCTACCTCTTCCCCACCTCTCACCCCAACCTTTTCCAACCCATTTCGCCCCACAACCTCCAAACCAACCTACACCTCATACCTTACCCCGCCAACCACCTCAAAACCCACTCAACCTCTCTACCCCAATATCGTAAACCCTATACCTCTTCCCCTTTACTTTCTACCCCGCACCCGCACCCACAAACTCCCACCTACCTCCCATATCAACGCCATCTTGCACCCACCCCTTCACCCCAATCTTACCCACTCATTCAACCTCCTATTCCCCCTACTTCTCCCCTTCCCCCTATCCCCTAAACCAACCCCTACCATTTAACTCGACCTCATACCCTCAACCCACCCTTCACCCTCACCATGATAACAAACCCCCTACTTATCCCCCTAACTCTTTACCCCCTCCCCCCCAACGACCTCCTACCTCAACCCCACCTCCGATCCCAAATCCAACAACCCACACCGTACCAAACCACCTGTCATACCAACATTCTACTTAACTAGGACCGAGACTCGGGTTTGACTGGGTAACTCGTTTGAGTTAGAAATTGGAGTCGCCACCTAATATAAATTTCTAATGTTTATTAGGTCACCTAAATGTCTAAGGTCGGGTCTTTTATTCAAACACGTTTAATTCCAGAGATTCAAGGGTAAGAAGTCCAAGTGACTCGGGGAAGAAGGTGTTAGGCACTTTCCCAAGTCCCACAAAAAGTGGTTCCCGCCCGAGCAATTA
Source organism: Petunia x hybrida (assembly GCA_037355625.1). Classification (NCBI taxonomy): domain Eukaryota; kingdom Viridiplantae; phylum Streptophyta; class Magnoliopsida; order Solanales; family Solanaceae; genus Petunia; species Petunia x hybrida. The sequence continues at coordinate 687,560 of JBBBVM010000958.1, read as the reverse complement.
ATTTTGGGATGTCTAACAAGTTATAGATAAATGTTAATCATGTTCACAAATATATTATTAACTTGAAAGTCAAATAATAATCAGTCACACAATTGAATCTATTTATGCAAAACAATATATATGGGCAGCAAGTACATGGTATTGGGCTTTTAAATTAGCAAGAACGGCCTAAGCCCGTATGCCTAATCGCACATTTGGCCTCATATTCGCAAACATATATTTGGTATGGCTAATATCACAACAGTTAATTCAATTCAGTTAAGTTATGTAATTTTCAGTATTTAATACAATTTGCAGAAATAACCAGTTTTGCAGAAATAGGCAGTTTTGAAGAAAATATTTTAGATTTGTTTCAAACCAACTAGGGGTTATTTTTGAAATAAATTTTAGCCATTTAGGGTTGGAGTGACTTGACATTAATTGTCGAGCCCTAACCTTAATGGCTATTTTAGTTTTGTGGCCAGTTTTGAAAATATATGTATATAAAGGGGGGATGTTTTAGAAAATGGGTCACGAAACACATAAAATGCACATAAAGGGGTTGTCGCACATAACATATACATATAGGGATGCAAATACATGATAACATATGTTAGATTTTAGAAAATACATATAAATACTTGTATAGTTGGCCCCGATAACTTATACACCCCTATACATTATTAGATTAGTGTATAGGAGTATAAAGTTTGTTAAGGATTGGTTTAAACACATAAAGGGCAAGATTGGATATATGTATTGGGCCCATACAATTTAAGTTAAAAACAGGGGCAGTTTAGTTTACATATATAGTCACAGATCAGACGAAGTGCACATTCAGCCCCTTATTATTAAGATTTCAGAATAGCATAGAATGACATATTTCGCACGTTGTAATTTGAGTTTAAAAACTTTTACACACCAATTATATTGTCCAGATCCCAAATAAACTGTCACGACCCAATTTCCAAGGGCTCGTGATGGCACCTAAACAACATTTGCCTAGGCGAACCAATGAAACAAGATGCGGAAAAGAACAATAATGTGCAAAGATCATAAATGGATATATAAATATAAAAGTGTGAAGTCCAAAAGAATATATCCACAAAAGAATTGGAGCATTCTAAGAGTGACTCAATAAATTATGAATATACATTAAAGAAATCTGAGTCCTATCTCTAAGTGACTCCGGCGGTATGCCACCACGGTCTGTGTGGTCGGCTCACCTCAATCAAAAGTCTCAGAAGCCTCGGGAACCGCTAACGTCCGGGCTGCTGACTGGATGAAGGACCTGCGCACGTAGCAAAGTAAGTTATGAGCCGAAGCCCAGTAAGATCACCGACAGGCCCGCTAAGGTACCCTTGCGGGACAAGTCGCTACATGCATCATAAGCAACAACATACTATAGTAATCATACAATAAAGTAGTGAAATCACAAATAGATGTAACACATTCCATACACACAAGTAGTAACCAGAAGTCTCAAGGATTATGCCCATCCAACGTAAGGCATAGGTCAACTCAGCGGCGGTTTGGAGGTCCAATCTCTACTCCCGTGCCGACTAACCTAGACCTACGATGGACTAGCAACACCACTACTAAGTATCAACCATATACCGTGACCCGAAGTCACTATCACAATCATGAATAAGTAGACCAACGACCCGTAGTCGTTGGCTCATCTCAAATCTGTCTACGATCGCACCACACCCCCCTGTCAAGTGCGTCGTATCTCAATAAATCAAGTGACCACACCACACCCCCTGTCAAGTGTGTCACATCTCAAAGATCAAGTGTCCACACCACACCCCCTGTCAAGTGTGACACATCTCATAGTATAGGCGACACCACACCCCCTGTCAAGTGTCCCTCTAACAGTATTAATATCCACGACATTAATAACAATAACAGAAATATTAATAACGATAATATTTCACAGTCACCGTAACCCAGGTTGGTTATGCTAGCTGAACGTAAGGCGAAGGTTAACCCGACCACAGTTTGGGGGTACAATCCCTACTCCCATGTCGTCCAACCAAGGTTACGTATAGACAGCACTACCCAACCCGGCACGTGAACAAATCAAGTACCAATATCATACAAAAGCCGGCAAAATCCTCGGCAAGACATTTATCATGACATGCCGGCAACATCCTCGGCCATGTCCCAAGTTCTTGCTATCTAAGTATGGTGTAGCAAGCGTTACTACGATATAAATTTAAGCTACCTCGACGTAGCGTTTAGACCGGCACATACCTCGGTCGAGTCACAATCTCGCTATTTATAACAAACAATAATAGCAAGTAATTCACATCATTAATCCTAACCATTGTTAGGTATATATATGCGTACATGAAGCATACTAGCATGAAGGAAGAGTCCACAAGCACAATAGAGGTCAAGTCTCACTTACCTCGAAATTCGGGCTCAAATGCCGGGAAGAATCTCCTTTCCCGCTCGCCTTGTCCGCGAAGGACTCTCCACTAGGTCTATTAAGACAAGATATAGCACATATGAGTGCTCAATTATAGCTATTTAAGCCTATAGGCATCCTAGGGTAAAAATTACCAAAATGCCCCCAAGTAGGGCCGAGCCCTAAATTCACAAAATATACTTTTCCGGACTCCCCATGCTCCCGTGAGTCCAAAAGTACACTTAAATTCCACATGCGAGCCTTGCTCGATGTCTTTCCCTAATTCTTAAGAATCTAGGGTTCTAACCCATTTCCAAGAATCAACCCTTTGATTCTTGTGTTAATCAACATAAAAATGGATTGAAAGGGCTTACCTTAAGTGTAAGTATGATTGGGTCTACAAGAAATATCCAAATATCGCCTCAAGAGCTCACCAAATGATTTTTATAAGTTATGAACCGAAATGGCCCGAAATGGCCTTTTTATAGCAGTTTTTTTGCCTCTGTGACAGCTTCTTTTGAGAAAATCATAACTTTTGATAGGTATGTCCAAATGACCTGAAACTGGTGCCATTAGAACCAAAACTAAAAGAGCTACAACTTTCATGTTTTGAGTTTTTCCTAATTCCTTACGGATTGGCCGGAAAATCAGCTTTTATCCGGCTGTTTGCGCCAAAACAGAACAGAAAAGTCGCACCAGATTTTCTACTGTTTTAGGGACAAAACGGGACCCTACGAAGCTCGGAATGATCCCAAATTTTGCACATAAGTCATAAAATACTTGGGTGACATGCTCGTCAAGACGGAACTCAATTCGGACCTCCAGAACTCAAAAGTGGGTCCCATAGCAAAGGTTCAATTTTCGACTTTCGCCAAAATAGCGAAATTAACCAAACGACCTCGGAATCCAATTCCGAAAGTTGCTACAAGTCACAAATGACTATACGAACCTAACGGAACTTTCGGATCTCTCATCGGAGCTCATTTGCTCAAATCGAGCTCGGAAACCTCTTTTAACTCTTTTAAACTTCCGAAACGGGGACTTTATCAAAAGTCCTATCAAACGAGGTCCGTTTTCAATTTTGAAGGTTGCTACATATCATAAATGACGAGACGGACCTAACCGTGCGCTCGGATTTCCATCGGGGTTTGTTTACTCAAAACGACCTATCGAAACCCCATATTCCTTTCCGGAATTTCATAAACGGATCCTTTTCTCGAAAACCTATCAAACGGACTCCGTTTCGACTCAGATTTCACAGACGGGTCATAAATGACCTAACGGAGCTTTTGGGACTGTCGACACGCAAATTGAGATCCCGGATCCCGTAACGACTATTTGAGGGTCGTTACATTCTCCACCACTTAGACTCTCGGCCGTCCTCGGACGAGCCTAAGTCTAAGGTAGGATCCACACACTAGCCACGGAGCTGGCACGGATTTTGAGGACCCCTCGGTACCACCCGAAATCAATAAAACTTAAAAATGCAAATTCAGGCTTAGAAAATACAAGGATTTCATACCCGAATCATCGAACAAGCGCGGATGCCTCTCACGCATCTGGGACTCAAGCTCCCAAGTGGCCTCGGCAATGGAGTGATGCCCCACTGAACTCTCACAAGCAGAATCACCTTCGATCTCATCTTACGGACCTCTCTAGCCACAATAGCAATAGGCTCCTCCGAATAAGCTAAGTCGCCATCTACCTCTACGGAAGCCATATCGATCACATGAGACAGATCGTGAACATACTTCCGGAGCATGGACACATGGAACACCGGATGAACAGACAGAGAGGGAGGCAAAGCCAGTCTATAAGCAACGGCGCCAACGCGCTCCAATATCTCAAAAGGCCCAATGAACCTAGGACTGAGCTTGCCTTTCTTCCCAAATCTCATAACACCCTTCATGGGCGACACTCTGAGGAATACCCGGTCCCCAACCATGAACTCAAGATCTCTCCGCCTCCGATCTGCATACGATATCTGCCGGCTCTGAGCCGTGCGGAGTCGATCCTGAATAACCCGGACCTTATCTAAGGTCTGCTGCACCAAATCGGGCCCCAACACCTGGACCTCACCAGACTCGAACCAACCGATAGGCGAGCGACATCTCCAACCATACAATGCCTCAAACGGAGCCATCTGGACAGAAGCCTGATAGCTATTATTATACGCAAACTCTGCTAGCGGCAAATGGCTATCCCAATGGCCTCCAAAATCAATAGCACACGCCCTCAACATATCCTCGAGGATCTGAATGGTCCGCTCAGACTGGCCATCAGTCTGCGGGTGAAATGCAGTGCTGAGATCGACCCGAGTACCCAGCTCTCTCTGAAAAGATCTCCAAAACTGAGCTGTGAACTGAGCACCTCGGTCAGAAATGATAGAAACAGGAGCACCATGCAATCTCACAATCTGCTCAATGAAGATACGAGCCAGACGCTCCGAGGTATAAGTAGTCCTCACTGGAATGAAGTGAGCCGACTTCGTCAGTCGATCAACTACTACCCACACCGAATCATGCTTACCCACGGTCAGCGGCAAACCAACTACGAAATCCATAGTGATCTGCTCCCACTTCCACTCGGGAATGGGCATAGATTGGGTCACCCCGGCTGGCCTCCAGTGCTCATACTTCACCAGCTGGCAATTCAAACACCGAGATACATAATCAGCAACATCCCTCTTCATCCCTTTCCACCAATACAGCTCTCGAAGATCATGATACATCTTCGCAGTACCCGGATGAATGGAATATCTCGAACTGTGAGCCTCTGCCAAAATCATCTGCCTCAGCTCCACAATGGCTGGAACACATACCCGGCCGTTAAGCCGCAAAGCACCATCATCACCAATCACGAACGAGGACACTCCCCCACTCAGGACCCTGTCCCGGAGATCTCTCAGATAAGGATCCTCGAACTGCCTTTCCCGAATCTGGGAAGCTAAAGACGACTGAGACCCCACATATGCAAGCACCCGGCCTGGAACAGAATCATCAAACCGAACCCCACTAATGGACAAAGCCTGCAACTCACGGGCCAACGGCCTCATATCAGCATCAAGATAGGCGAGGCTACCCATGGACTTCCTACTCAAGGCATCGGCTACAACATTAGCCTTTCCGGGATGATACCGGATAGAAAGATCATAATCCTTCAGCAGCTCTAACCAGCGGCGCTGTCTCCCGTTCAAGTCCTTCTGAGTGAACAAGTACTGGAGACTCTTATGATCGGTCTCACATGGCTCGCCATAAACATAGTGCCTCCACAACTTCAGTGCAAACACGACAGCTAACAGCTCCAAATCATTGACAGGATAATTCTTCTCATGGACCTTCAGCTGTCTCGAGGCATAAGCTATCACCTTACCCTCCTGCATCAGAACGCTACCCAGGCCAACACCCGAAGCATCACAATATACGGTGAATCCCCCGGATCCACTAGGCAAGGCCAACACTGGCGCTGAAGTCAACAGAGTCTTAAGCTTCTGAAAGCTAGACTCACAGGCATCGGACCACAGGAAAGGAACATTCTTCTGGGTCAACTTCGTCAGAGGTGCTGAAATAGAAGAAAACCCCTCGACGAACTGCCGATAATAACCTGCGAAGCCTAAGAAACTCCGAATCTCTGTAGGAGAAGTAGGCCTAGGCCAACTCTGAACGGCCTCTATCTTCTTCGGATCAACACACACCCCATCCTTGGTCACCACGTGACCTAGGAAAGATACAGAACTGAGCCAAAATTCACACTTGGAGAATTTGGCATACAACTGCTGATCCCTCAGAGTCCGAAGAACAACTCTCAAGTGCTGCTCATGCTCCTCCCTGCTCCTCGAATAACCAAGATATCATCGATAAACACAATGACGAAGGAGTCAAGGTAGGCCTTGAACACTCGGTTCATCAGATCCATGAAAGCAGCTGGGGCATTCGTAAGCACGAAAGACATCACCAGAAAACTCATAGTGGCCATATCGGGTACGAAAAGCAGTCTTGGAAACGTCCTCGGACCGAATCCTCAACTGATGATACCCCGACCTCAAATCAATCTTCGAGAAGAAGGTAGCACCCTGAAGCTGATCAAACAAATCATCAATACGCGGCAAAGGATACCTATTCTTGATAGTAACCTTATTCAGCTGCCGGTAATCAATACACATCCGCATAGAGCCATCCTTCTTCTTCACAAATAATACCGGGGCACCCCATGGAGACACACTGGGCCTAATGAAGCCCTTATCGAGCAAATCCTGAATCTGCTCCTTCAGCTCCCTCAACTCAACAGGAGCCATACGATACGGGGGAATAGATTTAGGCTGAGTGCCTGGCAATAGATCAATGCAAAACTCTATCTCCCGCATAGGCGGCAAACCCGGCAAATCATCAGGAAACACATCCGGATATTCACAAACAACCGGAACTCTATCAAGGGATAACTCCTCTACCCGGACATCCCGAACTGAAGCAATATATCCCTCGCACCCACTAGATATCATCCTCTGTCCCTCCAAGAAAGAAATGATCCTACTCTTCGGAGAAGGCCTGGAACCTCTCCATACAACCCGAGACTCACCCTCTGCCCCGATCGTCACGGACTTGGCATGGCAATCCAAAGTCGCATGACAGGAAGCCAGCCAATCCATGCCATAATGACATCGAAATCAGACATATCGAGCAGCATCAGGTCCACTAAGGACTCTAGACCACAGATGGAGATCATACACTGCCGATAACCCCTATCTACACATATAGAAGACCCGACAGGGGTGGCAACCATAAAGGGATCATCTAAGAAGACCAGATCCCTGCCCAAGCAAGGGGCAAATCCCGGCGACACATACGAATAGGTAGACCCCGGATCAATAAGAGCATAAGCATCGCGGCCACAGACAGAAATAATACCTGTGATGACATCATTGGATGCCTCAGCATCCTGACGAGTCATAGCATAGACCTGCGCCGAGCCTCCTGAACCCAGAGCTCTCTGAGACTGCTGTCTAGGAGGAATCTGAGAAACGGGCCTGGCGGCCTGAGGACCAGATGGTACCATAGCTGCGGATCCCTGGCGACCTGATGAAACATAAGGGCAACTCCTGACATAGTGCTCTGGAGACCCACACTCAAAATATCCATCACCTCTACCTCCTCTACCGCCTCTACCACCTCTGCCATGACCACCTCCAGACGAACACCTCCCATGATGCCTCTGATGGCACCTCCCGCACTGCGGCGGACCAGACTGCGAAGAGCCACCCCGCCTCTGGGATGACTGAGGCCTCGGGGTCTCTGAAGAAAAATCCTGGGCAGGCAAAGCAGCAGCCTGGGGCCTAGACTGAGAACGGCCCTGATGACCCTGACCCCTCTGAGCGGATCCACTATACCCACCAGACTGAAGCGATCTCTTAGCCGCCCTCTCCGCGTCAGCCCTGGCGAAGATATCCTCCATCCGCCGCGCCACATCAACTATCTCAAAATATGACTTGTTGCCCATATCAGGGGCAACAGCTACCTGCAAGCGGGGATGAAGACCCTCAACAAACCGGAGGACCTTGTCCCTCTCCTGAGCCACCATAGCCGGCGCAAACTGAGACAACCACAAGAACCTGGTGTCATACTCTGAAACAGACAGGTTTTCCTGCCTCAACCTCTCAAACTCGCGCCTCTGAGCATCGTGCTGACTCTGGGGCACGAACCTGCTCATGAACATAGACACGAACTCAGCCCAAGACAAAGGAGGGAGGTCACTAGACCTCTGCCGCATCATGGAGACCCACCATGTCTCCGCATCTCCCGATAATCTGAAAGAAGCACACTGCACCCCTAAGGTGTCTCTAGTGCCAAGAACTGTCAAAATCTTCTCACACTTCTGAATGTACCTCTGGGCAGTACATGTAGCTGAGGTACCGTCGAACTCTGGAGGCTGAAGCTTCATGAATGACTCTATCCTCTTGGCAACCTCCTCAGTGCCCATAGGAGGAGTAGAAATAACAGGACCTGCCTGAGGAGCAGAAGCAGAAGGCTGGGCAATATGATCAGGAGCAGCCTCAGAAGTAGGCGTGCTCATAACAGGTGTGGTCGGCTGAGGAGCCGAAACAGGAGCTGCAACATCATCTCTGATAGGGACCTGATGGCTAGACAAGGCCATCAGTCTCATATACTCCTCTGAAGAGATCACAACGGTGCCTGGCACAACAGCAGGCACAGGGGGAATAGATGCTGACAGAGTCGCTGCGGACACCGCAGGGATAGCTGTGTCCTGCCTAGTGGCTGACGGGCGACCTGCCCGAGTCTTCTTAGCAGCTGGTGGCTGCGTAGGTTCTGATGGCTCTCCCGCAGACGCGGGTGTAGAAGATGCAGCCCTCCTGGCTGAGGATGCTCGCGTCCTCGCCATCTGATACAATACACGAAAAAGGGTCAGCACCTATATAAGCTACTCAGCACGAATAGAGATGAAACGAAGGGAAAACATTTCCTAACATGCCCTTGTAGCCTCTCGCTCATAAGTATGGTCGACAACATACCCATAAGCAAGACTCTACTCAGACACTGCTCCAAGACTCCTAGGACTCGAATTAGAACCTAGGGCTCTGATACCAAACTGTCACGACCCAATTTCCAAGGGCTCGTGATGGCACCTAAACAACATTTGCCTAGGCGAACCAATGAAACAAGATGCGGAAAAGAACAATAATGTGAAAAGATCATAAATGGATATATAAATATAAAAGTGTGAAGTCCAAAAGAATATATCCACAAAAGAATTGGAGCATTCTAAGAGTGACTCAATAAAGTATGAATATACATTAAAGAAATCTGAGTCCTATCTCTAAGTGACTCCGGCGGTATGCCACCACGGTCTGTGTGGTCGGCTCACCTCAATCAAAAGTCTCAGAAGCCTCGGGAACCGCTAACGTCCGGGCTGCTTACTAGATGAAGGACCTGCGCACGTAGCAGAGTAAGTTATGAGCCGAAGCCCAGTAAGATCACCGACAGGCCCGCTAAGGTACCCTTGCGGGACAAGTCGCTACATGCATCATAAGCAACAACATACTATAGTAATCATACAATAAAGTAGTGAAATCACAAATAGATGTAACACATTCCATACACACAAGTAGTAACCAGAAGTCTCAAGGATTATGCCCATCCAACGTAAGGCATAGGTCAACTCAGCGGCGGTTTGGAGGTCCAATCTCTACTCCCGTGCCGACTAACCTAGACCTACGATGGACTAGCAACACCACTACTAAGTATCAACCATATACCGTGACCCGAAGTCACTATCACAATCATGAATAAGTAGACCAACGACCCGTAGTCGTTGGCTCATCTCAAATCTGTCTACGATCGCACCACACCCCCTGTCAAGTGCGTCGTATCTCAATAAATCAAGTGACCACACCACACCCCCTGTCAAGTGTGTCACATCTCAAAGATCAAGTGTCCACACCACACCCCCTGTCAAGTGTGACACATCTCATAGTATAGGCGACACCACACCCCCTGTCAAGTGTCCCTCTAACAGTATTAATATCCACGACATTAATAACAATAACAGAAATATTAATAACGATAATATTTCACAGTCACCGTAACCCAGGTTGGTTATGCTAGCTGAACGTAAGGCGAAGGTTAACCCGACCACAGTTTGGGGGTACAATCCCTACTCCCATGTCGTCCTACCCAAGGTTACGTATAGACAGCACTACCCAACCCGGCACGTGAACAAATCAAGTACCAATATCATACCAAAGCCGGCAAAATCCTCGGCAAGACATTTATCATGACATGCCGGCAACATCCTCGGCCATGTCCCAAGTTCTTGCTATCTAAGCATGGCGTAGCAAGCGTTACTACGATATAAATTTAAGCTACCTCGACGTAGCGTTTAGACCGGCACATACCTCGGTCGAGTCACAATCTCGCTATTTATAACAAACAATAATAGCAAGTAATTCACATCATTAATCCTAACCATTTTTAGGTATATATATGCGTACATGAAGCATACTAGCATGAAGGAAGAGTCCACAAGCACAATAGAGGTCAAGTGTCACTTACCTCGAAATTCGGGCTCAAATGCCGGGAAGAATCTCCTTTCCCGCTCGCCTTGTCCGTGAAGGACTCTCCACTAGGTCTATTAAGACAAGATATAGCACATATGAGTGCTCAATTATAGCTATTTAAGCCTATAGGCATCCTAGGGTAAAAATTACCAAAATGCCCCCGGGTAGGGCCGAGCCCTAAATTTACAAAATGTACTTTTCCGGACTCCCCACGCTCCCGTGAGTCCAAAAGTACACTTAGATTCCACATGCGAGCCTTGCTCGATGTCTTTCCCCAATTCTTAAGAATCTAGGGTTCTAACCCATTTCCAAGAATCAACCCTTTGATTCTTGTGTTAATCAACATAAAGATGGATTGAAAGGGCTTACCTTAAGTGTAAGTATGATTGGGTCTTCAAGAAATACCCAAAAATCGCCTCAAGAGCTCACCAAATGATTTTTATAAGTTATGAACCGAAATGGCCCGAAATGGCCTTTTTATAGCAGTTTTTTTGCCTATGTGACAGCTTCTTTTGAGAAAATCATAACTTTTGATAGGTATGTCCAAATGACCTGAAACCAGTTCCATTAGAACCACAACTCAAAGAGCTACAACTTGCATGTTTTGCGTTTTTCCTAGTTCCTTACGGATTGGCCGGAAAATCAGCTTTTATCCGGCTGTTTGCGCCAAAAACAGAACAGAAAAGTCGCACCAGATTTTCTACTATTTTAGGGGTAAAACGGGACCCTATGAAGCTCGGAATGATCCCAAATTTTGCACACAAGTCATAAAATACTTGGGTGACATGCTCGTCAAGACGGAACTCAATTCGGACCTCCAGAACTCAAAAAGTAGGTCCCATGGCAAAGGTTCAATTTTCGACTTTCGCCAAAATAGCGAAATTTAACCAAACGACCTCGGAATCCAATTCCGAAAGTTGCTACAAGTCACAAATGACTATACGAACCTAACGGAACTTTCGGATCTCTCATCGGAGCTCATTTGCTCAAATCGAGCTCGGAAACCTCTTTTAACTCTTTTAAACTTCCGAAACGGGGACTTTATCAAAAGTCCTATCAACCGAGGTCCGTTTTCAATTTTGAAGGTTGCTACATATCATAAATGACGAGACGGACCTAACGGTGCACTCGGATTTTCCATCGGGGTTTGTTTACTCAAAACGACCTATCGAAACCCCATATTCCTTTCCGGAATTTCATAAACGGATCATTTTGTCGAAAACCTATCAAACGGACTCCGTTTCGACTCAGATTTCACAGACGGGTCATAAATGACCTAACGGAGCTTTTGGGACTGTCGACACGCAAATCGAGGTCCCGGATCCCGTAACGACTATTTGAGGGTCGTTACGTAAACTCAGAATCCCAATTTTTATTTTTAAACCAAAATCACCAAAAACTATTTAGCAGGTTTTAAGACAGTCAAAGATCATATTTTTTTTAGGATGATGCAGCACATAGGAGATGAGGGTTGAGAGAGGCCCCTGTGTAGCCTAGAAGAAAGCAATGGTGAGTTCCTCACTCTAATCATATACAAGCAGGGTATCCTAGCAAATATACATAGATAGGGGATTTCTAAGGGGTGTAGAACATGTATTTAAGCTCTGTTTCTTAAGTCATCAAGTTAAAACTGCCTAGGTGATTCATAATCTCAGTGATTATGCTTCAGGAATCAGCAACATCATGGGGTAGCTACTAAGCTATATACATTCAGTATCCTGCAGTTATTAACACTGGTATGGCCTTTTTAGACCATCCTAACAAACTGTATAGAGGTTAACAGGGGCTAGAAGAAACCCAAAACCAAGATGCAAAGTGACAAGACTTCATGCAAGTAGAGGCAGTTTAAATCATAAAAACAAGCAGAGAAAAAGAGCAATCAAAAGGACATGGCATAAGCAGGTTCAAAACATAGGCAACAGTGATTAGAGTAGAGGCATACCTTCTAGGTGATAGTGGTGAGTAAAAAAGCAAAGTGCAGGTAGTGTTAAGTGCTTGCAGAGACTGGGTCAAGAAGGAAAAAGAGAGCAGGGATCTTCCAATAATCTTGAAAGAAATCGAGAAAAGAAAGTAGTATGCAGTACTCTGTATATCTAAGTGTGGGAATGTGTATGCCTGTGAAGTGTGTGTACAAGTGAAAAGAGGACCAGTTTATATAGTAGTGGGGTGGGGGATTTAAGTGCAAACGGGCAGAACACCAAAAGGGCAAGGGAATATTGTCTCCCATAATTAAAAGAATTCAAATAAGTGTACTTACTAAGTATAGTTCAGTCAATCCCTAAGTCTAACGAAAATCAGAACTTAAGACAAATATAGTTCTCTTGTTTTTACACCTAGTGAGGTCTAGGTTCAATCACTGTGCACAACAGGTTTTAAACCAGGTTTAGGCTCGAAAATCTTTACCAAATTCAAACAGGTTCTAATTGATGCAATATCAACTTTGAAACTAATTTTCCTTTCTAGTTTTAAATCAAGGACTCCAATTAAAGCTAATCAGGATCCTTTGGTTAATTAAGTCGGATTTGAGCACATCATTCAAAAGAAATATGTATTGAAACACAAATGATAACCTAAATTCATTGCATTTAATCAGTCTTTAAGCCAGGCATAGGTTCTAGATTTTAAAACTGATAAAAATGGCATGAGACTTAAGCTATGCTTGTACAAGATTCAAGGAAAAAAAAATTAACAAGCAATGCCTAACCAAATCAGTGATTAAGTATCCATTAAGGACCATATAAGTTTCAACTAATCATATTGTATACGAGCATGTTAATACATAAAAGAAACTAGGCAAATTTAGGCTTGACAATCGCATAGGACCCAAAGCAAATCAGAAAGAAAGAAGGAAAAAGGAAAAGGGTCAGGGTTACCAGTTTGGGGTTGAAATTGGGTCAAGATTGACCTAACTCCAATGACACATGCATAGGTTTTCCTTTTTCCAATCGTAATGCTCATGGTCTCAAGGAAAGAACCGTCGGAATGCCTTTTCAAGTGACAGCGATGGAGGTCGGGGTAGGGTTAGATTTTGACCGTGTCAAATGGGCAAACCATTATAGGGGTTTTGTAGCGGAGAGTGAGAGGAACTCGTGGGCATAATTCGTTTCTTGTTTTATAGGCGATAATGGGATAGGGAATTTGGGTTTTGGGGGTAAGATGTAATTAAAAAATGAAACTTTAGTTTAGGCCATCGGATCATGTGCGTTGAGGGTCAGGATGAAGCCACGTCGACATGACGTGGCAATGATGTGTGTAAGTGAGGTGTGAGGTGTACAAAAATGTTGAGGTGTATGTGAGTGTGTATAAATATGTATAAATTATGTATAAATGTATATAAATTCCTAAAAAAATGCATAGAAAATTGTATAAAATACTCATAAAATTATAGAAAAATAAGAAAATTAAATCTGAGGGATAAATATCTAGGGAAGCTTATTATTTTTGATTTTAAAGTAATTTAGGCAATTTGCTAAAATAGGAATAATTACAAGAAATTGTAACAAAACGTGCGAATTTTGTAAAATAGCCGTAGCTTGTGCTAGTTTCTTAGCCTAATTGGCGTGCTTGTGCAAAGTAATGATTTTGAATAAGGGTGAGTGAGGGTAATTGTATGGTTGTCAGTGCAATTTTATCTTAAGAATGGCTATTGAAACAGGAGGGACAAAATTTGGTGTTAACAGCTGCCCCTCTTTGCCCGGGGATGATGAAAGAGTCTTCGGGCAAAGACGTTGACAGAACGACTAATTTTGTCATTACTTTTGAAGAGTGTTTATGGATTATGAGAATTCAAGAGGTGCCATATTGTAATATTTTGCATTGTCGGATTGTATATCCTGCAGTAATAGTGACTTTTGTGAAGAAAAGTGTATATGTAAATGTCAGAAAATGGACTTTCCTGTTTGCTGGATCGTCTTGACAAAGTTTCTCATCATATGCATGTGTGTCCGTCATGTTGGGCTATATACATCTCTATTATGCCAAATTATCCACCACACACTATGCCGTTATTTTCATTGGGCTGTCTACCCTTTATCATGTTAATCCTTTCCCCGGGCTGTCTAGCCTCTAGGCTGTCTTCCTCTTATTATGAAAAATTTCGCATCGGGCTGTCTACCCTTTGCCATGCCAAACTCAACATCGGGTTGTCTACCTTCTGTCGTGCTAAACTTCTCACAGGGCTGTCTACCCTCAGGGCTGTCTGCCCCTTGCCATGCCATGCCAAACTCAACATCGGGCTGTCTAACCTCTGTCATGCCAAACTTCTCACATGGCTGTCTACCCTTCGCCATGCCAAACTCCACATCGGGCTATCTACCCTCTGTCATGCCAAACTTCACATCGGGATGTCTACCCTCTGCCAATGCCAACTTTCTCACAGGGATGTCTACCCTCAGGGCTGTCTACCCTTTGTCATGCCAAACTTCACATCGGGCTATCTGCCCTCTGTCATGCCAAACTTCTCACAGGGCTGTCTACCTTTTGTCATGCCAAACTTCACATCGGGCTGTCTACCTTTAGAGCTGTCTACCCTTTGTCATGCCGAACTTCACATCAGGCTAACTGCCCTCTGTCATGCCAAACTTCTCACAGGGCTGTCTACCTCAGGGCAGTCTACCCTTTGCCATGCCAAACTTCACATCGAGCTGCCTACCCTCTGTTATGCCAAACATCACATCGGACTGTCTACCCTCTGTCATACCAATCCTTTCACCGGACTGTCTACCCTCTAGGCTATCTACCTCCAGGGCTGTCTACCTTGCAAAATAAAAGCATAGTGAAAGGAAAGTAAATACCTTCTCGTCAGGAGATGTTTCGTGTTGAGCTGTGTACTTTTGTGACTGCATTCAAATAAAGATTTGTGAGTTGTGCGGGATGTGGTTTAGTTTGTGCATTCTTGGCTTGCTTTGCGCCTGCTTCTTTTGGATGCCGGGACCTCGGTCAAGATGATAGGGATACATATAAAGTAATAGATAATGTAAATATTTTGAAAAAGTTTTTGTAAGAAGAAAGTATTTTATTCCATCGAATCGTGAACCGCATTGTGTAAGATCATGGTCATTGTTCCTCAGGTTGTTCCAGGTTTCTCCATTAAATGAATTTTGAGGACGACCTCAAAATTCTGCCCCAGTTTCTTTATTTTGAAATTTCTTTGAGGGTCTCAAAAATTTCTGCCCAGTGTCAATTCTATCTGTCCTTTCGGAATTTTTGAGAGTTCCTAAAAAATTCTGCCCTAGTGTCTGCTTTATGGAAAAATAAAATTTTTGTATTTATGCGACCGAACCTTGGGTAGGTTGCCTACGTATCCCACTTGGCTAGCCTCAGGGCTGTCTACCCCTTGCCATGCCATGCCAAACTCAACATCGGGCTGTCTGCCCTCTGTCATGCCAAACTTCTCACAGGGCTGTCTACCCTTTGTCATGCCAAACTTCACATCGGGCTGTCTACCTTTAGAGCTGTCTACCCTTTGTCATGCCGAACTTCACATCGGGCTAACTGCCCTCTGTCATGCCAAACTTCTCACAGGGCTGTCTACCTCAGGGCAGTCTACCCTTTGCCATGCAAAACTTCACATCGAGCTGTCTACCCTCTGTTATGCCAAACATCACATCGGACTGTCTACCCTCTGTCATACCAATCCTTTCACCGGACTGTCTACCCTCTAGGCTATCTACCTCCAGGGCTGTCTACCCTGCAAAATAAAAGCATAGTGAAAGGAAAGTAAATACCTTCTCGTCAGGAGATGTTTCATGTTGAGCTGTGTACTTTTGTGACTGCATTCAAAAAAGATTTGTGAGTTGTGCGGGATGTGGTTTAGTTTGTGCATTCTTGGCTTGCTTTGCGCCTGCTTCTTTTGGATGCCGGGACCTCGGTCAAGATGATAGGGATACATATAAAGTAATAGATAATGTAAATATTTTGAAAAAGTTTTTGTAAGAAGAAAGTATTTTATTCCATCGAATCGTGAACCGCATTGTGTAAGATCATGGTCATTGTTCCTCAGGTTGTTCCAGGTTTCTCCATTAAATGAATTTTGAGGACGACCTCAAAATTCTGCCCCAGTTTCTTTATTTTGAAATTTTTTAGAGGGTCTCAAAAATTTCTGCCCAGTGTCAATTCTATCTGTCCTTTCAGAATTTTTGAGAGTTCCTAAAAAATTCTGCCCTAGTGTCTGCTTTATGGAAAAATAAAATTTTTGTATTTATGCGACCGAACGTTGGGTAGGTTGCCTACGTATCCCACTTGGCTAGCCTCAGGGCTGTCTACCCCTTGCCATGCCATGCCAAACTCAACATCGGGCTGTCTGCCCTCTGTCATGCCAAACTTCTCACAGGGCTGTCTACCCTTTTTCATGCCAAACTTCACATCGGGCTATCTGCCCTCTGTCATGCCAAACTTCTCACAGGGCTGTCTATCTTTTGTCATGCCAAACTTCACATCGGGCTGTCTACCTTTAGAGCTGTCTACCCTTTGTCATGCCGAACTTCACATCGGGCTAACTGCCCTCTGTCATGCCAAACTTCTCACAGGGCTGTCTACCTCAGGGCAGTCTACCCTTTGCCATGCCAAACTTCACATCGAGCTGTCTACCCTCTGTTATGCCAAACATCACATCGGACTGTCTACCCTCTGTCATACCAATCCTTTCACCGGACTGTCTACCCTCTAGGCTATCTACCTCCAGGGCTGTCTACCTTGCAAAATAAAAGCATAGTGAAAGGAAAGTAAATACCTTCTCGTCAGGAGATGTTTCGTGTTGAGCTGTGTACTTTTGTGACTGCATTCAAATAAAGATTTGTGAGTTGAGCGGGATGTGGTTTAGTTTGTGCATTCTTGGCTTGCTTTGCGCCTGCTTCTTTTGGATGCCGGGACCTCGGTCAAGATGATAGGGATACATATAAAGTAATAGATAATGTAAATATTTTGAAAAAGTTTTTGTAAGAAGAAAGTATTTTATTCCATCGAATCGTGAACCGCATTGTGTAAGATCATGGTCATTGTTCCTCAGGTTGTTCCAGGTTTCTCCATTAAATGAATTTTGAGGACGACCTCAAAATTCTGCCCCAGTTTCTTTATTTTGAAATTTTTTAGAGGGTCTCAAAAATTTCTGCCCAGTGTCAATTCTATCTGTCCTTTCGGAATTTTTGAGAGTTCCTAAAAAATTCTGCCCTAGTGTCTGCGTTATGGAAAAATAAAATTTTTGTATTTATGCGACCGAACCTTGGGTAGGTTGCCTACGTATCCCACTTGGCTAGCCTCAGGGCTGTCTACCCCTTGCCATGCCATGCCAAACTCAACATCGGGCTGTCTGCCGTCTGTCATGCCAAACTTCTCACAGGGCTGTCTACCCTTTGTCATGCCAAACTTCACATCGGGCTGTCTACCTTTAGAGCTGTCTACCCTTTGTCATGCCGAACTTCACATCGGGCTAACTGCCCTCTGTCATGCCAAACTTCTCACAGGGCTGTCTACCTCAGGGCAGTCTACCCTTTGCCATGCAAAACTTCACATCGAGCTGTCTACCCTCTGTTATGCCAAACATCACATCGGACTGTCTACCCTCTGTCATACCAATCCTTTCACCGGACTGTCTACCCTCTAGGCTATCTACCTCCAGGGCTGTCTACCCTGCAAAATAAAAGCATAGTGAAAGGAAAGTAAATACCTTCTCGTCAGGAGATGTTTCGTGTTGAGCTGTGTACTTTTGTGACTGCATTCAAAAAAAGATTTGTGAGTTGTGCGGGATGTGGTTTAGTTTGTGCATTCTTGGCTTGCTTTGCGCCTGCTTCTTTTGGATGCCGGGACCTCGGTCAAGATGATAGGGATACATATAAAGTAATAGATAATGTAAATATTTTGAAAATGTTTTTGTAAGAAGAAAGTATTTTATTCCATTGAATCGTGAACCGCATTGTGTAAGATCATGGTCATTGTTCCTCAGGTTGTTCCAAGTTTCTCCATTAAATGAATTTTGAGGACGACCTCAAAATTCTGCCCCAGTTTCTTTATTTTGAAATTTTTTAGAGGGTCTCAAAAATTTCTGCCTCAGATTCTTTATTTTGAAATTTTTTAGAGGGTCTCAAAAATTTCTGCCCAGTGTCAATTCTATCTGTCCTTTCGGAATTTTTGAGAGTTCCTAAAAAATTCTGCCCTACTGTCTGCTTTATGGAAAAATAAAATTTTTGTATTTATGCGACCGAACCTTGGGTAGGTTGCCTACGTATCCCACTTGGGGAATAAGGTCATAACGTAGTTCCAGATTACAGGATATATTGCAGAATAGTAAGACATTTTAACAAATGCAAACTCTTAGACATAGTATCTTTTGATAGCGTGTGCGTTGATTGGTTTTAGCCAAACTTCTCCATCCATTTCTTCCAATCTTAGTGCTCCTCCAGTTAGAACTCGATGGACCATGTATGGCCCTTGCCAGTTTGGTGCAAACTTTCCTCCTGCCTCTTCTTGATTAGGGAATATCTTTTTCAGCACTAATTGTCCAGGTTCAAAAGACCTTTCTCGAACTTTCTTATTAAATGCTTTAGTCATCCCCCTCTGATATAATTGCCTATCACATATTGCATTCATTCTTTTGCCATCGATGAGTGCTAGTTGCTCCATCCTCTCCTTGACCCATTCAGCGTCTTTCAATTGTGCCTCTTGAATGACCATTAGAGATGGTATCTCGACCTCTTCTGGTATCACTGCTTCGGTGCCATACACTAACAGGTAGGGAATGGCTCATGTTTATATTCTCACTGTAGTGCGGTACCCTAATAATGCATATGGTAAGTTCTCATGCTACTATTTTGAATTGTCTGTCATCTTGCACGGTATCTTCTTGATGTTCTTGTTGGCTGCCTCAACTGCTCCATTCATTTGAGGTCTATATGCAGTGGAATTATGGTGTTTGATCTTGAAAACTTCACAAGTGGCTTTCATCAAGTCACGATTGAGGTTAGACCCATTTCCAGTGATGATTGATTCAAGGATGCCAAATCTACAGATCATCTTGTCACGAATGAAATTTACTACCACTTTCTTTGTCACTGACTTGTATGATGCAACTTCTACTCATTTGGTGAAGTAGTCAATAGCCACCAATATGAAACGGTGTCCATTCGAAGCGGCGGGTTCGATAGGTCCTATGATGTCCAATCCTCAGGCGGCAAAGGGCCAAGGTGATCCCATAATATTCAACTCGTTGGGAGATACTCGAACCATGTCTCCGTGGACTTGGCATTGATGACATCTCCTTGCGTGTTATATGCAATCGTGCTCCATTGTGATCCAGAAATATCCGACCCTTAAGATCTTTTTTGCGAGCACAAAACCATTCATGTATGGGCCGCACGTCCCAGAATGTATTTCTTTTAACAATCTTGCAGCTTCTTTAGCATCTACGCATCTCAGCAAACCTAGATCAGGTGCCCTTTCGTATAGGACTTCACCGTTCAAAAAGAAACTATTTGTCAATCTCCTCAAGGTCTTCTTTGGAAGACTTGTTGCATCTTTTGGCTAAGTGCCATCTTTGAGAAATCTCTTGATGTCATAGAACCAAGGCTGTCCATCCAACTCTTCTTCCACATGATAACAATATGCTGGTTGCTTCCTCACTGCCACAGGTATTGAGTCAACGTAATTCTTGTCAGAATATTTGATCATGGAAGATATGGTAGCCAAAGCTTTTGCGAACTCATTTTGTATCCTAGGCACATGCCGGAACTCTATCTTGGTGAATTTTTGTTTCAGCTCTTTTATGCGCTCAAGGTACGGCAATATTTTGGAATTCTTTGCCGTCCATTCTCTTCGAACTTGGTGACTCAACAAATCAGAATCTCCAATTGCCAACAGCTCTTGTATGTTCATGTCTACCGCTATTCTAAGACCCAGGACGCAAGCTTCATATTCCGCCATGTTGTTGGTGCAGGGAAACCTCAGTTTGGCTGTGATAGGGTAATGTTACCCAATCTCGAAAACCAATACTGATCCAACAGCGACTCATTTGAAATTCACCACTCCATCAAAGAATAATCTCCAACCGTCGTATTCCTCTGTGATGTCTTCCCCTACGAACATGACTTCCTCATCTGGGAAATAAGTGTGCAGAGGTTTGTAATCATCATCCACAAGATTCTCGGCCATATGGTCTGCTAGGGCTTGAGCTTTCACCGCCTTTTGGGTGACAAAAGTGATGTCAAATCCACTGAGTAGCATTTGCTATTTGGCCAACTTCCTAGGTGGCATTGGCTTTTGGAAGATATACTTGAGAGGATCAATCCTTGATATCAGAAAAGTTGCGTATGATGTTAGGTAGCGCCTCAACTTTTGTGCTACCCAAGTTAGTGCACAACAAGTGCGCTCTAGCTGTGTGTACTTGGCTTCGTATGGAGTGAACTTCTTGCTCAGATAGTATATCGCTTGCTCCTTTCTTCCAGTTGGGTCATGTTGTCCTAATACACATCCGAATGCTGAATCTACCACAGATAAGTACTAGATCAAAGGTCGCCCAGGTTCTGGTGGAACCAGCACGGGCGGGAAAGACAGATACTCATTTATCCGGTCAAATAATTTTTGGCAATCCTCCGTCCATTCGATCGATGCATCTTTCTACAATAATTTGATAATTGGTTCATAGATGATCGTGGATTGGGCTATGAATCGACTGATTTAATTGAGTCGTCCCAAGAAACTAATAACTCATTTCATACTCTTCGGTGGTGGCAATTGCCTTTGATCATGGATGGATCTAACTCATGCCTCTTCCGCTGACAATGAAACCCAGAAGCTTTCCTGCTGGAACACCAAAAGCATATTTTGCTGGATTTAGCTTCAACTTGTATCTACGCAAGCGATTGAAAATTTGCGTAGATTGTCAAGATGCTCTGAGCTCTTCTTTGATTTGATGATCACGTCATCCACATATACTTCAATTTCTTTGTGCATCAGGTCATGGAACATGGTTGTCATTGCACTCATGTAGGTTGCCCCACCATTCTTCAACCCCAATGGCATAACCTTGTAGCAGTAGGTTCCCCAAGATGTAGTGAAAGTTGTCTTCTCGGCATCTTCTTCATCCATAAGTACTTGATGGTAGCCGGCGAAACAATCCACGAAAGACTGCAGTTCATGCTTCGCACAATTTTCAATCAAGATTTGTATGTTTTGCAAAGGAAAATCGTCTTTCGGGCTGGCTCTATTCAGATCTCTGTAGTCTACACAAACTCTGATTTTCCCATCTTTCTTCGGCACGGGAACAATGTTGGCTAACCAAGTCGGGTATTTAACTATTTTTAGAATCCCCCCATTGAACTGTTTGGTCACTTCCTCTCCAATCTTTAATAAGGTGGATGACTTGAATGTTCGGGCTTTTTGCTTGACTAATGGAAAGCCTGGGTTGATGGACAATTAATGGGCCACCAAATCTGTGCTTATGCCGGTCATGTCATCATATGACCATGCGAACACATCCTCATATTCTTTCAGAAATTCCGTATACTGTGTTCTATCTTCAGCGGTGAGATGTACACTAATTCTTGTTTCTTTTACTGTCTTAGCATCTCACAAATTTATCACCTCAGTCTCTTCTAGATTTGGTTTGGTCTTATTCTCAAATCTTTCAATTTCTTCTTGTATTGCTTCATCAAACTCATCATAGTCAAAATCAGATTCTTTAAGCTCCATAGTTTCGTCACACATTGTAGTTGCAGACTCAATAGAATTATTAGTTTGAATGCTGAAAAATAAAACGTTCCGTAATTAAAAGATTAAACCAAAAATAAAAGAAAATAGTTCAATATTTTATTTATGAATCCTTGCAAAATAAAGTTTATAGGGAGACATATAAAAAGGGAAAAAGGAAAAATGCAAGTTCCACGACTCGAGGTTGAGTTTTATTTTAGAAAGCATAAAATAAACTCTATCCCCCAGCTCTACCAAGGTCCGCGGTAAGCTCGAGCTAGGTTGCTGGTCCAGTTGTTCAGTGCAGCTCCATATTCATCTTTTGCCAGTCCAGGAAGCTCAACATGCTCTTTTAGGATCACACAACAGTCGTCGTCAGATAGGAACAGCATTTACACGCCTGCTAGTAAATCCTCTTCAGCATTAACAGTCTTCGGCTCAACCTTATATGCTGCAGATACCTCCCCTTTACGATCATCCAAGTAGCCAGGCAAGACGAAAATATGCAGGAGAGTTTTGGTGTTTCTCTTGTAGTATTTGAAGTCCATCGAGGCTTCCTCCATGCTTTTCTCATAAGTCACAATGTATCGTATGCCGGCTTTCTTGTTGTCGGGCCTTATTACAATTTGAATCGGTTTAACCATGCAATCTAGGTTTTTGCCCAAACCTTTCCCAGGTTCATAGCCTTGCCTGATCATAATACCTACAACCTAGTCTCAAGGCCACTTCACAGGCTGTGGGAGTATGTATGGCTCTTCGATCACTACCTCCATAGGTTCAGGTAATTTAGGTAGCCATACTTGTTTTCCCCTTGTCTCTTCAGAAATGCGTTCCCAATTAAGACGAGCATTAGGTGAGTACGTCGGTTGATTCTCTATTTTGGCAGGTATGGTCTCATGAAATTCGTGTGAAGGCACACCCCAATCAGATATTACGGGTTCCCAGACCATGCTCCTCCCTTCATAGCCTTTGCCTTGTCCATCCCAATAAGCACTGTAGAAGCTTCTCCTTTCCTCCTCAGTTCATGGTAGTGTGTTGACGAGTTTAGGAGTATATCCTCTTTTGAATGCATCAGTGGGATTCCAACTCTTGTTGTAGTTTTTGCGGTATCCTCCTTGGCTACCTTGCACCGCTCCCACAAACTCCACAGTAGAGAAGGTTTGTCCGTCAGAAGAACTCCCTTCAATTGCTGGTATGGTTTGTTCATTGTAGATGGAGTTGCTCCCTTCGCCAATTACTACCACCTCTTTGTTGTCCCACTCGAACTTCACTGTCTGGTGCAAGGTAGAGGGCACCGCCCAAGCCATGTGAATCCAAGATCTTACTAGCAGCAGGTTGTAAGAAGTGAAGATGTCCATGACATGAAATTCAACAGCGAACTCTACGGGACCGACCGTGATAGTTAAGTCGATTTCCCCAATCGTCCTTCTTTGTAAACCATCAAATGCCTTCACCTTCATGTCGCTTTCTCTTATCTTGCTTTGATCAATCCCCATTCTCTTCAGAGTGATGAATAGACATATGTTCAACCCGGACCCTCCGTCGATCAGAACTCTTCCTACTAACCAGTCTTTGTATTTGATGGTGACATGTAGGGCCTTGTTGTGACTTAAACCCTCTGCCGGTAATTCATCTTCGTGGAAAGCAATACGATTAGATTCCATGACTTGCCCAACCATGCTAGCCAGATTCTCAACTGTGGTGTCTACCTGGACATATGCTTCATCTAATACTTTCATCAAGGCATTTTGGTGGCTCTCTGATTTGAGGAGTAAAGCCAGAACAAAGATTTGGGCAGGAGTTTTGCCTAAATATTCAACCACGGAGTATTCCTTTGCATGGACTTTCTTCCACAGTTCTTCAGACTCTTCTTCGCTGGTGCCTCGTCTACCTTGAACAAGATGCTCGGGAGTGTAGATCCTCCCACTCCTAGTCATTCCTTGTGCAGCAACAATCTCGACTGTCGACTTGCCGCCCTTCTCTGCTTCATAATCCCATGGCACTGCTTTGTCATTATAGGGAGGGACTACGTCAACGTAGAATTTCGGAGCCACCTCTACCTCAATAGGCATGCTATAGCTGCTTGGGCAGCAGAAGCAGATGCTGGGGTAGCCTCTTTTGCTTTGACAATGGTCCCTTCTAGGTTACATTCTTCGTCTAACTCGATCATGTTCACCCTATTATCTCTATGGTTAAGTAAAGGGTTATCGTGCACATTTGGTGTTTTCAAGTGGATCACCTTTTGATCGATCAGGTCTTGTATTTTATCTCTCAAGACGTAACACTTTTCGGTGTCATGACCAGGTCCCCCAGAGTGGTAGGCACAGGTTTTTGTTTGGTCAAAGAAGGGTGACATTCTATCAGGCATTTTGAATGGGACGGGTTGTATGTGGCGTGCTGCTTTGAGCCTTTCAAATAGCTGAGTACGTGATTCGGCTAATGGGATATAGTTTCTTTTGGGTCTTGGGTTGTTGTTGGTATGAGGTCTTGGCGGATAGGTATTAGTATTTCTATGGTTAGGAATTTGTGGGTATAGTGGTCTTTGTGGCGGTGGGTTTTTGAGCATGGGCTGGGTGTTGTAGACTGGATAGGTAGATGAGGGTGTAATATATAGGTATGATGGAGGTGGTGCTTGGTAGTAATGGTTATGGGTGGGAGAGTGGTCGAGTGATGCAACAATGAAAGAAATGTCGTCCTTCTTTTTCTTCGATGCCCCTGTGCTACCAGTTTGTAGTGCGTTGTTAGTGCCATGTAGTGCGGCCAAGCTAACAATCCTACCAGTTTTTAATCCATCTTCAACCATGTCTCCAAACATCTTGTCCTGCATATTCAGCATCTTGTCAAAGTAGACATCCTCTTGTATGTGGATGAAAGTCACCACTATCTCTGTCTTCTATATGAGGTTGGACTTTGGCGGCTTCAGCTCTCCACTTAATTGCGAACTCCCTAAAAGTTTCAGTGGGCTTCTTCTTCAGCTTCTCCCAAAACTGTCAATAAAGTCTTTAGCCATTGCTTCCCCGCTTGTCCACTTCTTTGTTTGCTGCTTTGAGTACCATACCGGTGCATCGCCGGTCAGACTACGGTCGAAAAACTGCATGCGAATCTTCTCATCATGTCCAACCCAGACCAGCTTGTCACAGTAAGACCTTAAGTGAGCCATCGGATCGCCACTATCACCGAACATGTTGAACTTGGGTGTCTTATATCCATCGGGCAGCTTCAAGTTAGGGTACATGCAGAGGTCTTCATGAGCTAATGATCACGCCCAACTACGCCCTATAAAAGGGACTAAGCGATCGCAGCAAATATAGCTCGGTACTTAAAGTCCCGAGGTCGAATCCCACAAAGAACACCCGAAATCTAGTTGCTAATCAAACTAATTTATCTAACCAATTAACTTCGATGTTTTGTATTTTTATAATGGTTTCAATGTAAGAAAAGTAAATAGCAAAGTATTAAGAAATAAATTAATCAAGGATTTAGAAGCCTAGGATTGATCTACCCAACTCCTACCTATGTGTTGGAATAATATTTAACAAATTCAACTTGGTTCTTTCTATTGAACACTTGCTCCAAATTCACAACTATTCACTCCCATGTAATAGTTGTTACTTTCACTAACCAATTTCCCAATTAATTAATGAAGATATATAGGACTACAAGTATAGTTCACAATCAGGGTCAATGGTCACAAATCACCTTATTGACAACTTAAGTAATACCTTGGTTTTAGGTTGAAATATTGCTAAGTGTTTAACCCAAACCTATGGATCTATCAACCCTAGAATGGGTGAATTAGCCACTCATATTCATGATAATCATGTCAATGTAATTCATGAATAATTAAATTACAAAAAGTAAGGAAGAATTTAGGAAAAACTCTGTTATTGAAGTCTCTGAAGCTCTAGCCTCCTTTTTTCTTCTTTCCCCATATAAAATTCATAAAGGAAGCAAGAGAAGTTTTTATACCCTGTAGGAAACTAAGTAAAAGTACCAAAAAGTCCTATTATTTTTGCACACAATTTTCAGCACTGCGAGGCGCCCACGTGCCACGCGGACTCAATTTCTTTAGGCAATTCAGCTCGTGTGGTGCTCGCATATTTGGCCTAAATGCGCTGAAATTTTTTCTCCACTCCTAAGCAAAGACTCTATTTCTTCCCGTGTCACTCGCGTGGCACACGAATCACTTGAAATTTTTAATATCTTCACTTTTAACTCCAAAACTTGCACTTTCTTGCTTAGTTCACTATGTTCAAGTCCTACAACACCAAACAACTCAATTAGTATCAACTCTTGATAATTTTGCATATAGACTCTTAAATTAACTATCATAACATGGTAAAAACACCTCAAATTATAGGTAAACTAGCTAAATATCAGCTAGTCCTCTGATTTCCTTGGTGCCTTGGAATTGCTTATCATCTCCCTTTCATATGTTACCCTTAATTCTTTCTTATTTCGGTCGAACTTGTGCCGCATTTTCTTGTACTTCTCCGCAACACTTGGGATTTCAGCTTTCCTTTTCAATGTGGTCTTTGATCGGAACTTCTCTCTATCTTTACTGAGCCATTGAGGGTAGGTCAAAGTAGCGCTGGGGTTCACCCTACTGTCTTAGCCATGGAAATATTGCATATTAACCCTTCCTTCCCACATCGTCAATATTGTACCAACCATCGGGTGTTCAATGCCTTTTATGTCAAGGTTGAAACTTCTTCCTTTTGTTAGCTGAGGAGTTTGCTGTGTCATTCCTATTTGCTAGAGAATTCTTAGGGGAACATAGTGATGAGTTCCTTGGAATCCAATCAACATCAAGAAGGTGGTGTCTTGTACTTGTATGAAAATTGTGAAACCATCACAATTTTCGATTATCCATTGTACTTCTTGTAACTCTTCAAACTTGGCGTACCATCCTCGCATGTTTGTAGGGTCTTCCCATACTGTCGTGCCAGCCATTCAAGTGCTATGTGAGAGGATGCCTCCAACCCTTGACGCCCTTGGTGCTATTGGACTGATTGTGACATTGTGTAAGTATTCTATCAACCATATTTACAGCAAGAGGTTGCATCCCTCAAAGAAATCTCCTTCTTTTCTACACTTGGAACCAAACTCACTTGGTGCTTGTGAGCACCTTTGCGCAATCCTTCAAATACCCTTCCCAATATTATGTCGATCTTTCCTTCTTTTTCAGGGATGATCACACTTCCCAGAAAAGCAATAATGAAAGGAGTAGACTCAGTCCATTCCCAATCTTGAATTTCCCACGCCCCTATCCAATCATGCCTAAGAGTTGGATCTCCAAATCTAGAATATAGATACTCCAAGGTAACCTTTCCCTCATGAACTCCCTAGACATATGGGTACTAAGGAGCTTTCAACAGCTCAATGAACTCCTTAGGCTCCACGTCTCGGGGGTAAATCATGATCTCGGGCCCAAGCTCTACCCTTGCAAGACCTCACATCTCCTCTAACATTGGTGCTAACTCCAGACCATTGAAATGAAACACCTCCCTTTTGTAATCCCATAAATGTGTAGCAGCTTCGACCAAACCAAGTATAGCAGTGTAAGCCTTAAGGGCCACCAGTTCTCCCAACACCTTTTGAACATGAAACTTACTGATTGCAGCCAAATCTTCCCACCAAAGCTTAATCAAGTGAGGAGCTTGGGAGACGGTCTCAAAGTGGAGTGTACCTCTTGCAGCCAAAGTCTGAAAACAAGACAAAAAAAGAGAAGATCAAAATAATCTTATAGTCTTGAGCACACCCAAGCAAATGATCAATATTTTGCACAAATATCTCTTTGAATCTATGCGAGGATGCAGTTTTGTCTTTTTCGGGTTGAAAATCATTTTTGACGTTTTGACAAGGTTTGCTAATAGTCTATGACGTGCCAAGGATGTATAGTCTTCCTAAACTTGAATGATTTTAAAATTAAACATGCAAGTAATAGCCATTTATTCTCAACCGACCACACAAAAAAAGTATTATGCTTTTATAAATCAAGTTTGACTACAATAGACAAAGACACAAAAATAATCTAAAAATTTGGATCCTCGGGCATCTTTGAATCGACATCATATTTCTTCAACTTCTTTTGTATCTTTCCAATCTCCAACTGAGCAACGATCAAGTAAGCCATAGCTAGCAACCCTCCACCTCCGTCTATTTGATTGTAACTCTCATTGTACTTTTCCTCGAACCCCTCCTTCAAACCTTCTAGCTCTCGATCTAAATCTTCTACGTCATGTCTGTGCCTCTTTCACTCTTCTTTTCTTAACGTCTCGGACATCTTCAGTTTTTTCATCAACCATTTAATCTTATATTGTTTTTCAGCTTCTATATCTTTGACCGGCCCAGGTATGCCGGCTTTAGGAATGGGAGCGTCTTTCATGTAATTACGCAACCATTCCAAATAGCCAGCTCCACAGCCTGCATGGTATCTGTCTGGCTCCGTTGAATTTTCTTCAGCAAACCTCTTTTCATTCCATATCTTGCGAATTTCTGGTACAAATGGAATTTTGTCTTCTTTATAATCCACTTGGAACCGGACTGTGTCTCCTACCAATGGGATATCTTGTCTTCTGCCTGCTTGCCTTAAAGCTCTGATAGGTATGTAAGGTTGGAGACCGCGCATACCCATAAGGACTATAAATGATTTTATCTTTGACCGGAGCAAAACCTGTGGAGAAGTAAATCAAGGATACATCCACTGTATGTCGTCATTTTTCAAGTTCTTCAACAACAGATAGCACTCATGAGTAGTGTAAGGTGCTTTGAACCTCTTGACGCCATAGTGTTGTGCCAATATGTGGTTTGAACGGAACATGTCATAGAACACTTGGCCTGAATTTGGTTTCTTTTGAAGGTGTTCAGTCAGCCATATTTGTAATAACAAGTTACAACCTTCAAAATATCGATCCCCATTCTTGCACCTTCCCAAAGCTTTAAGAATGTCGGCTAATATAGTGGGAAATACATATTTTCTTCTTGATACCATAGAATAAGCCATGTGTGAAGTGGACTATCTTTGTGTTGATTTCATAGTGCATTCCTTGTGGGAACACAACAACGCCAAAGAATACTACTGCAAATGCAAAAATTCTTTTACACTTCCAATCATAGTGGGATGTTAACTCTGCTTTATGATTTTCATAACTCTTTTCATGACCAAACTTATCATACAAGTGCATGCAACTGAACTTGGACCTTTTTAAAAATCCGGACACATCATTTGTTCGAAAATCGAATGCCTCGAAAAAACTCCTCTTCAATAAATTGGCGTGATATAATAACTCTGGCATCTTGCCATCTATGTCGCTTTCGTCTCAAACCTGGATCTTCAATAAAACCTCCTATTTCCTCCATGAGTGGTGTCATTTCGAACTCTCCAAATCTAAAAACATTTCTATCATCATCCCAAAAGCAAGAGGCGACTTCAATGATGAATTTATTAGGTTCAACATCTATTAGTGAAGGCATGTGGCCCAATATTTTACTCAATTCAAATTGACCAGCTTCGTCCAAATTCCTATACCATGCCCTTGTCTCCCTTGGAACGTCGATGATCATGTCGAACCGATGGTAATCTCTGTGACTCATGGTAGCCTACAAAAAAAGAAAACCGTTAGACTCGACCCCCTTCTCATTTGAGAATAAATGGCGCACACTTGGCATTTTTAATTTTAAAAATATTCACATGTAGTCATATCTAAATGCCCCCTTGGAGTTAATAACTCGTTTGGGTTTGGTTTAGATATGGTAAACTAAAGACTTGGCCGCGGCCGGAGTCACAATTTTCTAAAATAATACGATGCATGATTTTAGTAACGTCTCCTTTGCTGCTAAACCGGTTCTTTCAAGCGGAGAACTTGAAAGTTGAAGGCTTACAAACTGCCAAAAGCTTCACTATTTGGCTAATTTTGCAAAACCTTCTCTTAAGTGTTTATTTTGAGTTAGAAAAGGGGTGGCCGTAGGTTTCACCCAACCGTCCCTTCCCATGGGCTCTAAGATTTAAGAGGGTGCCACGAGTGGCGGACATCTTGAATGATAATGTCAAATAATTTACAATATTTAAAAATACAATATATTGATAAATTGCAGAAATAAACGAAATGGAAAAAAACAAAAAAAAGAAAACAAGTTAGTACACAATAATAATAAATAATACAAAATAAATAGACAACACTAAAGATAGTGAAATCCAAAAAATTAAAACTCATTATGATTAGGACTTTGAATATCCCCTCCCCAGCGGAGTCGTCATTCTATCATACCCACATTCTACTTAACTCGGTGCGAGTCAAGAATCGGGTTTGACTGGGTAACTCGTTTGAGTTAGAAATTAGAGTAGCCACCTAATATAAATTTCTAAGGTGTATTAGATCACCTAAATGTCTAAGGTCGGGTCTTTTATTAACCACGTTTATTTCCAGAGATTCAAGGGTAAGAAATCCAAGTGACTCGGGGAAGAAAGTGTTAGGCACTTCCCGAATTCCCAGAAAAAGTGGTTCCCGCCCGAGCAATTAATTTTGGGATGTCTAACAAGTTATAGATAAATGTTAATCATGTTCACAAAAATATTATTAACTTGAAGGTCAAAATTATAATCAGTCACGCAATTGAATCTATTTATGCAAAACAGTATATATGGGCAGCAAGTATATGGTATTGGGCTTTTAAATTTGCAAGAACGGCCAAAGCCCTATACCTAATCGCACATTTGGGATCATATTCGCAAACATATATTCGGTATGGCTAATATCACAAGAGTTAATTCAATTCAGTTTACTTACGCAATTTTCAGTATTTAATACAATTTGCAGAAATGGCCAGTTTTTTAGAAATAGGCAGTTTTGAAGAAAAAATTTCAGATTTTTTTGAAACCAAGTAGGTTTGTTTTTGAAATAAAATGCTAGCCATTTAGGATCGGTGTGACTTGACATTAATTGTCGGGCCCTAACCTTATTCGCTATTTTATTTTTGGAGTCAGTCTTGAAAATACATGTATATAAAGGGGGGCTGTTTTAGAAAATGGGTCACGAAACACATAAAATGCACATAAAGGGGTTGTCGCACATAACATATATATAGGCATGCAAATACATGATAACATGTGTTAGATTTTAGAAAATACATATAAATACTTGAATAGTTGACCCCAATAACTTATACACCCCTATACATTATTAGATTAGTGTATAGGAGTTTAAAGTTTGTTAAGGATTGGTTTAGTTTACAGAAATAGTCACAGATCAGACGAAGTT
Source organism: Petunia x hybrida (assembly GCA_037355625.1). Taxonomy (NCBI): domain Eukaryota; kingdom Viridiplantae; phylum Streptophyta; class Magnoliopsida; order Solanales; family Solanaceae; genus Petunia; species Petunia x hybrida. The sequence continues at coordinate 656,164 of JBBBVM010000958.1, read as the reverse complement.
CGCATATTCAGCCCCTTATCATTAAGATTTCAAAATAGCATAAAATGACATATTAAGCAGGTTTTAAGACTGTCAAAGATCATATTTTTTTTAGGATGATGCAGCACATAGGAGATGAGGGTTGAGAGAGGCCCTTGTGTAGCCTAGAAGAAAGCAATGGTAAGGGGATCCTAGCAAATACACACAGATAGGGGATTTCTAAGGGGGGGGGGGGTAGAACATGTATTTAAGCACTGTTTCTTAAGCCATCAAGTTAAAACTGCTCAACTGATTCATAATCTCAATGATTATGCTTCAGGATTCTGTAACCACATGGGGTAGCTACTAAGCTATATACATTCAGTATCCTGCAGTTATTAACACTAGTATGTCCTTTTTAGACCATCCTAACAAACTGTATAGAGGTTAACAGGGGTTAGAAGAAACCCAGAACTAAGATGCAAAGTGACAAGAGTTCGTGCAAGTACATGCAGTTTAAATCATGAAAACAAGCAGAGAAAAAGAGCAATCAAAAGGACCAGGCATAAGCAGGTTCAAAACATAGGCAACAGTGATTAGAGTAGAGGCATACCTTCTGAGTGATAGTGGTGAGCAAACAAGCAATGTGCATGCAGTGTTAAGTGCTTGCAGAGACATGGTCAAGAAGGAAAAAGAGAGCAGCGATCTTCCAATAATCTTGAAAGAAAGTGAGGGAAGAAAGTAGTATGCAATACTCTGTATATCTAAGTGTGGGAATATATATGCCTGTGAAGTGTGTGTACAAGTGAAAAGAGGACCAATTTATATAGTTGTGGGGTGGGGGATTTAAGTGCAAACGGGCAGAACACCAAAAGGGCAAGGGAATATTGTCTCCCATAATTAAAAGGACCCAAATAAGTGTACTTGCTAAGTATAGTTCCGTCAATCCCTAAGTCTAAGGCAAATTAGAACTTAAGACAAATATAGTTCTCTCCTTTTTACACCTAGTGAGGTCTAGGTTCAAAATCAGTGTGCACATCAGGTTTTAAACTAGGTTTAGGCTCGAAAATCGTTACCAAATTCAAATAGGTTTTAATTGATACTATATGAACTATGAAAGTAGTATTCCTTTCAAATTTTCAATCAAGGACTCAAGTTAAAGCTAATCTGGATCCTTTTGTTAACTAAGTTGGATTTCAGCACATCATTCAAACGAAATATGTATTGAAACACAAATGATCAACTAAATTCATTGCACTTGATCAGCCTTTAAGCCAGGCATAGGTTCTAGGTTTTAAAACTGATAAAAATGGCATGAGACTTAGGCTATGCTCGGACAAGATTCCAGCAACACAAGTTAACAAGAAATGCCTAACCAAATCAGTGATTAAGTAGCCATTAAGGACCATATAAGTTTCAACTAATCATATTGCATATCAGTATGTTAATGCATAAAAGAAACTAGGAAAATTTAGGCTTGACAATCGCATAGGACCCAAAGCAAATCAGAAAGAAAGAAGGAAAAAGGAAAAGGATTAGGGTTACCACTTTGGGGTCGAAATCGGGTCAAGATTGACCTAGCTCCGATGACACATGCATAGGTTTTCCTTTTTCCGATCGTAATGCTCATGGTCCCGAGGAAAGAACCGCCGGAATGCCTTTTTCGGTGACAACGTCGGAGGTTGGGGTAGGGTTAGATTTCGACCTTTTCAAACAGGCAAACAATTGTTGGGGTTTTGTAGTGGAGAGTGAGAGGAACTCGAGGGTATAATTCGTTTCTTATTTCACTGGCGATAATGGCCGAAAAATGGCCATGACATGACATCGTTAGGGTTTGTGTGGGAGAGAGAGATGCTGGGAAGAGCTGCTGGGATTGAGGGAAATGGGATAGGGAATTAGAGTTTTGGGGGTGGAATGTAATTAAAAAAGGATACTTTAGTGTAGGCCGTCGGATCATATGCGTGGAGGGCAGGATGAAGCCACGTTGACATGACATGGCAATGATGTGTATAAGTGAGGTGTGAGGTGTAAAAAAATTCTGAGGTGTATGTGTGCGTGTATAAATATGTATAAATTGTGTATAAATGTATATAAATGCCTTAAAAATGCATAGAAAATTGTATAAAAATACTCTTTAAATTATAGAAAAATAAAAAAATTAATTGTGAGGGCTAAATAGCTAGGGAAGCCTATTATTTTTGATTTTAAAGTAATTTAGGCATTTGCTATCCAAGAAATTGTAACAGAACGTGTGAATTTTGTAAAATAGTCGTAGCTTGTGCTAGTGTCTTAAAAATAGCCTAATTGGCGTGCTTGTGTGACACGACCCGGAATCCGGTTAGACCGTGCGGGCACCCGACATCCTCCCCTACACCCGTCGGGCGAACCCTTACCAATTAAATTAGAAAAATAAATATAATAATTCATAAATAAGGACAAGATTTAAAAAAAATACAGACATACTGATATCTCTAAGCTGTACAAAAGAGCTGACTACCCAATATACTAGGTTTAGAGCTATCCAAACTAGACATCTAAGAGTACAAAAGAAGACAGATACCTCCTGAAGGGAGCAAAATTCAACTGAAATAATAACCAATAAACTGGTGGCCATCCGGAATAAAAGCTGGCTCACCCTGACAGCTGAAGTCGTCTTCGCTCCTTCACAACGTAGCGAACTCAATCCTGGAGCGAACCTGCCGAAATGAAATAGATAGACAAGAAACAAACAAAAAATAAGGGTGAGTCAAAAGGACTCAATAAGTGGGGCAGACTAGCTACCTCAAAAATAAGATAGCTAGCCAGGGAGAAGAAGCAGATAAACCAAATTTCTCTTATTTAATTTATAAAAAGGCAGAGCCAGATAATAACCGGAAACACGTATGAAACCATAAACTCAACCAGGAATACGAGCCAGAAACATATTAACAAATAAGCAATGCACGTATAAGCAGAACAGTAGTTATGTACCACAAGTCTACACAATGATATGAAATGAAATGAAATGAAATATGATGCAAAGGGTGCAATGGAGCGGAATCCTCCTGCTCCGAGGGCGGAATCCTCATTCCCTCAATATGATGCAATGGAGCGGAATCCTCCTGCTCCGAGGGCGGAATCCTCCTACCCTCAATATGATGAAGTGGAGTGGAATCCTCCTGCTCCGAGGGCGGAATCCTCCTACCCTCAATATGATGAAGTGGAGCGGAATCCTCCTGCTCCGAGGGCGGAATCCTCCTACCCTTAATATCATGCAATGGAGCAGAATCCTCCTGCTCTGAGGGAGGAATCCTCCTACCCTCAATATGATGAAGTGATAACCCTTCACCGGCACGGGACTCTGATCGACTGTCGGGAAGTATATGTCAACTCACAGCCAGAGTACAATGCTCAGATCCTCCATGCAATACCAACACAGGACATAACATATAATATATAATGTAAATCCAAAGCTAAGGCGTAATGAGTACGCCTATCGGCAGCTACACATGTAAGGAACACGTGGTAGAAAATCCACGAGGCCAGGTGCCTCCAAAGAAATGGATATAAACACTTACCTCATTCCAAAGTTAACACTGCTACCCTACAACCGCTTTATCCTTTTAGATTCATTGCCAAACGATCCCACTGTGTTCAATAAGCAGAAAAATATATCACATAAGGCTAAAGTCTTCATTCCTCACATCTTAGAACAATCCAAGCAGGAACCTGATACCCTATTCGCATACGCAATACGTAGGCCAGACCTATGTACAAGGTTCAAAGCCACATAACCAAACCCCAAATAAATTACATTTATATGTTGCCCATAACTCACTGAGTACGAATATATAATCAATTCCATTATGGGGGTCCAATTGACCTTTTAAGCTATTAATTGAACTTACTAATACGATGTCTAATATCCCAATTTTTACCGTCAGAATATATTCAAACACATATAATAAACTCAAATAATGCATTAAGATCATTACCTGGATGTTTCGAAGTAAAAAATCTACTTTACTCCGGCTCTTTTCTCATTTTCTGGCATTTTTTTCCTTCTCCGTGTTCTCCTACGTTTTCTGTTTCTCACTCTCATGTTTCTGTTCTCGTTTATCTTGTTTCATTTTATCCTACTAAGAAATGTAACCCACCGCCATTACTTATTCTTGTTCTTTTATTTTATTTTCTTTTACTTTTATATTTTCTTTTCTTAATCGAAAATTAAAATGGTACCCTATGATACTCGAAATAATTCCAACTTTTGCATACCAGTTATACAAAATATATGTAACATACTTCCTAAGGTAGATCTCAAATCGGACTTCCAAAATTCGATATGCAAATTAAATGGAAAAAAAGTCAAATTATTTAAATTTCGGCATTTTAGCGGAAACTAGCCGAACAACCTGAAAACTCACTTTCGAAAGTTTACAAAAGTCATAAATAATCATGCGAACCCAACGGCGCTTTCGAATTTCGAATCGGAGTTCATTCGCCAAAATTGAGTTCGAAAACCTCTTTTTCATATTTAGCGACAATAAAAACTGAAACCTTCTTTCGACGCCTACCAAACGAGGTCTGATTTAGCTCAAATTTTACAGATAAGTCCCAATGGACCTTACGAATATTTTAAAATTATCGACAGGCCAATCGGAGCCCTAACTTCTGAAACGATTGACCGAGGTCGTTTCATTCTCCTCCACTTAGACTCTCGTTCGTCCTCGAACGAGCCTAAGTCTAAAGCAAGATTCACACAGATAACAAGAGAACTTGACAACCTTTATAAACTACGCCACGGGCATTAACTTCTTATTACAGGATCAGAATCATAACACGAACACCGAACTCTTGGAATCAAACATATCTAGATAATATGATAACACCATCTCCCAGCTTATTCTGGCTATGTTGATCCTTCCTCGATCACGAGAAGAGAGTTCTATATTTTCGAAGCAAAGATACATGGAACTTTGAATGGGTTAACATGATTCAGCCGATAATCACCTCTTCGATATACCTTTCGATATAGAACAGGTCGATGGAACTAAGAATTAGCTTACGCTTGATGCAATAGGGGAACCTTTTGAAGTACCTTGTCACTACACACTATAGAAGATATGATGCAAGCTATATTATTTTTGCGAACGCACTATGCAACACCTCAGTTGATGTTAGGGTTTTTCCGCAAGCTCCTTGTGGGAATGTAGTTACTCATATCCTAATGTATGTCAATGGTTCATCTGAACAGGGTCTATCATATAAGGATAAGGATCATTCAAATACTACTGGATAGTATGATGCAGACCAGGAATGATCTTCAGACTGAACATCTACTTCAGGGTATTGTCTTTGAATTGGAAATATTATGACTTGAAAAAGTGAAAATAGAAGAGACATGTAGTTGGACCATGAGCTGAGGCAGAATACCAGCAACGAAGTTGATTACATGTACACTTATAACGCCAAAGTAACTTCTCAAAGAGTTGAGGTGTGAAGGAGATATGCCAATGATGGATGGACGACAAGCTGCACTAGACCTTTAACTCTAAATTTTCATGAAGTAAAATAGCGTCAGTATGAGGATCCAGTTCTAGTTGAATACAGATGGATAGCCAGAATAAAATCGGAGTCACCATAGAAGGTTACTACTGACGATGTTCTCATGTATAAAGATAGACTTTGTGTTCCTGATGTTGCAGATTTATGTGGACAGATTATGATAGAGGCACATTATTCCAAATACACTGTTCATCCAGGTTCGATTAAGATGTACCATGATCTTAAGCAGATTTATTGGTGGGACAGAATAAAGTGTGACATAGCAGAATTTGTGGCTCAGTGTTCTAATTGCCAGGAAGTTAAAGTCGTGTCATCTTTCCAGACTTTATACTTTCAGCAGATAGGTACGTATATATGATCAGGTTGCCAGCTTATCTCTATCATTAATAGATTATTAGTGGGTTTAGCAATGATCGACACTCATTGTAGGTTTCTGTCGTGGCCCTAGGTTAGGTCGTGACAAGAGTAGTATCAACGCCTTAGAGATTTAGTATTACCATTCAGTATTTGGAGGAAGACTCCTCCACTTAAAGCACAAACTCATGCAGCTATTTGAATAGGAATAACCATCCTCGCACAGTCTGCTGGACTACAGAAGATTTAGCTAAAACCTAAACATAAGTAGACCTAAGCAAGCAACTATCCTTTCGAGTTGTCAAACAGCTGCAACTCTCGAGTTCATAACTCATAAACACCACCGTCTGATGGATGGTACTTCTATTACCCTTAGAAGCCTTGAAAAAAAATAATATGTTTACCTGGCTACAATAACACGTACTCTGGCTCAACACAGGGAACATCACAAGCGGCTACCAACCGCCTAAGCTCACTAGTGCCGGACGAAGAAGAGATGGAAATGGACCGAGGATAGAAATAATTAGGGCTTCAGGAAGCTCATCGTCTTATTTGCTTGGCTACCAAAGCTAGACTACTTACGAGTCAAAGTAGCCCGAAAATCGCAATTGAAGAAACAGATATTACATGATCTTTATGGAACATCCATGCCAATTTGACTTCCCAATAAGAAGGAAACTCTGATAATTTACCAGAAACCTTTTTATAACCCAGACAAGCTCATAGGATAACATGACTTTACTAGCATTTTGAACCAAGAGGAAACACGTAGATTGAATATTACTTACTAACCACTTTACACCGGAAGAAACCATGACACTCCCTTATGGTGATTAACTAGAATCCCATAATCCAACCAACACGGAATTTTCGAGAACAGAGGTAAACTAATTTGATATAATAATAGAAGGTGGCACGACAAGATGCCAGGCAGACAATAGCGACACTCACCGTGAAATTTCTCATATCTAGACCAGATAAATTAGTAGGGCCTCACCAATGCCCGGAATAAATCATACCAGAAGCTTACCCCTCTACCGCAGCCGATTCTTAATAAAGACAATATCCCAGGAAACCATCGAAACATGGTAAGACACACCATTTCTAGGTCGATCGGAAGAATCAAATCTTACTCACATATAAGGGAAGAAGAAATATATGGGTCTACTACATCGGATACCTCAGCATCCTGCCAGACTGGCAGTTCATAAAACTGCCTTTGCAGCTGAGCTGAGCCACTACCCTGATAATTACCTTCTGAAGAACCACTGCCACCACGCTCTCGACCTCTACTGGATAGGGGCATTTCTCTGGCTGATTGAGATCTAAATGAAATCCCTTGCGACTGCGCAGATGCCTGATGATGAGAGAAAAGACGACTGCCTACTTGTTGGAGTAAGGTAAAACTCCTCAAAGGATAGCCAGACTCACGACAATGATAACAGGAAAACTCCTCAAAGGATAATCAGACTCACGAATTTGATAATACCTTTTCGCTGAATATGGGACCTGGACAGATTGTTGATATCTGTAAACAGAAGACTGAATTTGATCTTGACGAGCTACTGGCGTACTCTTAGAATCACGTAACACAAGTTGAGATAACCTGGAAGGTGGCCTCCCAAAATAATCAAAACTTTTACCTCCAAATGTGGTACCATGGTTGCCCACCAGGGCCACGGAATTTCTTGCTCTCCCACTCTAACTCCTCCCGCTCTAACTTATGGTATGCCTCATACCTTCGGGCAATATCAACAACAACATCAAATGAAGTCCCAACCTCAATTTTTTGAGCCATCTGGGATCTTAAGGAAGGAGAAAGGCAATCAATAAATCTTTGAATCTCTCGAAAGGCTCATGGACTAGTTCTAATGCATATTCAGCCATTCTATAGAATTCAATCTCATATTCTGAAGCACCAACAGGCTAACCAACAGGCTACCCTGTCCAATCCACTCAAACTGGCAGCACTTTTCATCTCGCTCGCTACTCGAAAGGAACTTTTCCACGAATCTAGAAAAAAAAACCGAACCAAGTTAGCTAATAAGAGAGCGGTCCATCAATTCAATGCTGGACCCCTGAAACTGGAAAGCAGAATAATCAACACCATACCGCTCGATATAATCAAGAGCCTGAAGGATACGCTGACATCTCTTTATTTTAAAAAAACTTACACAGGGATTACTTCATGCATTGCTTGGGAATATCGGGATGTTCAACCGCGTAAAATAATGCAACCTCTTTGAGCACTCGGACCCAATAATTACCTCAGTTACCTAACCAGCCAGAGCAACTGGAGGCACAACACATACTGCCTCCGGAACATACTTTACTGCGGCAATACTAAGAACTGGAATAGGAGCTCCCTGAGACCGAACATCTGCATCTGCGGCAACCTGATAAGCTGCCTAGCAAATAATAGGTTCTTGCGGTATCTGCATCGCCAAAATTCTCGTAAAAGCATCGTAGAGAGCCAAGGGAACCAGAAGGCCCTGCTCCCTTGCCCATCGCGAGCTCGTACAGCTGGGACCTCCGTAACTAGATCGTCAGCACGATAAAAAAACTCTCGGGGCTTCGTCAGTGCTAGCCCCAGGCTAGACTGCTTCGTCTTGAACTCATACCGTTTGCTGATTCGTCGCGCGAAGGTTCACAATTACCACGAAGGAATTAACGAATTAACGAAAAATACTTTTGAATCCTAGACCGACGCACGATCAGAAATTAAGGAAGTGAAACTTCCTAAATGCCATCATAGCCTCTCGTAGATAAGTACGGACGTCTACGTACCCACAGGCAAGACTCTACTAGACACTGTCTTAGTCTGGATAGACCCTAAACTAGGCTCTGATACCAACTGACACGACCCGAAATTCGGTTAGGCCGTGCGGGCACACGACATCCTCCCCTAGACCCGTCGGGCGAACCCTTACCAATTAAATTAGGAAAATAAATATAATAATTCATAAATAAGGACAAGACTTAAAAAAAAATACAGACATACTGATACCTCTAAGCTGAATAAAAGAAATTACAGCTGACTACCCAATATACTAGGTTTAGGGCTATCCAGACTAGACATCTAAGAGTACAAAATAAGACAGATACCTCCTGAAGGGAGCAAAATTCAACTGAAATAATAACCAATAAACTGGTGGCCATCCGGAATAAAAGCTGGCTCACCCTGACAGCTGAAATCGTCTTCGCTCCTTCACAACGTAGCGAACTCAATCCTGGAGTGAACTTGCCGAAACGAAATAGATAGACAAGAAACAAACAACAAACAAGGGTGAGTCAAAAGGACTCAATAAATGGGGCAGACAAGCCACCTCAAAAATAGGATAGCTAGCCAGGGAGAAGAAACAGATAAACCAAATTCCTCTCATGTTTCTGTTCTCGTTTATCTTGTTTCATTTTATCCTACTAAGAAATGTAACCCACCACCATTACTTATCCTTGTTCTTTTTATTTTATTTTCTTTTACATTTATATTTTCTTTTCTTAATCGAAAATTAAAACGGTACCCTATGATACTCGAAATAATTCCAACTTTTGCATGCCAGTTATACAAAATATATGTAACATACTTGCTAAGGCGGATCTCAAATCGGACTCCCAAAAATCAATATGCAAATTAAATGGAAAAAAGTCAAATTATTTAACTTTCGGCATTTTAGCGGAAACTAGCCGAACAACCTCAAAATTTACTTTCGAAAGTTTACAAAAGTCATAAATAATCATGCGAACCCAACGACGCTTTGGTATTTCGAATCGGAGTTCACTCGCCAAAATTGAGTTCGAAAACCTTTTTTTCATATTTATCGACAATAAAAACTGAAACCTTCTTCCGATGCCTACCAAACGAGGTCTAATTTAGCTCAAATTATCAGCATGCCAATCGGAGCCCTAACTTCCGAAACGACTGACCGAGATCGTTTCATTGTGCGAAGTAATGATTTTAAATAAGAGTGAGTGATGGTAATTGTATGGTTGTCAGTGCAATTTTCTCTGAATAATGGCTATTGAAATAGGAGGGACAAAATTAGTTGTCAACACCACCTCCTACCCCCACTCTACCCCACCTTTAACACCACCAGCTCACCACTATTTTCAGCCTAACCTCTACTCATTGGCATCCCATCCCCACTGCACCTCCCCACCTTCTACCCCACCCACATTTGCACTTTCATATTTAGATAGAAACACTACCGGCCCTCCCCACCCCACCTCACCCCACCTCTTCCTACCTCCACCCTACCTAACCATTCGTCAAACTCCAATACCACCTTCCCATCTCTTACCTCCAACGCTACCCTACATTCCGCCCCCTAACTATATTACCCTAACCCATACCCCTTAGCCCCCGAATACACACTCACTCTCAGCTCTTACTCACCCTTTATCAACTCCTCCACCCCTACCCCTACCTATGCACACACCGTACCTTCTACCCCACACCTCTTGCCTACGTACTCTCATCCTTCTACCCCTTCACCAAATATCCCACCCCTTACCCCCTACCCTTCCCTACTATCAACCTCCACTACTACCTCGTACCTCACCCCTACCCCACAACCTCCTCACCAACCCTCACCTGTTACTTCTATCCCTACCCTATACCTCTGCCCCCACGCCTCTCCTACACCCACCATTTATTTCAACCTTACCCTCTTAACCCCACCTCCCCACCTTCTACCCCACCTCAACTCCCATCACACACCTTCCCCACATCCATACCTTTATTTTTATTATCGAAACCCCACCCACCCCAACCCCACCTCCAACTAAAAATCCTACCTATCCCAGCACCCACCTACACACCTCCTACACCCGTTACGCCCACCATGACCTCCTACCTCTACCCCACACCCAACCTACCCCTACTTTCTACCCCACCCCGGACTTTATCTTCATTGTTAGATTGTTATCATCGTATACTCTAACGTATTCTAAATATTTAGATTGCTATATTTTATACGTTGACTTATTTTTTATTTTTAGATTGTTATCATTGTATATCCTAACTTATTCTTCATTTTTAGATTGTTATCATTGTGTACTTAAACTTATTCTTCATTATAAAATCGTTATCATAGTATATTTTAAAAATATAGCATATACTCTTGTTTGTGCCTAAAATTGTACGTCTAGGTTAAACAATTGAATTATTCTGGGGGTCACAAGTACTACAGTAAATACGATGGAAAAAGTAAGTAAATAGAGGGAAAAGTAATGAACAAGAAAACAAGTAATATTATTCCTTAAGAATGCTTGTGTATGTAACAGAGCATTTTTGCGTCCAACTTTGAACATCTGCGCTTAGTTACTCGAGTATTTAAGACTATCTGGCTATGCAGGCGGGCGTCCCCACTGGCATGTAGGTGCAATTTTGTTGACCTGACAAGTTCAACTTACGAATAATGCCTAGTAGCTGAGCTAGACGTGATCTAGCTCCAAGCGAGTAGTTTACCCTACTTTTGTCACGAAAATTAAGTGTATTACTTCAGCTTGAGTTTGGACGGAGCTATGAAAATTTGGATCATAGATGGATTTGAATTGTAAAAGTGACTAAATAAAATAGTAGTTTAATTGATTAATATGGGCATAAGGCCTAAACTATTGTAGGTGAGAACCCGTAGCATAGCTGATAAGTATGAAAATACTGCGATTAAATTAAAAGAAGCAAGAGACTTAGTTAAAGTAAATACTGAAACGAATTATACTTCCATGTGCCCTACTCATTCTCCCCCATCCAAAATACTTCAATCAACCGAACAATGGGAATCATAATCTTGGTTGATTTAGGTTTTGAGGTCTTCATCGGCTTTGGGAGGTCTACCTTTGGTGCCTTTTCGGGGTCAGATGCTCCTAGGACTGCAACCGTATAGCATTCCCTTGCTGCCTCCTGATCGCCATTGATCTCTTTTATCCCCCACTTGGTGGGGGTATTTGAGCTTTTGATGCCAAGTAGAAGGCACTACTTTGACTTGGTGAATCCACAGCCGTCCCACGATTGCATTATACGGGACTCCTTCTTTGATTACCTGAAAGATGAAATATTATCCGATACCGGGATGTTTATAGCAAGGTTAACTTCTCTAACGTATTTTTTTGTAGGAGTTGTTAAAGCCTGCAAGTGTATAACACTTTAAGTCATTTATCTTCAATTCCAATCGCCTGAAAAGGGTTCAACTGAATGAGGTTCACGGTGCTGCTAGCATCAACTAGGACGCGCTTAACATCCGTATCCTCTACTCTGAGTGTGATGACCAGGGCATCATGGTGAGGAATATTACAGCTAGACAAGATCATCTCATCTCAGGCGTGACTACCGTCGGGTGCTGCCTGACCATGCTTCGAGTCATCCAGCAATGTCGAGCCACCGACTATTATGTTAATGGATATCTTAGGCTTCAGTAGATCAGGGGGTCCCTCCGTAATCAGGTTTTTGGCATATGTCTACTTTCCCCTATTAGTAAGTAAGCCCTTCAAATAGCCTTTATTGAGTAGACCCATAACTTCCAAAATCAGGGCCCTGCTGTCCTTCGAGTCCATCATGGGTGCTGGTCCTCGCGGGGATGCTGGCCTTTGAGATGATTCGAAAAACATCGCTCCTAACTTTTGGGATCTCCCTTCAACTATGTTGTTCGAGTTCTGTTCGGATGCGGTTTTGAGAAGACTAACAAGGAAACCTCTGAATTTAGAATTACCTCCTATAATTTCATCACCTTCCCCTTCATTGGTAACAAGGATCGGTTCCTGAGAGGTGTCTTTCAACTACTTAATGAGATCCTTGGGCTGTATGCTGGGAGCATTGATATCCTTTGTGGACTCGTCTACTGTGTCTGTAGTATTGTTTGGAATGCTATCGTCATCAGACATGATTGCGTCATTTCTTTCGAAGAATACCTACAATTTCCTGGGCCCCACTGTGGGCGCCAAATTGTTTACGCCTAAAATTGTACTTCTAGCTTAAACAATTAATTATGGTTAAGGTCACAAGCAATACAATAATTACACCGAAAAAGTATGCAAATATGATGAAGACAGTAATAAATAAACTAGACGAAATAATTAAAAGAATGACAGAGTAATTCTTATTCCTTAAGAATAGCCGGATTCTATAGTGAATCGCATGATATACAATACAATGTAAGTAAGGGTATTTATAATAGTGAAACCCAGTCCTAAATAAGGTAAAATACAAAGACTAATAAGGCTATGAGCCTATAACTCAAGGCGATGGTATACACTAATCCTACCAAGGAGATTGTATACCCTAGGCAGCGGGATGTATACTCTGCGTCCTATAGCCGTGCCGCCTACACGGTTGTTGTCTTTGGGAGCGGGCGCATATCCTTTACACCCAATGACTTGTAAGATAAGTCTAGTCTCGCCAGCTGGACTCGTATTCCCATAATAGCAGGTGACATATGTTTTGTCGCACAATTCTAAATTGTCCTTCCTCCGTCCACTCGAATGAAGAATTAATCTATAATATAGGCAGAACTATCCTGACTATCATATTATCCTCTTAAGTTTCAAAAGAACTACAACTCTCGAGTTTACTACTCCCAACATTCGACACAAGCATCTGTTCTTGCTGACCTCAATTCAGGAATCGAAAAATTCCCTCCATTTATACCTCTGCAGTATGAAAACATGTGCAACATGCTCACTACCACCGGAAGAATCACAAGCGACCACGAATGTACTAGTGCTTGAAAAAAAAAAGATAACACAAACGCTAAAGTTTAGCAAGGATTTGAGCTTCCGAAATGACCTTAGTTTGTGGTTTTAGGAGATATGACTCTGTTTGGCATGCCGATGATATTAAAAGATCAATAAGGTCCATTAGGACTTGTCTGCAAAATTTGAACTTATTCAGACCACGTTTGGTACGTTTTTTAAGAAGGATTCCGTTTTGGTAGTCGGTAAACTCTAAATGAGGTTTTCGAGCTCGATTTAAATAAATGAGCTATGATTTGAAATCTGAAGGTTTCATTAGCTTTGTATGGTCATTTTTCACATGTGGAAACTTTTGGAAGCAAAATTCGAGGTCGTTGGGATAGTTTTCATAAAGCTCTAAATGTCAAGAAATCTACCTCTTTCCATAGGACCCACATCTTCAGTTCCAGATATCTGACTCAAGATCCTTCTTTGCGAGCATGTCACCCAAGTTTTATATGACATGTGTCAAAAATTTAGGGTCAATTTGAGTCTCATAGGGTCACGTTCAAACTCAAATCGTAGCACTAGTATGTGCTAGTGCAGAATTCGGCACCTTCCGAGTAGACTTACGCGATCGCACCTGTGGGGGCACATGCACGCTTGTTTCTACTGCCCAAAGCATGAGTATGCTCTTGGGAGCGTGATAGCAAAGAAGGGGTGGCACATGGGTGCTCAGGGTAGCGCGAACGCACCGATTTCAGGGCGTATTGGGCCTATTTTGTTCCCGATTCACTTTTAAATAGATTCAATTAGTTCCAAAGTAGTTTTTTGATACCAATCTATGAGATATCAGTAGGTAATGATTATAAATCATCTAATTTCTTTATTTCGATGGCTGGGAGTTTGAATTTCTTGAATTTAGCATTGAAAAGCAAGTGGGTTCGAACCCTAACTTGGGTAATTGGGAAAAATGGTCGAGTTGAACTTAATTATGGAAAATTATGATATAATTGGACTTGTGAGATTGCAAGGGATCTGGAAATATATATTCTATGGGCTTCCAACTAAGCTCGACCCAGCGTATTTTGATATTTTTCCTTTCTTTTATGTATAAAGGTTAGATACTCCTTCCTCTGGCATTTATAAGTGCGAATATGTTTCTTTGGCTCAGAAAATGATTATTCAGAGAGACATTGAAAAAGAAAGGAGATCATTCAGTAGCTATTCTGACTCAGGACTTGAGGTAAGTGATAGTATTCATTTTTTTGAAGGCCTTTTGGCCTTGTGGATATTCTACCACGTGTTTCTTATATGTGTAGCTATTGATAGCCATACTTTTTATGCCTAAGCTTAGGGTTTGCATCATATTCCACATGTTATGACTGGTTATTGCTATTGGATTTAGCATAGGAATATTGTACTCCAGCCATAGGTTTGATATGTACTTCCCGGCAGCCGATGAGAGTTCCGCACCGGTGAAGGATTATTATCACATATATCTCCTAGTAGACAGTGAGAGTCTTGCACTAGAGATAGGTTTCGGTCACATGTGACCCCCATTGCATCATGATACATTCATTTGATATCTTAATATGTCTTTTGTGAAATGTATGGACTTGTTGCATTATTTATTTATTATTGACTTTGTTGAATTGTAGTTGTGATTCTATTTTCCCCTGACTAGTGTACCTATCCATTAAGTTCTCTACTTATTTCTCGCTTATTAAGTAGTTATGAGTCACTCATTCTTTGTTTCTTAGAGTGCCTTTTTGTTTCGGAAGATTCTGCTTCAAGACCTAGCTAGCCACGTCGTGATTGAGGAGCAGTACGTTCTCAGCTATCCACGGCGAGCCAGCTTGTTCATTAAGGCCACAGGTTGTAGATATCATAGTTTATCTTATTTTTCTCCCTTCGAGAGGTATGTATATCTTTTGGACTTCATACATGGCTGATCTGGAAACCTTTAAACTTTTGTATTTTGGGTAGCTAGTTGTATTATTCAGATAGATTGTATATATATCTATTATTTGGAGTTATCTTGTGTTGTTAAGTTAGATTCATTTTATTTTTAAAATAATTCTACGCCACTTATATTGATTCAGTCAATTGGGTTTGCCCGACAGGTCTACGGGAGGTAGTCGGGTGCCCGCATGGCCTAGCCGAGAATTTGGGTCGTGTCAGTTGGTATCAGAGCCCTGTTAAGAGTGTTTCTAGATCATGACAGTGTCTAATAGAGTCTCGTTGATCTAGCTGAGATGTCTGTACCTATCTACGAGAGTCTTCTTATCTGAAGTTAATATCTTTATTAATTAATTCGCAGTGAATAGTGAGAACGTTGCGCAACAGCTCAGCGATATGCGAAGGAGCTAGAGGCAAGCCTTATACCTGCTAGTCTGCGAGGTGGAGGTTTTGGTCGCGTTAGAGGCCGTGGTAGAGGTTGTGGTCGAGGCAGAGGTAGAGCTGCCTGGGCCGCAGAATGGTGGACCATGCTAATCCAGTTGTAGTGGTTGAAGCAGTGCCAGCTCCAAGTAAGTAGGGGAAGTAGGCTAATTTGTTCCCTCGACACT
Organism: Petunia x hybrida; assembly: GCA_037355625.1. Classification (NCBI taxonomy): domain Eukaryota; kingdom Viridiplantae; phylum Streptophyta; class Magnoliopsida; order Solanales; family Solanaceae; genus Petunia; species Petunia x hybrida. The sequence goes on along the minus strand of JBBBVM010000958.1, from coordinate 640,073 downwards.
TCATGATGCTTTTATGATATTCTTTGCATAGTAGATACCCAGGGACCTCCTACTCCTTAGGCAGCTCCTAAGGCTGCTATTGATGCTCCTATTCCTCAATCAGCTCCTCAGGTTGTGGTAAATATTGGTGCTCAGGCTCAAGGAGCCCCTACTCCAACTCCGTAGGTAGCTATAGGTGGTTATGTTCCAGAGGCAGCGGGTGTTGTGCCTCCGGTTGTTCAGACTGGTCAGCAAGTCCAGGTAGCAGATCAGGTCGACAATCCGGCGAGGCAGTATAATTTTACCAAACATAATCTTTTGGCTTTCTCCAGTCATACATCATATAAGCTTAAGTCCCGTGAGTTTCTTGATCGATGCCACCGTATTCTTGAGGCCCTTGGGTATCTTGTGCAGTATGGAGTTGAGTATACTGCCTTCCAGTTTGAGGGTCCAGCCTTAGCTCTTTGGAGTGCACTCTGATCAGCTAGGCAGGGCTTGCCTAAGCTGACATGGAGTGAGTTCTCACGCCGATTCATGGAGATGTTTCTTACTCGCAATCAGCAGGATGAGAAGAGGAGGCAGTTTTATAGGATTGGACAGGGTAAACTGTCAGTCTCAGAATATGAGTTTTTGTTCTCTTAGATATCTGTGTATGCTCCTGATCTTATACAGGAGCCCTTCGAGAGGGTCTGACATTTTATTGATGGGTTTTCTCTATATTTTTGGTCTTAGATGGCTCGTGATATAGAGGCCATGACTCTATTTTATGTTGATGTTGATGTTGATATTGCTAGGAGGTATGAGGCATATGATATATTAGAGATGGAGGAGTTAGCGCGGAGAGTAAGAGATCACGTGGTCAAGGGCATTCTAGTACCTCATCTGGAGGTAGGAGTTGTCAATAGTAGATTACGCCTCCTACCAGGCCAATTTAGTTCCCAGCACGTGGTTTTCAGGATGCGTCAGGGCCTTGAAAGGGTCAGCCTTAGATTCCTCCTAGCAGTCATCAGCAGTTCGTGCAGCGCAAGTATGGCACAGGGTATTTTCATTGTCATGATCCAGGGCATCATTAAAGGTCTTGCGCTTATCTTAATCAGCATGGTAGTAGTCGTCCTTTCGCTCGCCCTCTGGGGCCTATGCAGCAGCAGCCGCAGAGATAGCTATATGCATTGCTAGCCAGGTAGGATGTCGTGGCATCTCCAGTTATTATTATCGGTTCTTTATCTGTTTATGGTCAATATGCATATTTATCTACCTATTCCTATGTTTGTCCTTATTTTGCTGCAGGATTTCATGTTGACCATATGCGTCTCAGTGATCCATTTTATGTTTCTAGTCCTATCAGAGACTCGATTGTGGTGGATCATGTTTACCCAACTTGTACTGTGTCCTTTGGGAGTTGTATGACCTGGATGGACCTTCTGGTGTTAGATATGGTTGATTTTGATGTCATTATCGGCATAAATTGGTTAGCATCATGTCATGCCACCTTGGATTATTATTCCAAGTCTCTTCAGTTGTCTCTTCCTGGTTCAACACCAGTGGTGTGGCAGGGCTCTTATTTGCCAGCCACGAGATGCGTTATTTCTTTCTTGAAGGCAAAACAGATGATGAATAAAGGGTATTCAGCGTATCTTGCCATGGTTCGAGATACCACTATTGAGATTTCATCCCTCGATTTTGTTCCTATTGTGATGGAGTTCTTTGATGTGGTTCCAGATGATGTACCAGGACTTCCTCCTGATCGTGAGATCAAGTTTTGCATTGATATAGTGCCAGAGTTGAAGTAGCTGAAAGAGAAGTTATATGCTTTGGTGGATAAGAGATTCATTAGGCCGAGTATATCTCTGTGGGCTCCTCCTGTTATATTCATGAAGAAGAAATATGGGACTATGCGGGTGTGTATTGATTATCATCAACTGAATAAAGTCACCATTAAAAACAAGTACCCCGTGCCTCATATTGAGTATTTGTTTGATCAATTGCAGTGTACCATATTCTTTTCTAAGATTGATTTGTGGTCGTGTTATTATCAGTTGAAGATTCGGGAGTCAGATATCTCGAAGACTGATTTCAGGACTCATTACGACCATTACAAGTTCATAATTATGTCATTCAGGCTGACTAATGCCCCTGCAGCTTATATGGATCATAGGAATCGAACATTTAAGTTGTTCCTCGATTTCTTCATCATTGTCTTTATCGATGACATTTTTATCTATTCTCGCAGTCGCGAGGAACATGATTATCATTTGAGGGTGGTTCTTCAGATCCTCCATTATCGTAAGTTGTATGCTAAGTTCTCGAAATACGAGTTTTGGCTTGATTCTATTGCATTCTTAGGTCATGTGATATCCATTGAGGGTATCAAAGATGACCTGAAGAAGAGGCGGTGCAAAATTGGTCTCGTCCTACCTCGCCGACTAAGATTTACAGCTTTCTTTGTCTGGCAGGTTATTATCGAAGGATCATGGAGAAGTTTTACACTATTGTAGCTTCCCTGCCTTGCCTAACTCAGAAGGCAGTTTAGTTTCGATTGTCCTATGAGTGCAAGGTGAGCTTCCAGAAGCTCAAGGCCTTATTGACTTCAGCTCCAGTGTTATCCCTTCCTTCTTGAACTGGTGGATTTTTAGTCTTTTGTGATGTGTCTCGTGTGGGCCTTGAAAGTTGTTCATATGCAGCACGGGAGCGTGATTGTTTATGCTTTCAGATAGCTGAAGCCAAATGAGAAGAATTATCCAACTCATGATCTTGAATTGGCAGCTGTGTCTGAAGATTTGGAGACACTATCTTTATAGTGACCCTTGTGAGGTGTATACCGATCACAAGAGCTTGAAGTATTGCTTGTCTTAAAAGGATCATAATGACCGGCAACGGAGGTGGCTTGAGTTAACTAAAGATTATGATCTTACCATCCGCTTATATTTCGGTAAGGCGAATATTGTAATAGATGCCTTGATCAAGAAGTCTATGGGCAGCGTGGCTTTTTTTTATGCTGACATGAGACCTTTGGCCCGAGAGTTTCAATCCCCTTGAAACTCCAGTGTGAGATTTCTTCGCCCTGACTCAAGCGGAGTCTTGGCATGTATTGCAACTCAGTCTTCCTTAGCCAGTCAGATTACGGAAAACAATTCGAGGATCCATATCTGCAAGAGTTACATGCTCGTATCCTTAGTATAAAAGTTTCTTCCTTCGAGCTTAATTCTGATTGTATTCTTTGATTTAATGGACGAATCTATGTCCTTAATTTTAGAGATCTGAGGCAGCCAGTGCTCCATGAGGCTCATGGCTCACGATATTCTATTTATCCAGATATTGCTAAGATGTATTAGGATCTCCGAGAGCTATATTGGTGGAACCGGATGAAGAGAGATGAATTTGATTATGTGTCTCATTGCATGAACTGTCAGCAAGTTAAGTGTGAACAACAGAGACCGGTAGGGTTAGCTCAGGCATTGCTCATTCCCGAGTGGAAGTGGGAGCACATCACTATGGATTTTGTGGTTGGTCTTCCAAAGACCCTGCGGCGCCATGATTTGGTCTGGGCAATTATTGACAGACTGACTAAATTAGCTCACTTCATCCCTGTGAAGACTACTGATTCCGCCCAAAGGTTGCCTCAATTTTTATTGATCAGGTGGTTAGGCTGCATGGCACTTCTATATCTATTATTTCACCAGTTTACTTCCTAGTTTTGGCAGTCTTTTCAAAGAGAGTTAAGGACCCAGGTGTAGCTTAGCACAGCATTACATCCCCAGAATGATGGTCAGTCCAAGCGGGTTATTTAGGTTCTAGAGGATATATTGAGAGCTTGTGGGATGATCATTTGGTCTTAGCGGAGTTTTCTTATAATAACAGTTATCACTTCTCCATTCTGATGCCTCCATTTGAGGCCTTGTATTCCATAGATGTCATTCTCTGATCGGTTAGTTTGAGTCTCGAGATATTGAGGTAATGAGTTCAGAGATGGTTCGTCAGTCTCTTGATGTTGTTTATATTATTTAGGATCGTCTGCAGACCGCTAAGAGTAGGCAAATTTCATACTCAAATCTGAGGAGTCGAGAGTCAGAGTTTAAGGTCGGCGACATGGTATTTCTGAAAGTGTCGCTGATCCGGAGTATAAAGAGATTTGGGAGGAAAGGAAAGCTCAATCCCAGCTTCATTGGCCCTCTCCGTATCGAGAAGCATATTGGTAAGGTGGATTATCGGATCGATTTTCCAGCTTCTATGCCAGTTCATCGGGTGTTTCATGTGTTGATGCTTTGGAAGTGTATCTAGGATCCTTCAAAAGTGATTGAGTTAGATCCTGCCCAGCTAGATGTTAATCTAGCTTATGAGGAATTCCTAGTTGATATAGTTGCCAGAGATGTCTTGAACATTCGTTCAAAGTAGATTCCGATGGTTCGAGTATGATAGAACGACCGTCCTCATGAGGAGGACACACATTAGCGTTAGTCCAGCATGCGCAAGAGATATCATCATCTCTTCGATGACTCAGGTATGAATTTGATTCCCAAAGCTTAAAATTTCTTATCAGTGTTTGTGTATTTGGTTCAGTTCTGGTAAACTTTTGTCTATTGAATGGTTGTCGAAAGTTGGTGTAGGAATTCCAATTAATCAAGTGAAATCTGTTCTAGACTCTAGCTCATTCGAGGATGAACGAGAGTCTAAGTGGTAGAGAATGAAACGACCTTAGTTAGTCATTTCAAGAGTTATGACTCTGTTTCGTATACCGACAGTCTTAAAAGCTCCATAAGGTCCATAAAGACCTATCTACGAAATTTGAGCTGATTCGGACCTGGTTTGGTAGGGTTTTTTAGAAGGTTTCCATATTAATTGACGGTAAAGCCCAAAACTAATTTCTAAGCTCGATTTGAGTAAATGAGCTTTGATTTGAAATACGAATGTTGCGTTAGGTTCATATGGTCATCTGAAACCTGTGGCAACTTTTGGAAGTGAAATCTGAAGTTGTTCAGATAGTTTTCACTAAAGCTCTAAAAGTCAAGAAATCAATCTCTTTTTGTGGGAACCACATCTTGAGTTCTGAAGATCCGACTCGGGATCTGTCTTCGCGACCTTGTCACCTAATTTTTTTATGAATTGTGTTCAAAATTTTTCTTCATTCCAATTCTTGTAGGGTCACGTTCGGATACTAATCACAACACCGGCAAGTGCTGGTGCATAATTCTGAACCTTCGGGGCAGAGTTGCACGATCGCGTTCGCGGGGGCATGTGCGAGTTTGTTTCTCCTGCCCTAAAGCTCAACCGCGCTCCTGGGATCATTATAGCGAAGAAGGGGTGGCGCGTGGGTGCTCAGGGTACCGCCAAGGTGCCCATTACACCAGAGCTGCAACTCTTGGCAATAGCCAAAAATTCTCTCCAAGGTGCCCATTGTACCAGAGCTGCAACTCTTGGCAAATAGCCAAGAAGCCTCTCCAAGGTGTCCATTGTATAGCCAAGAGTTGCAGAGACTTTCTTTTCAAGTTTCCCATTTCAACAGGTCATAAAATCTTGGCAATTGCCAAGAAGTTTATGCAAGATGTCCATTGCACTAGATTTTAAACTCAGGGCAATAAGCCAAGAGTTGCAAAGAAGTTTCCTCTTGCAACAGGTTTTAAAGTCTTGGAAATGAACAAGATATTCCGTGCCATGTGCTAATTGCACCAAAGCTTGATGTCTTGGTAATTGCAAACACTTTCTGAGACTTTTCTCTGCAAGCGCACATTGCAGCTGTGTATAAAGTCTTGGCAATAGCCAAGACTTGCAAAGAATTCATAGATTTCCTACAAACTAATTCAGATGAATGTAGGGAACATAGTGTCATTAAGGTAAAAGTATAAAGTCGATCTCATATGTGATGTAATTCGCAATTCTCTTTGTAAATTCTAGTATTAAGACAAATCAATTAATTTTTATAAATCTACATATAAGAATTACTCGACAAGTTTTTTGGATCATTATTAATCAAATTCATAGCTCGTTTTGAGCTAATATGTAGTTATATATAATTTAAAGCAAAATTAAGCATAGTTTAAACTAAATTATAAAGAAATTAATGTAGCATTTAGTAAAAATAAGTAGGAATTTGAAGATATCTTACCTTGAATCTTCGTTTGAACGGAAGAATCTGTAAAAGATATGGGTTTTTTAGGGTTTGTTGATCGCGTGAATGGAAAAAGGAAGGGGAGGGATATGGGCGGGTCTTTTTATTAGTTGTTAGAGGTTTTTTCGTCCGAAAAATCTTTCATTAAAGTAATAGAGGGTATTTATGTTGAACCACTGTTAGCAATAGCATTTATGCAAACCATTTGTTCCCGTAGTATATTTCTGCAAATCGCGTGAAAAAGTGGTAGTGTTGTTTATTTGAATTCTCTATGTTGCCATTCCTTTCATGTACCAGTATATTTTTATAGTAAATATTGAAGTTTCAGGGAATGATATCACTAAGAGTTTGACGATAGTATATAAATTTTTATGGTCTTATTTCAACGTTCTCAACATTCTAACGGTAACATCTTCTTCTCCTTTCTCCGATCAAATTTCCGGTAAGGCCAAGGTAACCTCTCTCTCCTCCCTCTTTCTCCCTCTATCTCTATCGCTCTCTCTTTCTACCTCTCTCTCTCTCCTGCCTGTGTTTTGCCCAAGCCCCATACGCTTTTCCCATACTACTACAGCAAGACCGCCGCATCATGTTCTTCCAGCCAAACCCACTCACTGGAAACACCAACAGAAAGTTATCTCCCAGGCACGAACCAATAGCCGAGAAATCGCAGATCCTTGTCTAGGAACAACAACACTATTACAGGCCTGTAGCAAGTGCACCGTTGCAGCAATTAATAGTAATGCCGTTGCTGTTTCCCATCAACGAGAGCCACGCAACAGCAGTCACCGGGATTAGTTAGAAGATGGATACCCACATCCCGTTTTGGTTTTGCTTTCTTGAGTCTATTCACTTTTCCACTCTTTACCACCTTGTATTTTCACTATCTACATTATTTTTATTGTATACCTTACTTGCATCCATTGGTGCTGACTGTTCCTTATTTTTTTTGACTTTCCTACTTTCCAACTTTCTTGAATTTGCAATTTATGTGTAAATCTATTTTTCCAGCGTGTTTTATCACTACAAGAAATCTGTCTTTTTGTGGCAACAAAAGTCGCCACTAAAATATAGAAAGTCGCCACTAAATAGTTTTAGTGGCGACATTAGAGTTGCTGCTCTACAAGCCGATACTGAATGTCTTTAGTGGCGACTCCAAAATATTGCCACTAAAACATTCTTTTTCCAACGACTAAATTTGCCACAAAAAGTAAACAAATTTGCTACAAAAAAAGTTACAAAAATTATATTTTTTAATTAGGTCGCCACTGAAAATTACTTTCTGTGACGACTATAGTCGCCACTGAAACTATGATCTATGATTGGCAATGGTCTTACTTATATTTTCAGTAGCGACTATTAGACGCCACTGAATGTTCATTTCAATTAAAAAAAATTACATAATATTTCTTTTGCTATTTCTTGCCCAACAATATAACAAAATAACAACAGTGCATTCTGATAACAAAGACAACATCAAAGTCATTTTGCAAACAGAGCATACTACTATGTTAATGTCATAATACAAAGTAAACAACACTTCATAATTTAATGTCATCATATTTACACAGGAAAAGAAAAAGGGCCAAAATTTATCTTCAAACTTTCCCTTGTCAACAATTTCCGATAAATGAAAAACCTTGTTCCTGTTAGAAAAAAAAAAGTAAGTTAAGATTCAAAGTAGACGAGTATATGCTGGTCGGAACACTAGAAAAGAACTAACAGTGGTTAAAAGGAAATACTTGTATACCTTTTTTTTTGGCACATAATATACCTCTAATATGTAACTAACATCAAAAGAAAAAGTCATAACTAACTAGTAAGAAGAACATAGCAGTTAAGGGAGATAGGATCACGAGGAGGATAATAGGAATAAAACTTGTTTCTAATATATACTGATTACTAGTTAAAAGTGTTAATTTAATTTGTCAAATAAATGTGCTCCTATACAAACACTACTTCTACACAAATTATGGAAGTTATTTGCTCCCAGCTAATTTTAAGTGAAAATATTAGTAGAAAAGAGCCTATATAAAATACTAGTTCCACACTCCAGAACAAGGTAATAGTTGAATATCACTCCTACATCTAAGACTTCTTGGCAAGGAAGAGAGGAATTTACTTACTCATATTGGTCGGCTCTATTTATTTTACTCCGAGAATATGTCGGCTAGAAGTCATGTATTTTATCATCACCTATTCTTTTTCAAATCTAAGAAACAAAAGAAGCATTTATGAGTATGTGTATTTTTGGCCTTAAATCAAAATAAAGCACCACTAATTGAAGCAAGATTAGTACAACCTTGCAAATTTCTCCTCCTTTGCTGATATATAATTTAGAGCTTCCAGCCAAGTCAATTCCACATAAAATCCACCTAGTTTTATCTGGCATGTTTGATAAACACGGGAAGAAATATCAACATGTAATGGATCGGAACAATAGAGTATTAAAATTAGTGATGATACTACCTTTTAATTATATGAAAAAGAAGGCAAAGTGGATGGTAAATGATCAAATAATAGCAAAAGCAACAACGTTTGATGCATTAATGAAGACAAGAAAAGATTATCCATCAGCTTGCACGTATAACCAGAGTTAAAATTATCGAACATCCTCAGATTGGTTACATGTCTCTAAATTCTCTATATTTCCTCTTAAATCAGAACTAAAAGAAGACAAAGTCAGGGAAGCTGTCCAGATTTCTCATTCCAACATCAAAGTTTTGATGGCCACTATAATTAGAGTTGCCTATTTATGAGTAGCTACTTAAAAAGCTCCAGAGACTAAAAAATGATCCAACTAAATGTGCGACATTACAACATAATGACATAAGAAAGATATGGAATTAGAAAAGATACACTTGACAAAAAAAGGTGATGAAAAACATAATAGAACCTATATATACAGTAATAAGCAACTACACGAGAAACAAAATCACCAACGTCCCCTTCGCTTGTCATCAACATTTATAAATGATGAAATATGTCAATATATTTCACAGTTCTGAGTCTTCCCACTGGAATAGGATCATACCAAACACACAGGATTATACATCACTTCAAAGGAAAACAAGCCTGGATTAAAGCAAAGAAAAATTGCATCTAGATAGTAAGCATTGTATAGATGAATTTTCATAAACCATTTTGCAAGAAATTAAGTTCTAACTCAAACAAAATGCAGTTGTCCAGGCAACCAGACTAAGAGACTCAATGGAGAATTCCAAACTTACATGCTTGGTGATATCCTTGCAAAACATGGGCTTTTAACTCAAGCTCACACTGCCAAGGAAGTAGGTAAACGAATTACTAATTCGAAGAACAATATTATGACTTCAAAAGGAAAACATGATACAAATTATTGAACTGAAGAACAAAGTTATAATGCATAACGTGTCACTAGAATTAAAAGTAAATTTCAACCTATAATTGGCTAACAAGTCATGGATTCTTAAGATTTTCTCTTGCTCACATATATAAAAGCATCATAATAAGAAAAGAATAAGACGAATGGAATGGTTACCACAGCGACCATGTAAATTCAAGGTAAATATTCAAACCAAACTTTTTTAGAATAAAGAACCGTAGAAAGAGCATCAACATATAGAAAATGCAATAGCCGACATTTTTCAAATACTGCATCCAAGAGAAGTACTAAGAAAAAGAGGCTATTATTGGAGGAATTGGTGTTAGAAAGTTCTGTTGAGGAAAATAGTATTCCTGATAAGGATCAAACAGGCGGAAGCGATAAACTAAGATGCGGAAGCAACAATCACAAGATAACAAGAAAGTAAGGGATGGGGAAGAACAGAAATAGAAGAAAAGAATGGATAAACGATTCAAACCATGAATTAAATATCCGAGAGAGGAAGGGAAACTTGAACCATACAAGGATTCCGTACTAGTGACGAATCTCCATAGGTTCCAAGCAAGAGATAATCCGAAGCTTCAAGCTTCTACAAAGAAGAAGGCCTTGCCTCTCTTTCTATGTCTATTCTTCAAATCTAAAACCAAGATAAATGAAATAAATGACTAAGTGTGGTATTTATAGGTTCACCACACTTCTAAATGAAATGTCTAAATGGCCCCTAAGTCTATTCAAAACAATACAAGTAACTTAGGGCTATAGTTGGAATTACACTCTAAATAAGTAGGAAACCCGGATGGGCCTTCAGCAAACTAGGCGCCCAGAGTAGGCGCCCAGCCTGGAAAATGGGTGGTCCGCCCCTTCAGTAGGCGGCCAGAGATCCTGAGAGTGTGTTGTCAACTAGGCGGTCCGCCTAGTCCAATGGGCGGTCCGCCCCCTTCTTGGGAGACTTGGAAACGGCTCAAAATGGACTCTAAGTGTTCCTCCTTGGTCCGTAGTCGATCCTCCCTCGTTGGCGCTCAAGTTCATGACTCCAAATCACTCTCGAACCCTCCTCCGGTGCCCTTGCCTTGTACCCTTTGTGCTCTCACGCTTGGCTCTTGATGGTTGGCGCTTTGGCTCCAATTTGCCCCGCATCATCCTCCCCTTCTTGAAAGGATTTCGTCCTCGAAATCAAACCATCAAGCCTACAATCATAACAAGCACAAACAAAGCTTCCCACTACAAGAGTAGGTTAGTGCCAAAAGTGTGGGAAAACACACTCTTATGATAGAGCCAAGCATCAATACCAATAAAAAAGCTCATGTCTCCCAAGGAAACAACAAGTACTTGACTCATAAAGAAAGTGCATCCAACACAAGAACAAGCAAAGAGATCAATAGGACATAGAACATGCAATATATAGCAATCAACTTCCCTATGACCCCTAAGCTTATGCCCAACACACCAAGCCTTCAAATCAATATTATCACAATATGACACATTGGCTTTGGCACGCGCAACACTCAAGGTGTGGTCAACATATGGGATGGAGTAAGCAACATAATTCAAGTGACAACTAACATCAAATACTCCTCTCCCCTTCTTGGAAGCACTCTTACACACACCAAGAGTGATTTCCTCACCCTCAAACCCACCTCTAAGACAATCTCTCTCACTAGACAAACTATCAAGGAAAGCTTCTATAGTGGCTTCTTCATCATTGTAGTCCACACAATCAAGATTAGGACTACTAGAAGACGGACCAACACAATCAATTCCAAGGCCATTCGTCTCACTTGAAGTTTCAAACAATGGATTGTCTATAGAGTTAAACCTACCAAACCATGGAGGGTCAAGTTCACACTCTTCATACACACTTGAGGAGTCATCAAGTACAATTCTATCCATCCCATCCACTAGGGACTCCTCAAGATCACTACTATCCTCACTACAACACATAGGTCCACCAAAGATAAGCATATCAATAAGGGCATGATCACTCAACTCATCGTCCCCTTTATCAAAAATGGGTGGTGTGTCATAACAAGGTCCACAATCAAGGTCAACTATAATATCTTCACTAAAGAGAGGTTCATTGAATATCGGGCTCACATCATGATGTGGCTTATCATCCCTCTCAACTAGTGGTTCACATTCACACACAAGTTGACCGAAAGATTCTACACTAGTTGCATTCTCATTATAATCACATATATCATCAACTAGTATAGAGGTTTCACAAACACTCTCACATGACAAGGAAGTAACATGCTCAAGGGGAGAACTATCACTTACCTTTGAATGGCCATCTAGCTCACTCATTGCACTTGAAGTGTCTTGAATTGTCTCTTCACCTTGAAGCTCACATTGGAGATCTTCTTCACCTTGTCCTTCCAACTTAGAAGATGATTGAGGCTCCATTGGCTTGCCTCCAAGAGTACCTACACAAAAATTCACACAAGTAGAAGAAAAAGATAAAGGGTTAGGGTTAGAATAAGGGGTGTCCTCACTCTTTACAATTCTTTTTCCCTCTTTCTTTTCCCTCATTTTATTTTCAAGGTCGGGTGTAGATTCGGGTGGTGACATCCCACTCACATCACTCATCACATCCTCTCCTTTTTCCGCTCGAGGAATGTCACCGGTCACTCCCTTACTCCTCTCAATCTTTTGTCTCTCAAATTCGGGTGAGTTGGGACGAGGCCCAAGGATACCCATAGCCGGAGTAGGTGGACTTTTAACATCAACCTGGAATCTAGGACTAAGAGACTCATCACTTGATGTCTCTTTCTTCTGTGTTGGTGAACCACTTTGCTTTGGAGCTTGTGGTTTTGGGTTCACCTTGTTGACATATGTCAACTCTCTTCTTGCACTAGTCCCGCCACTTCTTGTGTGTGTAGGAGTTCTTGATTGCACTCTTTGAATCATAGGGCTTCTCTTCAATGGTGTCCCTCCGTTCCTCATGTTCATGGGCTTGCTTGGTTGTACTTCTTCTTTCCTAAGAAGGAGGAATTGTATCTTCCCTTGTGCTTTAACATGATAGCCATCAAAGAATTTTTCGAGCTTGAAGTACCTATTGAAAAGACAAGGCATTCCCAACATAACATCACATCCCACTAAAGGACCTACTTTGCACTCCACTTCTTCTTCAAAGTTCCTTTGTGAAATAACTACCCTAGCCATTCCGTCAACACAAGGTATTCCCAACCTTCTCACTACAAGATGGCTAATCCAACTTGCTTCACCATTATCCACTTGAAGCACATACCCATGATTCCCATTAAGGCTCACTATGAATTGACACCACGTTCTTTCTCTCATGACTTCATCTAGGTAATGCCCTTTACACATCCCATCAAAAGTACCAACACTAGTTGGGTACTTCCTAATTTCACCACTACTAGCAATACCATAACCCATAGTGCGACTCATGCCATCTCTTCCCTCCGCCTCATTCTCTTCCATCTCATCCTCCAAGTGTTGGAGTCGAGTGTCTAGTGCCTCTATGTGAGCCAAGATGCTCGGAAAGTAGGCTTCAACTAACTCCCTCTCACTCACACCTTTCTCACCACTCCCACTTCCCTCCAAACCTCCCTTATGGCTCCTTGTACCTGCAAAAGACATTTGAAGAAAGTGCAAAGGTTAGTAATAACAACCTCACTTGCTCTCCCTTACCTTTGGCGGTGGCTCTCAACACTCTTTTAGGGTGCACACTCCCAAGCCCCCAACCAATGATGCCCTTATCTCTTTTAGGAACCAAAATGGTAAGATCAATCAACTAGTATGTCCAAGTAAAGTCCCGGAGTGGAGTTGATGTGACTCGATGTACGGTAGCTATTTATAGTGCGCACTTGAGGCCAAAGAAGTTCTACGACTTTAAGTAAAGCTTCAAGACACACAACACCCTAAAGGATCAAAGATTAGTGTTAATAAAGTAGGACTAATACCCTAGAAACACTAACCAAGAGGTTAGGAAGCAAACGGAACACAAAAAGACACGAAAAGAAGCCAAACGGAGCCACCCCAGGAGTGGGCGGTCCGCCTCTGTAAGTGGGCGGTCCGCCTACCCAACTTCAGAGAGTTTACTAGGTGCCCCGCCTGTTTTTTGGGCGCCCCGCCTACTGGGGTTTTCAGCACAGTCCGAAAACGCGTTTTTTGGTCTTTTGACACCCAAATTCGGTTGTTTTCAAGGTGTTTTTCCAATCCAAAGGTACCCAATGGTGTTTTCAACTCCTACAATCAATCCCCAATGATTTATAAAAACACCCAATCCATAACGAATCCAAATCAAGAAATTTCAATCAAATTCAAGAGTTTTTCAAATTTGGGGTTTTTGATTTTTTCAACTTTTGATTCTCAACACCAAATCATGAAACAAGGGTACCAAATCAACGGGTAATCATCATAGATCAATCCCCGATATCAAACACCAAAGGAATCATCAAATCCAATCCACAATAAGAATTTTTTTTGTATTTTTCACTTTTTCAATTTTTTTGTTGTTTTTATTCTTTTCTCAAGAACATAAACACAATAACAATAAAGTAAAGATAGCATGAACAAGGAACGTGGATTCGTAAGAACGAAACCCGAGCCTTGCTCTGATACCAAACTGATTCCAGGCGGAAGCGATAAACTAAGATGTGGAAGCAACAATCACAAGATAACAAGAAAGTAAGGGATGGGGAAGAACAGAAATAGAAGAAAAGAATGGATAAACGATTCAAACTATGAATTGAATATCCGAGAGAGGAAGGAAAACTTGAACCATACAAGGATTCCGTACTAGTGACGAATCTCCATAGGTTCCAAGCAAGAGATAATCCGAAGCTTCAAGCTTCTACAAAGAAGAAGGCCTTGCCTCTCTTTCTATGTCTATTCTTCAAATCTAAAACCAAGCTAAATGAAATAAATGACTAAGTGTGGTATTTATAGGTTCACCACACTTCTAAATGAAATGTCTAAATGGCCCCTAAGTCTATTCAAAATAATACAAGTCACTTAGTGCTATAGTTGGAATTACACTCTAAATAAGTAGGAAACCCGGATGGGCCTTCAGCAAACTAGGCGCCCAGAGTAGGCGCCCAGCCTGGAAAATGGGCGGTCCGCCCCTTCAGTAGGCGGCCAGAGATCCTGAGAGTGTGTAGTCAACTAGGCAGTCCGCCTAGTCCAATGGGCGGTCCACCCCCTTCCTGGGAGACTTGGAAACGGCTCAAAATGGACTGTAAGTGTTCCTCCTTTGTCCGTAGTCGATCCTCCCTCGTTGGCGCTCAAGTTCATGACTCCAAATGACTCTCGAACCCTCCTCCGGTGCCCTTGCCTTGTACCCTTTGTGCTCTCACGCTTGGCTCTTGATGGTTGGCGCTTTGGCTCTGATTTGCCCCGCATCAATTCCTCCAAGCCTACAAAGCTGCAGAAGTAACAAATAGAAAATTTTAGTTTTCCTTTGTAGCCAAATATACTGTCACATGATAACAACACCATTTCCATGAAGCAGAGATGAAGCACAGTGAAGGGTCAGAAGTAAATTAAAAGATAGAGGCTATAAGTTTATTAAGCTAAATAAAATACTAGTCTATATAAAGAGGCACACTTACTCGAGAAAAAATTAAACACAATTCTTTCCACGTGTTTTCAACTATATTTAGGTTATCCATGTAACCATTTTATAAAAAGATTATATTATCAAATTGCCGCAAACCTGAAAAATCTTTTGTAAATCTTTTACTTAGAGAAACCTGGATTGCCCAAGCAGCTGTAGAGAAGAATTAGAACCTAATGCTAAAAGAATTTTAAGGACTTAAAAAGACAATTAACACTCAAGGTAGATCATTCTCCATTGAGCAACAAAACAAGTTCTAGATGTTAAGTGGTTCGTTTGCACAGAAGATTAATCATCTAAGTAGTAACTAAATCAAAACCACCACAAGTCAGTCATGTTCAGTTGATGATTTGCACTGTAATTGAGGAGAACTTGATGAATATATAGTAAAATACCATTTCTTTAAACATGAACCCTGAGAAATTTAATTTGGTCAATCTATTTCTTTTCTTGGGTCAATCTATTAAATCAGAGAAAGTGCTTTCATTAGTTCACTGCAAAAAATCTAAAATTGTAGAATGAAAAAATGGATGATTCTTAGGAAATCTTACAACAGTAGGCCTCTTGAGCAAATCAGACTTCATTCTTTCACACAAATTCTCACATTCTTCCACATAAAAATCGTCATTCAAACATGTCATCAAAAATCCTAATCCATTAAATAAAAAAGGGAATCAATCATTTGCAATATGTCACTTGTCATTCAAAGGCAAAAGAAAAATTCAGGAAAACAGAATGAAGCTAATATATATATTACATACTCTAAGCAACTATACGAACAAGATCTAGTTTCAAACGACAATCAACAAACTACTCAAGTGTAATACGCAGGCAGAAAGAGGAAAATATATGTTTATAACTCCACCAGTTAAGGCCCAGATCAAAATGGTATGATGCTTAAAGCTATGCCAAAAGTGCTACACAAATCCGCCATGCTTGTAAGAGCAGGAAATCAACTATAGGAAAAGCAACAATTCAAGTAGTTTTGGGCAATATAGCATACACACTGCAACAATAATTCAAGATCTCGTACTACCAACCAATTTCATAATGAAAAAAGTAATTAGGGTTTCAGTAAAGAAAAAGATCTGGAACTCGCAGACATAGTGGAAAAAGAAAGAGAAAGAAGAGTACATAAAACGTCGAGAACTTTTTTGAACAAAAGGAGCGCCAATGAGCTCGTTTGAGATGGAGATACGGAGAAGTAAGGTCCTTCCATAATTTCTGCCATTGAAATAACTTCATAGAGAAAATGGAAGAAGAAATTAAAATTGGATTTGCAAGAAACTTGGATTTGGTGATAATGGGATAATAGGAGTGGAAGGAAAATCTCATCGGAGTGCAACAGGGGCTTCAAGAAAAGGGATTTGGGGAAAAGTGGCCTTAAATAAACATCAAAAGGAGGAGGGAGCGTTTATTATCTATTTACCAGTAGTAAATTTTTATTGTAAAAGAATACAATTAGTGGCGATATAGTCGCCACTAAAATATATCGCCACTAAAACAGTTTTGCAGCGACTCTTAACAAGTCGCTACAAGTGCTCTTTCAAACAATTTTGCTGCAGCAAAATTTTGATACGTTCTGTAGCAACTTAAGAATAGTCGCCACTAATACAATACTTATGGTGGCAGCTGTTAGGGTCGCCACTACAACGTTATCTTTTGTGGCGCTGTTTTAGAATCGCCATAAAACCTCTTATTTTATGTGGCAACTTCAACAGTCGCCACAAAAGGTTGCCACTAAAAACCTCTTTTCTTGTAGTGTATTCCTTGTAAGTTTTGCTTTGATCACTATTTAGTCTGCTTATCCTAGTGTGTATTGCTAGTATTAATTTTTCTCCTTTTAGTTTCTATATTGGGTTAGTTAAGTTAGTAGTAGCATGGAGGTTGTGCATGATTTTAGGTTGAGGTTGTGTTCTCGGTCGGGGTTAGGGGCAAGGGATAAGGGTGGTAGGGATTCATCTAGGTTAAGGATTGGGTCATGGAATATAGGGTCTTTGTCAGGGAAATCTATAGAGTTGGTTAATATTCTTAAGAGGAGGAAGATTAGTATAGCCTGTGTTCAGGAGACCAGATGGGTGGGTACTAAGGCGCGGGATGTAGATGGATACAAATTGTGGTACTCGGGAGTCTCGAGAGATAGGAATGGAGTAGATACTTTAGTTGGTAGCGACCTCCGCGAGCAAGTAGTGGAGGTCAAGCGGGTGAATGATAGGCTAATGGCTATCAAGCTTGTCATAGGAAGGCTTGCCTTTAACATCATAAGTGCTTACGTACTGCAACTAGGCTTGGATGAATAAGCCAAAAGGCGGTTTTGGGAGGACCTGGACGAGGTGGTGTGGAGTATTGCTGCGAATGAGAAGTTATTCATTGGCGGAGACTTCAATGGCCACATCGGGGCATCCTCGGGGACCTATGATGGGGTGCACGACGGTTTTGGTCTTGGGGATAGAAATGAATGAGGAGTTGTTCTGCTGGAGTTTGCTGAAGCATTTGACTTGGCTATAACTAACTCAAGTTTTTAGAAAAAGGAGGAGCAATTGGTCACCTTTTGTAGTTCAAGGGCGAAGACCCAAATCGATTTCCTTCTCCTAAGGAAGTGTGATAGGGGCATGTGTAGGGATTGCAAGGTTATCCCGAGGGAAAACCTTGTTACCCCGCGTAGGCTCTTAATGATGGAGTTGGATATTGTAAGGCCAAAGAAGAAGAGGAATGTGTCAGAGCGCCCACGAATTAGATAGGGAGCCCTGACCATGGAGAAGATTCAGGAGTTGGGGAAGAGGTTGGATGTCATGGGTGCGTAGAAGAGTTGCAGTGATGCGAGTAGTATATGGGCTAGGACGGTGGAGTGCATGCGGGGAGCCGCCAGAGAAGTGTTAGAGGTTTCAAAGGGAAACTCCTATAAATACAAAGGGGATTGGTGGTGGAGTGCGGATGTCTAAGTAAAAGTTGATGCTAAAAAGGTTGCATACTTGAAGTCAATTGAGAGCAGGGATGAGGAAGAAAGAGGAAGAATGCCGAAGGGTATAAGACTGCAAAGAAGGAAGCGCAGTTAGTTTGTCTTGACAGCTAAGACAGAAGCTTTTGAGCGGTTGTATAAACAATTAGCTAAAAGAAGGGGAGACCTAAAGTTGTATAGGCTCGCAAAGGCAACGGAGAGGAGAAAAAGGGATCCGGATCAAGTGAGATGCATCAAAGATGAGGATGGTACGGTATTGGTAGAAGACGCCCAGATTAGAAGGAGATGGCAGACGTACTTCCATGAACTCTTGAACTCTGAGGGCGATAGGTGTATCGCGCCGGTTGAGTTAGCACATTCAGAGGGTCACCAAGATTTTGGTATTGTAGACGTAGGAGAGTAGAGGAAGTCAAGAGGGCAATCCAAAAAATACAAGGAGGAAGAGCGGCGGGGCCAGATGAGATTCCAGTTGAATTTTTTAGGAGTACGGGCATAGCAGGCGTGGAGTCGCTAACCAGATTGTTTAATATCATTCTTAGATCGGCAGATATATCTTAGGAATGAAGGTGGAGTAGCATGGTGACACGACCCAGAATTCGGTTAGGCCGTGCGGGCACCCGACATCCTCCGCTAGACCCGTCGGGCGAACCCTTACAAATTAAATTAGGTAAATAAATATAATTCAATTCATAAATAAGAATAGGACTTTAAAAAAAACACTGACATGCCGATACCTCTAAGCTGTACAAAAGAAATTACAGCTAACTACACAACATACTAGGTTTAGAGCTATCCAGACTAGACATCTAAGAGTACAAAAGAAGATAGATACCTCCTGGAGGGAGCAAAATGCAACTGAAATAATAAATAATAAACTGGTGGCCATCCGGAATAAAAGCTGGCTGACCCTGACAGCTGAAGTCGTCTTCGCTCTTGAACAACGTGGCGAACTCAATCCTGGAGCGAACCTGCCGAAATGAAATAGATAGACAAGAAACAAACAACAAACAAGGGTGAGTCAAAAGGACTCAATAAGTGTGGCAGACTAGCCACCTCAAAGAATAGGATAGCTAGCCAGGGAGAAAAGAAACATATAAACCCAATTCCTTTTATTTAAATTACAAAAAGGCAGAGCTTGATAATAACTAGAAACACGTATGAAATCTTAAACTCAGCCAGGAATACGAGCCAGAAACATATCAACAAATAAGCAATGCACGTATGAGCAGAACAGTAGTTATGTACCACAAGTCTACGCAATGGTATGAAAATGAAATGAAATGAGATGAAATGAAATGTAATGAAATCTGATGCAAAGGGTCACATGTTCCCGTCCTCCCATCTCGAAGCAGAATACTCCTGCATTCGAGGGGAATCTAATCTGATAACCAACTAAAGCGGAATACTCCTGCTCCTGGGGCGGAATACTCCTGCACCCGATATAATATAAACCAGAGGCGGAATACTCCTGCACTCTCTTGGGGCGGAATACTCCTGCACCCGATATAATACAATGGAGCGGAATACTCCTGCTCCTAGGGCGGAATACTCCTGCCCTCAATATGATACAATGGAGCGGAATACTCCTGCTCCCAATATGATATGCAATGTAATGCATATGAATGACATATAATGCATATGAATGCAATGTGATGCAATAATAACCTTTCACCAGCGCGGGACTCTCATCGACAGCCGGAAAGTAGATGCCAACTTACAACTAACGTACAATACTCAGATTCTCAATGCAATACCAATAACAGGACATAATATATAATATAGAATTTAAATCCAAAGCTAAGGCGTAATGAGTACGCCTATCGGCAGCTACACACGTAAGGAACACGTGGTAGAAAATCCACGAGGCCATGTGCCTCCAAAGAAATGGATATGAACACTTACCTTGTTACAAAGTTAGCACAATTACTCAACAACCGCTTTTTCCTTTGAATTCATTGCCAAACGATCCCACTCTATTCAATAAGCAGAAAAATATATCAAATTAGGCTAAAGGCTTCATTCCTCACATCTTAGGGCAATCCAGGTACGAACCTGATACCATATTCGCATACGCAATACGCAGGCCAGGCCTATATACAGGGTTTATGGTCACATAACCAAACCCTAAATAAATTACGTTTATAAGTTGCTCATAACTCCCTGAGTACGAATATATAATCAATTTCATTATTAGGGTCCATTTAACCCTTTAAACTATTAATTGAACTTATTAAAATGATGTATAATATTCCAAGTTTTACCGTTAAAACATATTCAAACACATGTAATAAACTCAAATAATATATTAGGATCATTACCTGAATGTTTCAGGGTGAAAATTCTACTTTTCTCCGGCCCCTTTTCTCATTTTCTGGCATTTTTCTTTCTCTGCGTCAACTTTTGCATTTTTTTTGTTTCTGTTCGATTTTTTTTTTATGTTGCTTACTGTTTGCTATAATCCCTTAGACTAGACCCACCGCCTCTCTCTATTTTATCTTTTGGTATTTTGTCGTTTTCTCTTTGTCATTTTTTTTTTGTTTCATTTCTTTTACTTTTCTTTTCGCGACGAAAATTAAAACGGTACCCTATGATATTCAAAATAATTCCAACTTTTGCATACGAGTTATATAAAATATATATAACATACTCGGAAAGGCGGATCTCAAATCGGGTTCCCGAAACTCAAGATGCAAATTTAAATGGAAAAGAAGTCAAATTATTTAACTTTCGGCATTTTAGCGGAAACTAGCCGAACAACATCGAAATTTACTTTCGAAAGTTCACACAGGTCATAAATAATCATACGAACCCAATGACGCTTTTGGATTTCGAATCGGAACTCATTCGGCAAAACCGAGCTCGAAAATCTCTTTTTTAATATTTATCGCCAATAAAAACTGAAACCTTCTTCCGATGCCTACCAAACGAGGTCTGATTTAGCTCAAATTTTACAGACAGGTCCTAATGGACATTACGAATATTTTAAAATTATCGACACACCAATCGGAGTCCTAACTTCTGAAATGACTGACCAAGGTCGTTTCACATGGTCCCATTATACAAGAATAAGGGTGATGTTTAAAACTGTACAACTATAGGGGCATCAAACTTCTCAGGCATACCATGAAAGGCTGGGGAAAGGGTGGTGGAGACGAGGATGAGGAAGGTTGTCTCTATTTTTGAGAACCAATCTGGATTCATGCCTGGGAGATCAACCACGGAAGCCATCCATCTTTTAAGGAGACTAGTCGAGCAGTGCGGGGACAAGAAAAGGGATTTGCATATGGTGTTAATTGATCTAGAAAAGGCTTATGACAAGGTCCCTAGAGAGGTGTTGTGGAGATGCCTGGAATCTAAAGAGGTTCCGGTGGCATACATCAGAGCGATTAAGGATATGTACAAAAGAGCTAAGACTCGTGTGAGGATAGTAGGAGGAGACTTAGAGCACTTCCCGGTTGAGATTAGATTGCATTAGGGGTCAGCGCTTAGCCAATTTTTATTTGCCCTAGTGATGGATGAATTGACACGGAATATTCCAGGAGAAGTGCCGTGGTGCATGTTGTTTGCGGATGATATAGTGTTGGTGGATGAGACATGCAGAGGTGTCAGTAAGAAGCTGGAGGTATAGAGGCAGACTCTAGAGTCTAAAGGCTTCAGGCTAAGCAGGACAAAAAAAAAGTACATAGAATGCAAGTTTAGTGACGCTTCTGATGAGTCAGATGTGGAAGTGAGGCTTGATTCTCTAGTCATTCCTAAGAAAGGAAGCTTTCGATATCTTGGCTCAATCATCCAAGGTAATGGAGAAATTGATGATGATGTCACACTGTTAACGAGTAGGTTGGATGAAGTTGAGGTTTGCATCCGGTGTTCTGTGTGATAAGAGAGTGTCGCTTAAGCTTAAAGGTAAATTATATAGAGTGGTCGTTAGACCAGCTATGTTGTACAGGGAAAAGTATTGGCCCGTCAAGAACTCACACATTCAGAAGATGAACGTGGCGGAAATGAGAATGCTTAGGTGAATGTGTGGTCATACCAGGATGGCTAGGATTAAGAATGAAGTCATTCGTGACGAGGTGGGCGTCGCCCCAGTGGTTGAGAAGATGCGAGAAGTGAGGTTGCGATGGTTCGGCCACGTGAGGAGGAGGAGTTGTGATGCTCCGGTTAGGAGGTGTGAGAGGTTGGCAGTGGTGGGTCTACGGAGGGGTAGAGGTAGACTGAAGAAGAACTAGGCTGAGGTGATTCAGCAAGACATGACCCTGATCCAGATCACCGAAGACATGACCTTAGATAGGAGTGTATGGAGGTCGAGGATTAGGGTAGAAGGGTGAGTAGCAGTCAAGTGTCTGTCCTCTTATTAGATGCAGTATTGTATGTATATAGACGATTTTTATCTTAGTCTCCACCTCTATGTTTTCTTATATGTTTATATTGAATATGTTTTAGTTTTATATTTCCTTCTAGCATTATAGGGCTGACTTGATTTTCTAAGTATTTTTCGATTATATCTTTATTTTTCTAGCCGAGGGTCTATCGGAGCCTTCCACCTTGGTGGGGGTAAGGTATGCGTACATCTCACACTTCCCAGATCGAACTTGTGCGATATACTGAGTATGTTGTTGTTTTTGCTTTTTGTGTGTTGTGTAATTTTTTTATTAATTGAAATTATTTTAATTAATTAAAAATTTGTGGATAAATAATAAAGTGGTTGATGATAATATTTGGAGAATATTCATTTATAAGGAGTAATTTGCAATTCATACGCGTACATTAAAATATTTATAAAAATGTCCTTATTTTTGGAAGCATGATGACAAAGATTGGTAAATTAGGAATTAGTTTTCTATAGAAATTAAATCATGTGACAATAAGTTGTACTACAACCCTGGTGATGAAGATTCCTTTCGATTTTGTGGATGATAACTGAGGCTACCGCACTTGAAACTGTACATTGCTCTAGAAATTATCTTGAAGAAAACGGCTGGAAAAGATAAATTGGAAAGGAAACTACGCAGAGCTATCTACGAGTACTTCTTGCCAGAGGTAATTCCTATGACATGTTTCATCCATTTTGCAGACCTTTCAATTGAATTTCTATGACATCTCCCTCCTCTCTTTTCCCTGTTTAATTTCTTCAAATGCAAAGTGGGAGCTAGACATTCACAAAACTATTTTTTCAGCATTTTAGGAAGCTATTTAGTTCTTCTACTTATTGTTCTTTTTATTCTTTAATTTTTGTTAGTCATTTCTTTTGATTGCCATGTACATGTTCATATATTTATAAATTTTGAGTTTGCATATGTTTATATTATTTAATTTCTATGTGTGCAGATATGTTAGAGTTGATTGCTTGTATGGTCACTCAATTTATATTAATTGGCCACCATTGTCATTTATATTTATTTTGTCCTTCTATGGTCATCTTACTTGTGTTAATTGGCCACTATGGTCACTTATCTTTGTTTTGTCTTTCTATGACACTCTACTTTATCCAGTTAACTCCTATGGTTGAACAATACCACAAACCTCTGTTAGTTTTTTGATGACATGACAACTATAGTATTTAGAAAAATATACAATAAAGAAAAAAACTAAAATAATTTTGAATCCAACCCACTTTAAACATGATATGGTTATATGGGTACTATAAAATAAGGGGTATTACTTAACTATGCAAACTACAATAATTTAATTTACACAAAAATATCAATATTACACCATTTTCAAAATATCATAATTTTATAACCTAGCAAATATATATAAAAAGGTAGGAGAAACCCTAGAACTTTCTCCTACACCCCAACCCCCAGTCGAGCTCCATAACGGCATATTTTGTCGCCGCCGGCTAAAGCAAGGGCCAGGGAGCTCCGAGGCAACACTCAACAGAGCTCCGCATAGCACTTGTTGGGGGAAAAGGGCAGCACTGATGGGGTTAAGGAAGGGACACGACGACGCCGGAAGGGGTTGGGGGAAGGGACAACGCTTGCGGGGGTTGGGGCAGTGAAAAAGTGTTTGGAGAAGGAGGTGAAGGCGAGAGAGAAGAGAGAGAGGGAGTTAGGGTTTCAATAATAATATTTTGATATTTTTGCAATAGTTGGTAGTATTTTTATAAAATATTTTTATGTTTGGTAAAAACCAAGTAAAACTCTGGTTTATAAAGAATTACAATTCTTAAAGTACGTAAAACAAAGACAAGTACTATAGTATACCTGATTTGTAAAGAACTTTGCCAAACTTCATTCCATCTTTTATGTTGTATGCATACAAAAAAAAGGGATAAAGAATAAACACCCTGCTTGACATATTTACATAGGAGTTTGTCAAAAATAATCAAGAAGAAAAAAACTAACACATGACGATGATAAAGTTGCTACTTTCCGGTTAAAATAACGGGTTAAAATTACCTTTGTAATGACGGGTTTACTTGTTCTACAACCATATATCTATTATACCTTGGTAATGGCCATCTTCATAGCACAAGTTAGATTATAGGAGTATATATATACCTGTTACATAAGAAGAAAAACTCAAACGATTGAGGAATTATGAAAAAAGAGAAATTTATATTCTAAATAATAATAATGAGAAAAGATATTATTACTACTAATAAAGATGGCATAACCTCACCAGTCACAACAGTTGGGAATTCGAGGGACCTTAGGAAAGTAGTCTTTATCCCTCTCCCCTACAGCTTTATTTCATTTGGCTCCTTCATATGACTTATTGCTATTTGCAAGAGGAGACAATAGAGCTATATCTTGCCTACATAAAGGCTTCCTAAAGTTCTCCAATGCATCTAGACTGCAGGCAAATTTAAGCAAGAGTGCAGTCTACTTTGGAGGGGTCAAAAAAGAAGACAAAGCTAGAATTCTGCAGACTCTGGGATACACAGAAGGTGAACTACCTTTCAGGTATCTGGGTATACCCTTATCCACAAAGAAGCTAACTATAGTCCAATGGCAGCCGTTGATAAACAAGATAGTGTCCAAAATCACCTCTTGGACAGCAAAAAAGCTGTCATATGCAGGTAGAGTCCAGTTAGTTCAAACTGTAGCCTTTGGCATCTAGGCCTATTGGGCACAATTGTTTGTTCTACCTATGAAAGTGGTTAAGCTGATAGAGGCCCATTGTAGAAGCTTTATATGGTCAGGGACAAGCTCAATCACAAGAAAGAGCTTAGTAGCATGGGAGAAGATGTGTCTTCCTAGAGCAGCAGGTGGGTTGAATCTAACTAATTTAAAGCTATGGAACCAGGCTGCTCTAATCAAACAATCATGGGATATAAGCTCAAAGCAAGACAGGCTGTGGATTAAGTGGGTACATGAAATCTACATCAAGAACCAGTCCCAAAGCAATATCACAGTGCCAAATCAAGCAACATGGATGGTGAAAAAGATACTAGAAGCAGGGAAGAAGTACAATGCAATGGACATAAGAATGAAGCCAAAAAGAAGTATCATTAGGCAGTTGTACTACCAGCTACTTGGAGATCATACTAAGGTCGACTGGAAGTACCTGATGTTCAAGAATGAAGCAAGGCCTAAAGCAAAGTTCACAATGTAGTTATGCTTACAGGGGAAACTACTGACCACAGATAGACTATGCAAATGGGGTATGCCAGTAGAGAAACAATGTTGCCTGTGCAAGAGAAATGATGAAACAAGGAACCATGTGTTTGCTGAATGTGAATATGCCAAAGTAATATGGGGAAGAATAGCAACCTGGTTGCAATGGCAAAACTGGCAGGATCAAACCTGGGACCAGCTGAGTACCTGGATATCAATGAATGCAAGAGGAAGAACTGCAAGGGCTTTAACTATCAGAATGGTCTATGCTGAAGCTATCTATGCCATATGGAATGAACGGAATATGAGGATCTTCGAGAAGAAAGAAAGAGAGGGAACAAGTGTAGCTAAGAACATTGCTGTAATATGCTGTGCACGAGCCAAAGGGAGACAAGGCCAACTGATTAATCGATATGTTTTCTAGTTAGTTAGTCTCTTAGGCAGTTAGTGTTTATTATAAATGAGTACAATGTAAGTTAGTTCTGCTGAGATGAAGCAGACTAGTATTTGTAATTCAGAAAATTTGGTGATTAATGAAATTTCTAATTACCAAAAAAAATATAGTATTAAGTGCACAATAATTCATTACAATTAATGCATTGTTCTTGATGACATTGATAAATGGGTAAGTCAATAAAGAAAAGGAGATTTTTTTGTAAAAAAACTCAAAAAAAGAGAAAAAACATAGATATGATTCTTGCTCAAAGAGAGGTACCAAGTCTACCTTCTCTAATGCCCTGACTTATATATATTAGGTAACTTGTCCACGCATCGCGCGGTCCTGAAAATTCTCTTGTTGATCTTACAAAATGATCGTTTCCTGAAATTAAATATTAAAAATAATAAAAATATGAGACTACCTAATATTGTAAAGATAAAAAATATGAGAATACCTCATCGTTAGTTAAATGAAAGAATTTGATTAGTTTTTTCATTTCTATATTATACAACCATAAAAGTTACAATTTTGATTTACTGTTTAAATAATTAAGCATCTTTTTTTCTATTTTTCTTATAGTGAGAATGACAAAGACGGTATTTGATAAATGAAATAATATGTTTATATTAACCGAATATAAGAGAAATGTTAAAATATTCATTTTAGTTTCCACATTTAAATAGATTAAATTTCAACTTCTAATTAATTTTATTTACTTTTTCACCACTTTTTAGTCTTGCAGAAGTATTTAGTTTCTGTTTAACGGCTTTGTTCCACAAATAGTGAAACTGCTGATCCACATTTATTAAGGAGTTACAACTTTTTTATTATTATTATTATTATTATAATTATTATTATTTTTTATTTTTTTATTTTTTATTCTTAGATATCAAAATTGAATATTCTGTTTAGGAAACCCAAAGAGGAAGAGAACAGTATTATTTCTTTACTTGGCCATTGATAGAATTTGAAACGGCAAATTTCTCCTTATTTACTACAACTAAAACTGCATTAAAGTAGATTGCATTAAAATGGGAGGAAAACAAAAAAAAAAAAAAAAGAGACAAAGTAAAAAGAAGAAAGTGAGGAAAAAGGCCAAAAAAATTTGAATCCTGATTATTGAACTATACCACATCACCTAGCTTATGACTCCAATGCATGCTTTGGATTAATTTCTATAGAATATATAGTATTAATTAAGACAAATGCCAATAAAGTTTTGCAAAGTTTTTGCTAAATTTGAATGATTGAAGGAGTAATAAAAGAAAATGGTAACTTAAATCAAAACTTAAATAATATAGAGTTCATCCAATTAACTACTAATTAAGAAAATGGTAACTAAAATCAAAACTTAAATAATATAGAGTTCATCCAATTAACTACTAATTACCGTACAAATAAAAATATTTAAATTATTATTAATTGTACATTGAGAAGATAGAATTTATTTGGAATAGTTTAATTTTGATAAGTAGAAAATTGTCCTGTTTTTAAATTATTATTAATTGTACATTGAGAAGATAGAATTTATTTGGAATAGTTTAATTTAGATAAGTAGAAAATTGTCCTATTACTTATCTTATTGTCTTGCTAGGTAATAAATCCGATTGATATTCGGAGGAGCACCACCATGTATGATATTCATTTTAGCAAGTAGTCTTCTTAGCTAACATTTATTTATCATAAGAATGGGTGCGTCGATGCCTTGGAATAATTATAATCTTCTTGCACCACAAGCAAAATTCTGAACTAATTTAGGCACCTATAAAACCTTTTATCACAAATTAAATTCACTAAACACGAATGATATGAGAAACAATGACAATGGAAGGAAAATAAATAAATAACTGCTAGGCGCTAGCTACACAAAGAGACAACTTCCTTTAAAAAATTATTATTCTTGGAAGATTTATCGCGTCTCCCTTGACCACCTACCAAAAACCCAACGAAAACAAAGCAATGAAGAAAAATAATTTCTTAACGAACGAAAGGGAAAAAAGCACATAAACAATAGTAAATGTAAAGAACGTCTATACCCAAGTTATAACAAAAGTATAGATACATTTTATGTAATCATTTTCAACAAATGTTCTTCACTTGTATATCTTCCCCTTGTAGTCGCTGCTCCTTGCAAAATTAGAGAAGGAAGATGTATATCAATAAAAGTGGATTTATTGGTAAAAGTTGCAAATGAATATATGACATTTGCTTACACCAAAAGACTATATATAGCATCTTAGATTGCTCTTGCTTTCTCTCTTCTATAGAATTATTATTGATCATTTACATTCTTAAAAAATTATTTCACATTTATTATGCATTGAATTCCACCAAATAAATTCCACATTCATCCATAATGAATGTTGCCTGCCTCCATGTCCGTTACTATTGAATTCCGAAGAAGTGATTGAAGTGAGAAAACATATGAAAGCACCAACTTTTGAACAATTGGTTTTTATGCATTTTGAAGTGAATGGTGGCCATTGAGGCATGCCACTTCACTTGTCTATGGTTCTCAATTAGTAGATATATCGATATAGATATAGATATAGATATAGATATAGATAGATATAGATAGAGATAATAGTGAATGTGACGGCGTTCTCGCGGTCATTATTAAAATTTTTAAAAAATATATAGCTAAATGGTCATTGATATAACTTTTATAATAACATGATGAATGTTACTCTTACATTATTGTATTTTTGATATATACTTTGACCGTAACGCTATCAATTATTCATCAATATATGTAGTTGTATTCTTAAGGCTGATTACTATTTTTAGAATTCTTTTAGTATCCTTTTCTTATTTTACGTATATGGGATTAGTGAATCTCTTTAACTTCACGGTATACAATATACTCTTCCTGATCAAAAACATCGTCGGTCGATATAAAGGCTTGGATTGGGGTGCAAAATTTTCTTGACGATGGAAATAAAATTAGATAATTAAGATGATATCTGATATAACAAATGAAGTATTAATTATAAAGGAAATTATTCACATAAACCTAACAATTACCATTTTTCAAAGTGAAAGAAAAAGAAGCCATAAATTTCAATTCTTATCATACTCAGATTTTTTAATCCTAATCAAGTCCATTCTTTATAGTATGTTTTTATGGGGATATCTAAAAGAAGAAACATCACAATATTAAGCAGAAAAGAGCAAAAAAGAAAACAAAAATTTCCAAGCACAACACGAAAGAATAACCCAAATTCGATCTATTTGATCACTTATTCTAAAATTTTCCAAAAATCTGATAAATGTACCATATATCAACTCATCTTAACTTGAATAAGAAGAAAAAAAAAATATAATGAAAAAGAGAAAGACGGTAATGTAAAATTTGGTGATTTAGACCTAACATGTCGCCTGCTTCCTTTTTCTTTCTCTAAGGCTCTTTTCTTATTATGAATTATTGATGCTTATGTTTTCACCGGATGTATACTTTTTGTTCATCTAAAATAAAATAAATAAAAGAAAAACTAAAAAAGGAAATGATAAACAAAAGAAATTTAAAATAAGAAGAAGCAAAAGGCCATCAGACGACCTCAAATACTTCTGTAAGCTTTTTTTTGTTCTTCCTATAGCAACATATTTGCTAAATAACAATGATAAAATAAAAATTCATGAAAAAATTTAAGTATGTGAATATATAATGCTAACTGAAAAATGAAATATCTGCATATAACATGTTGAATACATATGTAGAAGAGTTGCCTCCACTTCTTTCTTCACTTTACTTGTTGCTATACCAAAATTTAACAAAGAAGCCTATAATGCATTTTGTAAGGATATCTCTTGAACCTAAATGAGTAGAACGATATCCTAGTGGATTCTCACTCAGATAAATACTTTGGAAAATAATAGCAGTGAATCAACTAATTTCTACATGATGACGCAAATTCCTTTTCGATATCCTTGTTCATTTAGCACATCATGTAACCACCTATCAAAGAACAGCAACAGAGAAAGTTAAAAAAGAATTCCCATAAAATTATGAATAAAGAACAAATCAAAGCAAAATTAAAATAATATTCCCTCAGGTTCATATTATTTGATTTTTTGGTTGTTTTCACACAGATTAAGAAATCCACATTTTAGCATTAATTAAGAAGGTCATTTACTATATTAACCTTTGACTCTTTCAAATTTTCTTATCGAAATCTGTGAGAGCTTTTAAAAAATATGATTAGATCATTTATTGACAAGGGTATATTAGTAAAGAACCATTTAAAAGTTTCTTCAACTTTGAACAAATCAATTATTTTGGACCAAAGAAAAAAGACCAAAAAATCAAATAAAGTGGACCGGAGGGAGTAAATAAAAAGAATTACATAAACAATCAATATGAAGTAAATAGCCATCTAAATACTAAAATTTTAATTTTAAGTAAGAAAACGTAGATACCTTTCATGTTGTAAATCCAGTAAGTGACATTTTTTTTTTGGTTCAATGTCCAAGCTAACTACTCTTATATAGTATCCAAATTGGGAGACACTGCCGTTTCCTTTCGAAAAATAAAACGTACAATTTATCACCTATCATTTAATCTAAGAATTACTCTCTGAAACTGTTACGGAGGAGGGTCTATATCTGATGACTTTTGGGATCTCTCATTGAAGACAATCAGCTTGGTTTTTATTATTTCATTTAATTGAGTAATGATTTTAAAAGTAATGACTATGCTTTTTTCTTTTTTAATACTTCATTACATAGAAGGAGGATAGGGAGAAGGCTAAAGAAAAAGTGTTGAAAAATGGCCAAAAGATAGTAATCCTTGGCCATAGAGACATGCCACATCACTTTCCTATAGTTCTCAATTAGTAGATAAACTAGTAAAATTGTCCGCGCTTTATGCAGGTTTGAATATTATTATTAGATAAATTTATAAAACCGCATGTTTGAAAACTTGATTGAGATAAAGGAAATACGTATAATTTTGGTTATAGAGAAGATCCTTAGTGTTTCTCATCGGCAAAGAAACCTAATTACAATGTCTCTAGAACTTTTATATTTTTCTTTTCATTTAGTTGATGTTAGGAGTCCAATATTCATTACTAAATAAGCTTATGTCATAAGTTAAACTATTAGTTTTTTCTACTTGGTTAAATTCTTAAGAAACCATTTCTTGTATAAAAGACTCCATGGTCTATCATTCTTTGAATATCTGCTACTAAGAATTTTTTCTGTTTTTGTCAATTGAAACTATAAAACTTGAAATTGTCATTTTGAAGAACCTCATCCTGATTAAGATCGATGATATTTAAGGAAAAAATAAAAACATAACTACTAAGAATATTTTATTGTTTTGACACTATATTACTTGGGAGTATCATCTTCCTCCGCGAAACCCACCACCTAATTTCTTTAGCCTCGCTAATTACATGATGGACCAATATTTATATCATATAAGAGAGGACAAAATTAAACACAAAAACAACGATTATATCTGTCATCAAGCATTTCATCTTTGCCTGCTCAATGAAATCTCCTGTTCTTAATATTTTGTTGGACAAAACATTGAGTCACAAAGAATCTCATATATTCATACCAAGTATAGATATATAAAGAGGGGGGAGGACCTGCAATTGTCAAGCTTTGTTGTTCTCACACCTAAATTAACATTTCTTGTAGTACTCTGCTTAAGTGCCATTCCTTGGAGTACTCTCCTCCTTTGTATTCTTCCGCTTCTTCAATTATTTCCTATACAATTTATTTCTTCCTAATTCTCCTCCAGCGCTTGTAAAAACACTCTACCTGAAAAATGGTACATCTCACTTAAGGAGGTCAATAAATGTGATCGTGTAGTTTCATAAATTAACAAAGACACGAATGAAACTTCCAAAAATAATAATGCATCAGCCATTGAAGTTAAACATTAAAAGAAATCATATGTATAAGCTGAGAGATGCTCAAATTAAATGTGGTTTACCGTGAGGTGATTGAGTCCAATGTTAATGATAGTTTTTGGGATTTCTGAATGGAGAAAGGTTAAGTGGGAGGAGTGTATCTGATGCCTCATAAGCAGGTCTCTTATCAAATTGCCAACCATAGTGAAGTTAACTTGGAAACATGAAAGGCAAAAATACTTTAGGAACGAACAAATTTTGAGAAAGAAATAATTTAGAGTATTAATATTAATATATACTCCGTTTAAAGCAGTAATCGTCCTAACCTGTTGGTTATCACCGGTGCATGCAATATCCGTGATCCTATGTTTGTGGCATTCTTTAATTTGCAAAAGATCTACCTGATTCTTGCAATATTTCATGCAATTGGACTTGGAGGTGGAATTACGTATGAAGCAGTTCTTACAAATGATTTGCATATCCTAGGTTAATAGCGGAGAACACAATATATATAGATATATATAATTCCTTAGCATTCCGAACAGCTTTACCCCATGTTCAATAACGTTCATACGTTACAATGCAGAGTTTTTCATAACGGTTGCGTGTACTACCTTATCAGTTTAAGTACAATAATTAGTGTAGAGATAAATAGGGTGCATTTATTTTCCAATTGTTTTAATAAGGAAAATAGAAGGAAATGGACAAAAAAAAAAAAGAGAGAAAAGATAAATAGTTGGCCTCAGAGCTATGTCACGTCAACTTTTTTGGGATTTCTTTGGTTTTTGAGGAAACCGTTTCTGATTTTCATGCTAACGGAGAGATTTGCTTTATTATTGTTAATAACCAATATAATTAGTGAATTGCATTGAATTGAATTAGTGAGTTGCAGTATTTATTTTTGGACGCTTTCTTGAATAAAGTAAATGACACGGTCCGGATTTCTAACTAGGCCGTGCGAGCACCTGACATCCTCCCCTATACCCGTCGGGCGAACCCTTACCAACCGAATTAGGAAAATAAATATAAATCCAACTCATAAACAAGACAAGACTTAGAAAAAAAATACAGACATACTGATACCTCTAAGTTGTACAAAAGAAATTACAGCTGATTACCCATCATACTAGGTTTAGGGCTATCTAGACTAGACATCTAAGAGTACAAAAGAATACATACGTCTCCTGAAGGGAACAAAACTCAACTAAAATAATAAACATAAAACTGGTGGCCATCCTGAAGAAAAGCTGGCTCACCCTGACAGTTGAAGTCGTCTTCACTCCTTAAAGACGTAGCGAACTCAATCCTGGAGCGAACCTGCCGAAACGAAAACATAGACAAGAAACAAACAACAAATAAGGGTGAGTCAAAAGGACTCAATAAGTGGGGCAGACTAGCCACATCAAAGAATAGGATATCTAGCCAGGGAGAAGAGAAGCATATAAACCAAATTTCTCTTATTTAAATTATAAAAAAAAAGAGCCAGATAATAACTGAAAACACGTATGGAGTCATAAACTCATAAACAACCTGGAACATATAGGTATCCCAAACATATCAACAATCAGAAATACATCTTATTATATGTAAATATTGTTGCGGCGTGCAACCCGATCCATATGTTTATACTGTTGCGGCGTGCAACCCGATCCATATATTTATACTGTTGCATCGTGCAACCAGATCCATATAACTAAAGCATATAAACCAATTATGGGCACAAAATAGCCAGAAACATATAGGCAACTAAAATATGTCCAAAACATGGTATACATACCGCATACACAAAACACAACACAATAGTCCGTATGCGGTGCAATGAAATGGGATGAACATGGCATGATGCAATGCAGTCACATTTGCCTGAAACCTATCTCCGGCGCGGGACTCTCATCGTCTGCCAGGAGATATACGCAATAATGAACCTTCATCGGCTCTGGACTCTCATCGATTACCGGGAAGTATATGCAATAATGATCCTTCACCGGCTCGGGACACTTATCGATTACCGGAAAGTATATGCAATAATGATCCTTCACCGGCTCGGGACTCTCATCGATTACCGAAAAGTATATGCAGTAATGACCCTTAACCGGCTCGGGACTCTCATCGATTACCGGAAAGTATATGCAATAATGACCCTTCACCAGCTTGGGACTCTCATCGATTATCGGGAAGTATATGCAATAATGACCATTCGCCGGCTCGGGACTCTCATCGATTACCGAGAAGTATTTGCAATGCTCAAAACCAGAGTACAATGATCATATGCTCAATGCAATACCAACAACAGGGCATAACATATAATATACAATGTAAATTCAAAGCTAAGGAGTAATGAGTACGCTTATCGGCAGCTACACACATAAGGAGCACGTGGTAGAATATCCACAAGGCCAAGGGCCTCCAAAGAAATGGATACAAATACTTACCTTGTTCCAAAGTTAACACTGCTACTAAACAACCGCTTTGTTCTTTGGATTCATTTCCCAACAATCCTACTGTGTTCAACAAGCAGAAAAATATATCACATAAGACTAAAGGCTTCATTCATTACGTCTTAGGGCAATCTGATTAGGAACCTGACACCCTATTCGCATACGCGATACGCAGGCCAGACCTATGTACAGGGTGGGTTCAAAGTCACATAACCAAACTCTTAATAAATTATATTTATGAGTTGCCCATAACTCTCTGAGTACGAATATATAATCAATTCTATTATCGGGGTCCAATTACCTTTTAAACAATCAATTTAACTTATTAGAACAATGTCTAATATTCCGATTTTTACCGTTAAAATATATTCAAACACACGTAATAAACTCCAACAATAAATAAACATCATTACCTGAATGTTTTGAAGTGAAAATTCTACTATTTTTCTTCTCCTTTTCCTTTCCTTTTTCCTTTTCTCTCTGCAGTTTTTTGTTGTGCTCTCTGTTTCTCGTTATCTTGTTTCTGCTCGTCTTAAGGATTTATAAGCTAAGACCCTCCACCACCTTCATTTCTTCTTTCCTTTTATCTTTTTCTTTCTTTTTCCTTTTTCTTTTATTTTATTTTCGTAACAAAATTAAAATGCAGTCCTACAAAATCCAAAATATTCCCAAATTTCTCAAGTAAGTTATACAAAATATATGTAACATACTTGCTAAGGCGTATCTTAAATCGGATTCCCGAAACTCAAAATACGAATCAAACGGAAAAATATCAAATTATTAACTTTCGGCATTTTAATGGAAACTATCCGAACGACCTCAAAATTCACTTCTGAGAGTTTACAAAGGTCACAAACAATCATACGAATCTAACGACACTTTCAAATTTCGAATCGGAGCTCATTCGCTAAAATCGAGCTCGAAAACCTCTTTTTAATACTTACCGACAATAAAAACGTAAACCTTCTTCCGATACCTATCAAACGAAGTCCGATTAGTTCAAATTTTACAGACATGTCCTAATGGACCTAACAAAAATTTTAAAATTATTGGCACACCAATCGGAGTCCTAACTCCCGAAACGACTATCTAAGGTCGTTTCATTCTCCTCCACTTAGACTCTCGGTCGTTCTCGAACGAACCTAAGTCTAAAGAAAAATTTATATAGATAACAAAAGAACTTGAACGGCCTTCATAAAATATTCCACGAACATTATCTTATGATTACATAATCAGAATTATAACACGTACACCGAACTCTTTGAATAAAACATATCTTGATAATATCCTCATATCATTGCCCAGCTTATTCTGACTAAGCTGACCCTTCATCGATCATGAGAGGAGTGTTCTACATTTTCAAAATAAAGATACACGGAATTTTAAATGGGTTAACATGATTCCGCCGACGAATCACCTCGTCGATATACTTTTCGATATAGAACAGGTCGATGAAACTAAGAACTAGCTTACGCTTCAGCAACGCCTTAAAGATTTAATATTACCATTCAATATTGGAGGAAGACTCCTCCGCTTAGAGCATAAACTCATACAGCTAATTTGAATAGGAATAGCCATCCTCGCACAACCTGCTGGATTTAGAAAGATTTAGCTAAAACATAACGCGTCTCAGACCTAAACTACCAAATTACCCTCTTGAGTTGCCAAATAGCTGCAAAAATCGAGTTCACAATTCCATACCCTTTCCATAAGAACCAGCGCCTGGTAGATTAACTCAGGGGCCAAATGACGCCTCTCATTACCGTTAGCAGCCTTAAAACACAATGTGCATACCCGGCTACCTTGACACGCACTCTGGCTCCGCACAGGGAACATCATAAGAGGCTACTGACCGCCTAAGCTCACTAGTGCCTGACAAAGAAGAGATGGCAACGGACTGAGGATAGGAATAACCAGATAAATTAGTAGGGTCTCACAAATTCCAGGAATAAATCATACCAGAAGCTCGCCCCTCTACCGCAACCGATTCTTAATAGAAACATCCTAGGAAGCCATGGAAACATGGTAAGATAAACGAAGTCCAGACCGATCGGAAGAATCAAATCTTA
The DNA here is from genome assembly GCA_037355625.1 of Petunia x hybrida. NCBI lineage: Eukaryota > Viridiplantae > Streptophyta > Magnoliopsida > Solanales > Solanaceae > Petunia > Petunia x hybrida. The sequence goes on along the minus strand of JBBBVM010000958.1, from coordinate 603,724 downwards.
CTCACATATAATGGAAGAAGAAATACATGGGTGTACTACATTGGATACCTTAGCATCCTGCCAGACTGGCAGTTCATAGAACTGCCTCTGCAACTGAGCTAAGCCACTACCCTGATAATCACCTTCTGAAGAACCACTGCCACCACGCTCTCGACCTCAACTGGATGGTGGCATTTCTCTAGCTGATTGAGATATAAATGAAATCTGTTGTGACTGTGCAGGTGCCTGATGACGAGAGAAAGGACAACTGCCTACTTACTGGAGTAAGGGAAAACTCCTCACAGATAACCAGACTCACGACAAAGATAACACCTTTTCGCTGAATATGGAAGCTGGACAGATTGTTGAAAGCTACAAAGTGAAAATTGAGTCTAATCTTGACGAACTACTCACGCACTCTGAGAATCACGCTCTACAATCTGAGATAACCTGGTAGGTGACCTCGCAAAATAATTAAACTCTTACCTCCAAATGAGGTACCATGGTGCTAACCAGGGCCGTAGGATCTCTTGCTCTCCAACTCTAACTCTTCCAGCTCTAACTTATAGCATGCCTCATACCTCCGAGCTATATCTACAACAACATCAAATGAAGTCATCACCTCAATCTCTCGAGCCATCTAGGATATCAAGGAAGAAGAAAGGTCATCAATAAATCTTCGAACCTTCTCGGAAGGCTCATGGACTAGTTCTAGTGCATACTTAGCCATCCTAAAGAATTCAATCTCATATTCTGAAACCAACAGACTAACCGACAGGCTACCCTGTCTAATCCACTCAAACTGGTGACACTCTTCATCTCGCTCGCTACGCGAAAGGAACTTTTCCACGAATCTAGAAGAAAAATCGAACCAAGTTAGCTAATAAGAGAGTGGTCCACCAATTCAAGGATGGACCCCTGAAACTGGAAAGCAGAATAATCAACACCATACTGCTCGAGATAACCAAGAGCCTGAAAGATACGCTGACATCATCTTATTTTAAAATAAAATTTACACAGAGATTATCTGATGCATGGCTTAAGAATATCGGAAGGTTCAATTGGGTAAAATAATGCAGCCTCTTTGGGCACTCTGACCGAACTGTTACCAGGGCTAGCTAACCAGCCAGAACAATTGGAAGTACAACAGATGCTGCCTCTAGAACATAATTTAATGGCGAAATATCAGGAACTAGAACAGGAGCTCCCTAAGACCGAACGTCAGCATCTGCGGTGATATGAAGAGCTGCCTAGGGAATAGGAGGTTGTTGCGATATCTGCGCTGCGAAGATTCTCATAAAAGCACCATAGAGAGCCAGGGGAACCACAAGGCCCTACTCCCTTGCCCATCACGAGCTCGTACAGCTGGGGCCTTCGCAAGTGGATCGTCAGCATGATCCATAACTCTTGGGGCTTGGGCAGCGCTAACCCCAAGCTAGACTGCTTCGTCCTGAACTCCTACCCTTTGCTGATTTGATTTGTCGCACGAGGATTCACAATTACCATGAAGGAATTAAAGAAAATACTTTTGTATAATAGATCGATGCACGATCAGAAAAGAAGGAAGTGAAACTTCCTAAATGCCATCATAGCCTCTCGTAGATAAGTACGGACGTCTACGTACACATCAGCGAGACTTTAGTCTGGATAGACTCTAAACCGGGCTCTGATACAAACTGACATGGCCCGAATTTCTAACTAGGCCGTGCGGGTACCCGACATCCTCCTCTAGACCCATCGGGCGAACCCTTACCAACCGAATTAGGAAAATAAATATAAATCCAACTAACAAACAATACAAGACATAGAAAAAAAACACAGACATGCTAATACCTCTAAGCTGTACAAAAGAAATTACAGCTGATTACCCATCATAGTAGGTTTAGGGCTATCCAAACTAGACATCTAAGAATACAAAAGAATACACACGCCTCCTGAAGGGAACAAATCTCAACTAAAATAATAAACATAAAACTGGTGGCCATCCTGAAGAAAAGCTGGCTCACCCTGACAGTTGAAGTCGTCTTCACTCCTTAATAACGTAGCGAACTCAATCCTGGAGCGAACCTGCCAAAACAAAATAGATAGATAAGAAATAAACAACAAATAAGGGTGAGTCAAAAGGACTCAATAAGTTGGGTAGACTAGCCACCTCAAAGAATAGGATATCTAGCCAGGGAGAAGAGAAACAGATAAACCAAATTTCTCTTATTTAAATTATAAAAAGGAAGAGCCAGATAATAACGGAAAACACGTATGGAATCATAAACTCATAAACAACCTGGAACATATAGGTATCCCGAACATATCAACAATCAGAAATACATCTTATTATATGCAAATATTGTTGCGGCATGCAACCCGATCCATAGAGGTTAACAGGGGCTAGAAGAAACCCAAAACCAAGATGCAAAGTGACAAGACTTCATGCAAGTAGTGGCAGTTTAAATCATAAAAACAAGCAGAGAAAAAGAGCTATCAAAAGGACCAGGCATAAGCAGGTTCAAAACATAGGCAACAGTGATTAGAGTAGAGGCATACCTTCTAGGTGATAGTGGTGAGTAAACAAGCAAAGTGCAGGTAGTGTTAAGTGCTTGCAGAGACTGGGTCAAGAAGGAAAAAGAGTGCAGGGATCTTCCAATAATCTTGAAAGAAAGCGAGAAAAGAAAGTAGTATGCAGTACTCTGTATATCTAAGTGTGGGAATGTGTATGCCTGTGAAGTGTGTGTACAAGTGAAAAGAGGACCAGTTTATATAGTATTGGGGTGAGGGATTTAAGTGCAAACCGGCAGAACACCAAAAGGGCAAGGGAATATTGTCTCCCATAATTAAAAGAATTCAAATAAGTGTACTTACTAAGTATAGTTCAGTCAATCCCTAAGTCTAACGAAAATCAGAACTTAAGACAAATATAGTTCTCTTGTTTTTACACCTAGTGAGGTCTAGGTTCAATCAGTGTGCACAACAGGTTTTAAACCAGGTTTAGGCTCGAAAATCTTTACCAAATTCAAACAGGTTCTAATTGATGCAATATCAACTATGAAACTAATTTTCCTTTCTAGTTTTCAATCAAGGACTCCAATTAAAGCTAATCAGGATCCTTTGGTTAACTAAGTCGGATTTGAGCACATCATTCAAAAGAAATATGTATTGAAACACAAATGATAACCTAAATTCATTGCATTTAATTAGTCATTAAGCCAGGCATAGGTTCTAGGTTTTAAAACTGATAAAAATGGCATGAGACTTAAGCTATGCTTGTACAAGATTCAAGGAAAAAAAAATTAACAAGCAATGCCTAGCCAAATCAGTGATTAAGTATCCATTAAGGACCATATAAGTTTCAACTAATCATATTGTATACGAGCATGTTAATACATTAAAAAAACTAGGCAAATTTAGGCTTGAAAATCGCATAGGACCCAAAGCAAATCAGAAAGAAAGAAGGAAAAAGGAAAAGGTTCAGGGTTACCAGTTTGGGGTTGAAATTGGGTCAAGATTGACCTAACTCCAATGACACATGCATAGGTTTTCCTTTTTCCAATCGTAATGCTCATGGTCTCAAGGAAAGAACCGTCGGAATGCCTTTTCCAGTGACAGCGATGGAGGTCGGGTTAGGATTAGATTTTGACCGTGTCAAATGGGCAAACCATTATAGGGGTTTTGTAGCGAAGAGTGAGAGGAACTCGTGGGCATAATTCGTTTCTTGTTTCACAGGCGATAATGGGATAGGGAATTAGGGTTTTGGGGGTAAGATGTAATTAAAAAATGAAACTTTGGTTTAGGCCGTCGGATCATGTGCGTTGAGGGTCAGGATGAAGCCACGTCGACATGACGTGGCAATGATGTGTGTAAGTGAGGTGTGAGGTGTACAAAAATGTTGAGGTGTATGTGCGTGTGTATAAATATGTATAAATTGTGTATAAATGTATATAAATTCCTAAAAAATGCATAGAAAATTGTATAAAATACTTATAAAATTATAGAAAAATAAGAAAATTAAATCTGAGGGCTAAATAGCTAGGGAAGCTTATTTTTTTTGATTTTAAAGTACTTTAGGCAATTTGCTAAAATAGGAATAATTACAAGAAATTATAACAAAACGTGCGAATTTTGTAAAATAGCCGTAGCTTGTGCTAGTTTCTTAACAATAGCCTAATTGGCGTACTTGTGCAAAGTAATAATTTTGAATAAGGGTGAGTGAGGGTAATTGTATGGTTGTCAGTGCAATTTTATCTTAAGAATGGCTATTGAAACAGGAGGGACAAAATTTGGTGTTAACAGCTGCCCCTCTTTGCCCGGGGATGATGAAAGAGTCTTCGGGCAAAGACGTTGACAGAACGACTAATTTTGTCATTACTTTTGAAGAGTGTTTATGGATTATGAGAATTCAAGAGGTGCCATATTGTAATATTTTGCATTGTCGGATTGTATATCCTGCAGTAATAGTGACTTTTGTGAAGAAAAGTGTATATGTAAATGTCAGAAAATGGACTTTCCTGTTTGTTGGATCGTCTTGACAAAGTTTCTCATCATATGCATGTGTGTCTGTCATGTTGGGCTATATACATCTCTATTATGCCAAATTATCCACCACACACTATGCTGTTCTTTTCATTGGGCTGTCTACCCTTTATCATGTTAATCCTTTCCCCGGGCTGTCTTCCTCTTATTATGCAAAATTTCGCATCGGGCTGTCTACCCTTTGCCATGCCAAACTCAACATCGGGTTGTCTACCTTCTGTCGTGCTAAACTTCTCACAGGGCTGTCTACCCTCAGGGCTGTCTACCCCTTGCCATGCCATGCCAAACTCAACATCGGGCTGTCTACCCTCTGTCATGCCAAACTTCTCACATGGCTGTCTACCCTTCGCCATGCCAAACTCCACATCGGGCTATCTACCCTTTGTCATGCCAAACTTCACATCGGGATGTCTACCCTCTGCCAATGCCAACTTTCTCACAGGGATGTCTACCCTCAGGGTTGTCTACCCTTTGTCATGCCAAACTTCACATCGGGCTGTCTGCCCTCTGTCATGCCAAACTTCACACAGGGCTGTCTACCCTTTGTCATGCCAAACTTCACATCGGGCTGTCTACCTTTAGAGCTGTCTACCCTTTGTCATGCCGAACTTCACATCGGGCTAACTGCCCTCTGTCATGCCAAACTTCTCACAGGGCTGTCTACCTCAGGGCAGTCTACCCTTTGCCATGCCAAACTTCACATCGAGCTATCTACCCTCTGTTATGCCAAACATCACATCGGACTGTCTACCCTCTGTCATACCAATCCTTTTACCGGACTGTCTACCCTCTAGGCTATCTACCTCCAGGGCTGTCTACCCTGCAAAATAAAAGCATAGTGAAAGGAAAGTAAATACCTTCTCGTCAGGAGATGTTTCGTGTTGAGCTGTGTACTTTTGTGACTGCATTCAAAAAAAGATTTGTGAGTTGTGCGGGATGTGGTTTAGTTTGTGCATTCTTGGCTTGCATTGCGCCTGCTTCTTTTGGATGCCGGGACCTCGGTCAAGATGATAGGGATACATATAAAGTAATAGATAATGTAAATATTTTGAAAAAGTTTTTGTAAAAAGAAAGTATTTTATTCCATTGAATCGTGAACCGCATTGTGTAAGATCATGGTCATTGTTCCTCAGGTTGTTCCAAGTTTCTCCATTAAATGAATTTTGAGGACGACCTCAAAATTCTGCCCCAGTTTCTTTATTTTGAAATTTTTTAGAGGGTCTCAAAAATTTCTGCCTCAGTTTCTTTATTTTGAAATTTTTTAGAGGGTCTCAAAAATTTCTGCCCAGTGTCAATTCTATCTGTCCTTTCGGAATTTTTGAGAGATCCTAAAAAATTCTACCCTAGTGTCTGCTTTATGGAAAAATAAAATTTTTGTATTTATGCGACCGAACCTTGGGTAGGTTGCCTACGTATCCCACTTGGGGAATAAGGTCATAACGTAGTTCCAGATTACAGGATATATTGCAGAATAGTAAGACATTTTAACAAATGCAAACTCTTAGACATAGTATCTTTTGATAGCGTCTGCGTTGATTGGTTTTAGCCAAACGTCTCCATCCATTTCTTCCAATCTTAGTGCTCCTCCAGTTAGAACTCGATGGATCATGTATGGCCCTTGCCAGTTTGGTGCAGATTTTCCTCCTGCCTCTTCTTGATTAGGGAATATCTTTTTCAGCACTAATTGTCCAGGTTCAAAAGTCCTTTCTCGAACTTTCTTGTTAAATGCTTTAGTCATCCTCCTCAGATATAATTGCCTAGCACATATTGCATTCATTCTCTTGCCATCGATGAGTGCTAGTTGCTCCATCCTCTCCTTGACCCATTCAGCGTCTTTCAATTGTGCCTCTTGAATGATCCTTAGAGATGGTATCTCGACCTCTTCTGGAATCACTGCTTCGGTGCCATACACTAACAGGTAGGGAATGGCTCCTGTTTATATTCTCACTGTAGTGCGGTACCCTAATAATGCATATGGTAAGTTCTGATGCTACTATTTTGAATTGTCTGTCATCTTGCACGGTATCTTCTTGATGTTCTTGTTGGCTGCCTCAACTGCTCCATTCATTTGAGGTCTATATGCAGTGGAATTATGGTGTTTGATCTTGAAAACTTCACAAGTGGCTTTCATCAAGTCACGATTGAGGTTAGACCCATTTCCAGTGATGATTGATTCAAGGATGCCAAATCTATAGATCATCTTGTCACGAATGAAATTTACTACCACTTTCTTTGTCACTGACTTGTATGATGCAACTTCTACTCATTTGGTGAAGTAGTCAATAGCCACCAATATGAAACGGTGTCCATTCGAAGCGGCAGGTTCGATAGGTCCTATGATGTCCAATCCTCAGGCGGCAAAGGGCCAAGGTGATCCCATAATATTCAACTCGTTGGGAGATACTCGAACCATGTCTCCGTGGACTTGGCATTGATGACATCTCCTTGCGTGTTATATGCAATCGTGCTCCATTGTGATCCAGAAATATCCGACCCTTAAGATCTTTTTTGCGAGCACAAAACCATTCATGTATGGGCCGCACGTCCCAGAATGTATTTCTTTTAACAATCTTGCAGCTTCTTTAGCATCTACGCATCTCAGCAAACCTAGATCAGGTGTCTTTTCGTATAGGACTTCACCGTTCAAAAAGAAACTATTTGTCAATCTCCTCAAGGTCTTCTTTGGAAGACTTGTTGCATCTTTTGGGTAAGTGCCATCTTTGAGAAATCTGTTGATGTCATAGAACCAAGGCTGTCCATCCTACTCTTCTTCCACATGATAACAATATGCTGGTTGCTTCCTCGCTGCCACAGGTAGTGAGTCAATGTAATTCTTGTCAGAATATTTGATCATGGAAGATATGGTAGCCAAAGCTTTTGCGAACTCATTTTGTATCCTAGGCACATGCCGGAACTCTATCTTGGTGAATTTTTGTTTCAGCTCTTTTATGCGCTCAAGGTACGGCAATATTTTGGAATTCTTTGCCGTCCATTCTCTTCGAACTTGGTGACTCAACAAATCAGAATCTCCAATTGCCAACAGCTCTTGTATGTTCATGTCTACCGCTATTCTAAGACCCAGGACGCAAGCTTCATATTTTGTCATGTTGTTGGTGCAGGGAAACCTCAGTTTGGCTGTGATAGGGTAATGTTACCCAATCTCGAAAACCAATACTGATCCAACGCCGACTCATTTGAAATTCACCACTCCATCAAAGAACAATCTCCAACCGTCGTATTCCTCTGTGATGTCTTCCCCTACGAACATGACTTCCTCATCTGGGAAATAAGTGTGCAGAGGTTTGTAATCATCATCCACAAGATTCTCGGCCATATGGTCTGCTAGGGCTTGAGCTTTCACCGCCTTTTGGGTGACAAAAGTGATGTCAAATCCACTGAGTAGCATTTTCCATTTGGCCAACTTCCCAGGAGGCATTGGCTTTTGGAAGATATACTTGAGAGGATCCATCCTTGATATCAGAAAAGTTGCGTATGATGTTAGGTAGCGCCTCAACTTTTGCGCTACCCAAGTTAGTGCACAACAAGTGCGCTCTAGCAGTGTGTACTTGGCTTCGTATGGAGTGAACTTCTTGCTCAGATAGTATATCGCTTGCTCCTTTCTTCCAGTTGAGTCATGTTGTCCTAATACACATCTGAATGCTGAATCTACCACAGATAAGTACTAGATCAAAGGTCGCCCAGGTTCTGGTGGAACCAGCACGGGCGGGAAAGACAGATACTCATTTATCCGATCAAATAATTTTTGGCAATCCTCCGTCCATTCGATCGATGCATCTTTCCACAATAATTTGATAATTGGTTTATAGATGATCGTGGATTGGGCTATGAATCGACTGATTTAATTGAGTCGTCCCAAGAAACTAATAACTCATTTCATACTCTTCGGTGGTGGCAATTGGCTTTGATCATGGATGGATCTAACTCGATGCCTCTTCTGCTGATAATGAAACCCAAAAGCTTTCCTGCTGGAACACCAAAAGCATATTTTGCTGGATTTAGCTTCAAGTTGTATCTACGCAAGCGATTGAAAAATTTGCGTAGATTGTCAAGATGCTCTGAGCTCTTCTTTGATTTGATGATCACGTCACCCACATATACTTCAATTTCTTTGTGCATCAGGTCATGGAACATGGTTGTCATTGCACTCATGTAGGTTGCCCCACCATTCTTCAACCCCAATGGCATAACCTTGTAACAGTAGGTTCCCCAAGATGTAGTGAAAGTTGTCTTCTCGACATCTTCTTCATCCATAAGTACTTGATGGTAGCCGGCGAAACAATCCACGAAAGACTACAGTTCATGCTTCGCACAATTTTCAATCAAGATGTGTATGTTTGGCAAAGGAAAATCGTCTTTCGAGCTGGCTCTATTCAGATCTCTGTAGTCTACACAAACTCTAATTTTCCCATCTTTCTTCGGCACGGGAACAATGTTGGCTAACCAAGTCAGGTATTTAACTATTTTTAGAATCCCCCCATTGAGCTGTTTGGTCACTTCCTCTCCAATCTTTAATAAGGTGGATGACTTGAAGGTTCGGGCTTTTTGCTTGACTAATGGAAAGCCTGGGTTGATGGATAATTAATGGGCCACCAAATCTGTGCTTATGCCGGTCATGTCATCATATGACCATGCGAACACATCCTCATATTCTTTAAGAAATTCAGTATACTGTTTTCTATCTTCAGCGGTGAGATGTACACTAATTCTTGTTTCTTTTACTGTCTTAGCATCTCACAAATTTATTACCTCAGTCTCTTCTAGATTTGGTTTGGGCTTATTCTCAAATCTTTCAATTTCTTCTTGCATTGCTTCATCAAACTCATCATAGTCAAAATCAGATTCTTTAAGCTCCATATTTTCGTCGCACATTGCAGTTGCAGACTCAATAGAATTATTAGTTTGAATGCTGAAAAATAAAACGTTCCATAATTAAAAGATTAAACCAAAAATAAAAGAAAATAGTGCAATATTTTATTTATGAATCCTTACAAAATAAAGTTTATAGGGAGACATATAAAAAGGGAAAAAGGAAAAATGCAAGTTCCACGACTCGAGGTTGAGTTTTATTTTAGAAAGCATAAAATAAACTCTATCCCCCAGCTCTACATGCTCCAGATTCATCTTTTGCCAGTCCAGGAGACTCAACATGCTCTTTTAGGATCACACAACAGTCGTCGTCAGATAGGAATAGCTTTTACACGCCTGCTAGTAAATCCTCTTCAGTATTAACAGTCTTCGGCTCAACCTTATATGCTGCAGATACCTCCCCTTTACGATCATCCAAGTAGCCAGGCAAGACGAAAATATGCAGGAGAGTTTTGGTGTTTCTCTTGTAGTATTTGAAGTCCATCGAGGCTTCCTCCATGCTTTTCTCATAAGTCACAATGTATCCTATGCCGGCTTTCTTGTTGTCAGGCCTTATTACAATTTGAATCGGTTTAACCATGCAATCTCGGTTTTTGCCCAAACCTTTTCCAGGTTCATAGCCTTGCCTTATCATAATACCTACAACCTAGTCTCAAGGCCACTTCACAGGCTGTGGGAGTATGTATGGCTTTTCGATCACTACCTCCATAGGTTCAGGTAATTTAGGTAGCCATACTTGTTTTCCCCTTGTCTCTTCAGAAATGTGTTTCCAATTAAGACGAGCATTAGGTGAGTACGTCGGTTGATTCTCTATTTTGGCAGGTATGGTCTCATGAAATTCGTGTGAAGGCACACCCCAATCAGATATTACGGGTTCCCAGACCATGCTCCTCCCTTCATAGCCTTTGCCTTGTCCATCCCAATAAGCAGTGTAGAAGCTTCTCCTATCCTCCTCAGTTCATGGTAGTGTGTTGACGAGTTTAGGAGTATATCCTCTTTTAACTGCATCAGTGGGCTTCCAACTCTTGTTGTAGTTTTTGCGGTATCCTCCTTGGCTACCTTGCACCGCTCTCGCAAACTCCACAGTAGAGAAGGTTTGTCCGTCAGAAGCACTCCCTTCAATTGCTGGTATGGTTTGTTCATTGTAGATGGAGTTGCTCCCTTCGCCAATTACTACCACCTCTTTGTTGTCCCACTCGAACTTCACTGTCTGGTGCAAGGTAGAGGGCACCGCCCAAGCCATATGAATCCAAGATCTTACTAGCAGCAGGTTGTAAGAAGTGAAGATGTCCATGACATGAAATTCAACAGTGAACTCCACGGGACCGACCATGATAGTTAAGTCGATTTTCCCAATGGTCCTTCTTTGTAAACCATCAAACGCCTTCACCTTCATGTCGCTTTCTCTTATCTTGCTTTGATCAATCCCCATTCTCTTCAGAGTGATGAATAGACATATGTTCAACCCGGACCCTCCGTCGATCAGAACTCTTCCTATGAACCAGTCTTTGTATTTGATGGTGACATGTAGGGCCTTGTTGTGACTTAAACCCTCTGCCGGTAGTTCATCTTCGTGGAAAGCGATACAATTAGATTCCATGACTTGCCCAACCATGCTAGCCAGATTCTCAACTGTGGTGTCTACCGGGACATATGCTTCATCTAATACTTTCATCAAGGCATTTTGGTGGCTCTCTGATTTGAGGAGTAAAGCCAGAACAAAGATTTGGGCAGGAGTTTTGCCTAAATATTCAACCACGGAGTATTCCTTTGCTAGGACTTTCTTCCACAGTTCTTCAGACTCTTCTTCGCTGGTGCCTCGTCTACCTTGAACAAGATGCTCGGGAGTGTAGATCCTCCCACTCCTAGTCATTCCTTGTGCAGCAACAATCTCGACTGTCGACTTGCCGCCCTTCTCTGCTTCATAATCCCATGGCACTGCTTTGTCATTATAGGGAGGGACTACGTCAACGTAGAATTTTGGAGCCACCTCTACCTCAATAGGCGTGCTATAGCTGCTTGGGCAGCAGAAGCAGATGCTGGTGTAGCCTCTTTTGCTTTGACAATGGTCCCTTCTAGGTTGCATTCTTCGTCCAACTCGATCAAGTTCGCCCTATTATCTCTATGGTTAAGTAAAGGGTTATCGTGCATATTTGGTGTTTTCAAGTGGATCACCTTTTGATCGATCAGGTCTTGTATTTTATCTCTCAAGACGTAACACTTTTCGGTGTCATGACCAGGTCCCTCAGAGTGGTAGGCACAGGTTTTTGTTTGGTCAAAGAAGGGTGACATTCTATCAGGCATTTTGAATGGGACGGGTTGTATGTGGCGTGCTGCTTTGAGCCTTTCAAACAGCTGAGTACGGGATTCGGCTAATGGGATATAGTTTCTTTTGGGTGTTGGGTTGTTCTTGGTATGAGGTCCTGGCGGATAGGTATTAGTATTTCTATGGTTAGGAATTTGTGGGTATAGTGGTCTTTGATCGGAACTTCTCTCTATCTTTACTGAGCCATTGAGGGTAGGTCAAAGTAGCGCTGGGGTTCACCCTACTGTCTTAGCCATGGAAATATTGCATAGTAACCCTTCCTTCCCACATCGTCAATATTGTACCAACCATCGGGAGTTCAATGTCTTTTATGTCAAGGTTGAAACTTCTTCCTTTTGTTAGCTGAGGAGTTTGCTGTGTCATTCCTACTTGCTAGAGAATTCTTAGGGGAACATAGTGATGAGTTCCTCGGAATCCAATCAACATCAAGAAGGTGGTGTCTTGTACTTGTATGAAAATGGTGAAACCAGCACAATTTTCGATTATCCATTGCACTTCTTGTAACTCTTCAAACTTGGCGTACCATCCTCGCATATTTGTAGGGTCTTCCCATACTGTCGTGCCAGCCATTCAAGTGCTATGTGAGAGGATGCCTCCAACCCTTGACGCCCTTGGTGCTATTGGACTGATTGTGACATTGTGTAAGTATTCTATCAACCATATTTGCAGCAAGAGGTTGCATCCCTTAAAGAAATCTCCTTTTTTTCTACACTTGGAACCAAACTCACTTGGTGCTTGTGAGCACCTTTGTGCAATCCTTCAAATACCCTTCCCAATCTTATGTCGATCTTTCCTTCTTTTTCAGGGATGATCACACTTCCCAGAAAAGCAATAATGAAAGGAGTAGACTCAGTCCATTCCCAATCTTGAATTTTCCACGCCCCTGTCCAATCATGCCTGAGAGTTGGATCTCCAAATCTAGAATATAGATACTCCAAGGTAACCTTTCCCTCATGCACTCCCTAGACATATGGGTCATAAGGAGCTTTCAACAGCTCAATGAACTCCTTAGACTCCACGTCTCGGGGGTAAATCATGATCTCGGGCCCAAGCTCTATCCTTGCAAGACCTCACATCTCCTCTAACATTGGTGCTAACTCCAGACCATTGAAATGAAACACCTCCCTTTTGTAATCCCATAAATGTGTAGCAGCTTCGACCAAACCAAGTATAGCAGTGTAAGCCTTAAGGGCCACCAGTTCTCCCAACACCTTTTGAACATGAAACTTACTGATTGCAGCCAACTCTTCCCACCAAAGCTTCATGAAACTTACTGATTGCAGCCAAATCTTCCCACCAAAGCTTAATCAAGTGAGGAGCTTGGGAGACGGTCTCAAAGTGGAGTGTACCTCTTGCAGCCAAAGTCTGAAAACAAGACAAAAAAAGAGAAGATCAAAATAATCTTATAGTCTTGATCACACCCAAACAAACGATCAATATTTTGCACAAATATCTCTTTGAATCTATGCGAGGATGCAGTTTTGTCTTTTTCGGGTTGAAAATCCTTTTTGACGTTTTGACAAGGTTTGGTAATAGTCTATGACGTGCCAAGGACGTATAGTCTTCCTAAGCTTGAATGATTTTAAAATTAAACATGCAAGTAATAGCCATTTATTCTCAACCGACCACACAAAAAAATATTATGCTTTTATAAATCAAGTTTGACTACAATAGACAAAGACACAAAAAAAATCTAAAAATTTGGATCCTCGTGCATCTTTAAATCGACATCAGATTTCTTCAACTTCTTTTGTATCTTTCCAATCTCCAACTGAGCAACGATCAAGTAAGCCATAGCTAGCAACCCTCCACCTCCGTCTATTTAATTGTAACTCTCATTGTATTTTTCCTCGAACCCCTCCTTCAAACCTTCTAGCTCTCGATCTAAATCTTCTACGTCATGTCTGTGCCTCTTTCGCTCTTCTTTTCTTAACGTCTCGGACATCTTCAGTTTTTTCATCAACCATTTAATCTTATATTGGTTTTCAGCTTCTATGTCTTTGACCGCCCCAGGTATGCCGACTTTAGGAATGGGAGCGTCTTTCATGTAATTACGCAACCATTCCAAATAGCCAGCTCCACAGCCTGCATGGTATCTGTCTGGCTCTGTTGAATTTTCTTCAGCAAACCTCTTTTCATTCCATATCTTGCGAATTTCTGGTACAAATGGAATTTTGTCTTCTTTATAATCCACTTGGAACCGGACTATGTCTCCTACCAATGGGATATCTTGTCTTCTGTCTGCTTACCTTAAAGCTCGGATAGGTATGTAAGGTTGGAGACCGCGCATACCCATAAGGACTACAAATGATTTTATCTTTGACCGGAGCAAAACCTGTGGAGAAGTAAATCAAGGATACATCCACTGTATGTCGTCATTTTTCAAGTTCTTCAACAACAGATAGCACTCATGACTAGTGTAAGGTGCTTTGAACCTCTTGACTCCATAGTGTTGTGCCAATATGTGGTTTGAATGGAACATGTCATAGAACTCTTGGCCTGAATTTGGTTTCTTTTGAAGGTGTTCAGTCAGCCATACTTGTAATAACAAGTTACAACCTTCAAAATATCGAGCCCCATTCTTGCACCTTCCCAAAGCTTTAAGAATGTCGGCTAATATAGTGGGAAATGCATATTTTCTTCTTGATACCATAGAATAAGCCATGTGTGAAGTGGACTATCTTTGTGTTGATTTCATAGTGCATTCCTTGTGGGAACACAACAACGCCAAAGAATACTACTGCAAATGCAAAAATTCTTTTACACTTCCAATCATAGTGGGATGTTAACTCTGCTTTATGATTTTCATAACTCTTTTCATGACCAAACTTATCATACAAAGCATGCAACTGAACTTGGACCTTTGTAAAAATCCGGACACATCATTTGTTCGAAAATCGAATGCCTCGAAAAAACTCATCTTCAATAAATTGGCGTGATATAATAACTCTGGCATCTTGCCATCTATGTCGCTTTCGTCTCAAACCTGGATCTTCAATAAAACCTCCTATTTCCTCCATGAGTGGTGTCATTTCGAACTCTCCAAATCTAAAAACATTTCTATCATCATCCCAAAAGCAAGAGGCGACTTCAATGATGAATTTATTAGGTTCAACATCTATTAGTGAAGGCATGTGGCCCAATGTTTTACTCAATTCAAATTGACCAGCTTCGTCCAAATTCCTATACCATGCCCTTGTCTCCCTTGGAATGTCGATGATCATGTCGAACCGATGGTAATCTCTGTGACTCATGGTAGCCTACAAAAAAAGAAAACCGTTAGACTCGACCCCCTTCTCATTTGAGAATAAATAGCGCACACTTGGCATTTTTAATTTTAAAAATATTCACATGTAGTCATATCTAAATGCCCCTTGGAGTTAATAACTCGTTTGGGTTTGGTTTAGATATGGTAAACTAAAGACTTGGCCGCGGCCGGAGTCACAATTTTCTAAAATAATATGATGCATGATTTTAGTAACGTCTCCTTTGCTGCTAAACCGGTTCTTTCAAGCGGACAACTTGAAAGTTGAAGTCTTACAAACTGCCAAAAGCTTCACTATTTGGCTAATTTTGCAAAACCTTCTCTTAAGTGTTTATTTTGAGTGAGAAAAGGGGTGGCCGTAGGTTTCACGTAACCGTCCCTTCCCATGGGCTCTAAGATTTAAAAGGGTGCCACGAGTGGCGGACATTATGAATGATAATGTGAAATAATTTACAATATTTAAAAATACAATATATTGATAAATTGCAGAAATAAACGAAATGGAAAAAAACAAAAAAAAGAAAACAAGTTAGTACACAATAATAATAAATAATACAAAATAAATAGACAACACTAAAGATAGTGAAATCCAAAAATTAAAACTCATTATGATTAGGACTTTGAATATCCCCTCCCCAGCGGAGTCGTCATTCTATCATACCCACATTCTACTTAACTCGGAGCGAGTCAAGAATCGGGTTTGACTGGGCAACTCGTTTGAGTTAGAAATTGGAGTAGCCACCTAATATAAATTTCTAAGGTGTATTAGATCACCTAAATGTCTAAGGTCGGGTCTTTTATTAACCACGTTTAATTCCAGAGATTCAAGGGTAAGAAGTCCAAGTGACTCGGGGAAGAAAGTGTTAGGCACTTCCCCAATTCCAAGAAAAAGTGGTTCCCGCCCGAGCAATTAATTTTGGGATGTCTAACAAGTTATAGATAAATGTTAATCATGTTCACAAAAATATTATTAACTTGAAGGTCAAAATTATAATCAGTCACGCAATTGAATCTATTTATGCAAAACAGCATATATGGGCAGCAAGTATATGGTATTGGGCTTTTAAATTTGCAAGAACGGCCAAAGCCCTATACCTAATCGAACATTTGGGCTCATATTCGCAAACATATATCCGGTATGGCTAATATCACAAGAGTTAATTCAATTCAGTTTACTTATGCAATTTTCAGTATTTAATACAATTTGCAGAATTGACCAGTTTTTTAGAAATAGGCATTTTTGAAGAAAATATTTCAGATTTGTTTCAAACCAAGTAGGGCTGTTTTTGAAATAAAATGCTAGCCATTTAGGATCGGTGTGACTTGACATTAATTGTCGGGCCCTAACCTTATTCGCTATTTTATTTTTCGGGTCAGTTTTGAAAATACATGTATATAAAGGGGGGCTGTTTTAGAAAATGGGTCACGAAACACATAAAATGGTTGTTAAGGAGCGAAGACGACTTCAACTATCAGGATGAGCCAGCTTTTATTCAGAATAACCACAAGTTTTATGCTTATTATTTTAGTTGTATTCTTCTCCTTTCAGGAGGCGTATGTATTCTTTTGTACTCTTAGATGTCTAGTCTGGATAGACCTAAACCTAATATGTTGGGTAGTCAGCTGTAATTTCTTTTTGACAGCTTAGAGGTATCAGTATGCCTATGCTTTTTCTAAGTCTTATTCTTATTTAGCCTTTGAATTTGTATTTATTTTCCCAATTTAGTTGGTAAGGGTTCGCCCGATGGGTCTAGGAGGGGATGTCGCGTGCCTGCACGACCTAGCTAGAAAATTGGGTCATGTCAAATAGCTTAAGTCATTGATTTGAATTTGAGTGTAAGATAAGGACTACATTCTTTGAAGTAAGGAAGCAAGTGGTGATATGAGAAATTAGAGCTTGACTTGTAATGAGGTTTGATACCAAGTGAGTTGGTTGATGAACCAAATCCACACTTGAAGCTCTATTCATCCTTGGATCACTGTAAAACTTGTGAACCACAAACTTGTGAAGTGGTTCACAAAGTGACTTGTCAAGTGTTCATGAGTATGAATGCGTGTTGGTGCCTGATGAGCTCCTAAGCTTTTGAAAGAGTGAAAATGGAACTTAGCTTCATTGTATGCTAGTCTTGAAAGTACTTCACTACTCTTGGGTAGAGACTAGTTGCTTGAGGACAAGAAATGACTTAAGTTTGAGGGAGTTGATGCGTGAGCATTTTTCTTACTTTAACTCGCTTAAACTCATGTCTTTGAATCCAAAAGTGACCAATCTATAGGAAAGTTTAATACATTTTGCTTTGTTTCAGGTGTTAAACCCTGCAAGTAAAGAAAGAAACAAAAAGAGCATGATCGCCCAAGAAAAGTGATCAAAATTCAAGAAGTTGCAGAAACACTAAAGAGGCGACCGCCCATGCTAGGGGCGACCGCCCCTTCTCTTGAGGTACATACCTGCTGAGTATCCAACTGGGCATTGAAGAAACCTCAACCCTTTGCAAGAAAGCTGAGAATCTGGAAGTCCGTGAAGATGCAATCGCCCATGTCAAGGGCGGGCAGTCATGACACTTTGCAGAGAAGAAGCTGATACGAAGAAGATGCAACTGCCCATGCTAAGGGCGGTTGCCCATTACTCTTTGTTAGACGAGGCTGATATGAAGAAGATGCGACCACATGATGCTATGTCGTGCAGTCCTCTCTTGGAGAAGAAGAAAAGGTGGTCGCTCAATAAAGTGCGGCCGCCCTCTCATACTAACCCAGAAAAGGGCGCTAGCCTATGTCAAAAGGGGCGCCAGCCTTTCTGTTGATTCAGCACCAGAACTCAGCCCTTAGGCAAAAGGGCCCCAGCCTAACCTGAAAATTGCATTTCTGTAATTAATTTTAGCAAACACTATATATAGCTAGAATTAGGTTTTTGAGAACATCTTACATTTCACTTTACTTGAGAGGTAAGATAAGGACAAAATACCAAAACCCTGGGTCAAGTTTTCTTGTATTATGAAGAATAACATCATTATTTGTAAGAATCATTACTACCATACTATGTTAATGCATATTTCATTACTTTCAATTCTTGAATCACTAATTAGCATGAGTAGCTAAATCACCAACTAGGGTGCTAATGAAACCCAGTCCAATAATCAAATGGGTATAGCATAATAAGCTTTTAAACACCTACGAATACCCTATTTCACTACTTTGATTATATTACAACAACTTGAGGTGTACAACTCAAGTTAAACCCAACAAGTACTAGATTTATATTGAGATGATAAATCTAGGAATGAAAAGTGTAGTGACGGGGTACCGGGGGTAAGTGTGAGTCATTTACCCTAGGTTAATGAGTTGAACACCGAGAGGGGGATGCCTTACTTGGGACTAGTTGCTAGCGCCTAATGCATCAACTCTTAGAATCGAGAGGGCAAGACTTTGTAGTCTCGACTCTCATTCGAGAGGGGTGAGTTGGGTAAATGCGAGCGAGGTCAATTAGGTGACCTAGGTGTGAAGGAGCATATAACTATATCCACTTAGTTAAAGGGCTAGGGGAGTATCCTAGTATTTTCTATTATTGTTAACTTTACCTTGAAATTGTCTTTACTTTACCATAGTTTAAATTATACTTCAAATTTAGGATTAACTTGCTAATTGCATTGAACTCAATTAATTGAACTACTTTTAGTCACGTGTAAGTCCCTGTGTTCGACCCCTACAATTGACTAGGGAAATTGTGAGCCCTATCCTTAGTCGGAGCGTGCCACATATGTGACCCCATTGCATCATGATACATTCATTTAATATTTTTATGTGTGTTTTGGGAAATGTATGGACTTGTTGCATTATTTATTTATGATTGACTTTGTTGAATTATTGTTGTGATTCTATTTTCCCTTGACTACTGTGCATATCCCTTAAGTTTGCCAGTTATTAATCACTTATTGAGTCCTTATGACTCACTCATTCTTTGTTTTTTGTTGTGCCTTTTCATTTCGGTAGATTCTTCTTCAGGACCCAGCCAGCCACGTCGTGATTGAGGAGCAGTACGTTCTCAGTTATCCACGGTGAGCCAGCTTGTTCAATAAGGATGCCAGTCGTAGATATCATAGTTTATGTTATATTTTTCTCTCCGGGAGGTGTGTATATCTTTTGGAAACCTTTAAGCTTATGTATTTTTGGTAGTTAGTTCTATTATTCAGATAGCTTGTATATATGTCTATCCTTTGGAGTTGTTTTTTGTTGTTAAGTTAGATTCATTTTGTTTTCAACATAATTCTATGCTATTTATATCAATTCAGTCAATTGGGTTCGCCTGACAAATTTATGGGAGGTAGTCGGATGCCCGCCTGGCCTAGCCGAGAATCTAGGTCATGTCAGTTGGTATCAGAGGCTGGTTAAGAGTGTTTCTTGATCATGATAGTGTCTAATAGAGTCTCGCTGATCTACAGGAGATGTCCGTACTTATCTACGAGATTCTTCTTATCTGAAGTTAAATATCTTTGTTAATTCATTCACAGTGAATGGTGACAATGTTGCACGACTGCTCAGCGAGAGGCGGAGGAACCAGAGGCAGGACCTATGCTTGGTGCTCCACGAGGTGG
The DNA here is from genome assembly GCA_037355625.1 of Petunia x hybrida. Taxonomy (NCBI): domain Eukaryota; kingdom Viridiplantae; phylum Streptophyta; class Magnoliopsida; order Solanales; family Solanaceae; genus Petunia; species Petunia x hybrida. Next base: position 584,157 of record JBBBVM010000958.1, on the reverse strand, counting down.
AGATTTTTGGCGCGTTAGAGGCCGTGGTTGAGGTCGTGGCCGAGGTAGAGGTAGAGCTGCCCGGGCCGCGGGGATGGTGGATCATGCTGATCCAGTTGCAGAAGCTCAAGCAATGCCAGCTTCAGGTGGGTAAGGGAGTAGTTTAATTCGTTCCCTCAGCACTTCATGATGCTTTTATGAGATTCTTGGTAGAGCAGATGTCCAGGGACTTCCTATTCCTTAGGCAGCTCCTCAGGCTACTGTAGATGCTCCTATTCCTCAAGCAGCTCCTCAGGTTGCAGTAAATATTGGTGCTCAGGCTCAGGGAGCCCCTACTCCAACTCCAGATGTACCTCTAGGTGGTTATGTTCCAGAGGTAGAAGGTGCTGTGCCTCCAGTTGTTCAGGCTGGTCAGCTAGCCCAGGTAGCAGATCAGGTCGACGATACAGCGAGGCCGTATAATTTTACCAAACATAATCCTTTTGCGTTCTCTGGTCATACATTAGATAAGCTTAAGCTCCGTTGGTTTCTTGATCAATGCCACTGTATTCTTGAGGCCCTCGGGTATTATGAGCATTATGGAGTTGAGTATACTGCCTTCCAGTTTGAGGGTCCAGCCTTAGCTAGGTAGAGTGCACTCGTAGTCAGCAGGATGAGAAGTTCCTTACTCGTAGTCAGCAGGATGAGAATAAGAGGCAGTTTGAGAGGATTGGACAGGGAAATAGATCAGTCTCAAAGTATGAGCTTTTGCTCTCTGAGAAATCTGTGTATGCTCCAGATCTTGTGCAGAAACCCTCCTAGAGGGTCAGACATTTTATTGATGGGCTTTCTCCATATTTGTGGTCTCAGATGGGATTTGAGATTGAGGCCAAGACTCTATTTTATGTTGATGTTGATATTACAAGGAGGTATGAGGCATATCATATATTAGAGATGGAGGAGTTCGCTCAAAGAGTAAGAGATCACGTGGTTAAGGGCATTCTAGTACCTTATCTTGAGGTAGGAGATGTCAGCAGTAGAGTAGGCCTCTTGTCAAGCCAATTTAGTTCCCAACACGTGGTTTTCAGGACGCCTCAGTGCCTCGATAGGGTCAGCCCTAGTTTTCTCCTAGTAGTCATTAGCAGTTCGTGCAGCGTAACTATGGCTCAGGGTATTTTCATTGTCGTGATCCAGGGCATCCTAAAAGGTATTGTGCTTATCTTCATCAGCAAGGTAGTAGCCGTCCTTTCGCTCACCCTTTGGGGCCTATGCTGGAGTAGCCTCAAGTTGGCCCTTCAGGATCTTAGACAACTCGAGGCACACCACCACCTAGTAGAGGTTGTGGGCGTGGTTCTGGTGGTTCCTCTAAAGGTGGTTGTTAGAGTGGCGGCTCAGCCGCAGAGATAGCTATGTGCATTGCTAGTAAGGCAGGATGTCGAGGCATCTCAAGCTGTTGTTACAAGTACTTTATCTGTTTATGGTCAATATGCATATTCTTCGGTGGATCTAAGATCTACCTATTCCTATGTTTCTCCTTATTTTGCTGCGGGATTTCATGTTGACTATATGCGTCTCTCCTCTCCATTCTATGTTTCTACTCTTATTGGAGACACGATTGTGGTGGATCAAGTTTTTTCGGCTTGTACTATGTCCTTTGGGAGTTGTAAGACCTGGAAGGACCTTTTGGTGTTAGATATAGTTGATTTTGATGTCATTATTGACATTTATTGGTTAGCGTCATGTCATGCCACCTTTGATTGTCATTCCAAGTCTCTTCAATTGTCTCTTCCTAGTTCAACACCAGTGGTGTGGCAGGGCTCTTATTTGCCAGCCACGGGGCACGTTATTTCTTTCATGAAGGCAAAACGGATGATAAATAAAGGGTATTCAGCGTATCTTGTCATAGTTCGAGATACCACTATGGAGATTTCATCCCTCGATTTCCTTACTATTGTTAGGGAGTTCTTTGATGTATTTCCAGATGATCTACCAGAACTTCCTCCTGATCGCGAGAACGAGTTTGGCATTGATATAGTTCCAAAGACTCGCATCGCTGCGTCAGAGTTGAAGCAGCTGAAGGAGAAGTTCCAGGCTTTGGTAAATAAGAGATTCATTAGGCCGACTATATCTCCGTGGGGTGCTCCTGTTATATTCATAAAGAAGAAATATGGGACTATGCAGGTATGTATTGATTATCATCAGCTGAATAAGGTCAACATCAAGAACAAGTACCCTGTGCCTCATATTGAGTATTTGTTTGATCAATTGCAGGGTGCCAGATTCTTTTTTAAGATTGATTTGTGGTCGTGTTATCATCAGTTGAAGATTCGGGAGTCAGATATCCCAAAGACTACTTTCAAGACTCGTTACGACCATTAGAAATTCCTAATTATGTCTTTCGGGCTGACTAATGCCCCAGAAACTTTAGTGGATCATAGAAATCGAGCATTCAAGGCGTTCCCCAATTTCTTCATCATTGTCTTTATCAATGACATTCTTATCTATTCTCGCAGTCGCGAGGAACATGATAATCATTTGAGGGTGATTCTTCTGATCCTCAGTGATCGTAAGTTGTATGCCAAGTTCTCAAAATGCGAGTTCTGGCTTGATTCTGTTGCATTCTTGGGTCATGTGATATCAATTGAGGGTATCAAAGTTGACATGAAAAAAGATTGAGGTAGTGCAGAATTGGCCTCGTCCTACCTTTCTGACTAAGATTTGCAGCTTTCTTGGTCTGGTAGGTTATTATCAGAGGATCGTGGAGAAGTTTTCCATTATTGCAGCTTCCCTGACTCGCCCGACTCAGAAAGCAGTTTAGTTTTGATGGTCCGATGAGTGCAAGGCGAGCTTCCAGAATCTCAAGACCTTATTGACTTCAACTCCAGTGCTATCCCTTCCTTCTGGAACTGGTGGATTTGTAGTCTATTGTGATGTGTCTCGTGTGGGTATTGAAAGTTGTTCTTATACAACACTGGAGGGTGATTGCTTATGCTTCCAGATAGCTGAAGCCAAATGAGAAGAATTATCCAACTCATGATCTAGAGTTGGAAGTTGTGGTCTTCGCTCTGAAGATTTGGAGGCACTATCTTTATTGCTACCCTTGTGAGGTGTATACCGATCACAAGAGCTTGAAGTATATCTTGTCTTAAAAGGATCTTAATGGCCGGCAACGGAGGTGGCTTGAGTTAATTAAAGATTATGATCTCACCATCCGCTATCATCCTGGGAAGGCGAGTATTGTTGTAGATGTCTTGAGCAGGAAGTCTATAGGTAGCATGGATTTTCTTTATGCTGACATGAGACCTTTGGCCCGAGAATTATAGTCCCCTAGAAACTCCGATGTCAGATTTCTTCGTCTAAACTCCAGCCTAGTCCTGGTTTGTATTGCAGCTCAGTCTTCCTTAGTTAGTCAGATTATGCGAAACAGTTCGAGGATCCACATCTGCAGGAAATGCGTGGTCGTGTCCTAGGTGAAGGAGTTTCTTCCTTCGAGCTTGATTCTGATGGTATTCTTCGATTTAATGGACGAATCTAGGTGCCTAATTTTGGAGATTTGAGGCAGCCAGTGCTCCTCGAGGCTCATAGCTCGCGATATTCTATTAATCCTGATATTGCTAAGATGTATTAGGATCTGTGAGAGCTATATTGGTAGGAGGGGAAGAAGAGGGATGAGTTTGATTATGTGTCTCATTTCTTGAACTGTCAACAAGTTAAGTTCAAGCACCAGAGACCGGCAAGGTTAGCTCAGATATTGCCCATTCCCGAGTAGAAGTGGGAGCAGATCACTATGGATTTTGTGGTTGGTCTGCCAAAGACCCTGCGGCGCCATAATTTGGTCTGGGCATGTATTGACAGACTGACTAAATTAGCTCACTTCATCCTTGTGAAGACTACTGATTCTACCCAAAGGTTGCCTCGATTTTTAATGATCGGGTGGTTAGGCTGCATGGCACTACTATATCTATTATTTCACCAGTTTACTTCCTATTTTTGGCAGTCTTTTCAGAAGGAATTGGGGACCCAGGTGTAGCTTAGCACAGCATTCAGTCCTCAGACTGATGGTCCATCCAAGTGGGTTATTCAGGTTCTAGAGGATATTTTGAGAGCTTGTGGGATGATCATTTTGCCTTAGCGGAGTTTTCTTATAATAACAGTTATCAGTCCTCCATTCAGATGTCTCCATTTGAGGCCTTGTATGGCCTTAGATGTCATTCTCCAATCGGTTGGTTTGAGTTTCGAGATATTTAGGTAATGAGTTCAGAGATGGTTTGTCAATCTCTTGATGTTGTTCATGTTATTCAGGATCGTCTGCGGACCGCTCAGAGTAGGCAGATTTCATACTCAAATCTGAGGAGCCGAGAGTTAGAGTTCGAGGTCGGCGACATGGTATTTATGAAAGTGTCGTCGATGCAGGGTGTAAAGAGTCCCAGGTTCATTGGCTCTCTCCGTATCGAGAAGCGTATTGGTGAGATGGATTATCGGCTCGATTTTCCAGCTTCTATGCCAGTTCATCGGGTCTTTCATCTGTTGATGCTTCAAATGTGTATCCAGGATCCTTCCGAAGTGATTGAGTTAGATCCTGCCCAGCTAGATGTAAATCTAGCTTATGAGGAGTTCCCAGTTGATATAGTTGCCAGAGATGTATGGAAAATTCGTTCAAAGCAGATTCTGATGGTTCTAGTGCGATGGCATGACCGTTCTTATTAGCAGGACTTTTGGGAGCTTGAGTCCAGCATACACAATGATGCGATCCGAATTGGCGCTCATGACAATAGCAGATTTAGCGTTGACCTCAAAAGCTTGGAATGCTTCAAGAGGGCTTGGAAGCAAAGGATCAAATCAACAATGGCCAAAAGGAGCCGATTGGAGCTTACTGGATTTGTACTCGCGCGATCGCGAGACTACAGTCGCGGTCACGCAAAATCCTTTTACCATATTGCGCGATCGCGAGGCACAGGTCGCGGTCACGATGAATCTTCAACTTACATTCCCGGATCGTGTTATCTCAAGCGCAATCGCGAAGAAGGGCGTTCCAGACTGCTTTGATAATTAGTGGAAGTAGACTTTTAATCTTTTTGTCATAACTAGCTCGAGGGCTATTTAAGTAATTGTTAGTTTAATTAAGCCCTAGTAAAAATAGTTTATGTTGTCTTCATTTTGAGATTAGACTATGTTGAATTGTGAAAACTCTTTGAGAGAGATTATTGCTAAGCTATTGTTGCTTCCAAACATTCATGAACTTGCAAGAGGTATTCAATCCTCTTGAGGGTATGTTTAGACTAGGTGTCTATCTTATTTGGAATCCAAGGAGAGGTGTTGGTTTGAGTACAACATTACTTCAAATTTCTTAAATTTGGTGTCTATCTTCTATCCTTTTAAATTTCTAGTTTATTCTTTACATTCTTAGAATCAAGGATCATATCATTGGGTATCAGAGCTCGGATCGGTGTTTGTTTCTACAAACACTGTCTAGGTTCTGATTTTATATATTTGAAAATCACAAAATAATTAAATAATTGAAAAATTCCAAAAATTATAGAAAGTTTGGGTCTTTAGTTCTTTATTGTGGCTTTGTGTTTGGATTGTGTATTGTTGTTTGGATCTTGAGTTGGTGTTATCTACTGAATTGGGGGTTTATTGTGGAAAAAAAAAACTCAAACCTCCATTGTTGATCGTGAAAGCTTGAAGAACAAGAAAGTGGGTTTTGTAAATCTGGGTTTGTTTGACCCGAAAAATTGTGTGGGGTATTGATCTATTGGAGTTTGTGAAACTTGGGTGTTGTTGTTTGGGATTTGCACTTGAAAAGAAGTGAAGAAAACTCAAAAACCCCATTGTTGAACCTTGAGCTTAAACTTGAAGAAAAATCAAAAACCCCAATGTTGTAAGGTGGTTGTGGTCAAATTTATAACACTTTTGGTGAAGATTTGATTGAGGGTTGTTGATCAAAGTGCCTGATTTTTGAAGAATACATATGAAGGTGCAAGAATATGATGAACATTGAAGAAATAGCCACCTGGGGTAACATTCTTTGACCGATAGTCACTCATAACTTGTGAATTTTTGGAACCCCAGTTTACAAATAGCTACTCTCGACGACTGTTTTGACCCATAGCCACTTCCTGTGAATTGCTCATTGCTGCCCTATTAGATAAACAGCCACTTGGAACGAAAAAGTTTGACCCGATAGCCACTTCAGTGAATTGAACTCTTGGTTGTCCCATTTTTAATTTAGCCATTCCTACTTATTTTCTTAGTCTTTTCATGTTTATTCCTAGCTAGATTAACATTAGTATTAGTTCATAGTAGTGTTGTCTTGTTACTTTTGTCCATATTTCATTTCGTGCCAATTTCTTTCGTGTTTTTCTCCTTTTGCTTTCGTTGTGCGCTTCTTTGATTCCTAGTTCGTTAGTGTGTCTTTTGTCCTTCCTTGTGTAAACATAAATTCTATTCTACCCCGAAATGGTTTGGTACTTTTGTTAAGTATCCTTGGGTTAGTTTTAAAACAACTTTAGCCAAAGCCAAGGAGTGGAAAAAGGCAAGAGTGGTGAGATCATTAGAGTGTGGTCATAAAAACCTTGACCTTGAGTGTATAGACGAGCGAAAAAATTATTGAGTGCTATCTTTGGAGTGATACACGTGAGGGAGTGAGTTGTGAGGTCCTATTTTCACTAACCAATTCTATTGTTTTAAAGTCTTTTTTTGTAGGTACCATGTCTCTTTGGGATGGTGACACTAACAATGAGATGGAAATGGTAACACAAAAATTGTTGGTTGCTTTGGAGAGGTGCGAAAGCTCATTGGAGGAGTTAAGTGAGGACCTAAAAGTATTATACTACAAGATTGTGAGAAATGAGGGAGATAAAAAGTGACAGCTCAAGAGAGGAAAAATGAGAGTTTGAATTGAGTGAAGTGAGTGAGTTGTCACAAGAAAAGAGAGAGGGGTTTGAAAATGAAATGAGAGAAAAGAATGAGGGAAAATAAAAGAGTGAGTGTGAGGATTTTCCTTATTCTAACGATTCTAACATTTCTTCTTTCTCTAGTTGTCTGGAGCATTTTGAAGGTACCTTTGGAGAAGCTAAATTGGGGAATCCTTCTTTGGAAATGGTTCCATGCCTTGAACAAAAAGAGGAGATCAAAGTGAAGTCTCCAAGTGAACAAGTGAGCTTAAATTTGAAAAGCCAAGGTAAAGAAGAATCTTTAGGTGTGCTACAAGGTAACAAAGCTAATCCTAACTCTTGTATTCCTTTGGGTGAGTTTGATAGAGACTTGGGTATGGTTGATAGCTTTACTTTTTGTGGAATTAGTGATTCTTTATTTTGCATTGATGATGGTGGTCCTGAGCATACGCTAGTTGGACACACTTGTAAAAAGAAAATTGATGGATTTTGTGTGTGTGAATTGTTCCACACTAGTGATGTGCAAATGGATGAGCTTGAACACAATGAATTGTGTTATGACACTCCACCTTTATTTGATAAATGTGCCAATGAGTTGCTTGATCTTGATGTGATAGCATTTGATAGCATTCTTGATTGTGGTGGTGGTTTGTGTCAAGGTTTTAAAATATTTGAAAATCCATTGTTTGTTGAAAATGAGCAAGATTAAGTATTGGAAGGTGATTTTAGTATTGACAATTCATTATTTTCTCAAAATGATTCTTATGATTTGCTTGGGAGTGATAATTGTGTGGATGCTAGCAAGCTAACTCCCAAAATATTTGTTAAAAGCTTGTCTAATGTTTGAAAGTCCTCCAAAGCTGAAGATTGCTTCTTCAAGAAGCAGGGAGGCACTAGTGATTGTAGTGGTAAAGTAATAGATGCTAGTTTTAGTGTCAATTTCCTTACTTGCTCTATTACTAGTTTGTAGCATACATTTAGAGTATACTTTGCTAGAGCTTCCAAGGTTAAGGGTGATAAATTGTCAATGGATGCTTGGCATGAGTCGGATGAGCTTAAAAATAAAGATTATTATTGTTACACCCCGTATGTCTAAAGTGAGGTATATCATTTTAATGACATGTTAAGAATAATTTAAGTGAGTATAAATTCATAATAGGACCATAAATGACGTTTATATTGTGAATATAAAGTTTGGGAAAAATCATATTTAAGTTGCGGAAAAACTGACTAAGGAATTGCCTTGTAACGAAATTTTTTCAGCAATAAATTCTGTGTATTATATGAGTTCTTTTGGGGACATATCATATACCAAATTGAAGGTATTTGAGTGTCGTTCCAATACTTTTGACGGTTTGTTCATACAATGTCTAGATAAAAAGATATGAGCATCAGAAATCAGGCCAGAAAAAGGGACATAAGCGCAAAACAGGGCTAGAACTGAAATGTTTCGAATATAAAAGGAACACATGTCTTCTTTTTCGTTATTTCCAGAATATAAACGATAGTAACAGAGCTCTTTTAATTTTTTAATCCATTTTTATGGTTTTGAAGAAAGAACATCAATCTTAACTCGAAATTGAAGACGGATTGCGTCAAAACGCTCTACGCGATTAAGGTAACGTTATGCTACCTTCAATTTCGTCTATAGTTTGAGTTTTAGAATACTTCATGGCTATGTAAAGTACCTAAATGCTGTGTTATAGCTTGTTTAAGCTTTAGAAGGTGTGGAATTCAAGGGAAACAAAGTTTAGAAGCAAGAAACATCAAAGGTATGTAAGGCTAAACCTTTCTTTCGACAAGGCATTTGTATTGTAGCTTTTGAAGTTTGTCTTAGTTCCAAACTTCATGGTTCTTGTGAGGAACTTGTATGGCATAAAGGTTACCGTGTATGTGCCTAATTTGGTGCTAAGAACCACGGTGAAAGATGTCCAAAAATAGCAGCACGATATGTTTCAAAATCTGAAAAATTGTTTTTATATTCAGACAGTTGTTAGTAGTTTGAGCATAGCTCTTTGTACAAAAAATTATATTGAGATAATTTTAGATTTTCTAGAACTCTGAGACATATATCTACAACTTCTATGAAGACCATAAAGTCTATAACTTTGATTTAGACCCTTCAAATTAGGTTGCAAGGTAGGGCAGCGGTGCTGTCCGAAGATTCTGTCCGCGGATTGTTATATCGTCCGGTCGTCTCATCTTGTTATCCATTTAATTTTTTTATGTTATCAGTTTATCCGGGAATCCAATCCCGTGTATATTATAATGCTGGTTCTGTTTTTGCGGATCATCCAATTTCAGGGGAAACTCTGCCGAAATTTTTATAAAAAGTCAAAGAGTTAGACAAATTCTAAGGTCTAGATTGTGACTATAATTCCATCAAGAGTTTTCTTATCATTCCTTTGAGTCAAAATCTATTTGTTGCCATATGTGTTATGCCTCATATATGCTTATGCTTATATTTTGAATATATTTTGTGTGATTTGGAGTCCCCCATAGAGGCTGGACATTGGACACACAGTCCGGTCGCGTATGATACTACCCGTCTGGGGGACACAGCCCCTCTGGTTCAGGCGGAAGTTGAAACACCTAGTGTGACCGGGTGTCATTGACACACTCTGACCAAAGAGACTAGATATTACAGGCTGGGGGGACATAGCCCATAACACCCGCCAGGTTTGTTATAGATGCGTATATAGCCACAATATGCACCGTATGACTATACATGAGGCTAGTTCAGATTTTCAGTTATCTGATTTGGGGGGATACAGCCCATAACACCAGACAGGTACCAGTTTAGATAACAGTTCATTTTAGCTCAGTACTAGTTATCAGTTCTCAGTTATCAGCCACCAGTTCTTGATGTCAGTATCAGTTGAAAGCTATCAGTTCTAGTTTCTAGTTACCAGTTATCGGTCATTTAAGTCATTTATCGGTATAGTTCAGCTTAGTCGTCAGTTTTAGAGTAAGTTAGACTTCAGTTTATATTCAGATCATATTTAGTCCATGTTTTAGATTTCCGGCTTCATTGCTATACTTCAGCACATATTTTCATATTTATCTTCCAGCTTTACCATTTTATTCAGCCATGTTATATATTATATGCTCATGCTTTACATACTTGTTACATATCGTACTCACGCCATTTTCTGGGGCGCTGCATTTCATGCCGCCCAGGTATAGATAGATCAGAGCTTGGGCCGCGTTAGTAGGCCATCTACCAGCTATTGGAGTCATTCCGCTTACTCTAGGAGTTACTTATCTTTTGGTATGTATACAATCAGCCAGCTTGGGTATGGCGGGGCCTTGTCCCGTCCTTTGTATATTCAGTTCAGCACTCTAAGAGGCCTGTAGATATGTCCCTGTGTGGTTCAGTCACTATGTTGTGTATGTCAGTGTGTGATAACCTTGTTATCTTTCCAGCTCATTTTTATTATTCATAGATTACTAGTAGGTTTAGCAATGATCGACACTCAGTGTCGGTTATCAATCGCGCGCCCTAGGTTGGGTCGTGACAAAAGTGGTATCAGAGCAGTTCAGTCCTAGGGTGTCTACAAGCCTTGTCTAGTAGAGTCTTGCTCAGGAGTATGTTGCGTGCCATACTTATGAACAGGAGGCTACAGGGCACTTCAGGATAGTTGTCTTTCTTTCTTTCTTCTCTAGATCGTGCGATAGGGCCATGATTATAGAATTCAGCCTTCTAGAGGTAATGTGTTGAATACAACGACGCCGCCAAAGAAAGTAACAGTTGCTCAAAAGGGCAAGACCATTGCCATCCAGGATTCTAGTAGAGTTCCACCTGAGGTGGATGAGAATGAGGAGCCCGGACATGAGGCTCCATCTGAGGCCTCACAAATCCCCTCAGTTCAGGGTGATATACGAGGTACCACAACTACCGTAGCTACTGTACCTCCAAGTCCTCCTCCTGATAGTCACCTACAGGAAATGAGGGATGCCATCAGATTTTTGACTAGTCTTGCAGCTGCTCAGACTAGATGACACGGTGCAGATTCCCAATGAGATGGTGAATCCACGATCAGGGATAGAGTGTCACATTAGAGGGGCAGATTTTTTGGTTCATTTGGAGAGACAGCTAGAGCTAGTAGGCAACAGAGTATTAGACAGCCACCAACTAGTATACCTCCATAGTCCTATGGCCCTAGATCCAATAGACCTCCTCAGTCTAGAGCTAGTCAGGCATCACAGACTTCAGGATTTCAGCGTCGTGCTACTTCTGTACCGGCCAGTCAGACATATCCCATATGTCCAGATTGTGGTAGACGCCACTTGGGACCATGACAGTTAGGGGTGGTAGTAGTGCAGCCCATCCAACTAGATCAGCAGTAGCTTCCTCAGCACCAGCACACCCTCAGGGGCAAGTTCATCAGGAACCAACAAGTCATGGTAAAGGTCGAAGTAGAGCTCCTGCAGTAGTCCTCAAAACCGCACCTACTCTCTTATTGGTCGACAGGACCAAGGGGCTTCACCAGATGTAGTCATAGGTATTCTATCAGTAAATTCTCTTGATGTATATGTGTTGATAGATCCTGGTTCTACACTATCATATGTTACTCCCTTTGTTGCTATTAAATTCAAAATAGTACCAGAGGCTATTAGACATTTCGAGGTAGCCACTCCCGTTGGTGATTTTGTAGTAGCTAGGCGTGTTTATAGAGGTTGCACATTGATGATTGGTAACTGTAGCACTACAACTGACATAATTGAGCTAGAAATGGTTTATTTCGATGTTATTCTCGGTATGGATTGGCTGCCTTCTTGTTATGCTAACGTTGATTGTAGAGCGAAGACAGTCCAGTTTCACTTTCCAGGAGAATTAGCTATAGAGTGGCAGGGTGTTTCTGCATCGCCAAAGGGTCTATTTATTTCTTACCTTAAGGTAAGGAAGCTAATCGCAAAAGGCTGCTTAGATCATATTGTTCATGTTCGAGACTTAGAGAAGGAGACGTCGACTCTTGAGTCAGTTCCGGTAGTGAATGAGTTCGCCAATGTGTTTCCAGATGAGTTAGTGAATGAGTTCCCTGATATGTTTCCAGATGAGTCACCTGGTCTTCCTCTAAAGCGAGAGATTGATTTTTCTATTGATGTAGTACCAGGTACACATCCCATATCCATTCCTCCCTATAGGATGGCACCAGCAGAACTGAAAGAACTTAAGGAGCAACTGAAGGATTTGTTAGATAAAGGCCTCATCAGACACAGTATTTCCCCGTGGGGAGCCCCGGTATTGTTTGTGAAAAAGAAAGACGGCTCTCTACGCATGTGAATAGATTACAGACAGCTGAATAAAGTCACAATCAAGAATAAATACCTTCTGCCCAGGATTGACGACTTGTTCGACTAGCTCCAGGGTGCCAAGTACTTCTCGAAGATAGATTTGTGATCAGGCTACCATCAGGTTAGAGTCAGAGAATATTTTGTACCTAAGACTGCATTCAGGACTAAGTATGGCCATTATGAGTTTTTAGTGATGTCGTTTGGACTGAAAAATGCCTCTGCAGTATTTATGGATCTGATGAACAGCATATTCATGCCTTATCTAGATTTATTTATGATTATATTTATTGGCGATATTCTCATCTATTCAAAGTCTGACTCAGAATATACAAAGCATTTACGCACAGTATTGGGTACTCTTCGAGACCAATAATTATACGCTAAGTTCTCGAAGTGTGAATTCTGGTTAGATTCAGTGGCATTTCTTGGCCACATAGTTTCAGCAGAAGGAATTAAAGTAGATGGCCAGAAGATCAAGGATGTGAAGAACTGGCCCAGACCTACAACGCCAACAGAGGTACGTAGTTTTTTAGGTTTGGTAGGTTATTACAGAAGGTTCGTGGAGGGGTTTTCCTCCCTTGCAGCTCCACTGACCAAATTGACGCAGAAAGCAATTAAATCTGGTGGTCAGACTCTTGTGAGCATAGCTTCCAAGAACTAAAGAACAGGTTGATAACAGCTCCAATACTTACACTTCTTGAAGGATCCGAAGGCTATGTTACTTGTTGTGATGCTTTTCGAATCGGTCTTGGTTGTGTATTGATGCAGCACGGAAGAGTAATTGCTTATACTTCCAGGCAGCTGAAAATGCACGAGCAGAACTACCCTACTCATGATTTGGAGCTTGCATCAGTCATTCATGCATTGAAGATTTGGAGACATTATTTGTACGGTGTTCATGTTGATATTTATACAGAACACAAGAGCCTCCAGTACATATTTAAGCAGAATGAGCTAAACCTACGGCAGAGGCGGTGGCTAGAGTTGCTGAAGGACTATGACGTGGACATTCTTTATCATCCGGGTAAAGCGAATATTGTTCTGATGCCTTTAGTCGTAAGTCCATGGGTAGTTTATCTTATTTACAGCCACAAAAGAGAGTTAGCTCATGCACTCCACCAGTTAGCCAGCATGGAAGTCAGATTAATTGATTCAGAGGACGCAGGAGTTATAGTTCAAAATGCAGCCACTACTTGCTTAGTGATAGAAGTGACACAACATCAGTATGAGGATCCAGTTCTAGTTCAATTCAGACAGATAGCCAAAAAAAACCGAAATCACCATACAGGGTTGCTAGTGACGGGATTCTTATGTATAAAGATAGACTTTTATGTTCTCGATGTGGCCGATTATGCGGACAGACTATGACAGAGGCACATTATTCCAGATACATTGTTCATCTAGGGTCGACTAAGATATACAATGATCTTAAGCAGATTTATTGGTAGGACGGAATATAGTGTCACATAGCAGAATTTGTGGCTCAGTGTCCTAATTGCCAGCAAGTTAAAGTCAATCATCAAAAACCTAGTGGCTTGTTGCAGGAAATAGAGATTCCATCATGAAAATAGTAAATACTAAATATGGACTTCATTACAGGTATGACTCCATCTGGATTATAGTAGACAGGCTTACAAAATAAGCTCATTTCTTGCCTGCTAGAACTACATATACAGCGGAGGATTATATAAGACTTTATATCAGAGAGATAGTGCACCTACATGGTATTCAAGAATCTTTCATTTCAGACAGGGGCGCACAGTTTACAGCTAATTTCTAGCAATCATTCTAGACAGGTGTAGGGACACAGGTGAATCTGAGTGCAACATTTCATCCCCAGACAGATGACAGGCTGAGCGGAACAGTCAGACATTAAAAGATATGCTTAAGATTTTGGAGGCAGCTGGAGTGAACATCTACCGTTGATAGAGTTTGCATACAACAATAGCTATCATTCTAGCATAAAGATGGCGCCATATGAAGCTTTGTATGGGCGCAAATACAGGTCTCCTATAGGATGGTTCGAGGTTGGCGAGTATCAATTGATAGGTCAAGATTTAATCCAACAAGCAGTTGATAAAGTCAAGTTGATCAGGGAAAGATTATTAGCAGCGCAGAGCAGACAGAAGTCCTATGTAGATAACCGACGTTGAAATTTAGAATTTCAGATTGGCAATTGGGTATTCCTGAAAGTATAACCTATGAAAAGTGTTATGAGATTCGGAAAGAAGGGCAAGCTTAGCCCTAGATTTATTGGTCAATATCAGGTTATCAGGCGAGTTGGGCGTGTTGGCTACGAATTAGATCTTCCAGCAGACCATCAGGAGGTCCATCTAGTATTCCATATTTTCATGCTCAGAAAATGTGTCGGAGATCCTTCCAGAGTTGTACCAGTAGAAGATGTACAAATCACAGAGCAGTTGACTTATGCAGAGGTGCCAATTTCAATTTTAGATAGGCAGATTTGTCAACTAAGGACGAAAGACATTCCATCAGTTAAGGTGCTATGGCAAAGTAATAACGCTGAAGAAATTACTTGGGAAGCTGAAAATGATATGAGAGCCAAATATCCACATCTTTTCACTACTTCAGGTGTATAACAGATCCTTGCTTAATGCTTCTACATACTTCATTTAACATTCGAGGACGAATGTTCCTAAGGGGGGGAGATTATTACACCTCGTATGTCTAAAGTGAGGTATATCATTCTAATGACATGTTAAGAATTATTTAAGTGAGTTTAAAGTCATAATAGGACCATATATGATGTTTATATGTTGAATATAAAGTTTAGAAAAAATCATATTTATGTTGCGGAAAAACCGACTAAGGAATTGCCTTGTAACGAAGTTTTTTTAGCAATTAATTCTGTGTGTTATATGAGGTCTTCTGGGGACATATCATATACCAAATTGAAGGTCATGGAGTGTAGTTTTTAACACTTTTGATGGTTTGTTCATAAAATATATGAATACAAATATATGGGCATCAGAAGTCAGGCCAGAAAAAGGGACATAAGCGCAAAAGAGGGCTAGAACTGAAATGTTTCGAGTATAAAAGGAAAACATGTCTTCTTTTTCGTTATTTCTAGAATATACACGATAGTAACAGAGCTCTTTTGAAGTTTTAATCTATTTTTATGGTTTTGAAGAAAGAATATCAATCTTAACTCGAAATTGAAGACGGATTGCGTCAAAACGCTCTACGCGATTAAGGTAACGTTATGCTACCTTCAATTTCGTCTATAGTTTGAGTTTTAGAATTACTTAATGGCTAAGTAAAGTACCTAAATGCTGTGTTATAGCTTGTTTAAGCTTTAGAAGGTGTTGAATTCAAGGGAAACAAAGTTTAGAAGCAAGAAACATCAAAGGTATGTAAGGCTAAACCTTTCTTTCGACAAGGCATTTGTATTGTAGCTTTTGAAGTTTGTCTTAGTTCCAAACTTCATGGTTCTTGTGAGGAACTTGTATGGCATAAAGGTTACCGTGTATGTGCCTAATTTGGTGCTAAGAACCACGGTGAAAGATGTCCAAAAATAGCAGCACGATATGTTTCAAAATCTGAAAAATTGTTTTTATATTCAGACAGTTGTTAGTAGTTTGAGCATAGCTCTTTGTACAAAAAATTATATTGAGATAATTTTAGATTTTCTAGAACCCTGAGACATATATATACATCTTCTATGAAGACTATAAAGTCTATAACTTTGATTTAGACCCATCAAATTAGGTTGCAAGGCAGGGCCGCGGATTGTTATGTCGTCCGGTCATCTCATCTTGTTATCCATTTAGTTTGTTTATGTTATCAGTTTATCCGAGTATCCATTATCGTGTATGTTATAGTGCTGGTTATGTTTTTGCGGATCATTCAGTTTCAGGGGAAACTCTGCCGGAATTTTTATAAAAAGTCAAAGAGTTAGACAAATTCTAAGTTCTAGATTGTGTCTATAACTCCATCCAGAATTTTCTTATCATTCATTTGAGTCCAAATCTATTTGTTGCCACATGTGTTATGCCTTAAAACACAATGTGCATACCCGGCTACCTTGACACGCACTCTGGCTCCACACAGTAAACATCATAAGAGGCTACAGACCGCCTAAGCTCACTAGTGCCTGACAAAGAAGAGATGGCAACGGACTGAGGATAGGAATAATTAGAGCTTTAGGAAGCTCATCTTCTTATTTACTTGGCTACCTGAGCTAGACTACTTATGAGTCAAGCTAGCCAAAGAATCGCAATTGAAGAAATAGATATAAAATGAGCTCTATGGAACAACATCCATGCCAATTTAACCTCCCAATAAGAAGGAAACTCTGACAATTTACCAGAAAACCCTTTTATAACCCAGATAAGCTCATGGGATAACATGACTTTACTAGCATTTTGAACCAAGAGAAGATATGTAGATTGAATATTACTTACTAACCACTTTACACCGGAAGAAACAATGACACTCTCTGATGGTGATGAACTAGAATCCCATCATCCAACCAACACGGAATTTCGAGAAGAGAGGTAAACTAATTTGACATAATAATAGAAGGTGGCACGACAAGATGCCAGGCAGACAATAGCGACACTCATTGTGAAATCTCTCATATTTAGACCAGATAAATTAGTAGGGTCTCACAAATTCCAGGAATAAATCATACCAGAAGCTCGCCCCTCTACCGCAACTGATTCTTAATAGAAACAACATCCTAGGAAGCCATGGAAATATGGTAAGATAAACGAAGTCCAGACCGATCGGAAGAATCAAATCTTACTCATATATAATGGAAGAAGAAATACATGGGTGTACTACATTGGATACCTTAGCATCCTGCCAGACTGGCAGTTCGTAGAACTGCCTCTGCAGCTGAGCTGAGCCACTACCCTAATAATCACCTTCTGAAGAACCACTACCACCACGCTCTCGACCTTAACTGGATGGTGGCATTTCTCTAGCTGATTGAGATCTAAATTAAATCCGCTGTGACTGTGCAGGTGCCTGATGACGAGAGAAAGGACAACTGCCTACTTACTGGAGTAAGGGAAAACTCCTCACAGATAACCAGACTCACGACAAAGATAAGACCTTTTCGCTGAAAATGGGAGCTGGACAGATTGTTGAAAGCTACAAAGTGAAAGTTGATTCTAGTCTTGACGAACTACTCACGCACTCTGAGAATCACGCTCTACAATCTGAGATAACTTTGCAGGTGACCTCCCAAAATAATTAAACTCTTACCTCCAAATGAGGTACCACGATGCCAACCAGGGCCGTAGGATCTCTTGCTCTCCAACTCTAACTCTTCCTGCTCTAAAAAACAGGACTATTGCATGTTTAGTCAATTAAACTTAGTAACTGAGTGTGCCCAGCCTTTACAAGTAAAGTTTAAAACAGCTGCTTTGCTAAACTATGAAATTTGATGATTTTTAGGCAACAACAGCGATTTGTGTAATGCTTCTTAAAATCTGGACTATTTTTACAAAAATTGAAACTGCCCCTCTTTGCATAAACGATACAGGCCCAAAACAGTTTTTTAATTGTGGCCATTTATGTGTTAAACTGATTTTGACCTACTTAAATCTTCTATGCACTAATCTAATAGTGTATAGGGGAGTATAAGTGTGGAGTCTACTATACAATCATATATATGTATTTTCTAAATCTTAAAATCATACAAGTATTTGTGTGCTTTGGTGAATTCCATTTTCAAAAATCGCCCCACATACTATATTTTCAAAACTGACCCCAAAAGCAAATAACCATTAAGGTTAGGGCTCGACAATTAATGTCAAGTCACGCCGACCCGGAATGGCTAATATTTATTTATAAAAAATAAATCCAATTTGATTTGTGTCAGAATCTGAAGTTATTTTCAAAAATTGGCTATTTCTGCAAAATATATTAAGCACTGAAATTGCTTGAATATACTGATTTGAAACGGTCCTCGTGATTTTAGCCAAATTTATTCAATGTTAACAAAATTTAAGGCCAAATGCGCGATTAGGCGTTGGGCTTAGGTCGTTTCTGTAAAACTCGGAAGCCCAGAACTTAATTACTCACTGCCCATTCAATTGTTTGCACAAATAAGCCTTGTTACCTGATTATTGCATTTTTAGTCATCTGAGTTAGTAAAATAATTTGCAAATGCCATTAATATTTGTCTATAGCCTTTTTAACATCCCAAAAAAATAAAACTCGGGCGGGAACCACTTTTTGTGGGGCTTGGAGAAGTTCCTAACACCTTCTTCCCTGAGTCACTTGGACTTCTTACCCTCGAATCTCTAGAAATGTGATTATTTGCATGAAAGTCGGCCTTATACATTTAGGTGGCCTAATACACCTTAGAAGATGCATATTAGGTGGCGACTCGAATTTCAAACTCAACCGAGTTACCTAGTCAAACCCAAGCCTCGACTCGCTCTGAGTTGGGTAAGGGGGGTGCGACATCGACTATGACCAAAGGTGCTCTTACTTGGTACACTCAGCTAGCAATGGGTTCGATTGAATCATTCACTCAAATGCAGGATTTATTCAAGAAGGCATATTCCAGTGGGAGAAGTGCATGGAGGATATCTTTGAGATCAGGCAGCGAGACAACGAGCTGCTCAAAGATTGTCTCGACAGGTTTTAGAGGGAACGCATGGAGCTCCCCCCCAGTTCCCGAAAATATTTTTGTGGTAGCCTTTCGTAAAAGTTTGAATTCAAATGAGTTACTTGGCCACCAGAGAGCTGCAGTGGAGTCTGACTTAGCACCCTGTGTCAACGTGGAACGCCCTTCACCAGAGGTACACCGAAATGCGTCGCCTAGAGCCCGGGGAGTCTTCTGTTCCCGAGGAAGCCCGACCAATTATCCAAGATGTCATCAACCAAGGACAGAAATAGGGATACGTGGAGGAACCTCGAATGGGGGACAAAGGCAAGCGAAACAGGAAACACAATAGGGATGATTTTCGAAAATGGCAAGACGGACAAGGAACGCCAGGGTCATTCTCCAAGAGATCACTTAACGTGGAGTGGGTTCCAAATCGATTCAAAGAATTGGATCTGCTCGTTAACGCCGTGGAGTTCGTAAGAGATCATATAAAAAACGCACAAATCCGTTTGCTAAGCAACCTCAGAGCAGAACTTGGTAGGAGGAATAAGGAGCTTTACTGCCAATTTCATAGGGACCATGGACATGACACGACCGGGTGTAGAGTGTTGATCTTAGAAGTCATGAATTTTTTGAACAAAGGGTACCTCAAGGACCTGCTCATGATAAGGGAAATCAGACCATCGCCAGAAGTAAGAAACAGGACGCACCGCCAAGTCTGGCCGATCCTAGGAGGTCCATCAATATGATTATCGGCGGACCAACATTGCTCAGGAGCTCAGAGGATATCTCAGCAGCGTTCAGCCAGGGTCTCGCCAGAGATGAGACGATCATATTGAGCGAGGAGGATAGCATCATATGCCTCACCATGACGCTCTGGTCATAACACTGAGGATGGAAGAAATAGACATGAAACGTGTATTGGTTGACGCCGATAGTGCCGTAAACATCATCAGATGGGATGCACTGAAGGCGATGGGTATTGAGGATCAAATCGTGTCAAGTGTCTACATACTCTCAGGCTTTAACAATTCTTGTGAGAAAGCTATACGCAAAGTTGACTAACCACCCGCTTGCCGGGGATAGATTATTTTTCATATTTTCAGGTAATTAAAGGAGGCGTTCCCTACAATATGATCATCAGACGACCGTGGATTCATCAAGCCAATGCAGTATCGTCTACCTGGCATCAGATACTAAAGTATCCTACTCAGTGGGGGATAAAAGATGTGAATGGTGATCAGGAGGCAGCAAAGGAATGCTATACGGCTGCAATCCTTGGAGCAGTTGTTCCTGAGCATGTGCCCGAGATGAACATTCCAGGAGACCCCAAAGACCTCGAAGCCGTAATCAACCAAGACTGCGATTCAGAAAGTATGGTTGATTGACGTCTTTTGGGGGGATGGAGAAGAAGAAGGGATAATCGAAAGTACTTTTCTTTTCAGAATTTACTAACCACATTAGCCTTGCTCTCAAATTATAGTATTTTAATACTTTGTTGGACATGTTACGGGTCTTCTCCCATAACATCTACTCTTCACGCCTTTATTAATAAAACTACTCTTTCACTTAGTTAGTTTTACTCATTTATTTAGATCTATCTATGATCCAACTATTTATAGCCCCAGCCACGTACAAATTGAAGTAATACACCAGCTTTCCGTGACAAAAGTAGGGTACACTACTCACATAGAGCTAGACCACATCTAACTCAGCCACCAGGCATTAATTGAGCGTTGATCTCATTAAACCAATAATTGCACCTACACGCCGATGGGGACGTATGTCTATGTAGTGCCAGATACTCTTAAATACTCGAGTACTAAACGAAGACGTTTTGTCTCAAAACGCAAAAGGACCATTTCCACACGGACTAAAGTCGTCCCATTGTGGGCGTAAACAGCCATCTACTACGGATGCAACCTAGCCGCTGTTTATCGGTGAACAACAGACGTAATTGCTCAAGGCAGGCACACTGATAGATGTTCTTAAACTAGAACAGTCAGGACGACCGGAAGCCATCTAATTCTTAGGTGCCAAACACTCATAGAGGCATAACTTAGCATTACTTATTATTTACGGCGAAAATTAAAAAATGACAAGCATAAAAAACAAGTGATTTAAGTTAATACGCTAAAAAGCAGGCCCAAAAATTACATTAAACATCCACATACGCGCGGATAAATGTCTAAATCACCAGATGAACAAAAAAAGCATCAAAGGGGGGGGGGAGTTCTCATTCCTCTCTCAGGGGATATCCTTCATCGGCAACACTCCGTGAAGGTCCTGCTTCACCAGCTGCAGGTTCCCCGGTCGGTGTCTCCTCTCTTTCACCACTCATCTCTGCTGAGCCCTCCTCAAGGTCAGGACCAAGTTGAGCATCTGCCTGGGCAGCAAGGCCAGTATGCGAGGCCATCTCAGCAGCAAGGTCAAGATTAGGGTCGTCACGAACCTGGAGAAGGGTGGCGAGAGAGGCAGCAACATTGGCACGATCAACTTCTGCTATGCGACGAGCATTCAGAGCTTCTCTTTGTTGATCTTTTAGGAGGCACTTCTCGCAAAAGTCGTCACGAATTCGTTCAAGTGACGCCACTTTAACTTTCAGCCTGTCATTCTCATGTTCAAGGAAGGCGGAGAGACCCTGAGCATCTGCGACATATTTCTCAGCGGCATTGATTCTCTCCCCCATACCGGATAGTTGCTGCTGTAGATCTCTCACGATCCCCTCCGGACGATTCACATTGCTGAGATAGAGCTGCTCTGAGACCTTGACATCTGCAATGGACAATTTGAGGGCCTCCAAATCCTGCTAGTGCTTGCACACTTCACTAGTCAACGCGCTCTCCAAGTTCCTGCTCTTTAGAGCCTCTGCCCAATAAGCATCACGAATGGTCTGCAGCTCGCCCTTCAATTCCTCAGCCTTCTTCACAAAAGGCTGCAAACTAGCTACTTGTCCATGTAGAGCATCCGCTTCCTCAATCAGATTACCTTCTACGCTCTCCCAGTGGAGTATCTCATGTTACACCATCAATCCCTGAGTCATGGAAAAGACAGGAGTTTGGTAAAAAAAGAACGATGTTAAACTTGACATGGTTATAACAGGAAACTTACCTGGAGGGAGCAGCCGATGGCAAAATCAAGCTACTCGTGATTGTTGTAGCTAGAGAGGTGTTCTTGTTCAGCGGGGCCAACCAGTTCAGCGGTATGCACCGTCACAACCCGTGGAGTTCTCATCAGGTTAACCCCTGCAGCAATAGGGATTACAACCTCCCGAGATCCACCTACAGGTTCAGGCACGGCCTCTACGACAACTTCTTTGGCAGGACGCTGCTGAAAAGTGTCAAAACCCTCAAGAGTGGGAGCAACAGCTGTTGACACCCAATTTTGTCCCTCCTTTTTCATAATTGGCTATATTTAGCTTAAATGTGTATATTAATTTTTCAGATGAAAATTGCATTAGATTTGCATGAATTTACATGTGTAATCCTTATCCTTCAATATTTATACAATATTTTCTTAACAGTGAATATATTACATAATTACATCATTTAGGTCGTTTTCAAAAATACATGCACAATTTGTGATGATCCGTACAATTAATATACTTACGTACCTGCTTGTAATTATTTATACCTGATTAATATTATTTTAAATTATTTAAAATTATCACTTTTATAAATAATATTTTACCAAGTAATTTTCATTACTCACTATATTTTTCTAATTATTTTTATCCATTTATTAGCATTTTTTGAGTTAAGTAGTAGCCAATTGACTCCCAATATGCAATACTTTCACACCTATACACACTTATATACACTTATATATATATATATATATATATATATATATATATATATATATATTACATATACACTCTCAACCCCCCACACACGACATGTGGCTTCATCTCTGTCGTTCAAAGCCTCAATCCAATGGCCATAGTTTAACCTAAGATTTCTAATTATGCACAGCCCTCCAATTTCGGAACCTTGAAGACATTTTCACTCTTCCTCTCCAACAACTAGCGCCGCTCCCATCCCTCACTCTCTCTGCACGTCTTCTCCTTACCCGTCCAAATCATCCACTGCTCCCCCGCCTCCACCAATCTTACGGTCAGCTTCTCCCTCTCCATAACCGCCATTTACACCCGAAAGTAAGCAAGAATTTGAGTGAAAATCACGGGAGATGGAAACAAAGAAGATTCAAACAAGAATCTTCACAGATCAGTTCGGGCAGAAGCAAGACGGGTTAAGCTCCGACCCGACCCGGATTCCAAATGGGTATTAACTTTCCTACTCCATTTAGTTTAGTAATTTTTCTATCTGATTCTTTGATTTTCATAAGAAATTTATGGCATGGGTAATTTCCAAATTTGAACCACGCCTATTTCATTGTTTATAAAAAATAATGTTTTCTTGTAACTGTTCTTTATTGGGAGAGTTCATAATTCTAAAATTATTTGGTGTCTACTCATGTCTTTGCTTTTAATTTTCAATTGCGAGCCTTGAAGCATCCGATAGTTTGGGGATTGGTATTTTCTTAGTCTTAGAAATCTGATTGTATGTTCATGTTGGCACTTGTGAGAAGAGAGACTATACACTGCTGGTCATAGCTGCTATGGTAGTATAATTTATTGATTTATGGATGATTAAAATGATATCTTTTTCTCTAAGATTTTTGGACAGACTAGTATGATACATGCTTACTATATTTACGACCTAAAATATCTTCTTTCCTTCAAACTAGAACTGAATCTTCCATGGCCTTTTTTTGTTATTGTGTATCTGCCTAAGTATGAGGATGTGTGCGTGATGTTCAAAAAAGGAATGTATGCTTCAAAATTCAAATTCAGATTAGGTAGAATTATTTTAAGAAAGTCAGTTTGTGTATATATTTAAGTATGATACTATGGTTATTCCATTAAAGGAAAATATGTCATTTGATTTCAAAATTTAAGTTATTAGCTTAAATTCGGGAATTATATAATTTCTGATATCTCCCGGATTGACAGCATAATCCTTTCTTTCCTCCCTTTCAAAACTATTGATTTCTTTTTCCTTTCATAACTGTGATTTGAAAATTAAAACAGCTCCTCTTTAATTCAAATTTCAAATAATTGGTTATTTTTGGAAGTGCATATGCTGAAGTATCTCCTTGATTTCATAAAAAATTGACTGCAAAATTTTAACTTTCCTTCTATTAAAAATCACTGATTCTATTCTCTCTTTCTGGATGAGAATTTGAAATCCTAACAGACTACTTCCTACACTATATAAACCAGCCTTTTATCACTTTATTAGACACACTTAGACACTAAAAAGACTTCTCTTTTCTTACAACTTATTTGAAATCCTAACAGACTACTTCCTACACTATATAAACCAGCCTTTTATCACTTTATTAGACACACTTAGACACTAAAAAGACTTCTCTTTTCTTACAACTTACACGCTGAAAATTACCTACTAGCAAGTTACTTTCTTCTTTCTTTTAAAAGAAAAAGCCTTCTGCTCATTCATTTGAAACACACCTCGGTTTACTAGTTTGAAGGCTTGGCTACTCTTTGCTCTCATTCTCTTGTATTTGCTAAAGGTATAACTCTTTGAAAATGGTAGAAATTTGCATATGTTAGTATGATTGTGCTATCTAAGGAATACTTTTTGGTTTATTGCGCATAGGCCTCTTTTGGCCAACCCCCTAACCTTTTGTTGAAGTATTGGATAGCCCTATAGTGGGTTATACCATTTTTTAGTTTGATAGGAAGCAGGTTGATATACATGAACTCCTAAAGGTGTGGAGTTAAAAAGTTTTGTGCAGATGGAAGTGCTCTTTTGGTGGTTCATGTATACCGTCTTAAAGAAGTTAATTGAGAGAGAGTTCAGACTAAAATAGCTCATGGTGTAAACAGGACACCCTTCTGTTCTTTTCTTTGAATCCCTATAGACCCTTTACTTAGTTGTATTCATTAGGGATTCCCATTGTATATACTGCATGACAGGGAAGTAAAAGAGTAAGTTCATGGCCCTAAAAGAGGGCTGTGAGTTGATAAAAACTGTAATACGACTACACAGGGGCCAGTCCCTAAGTTTTTCCTTTTATTTGCAACTTAACAATATTGTCACTTAAACTGGGCTGTTTTTGCAACTTTAGAAAACTGTATAGGGCATTTTGAAATCAAATTACAGCAGGGGTATGTTTTCTGCAAAACCAGTAAAAAGGACTAAAAATGCAATCTGGACTATTTCTGCAAAATATTAAAAGCTAAAAATCTAACTTGATTAGTAGACTGTGTGCAGGTTTAATTCAGAATTTTAAAGTGGCTATACAATGTGATTGAAACTGATTTTCAAAATGGGGCTGTTTATGCAAAAAGTCTAAATATGCAAAGAATAAAAAATGGGCCAGATTTCGAAAATTCACTGCCTATTTTTGTAAGTATGTCAAAACAAAATTTTAAACTATTTTCTATCTCTTACAAACTAACTAATAGTTGGAAAAGAGAGTAGGGACTTTAGAGGTCAAGTACTACAAAATTTATTACAGTAACTTATATTTTTCTCAAAAGTATTAGCTATGTGATCTCATTGTATTACATATTAATATTCTAGTTATTCTATTTACAAATATTATTTAACTTTATTTTATCTTTAAAATTTCGTTACTTTATCTTATACACTATTATTATTACTACTCTCGTTAAAGTTTTTCATATATACGCGTTTACTTGTCTCCTAATTACAACTTGCATATTTTACCTCACAAAGTATTTTTGCTATATATACATATATACAATGTCTATACCTATATGCATAAATGCGACCTCACAACAATAGTCACACGAGCAACGGTACTTGAAAATTAATGTCATACTACCGCTTAAAGTGGCTAATATTTTTAAAATTGCTAAAATTCTCCTTGTCCCTACATTTAGAGAATTTAGTGTATTTTGGGAATATTTCAACTTTTTCAAACAAACTTTGAAATATGCCACGTTTGTACTTTTTTAGAAATATCCTTTAATTAGAACATAATTGGAATTTCGCTTTACTTTGATATGTTTTCTCTTAAATTGCATCCTTGACTTTTTGATTTTGTTAATGCTTTACATTTTAGCCTTAATTCAAAATTTCAAATTCGGTTGGGAACCACCTTTCGTGGGACTCGGAAAGTGCCTAACACTTTCTTCCCGAGTCACAAGGGCTTCTTATCCATAGAATTTCTTAGAAAAGTCTTACCCATAGTTAATTTAGAAAACTTAGACACTGTAGGAGACCTAATACGCCTTTAGACAAATTTATTAGGTGGTGACTCCAAAACTCATTCCAAACGAGTCACCTAGTTAAACCCGACCTTTGAACTCGATCTGAGCTCAAAAAATAGGGTGCGGCAGAATGGCGACTCTGCTGGGGATAACTTGAAAAGTCCTAACCGCAACGGGTTTAAAATTTGGGATTTTATTATTATTATTATTGTTATTGTTCTTGATATTATTATTATTTCAGACTAACTCTCTTTCTTTTGTCTTCGTTTTTGCCTTTTATTATTATTATTATTATTATTATTATTATTATTGTTATTATTATTATTATTATTATATGTGACTAATATTTTGTATGATTTTTAAAATGGCATTCCGCTCATAATCCTCCACTCCTGGAATATCTACACTTGCACACACTACGAACGATTGCGTGGACCCCACAGTCGTTCCACCTTTAAAGCACCCTTTAGGAAAAGTACACAAAATTAGCCAACTAGCGAAGCTGTTGGCAGTTTGCGTGCTTTGAACTTTCAAGTCGTCCGCTTGGGAGAAACCTTGTCTAGAAACCTACTCCTAGATACTATTAAGAGCATATATCATTTTTCATCATATTCGCTACTTTTGGCAAAATTTACTCGTGCTCTATATTTGAAAGACGGTTGTATCGGTTTGACGGTCGTTCTCACTGTTTTAAAACACCGTTTAAAAAGTTTTGGGATAGGTCAAGTCCGTGGTACAACCGATGGTACCAAAAACTTTTCCACTTCCAAATTGTCCGCTTGGGAGAACCTTGTCTAAACCTAACTCTTAGAAAACTCCATTAGGATCATTCATCGCATTCCATGTTCTAAATTCTTTTTCACATCACCGTTTAAAATTATCTTGCCTGATTATCTCATTTTCGCAACTAACTTGTTTCTTTTTGATTTTTCCTTCCCTTTTATTAAAACTTTTTTATTTTAAACTGATTTTATTTCAATTTGTGCATATTTTAAACCTATGCATTTTGCTCATACGCCCGCCATTTCAGGCAACTTCAAAATCGTGTGTTGAAAATATGGTGGTTACAACCGCCTATTTCCTCACAAAATTTTCTTTTAGGAGGAACGACTTGGAATCTAGTTGGTCCGAGACGTTCCTGCCCCAGAGTTGTCCGCTCGGGAGGATAATAAAACTCGGTCTAAGTCAACCAACCTCTCAGTGGTTACTCTAGGACCATGCATCATGATATATCATTAGTCGACTTGTTCTCAAGTCTGATAGGCCAACATGTTCAAACAATCTGAACGGGTTTTTGACCCCCAAAAGCGTTAAACATGATTTATTGGCATACATTTAAAGGTAACCGAAGCGGCATCAAAGCCCAAATTGAATCGAAAACGACTATTTATTCCTAAGCGGTTGGAATCATTCTGTATTCAATGCTATTCAAACACGCAAAAGGTAACTGAAAAAGCATTAAAGGCCCAATTTAAAGCAGAAATGACCGCTTGATAGACGGGATGACACATAATGCACATTTATCCTTTATGCATTGTATAAAGGCTTGCCATCCGTGGTTGGTCAAAAGTCCATTAGCAACTTTCGTCTAAAGGGTTCTCAACCCGCAACGATACATCTCTTCATATTCTCTGTTGCATTTTTTTCAAAAGCTTGTGCCACACATTGATTATTTTGCTCGCAATAAAGTGAATCTTAGGCATTTTTCTTCTCCCTTTCTTCCCTTACCTTTTCACAAAAGATCATGGCCGCTACAATATATTTGACATGGTTGCTGAAATCCCTCAGTTGCTCAAAGACTGGTGGGGAAACCTAAGCATAAATAAGAAAGACCGAGTCAAAATGGTACTGGGGAATATGATTTCACTAATGGAGCACACTGCAGTTAAAGGGATGATAGAAGCAGCAGTACACTATTGGGATGCAGACCGAGCAGTTTTTCACTTTGGGAGTGTAGAGTTGACACCATTACTGGAAGAAATAGGCGGGTTAATTCAATTACCATTTGAAAGTGAAGAAATCTTGATGCCTAAGAACATTACACCCGAGGAGTTCTTCGAAATGGTAGGGTTTACGCCCGAATTATATACAGACAACATAAGGCAGTCGGGAATTTCTCTGACTTCCCTCTATATCAAATTTGGATATTGAGAAGCATTTCAAGAATCCGAAGACTATTTTAGCATTAACCAGGAAGATTGGCAAGAGCGGAAAGTGCTCGCTTTTGTTACCAGCTTTTTAGGGACTGTCGTGTTTCCACAATACAAAGGACGAGTCGACGTTTGCATGGTATCAATTGCTGATGCCCTACTCAAAGACTTTGACAAGAAGTACACTTTGGTACCCATGATTGTTCCAGAAATATATCGAGCTTTAGAAAAATGCAAGAGGGGTGTTAGTTTTTTCGAGGGTTGCAATTTGCTTCTACAAATTTGGTTAATGGAGAACTTGTAAAGAATGAACAGCACAGACCAAGCCTTTCATTCCACACCAAGAGAGAATTACATCTTGACTCATACCGCCTGCATGGACAATGCTCTCGAGAAATAGGACCGGCCAACAACTTCCAAAGGCTGGCACTATATATTCTGTCAACTGACACCTGAAAACATACAATGGATGTTTGATTACTTTCCCAGCACTACAGTGATCACACAGTTGGAAAGGGGCTCATTTCTCATTCTAGTGGGCCTTAGAGGAGTTTACCCATACACTCTTTTAAGGGCGCTTATACAAGTAGAGAGAAAGCAGACTGTACCCCAAATTGCAGACATTAGAAGTTTCAAAGCAGATATTTTCAGAGGAGTGATACCATTAAAAGACAAGATATTAGAACTTTGGAAAGAAAGGAAATAAATGGGATTCGAGACTATTGGACGAGACAGGTTTGATGCAGGCTTTGATGAAGATTACCCGGACTGGCTCAGAAAAGACATAGCAGGGGCAGTTCAACCAAGAGCAACAATAAAAAGGAAAAGAGATGTTGATGAGATAGAATCTGAATGCAAGAGGCTACGCAAACGACAGGCAAGGGCACGAGAGAAGATAGCAAAATAGCAAAGTTTGATCAAGGCAAAAAACAAAGAAAAAGACAAATGGCACAATAAGGCAGAACTATTGACAAAATGCATAGTGTCTATAGGTGTATGAGCTAGCGAAGGAATGAACACTGTGGCTGACAAAGGAATAGAGGCGAAAGGAAGAAAGGCTTGGAAAATGTTGAAGAACGTCATATTTGACATATCCCAGCTCTTAACTGATGCAGACAATATCATCTTCCAAGGAGATTCATCAGGAGCAACTTCGGTCGAGGAAGACTCATCTGAAGAAGAAGAAGAAGAATCTTCTGGGGATGGATCAGCATGAAAGATTTTTACTAAGCCATGATCTAATTTCCTAGCAATGTTTAGTCTTTTCCTCTTCTTACATTATTTCAATATCAGCCAATGTAATAAAATCCAATAAATGTAATATTATCTCTTAGGCTCCCTATTTTGTTAGCAAATGGAATGATGCATGTAGCACAAAATGCTTTTCAAAATCATCGTGCGTAAAATGGTCCTTCGCATTATAGGTTCCTTACTTGATATGTGCGCATTACATGAATTCGTCTGTCGCTCTTTTTCTCTACCTAAGTAAATCCTTTCCCCAGATTCAATCTCCCTCCAATGCACATAACCTTACTTTTCTTTCCAATCTAATACTTAAATCCTGATATTTGAAATCTTTTGCACATTCTGATTATTTCCTATCGCTAACTCAAAGACTTCCTCTCCAAAAGGCCGGCTCAAGTTGAATACCAAAATAGAAGACATGGCTAAGCAGAGTGCACTTATTGGTGATTTGTCAAAGCAAGATGGGGTTGTTGCAGCAAGTACTATGCATATGGAGTAGAAAATTGACAGGGTAAAAGGTGTGATGGTCGGCCTCAAGGGCACCTCTGACATGCCACAAGAATTTTCGAAACCAATGTTCGAGGATCACTTTAGTGCTCCGGTCTACACTATTGCACCACCCGCAATACATGAGTGTGATCCAAAGCATTTTCCAAATTTACATTCGTTCATGGTTTAAAGAGCATTCAAAGGGTTCGCATGAGGCAATCAGGAGGTGGAAGTGAGGAGAATCCACCAAAAGTTTACGCACAATAATCGGATATTAGCATGGTGACGAAACTTCCGTTGTATGATGGAACTAAAAATCCTTATGTACATTTGGGAGCATATCTGCACAAACTAGAAAGTATGGAACATGACGATAAACTCAAGATGAAATTGTTTGTTAAGATACTTACAGGTTCAGCATTGATTTGGTACATCGAGCAAGGCACAAGTAAATGGACATCTTGGAGTGACATCGCCGAAGCCTTTATCGACCAATATAAATCCTATGGCGACCACCGTACATGCAATAGCTTGCTGAAAAGGAAAAGTGTTATAGAACCACTTTCTGAAAAGGTCTTAGGCAACCATTCGAGTGAAGCACAACCTAAGGATACGCACGATGCAAAGAAAGGGAAAGCTACCGTTACCAAAACCCTAAGCCTTATCCTAATATCTCTTAATAACCAATCCATCATCCTTTTGCATGAATCACTAGCTGTTCTATTTGAGAAACTTAAGTCCATCGGGATGTTGCAGCCACAACGTGGAGAAGTCTTTACCCCACTACCACCTCACTTTGATTCAAGCAAACATTGTGCATTTCATTCCAACATACCAGGTCATGATACCAATGAATGCACCGCTCTAAGAAAGGAGATTAGGAGTTTAGTGGAAAGTGGCAAGATAGTCGAAGTGCCAAAGGGAAAACCTCAACTTATGTGGTGCCAACCTCTGACATTTATTCCAACAGTTGAAGTTTGCTCACAGTCAGTTAACCTAATGTCTTATCAGAAGCCAACAAATAACACTAAGAGTTGCTCTCGTGATGCTCCTCGCAAGTTCACTCCTACCGGTGGATCATATGCAAGTTTATACGAAAGGTTGAAAGATGCAGGGATAGTGCACCCTATTGAAAGGAAAATTTACAAGGAACCCTGAAAAGCAGATATGAAAAAATCATGTGTTTACCATTCAGGCATGCTGGGGCACAATATTGAGAAGTGTTTTGCTGTTAAAGAGGAGATTGAAGAGTTGATCAAGTCTGGGCAAATGAAAATTGAAAATGCTAATGACGAAGCAATTGCAGATGACCATGTCAAAGAGGCAGCAGTTTAATAACAGACATCCGAGTACAAAAAGAGAGCTTTTCAAGTTGCATCATCTTTAGAGACATTTGGTTTACTTCCTAGCAAGCCTTGTGGCACATGTTTTTAAGATTTCCTCTTTATGTACTTTGAACTACGCTTGACATGATTCCTGTCAGTAGCAGGATACGTAGGCAGCCCATACCGGGTTCGGTCCCTTTATAATAAAAATTTTATTTGCCCAATAAGGAAAGTTGGTGCAAAGTTTGGAAATGCAGAATTTGGTTGGCACTAAGCATGAAAGACAATAATGAAGTATCTTTTGAGAATGTATATGCACCGATACAGGCTCAATTTACAAAGGAAATGATGATTGCACTCTAGTCTTTGGTGTTCGACAAGAGCCGACCTCCCTTTTGGTCATACAACACTCAACCATTTCCTTAACCTTGCACAGTTTATCACAACATCCTTATCAATGATTCATTCAACCAAAATCTTTGCCTTGACTGCTACATAAAGCACTCAAGCAATCCTTTATAATCTCTATACCATTTGTCATAATGTCTAATTCAAGCATTAGTCTATCATATGCCTTCTAGTCATCCTCCTAGCTGCATATCTGACCTGTATGTGCTATTTTGTTTCAAAGTTTATAATATACTAACTCTGTTTTTTATATTTTGTCATTTTTTTAAAGGTTTCCTAGCATTTGAACACCGAAATTGGTAAAGAATCTGCATTAAGAAGAAGCTGATATGACAGGCAAAGTTGAAACATTTACCTCTGGAACAAAATCCTCAAAACAGCAGACATGTGATACCGAGAGGATTGTAACACAACATCATATTTCAGACAAATGGAGAAATCCTAATTCTACTATGCAAGTTATGGTGATGGACAAACAGAATCAGCTGGCAGTATACCCACATAAGAAGCACAAAAAAGAAATCCAGCCAAATCAACATGACAGTTTAAATAAAAAGCTCCATGATTTGGAAATGGTTATAAAAGAAGAGATGAGTTTACGGAACATTCAAAGTTTGAGGTATAAGGATTTGTGTCTGCATCCATATATTGAGTTACCTCCGGGGCACAACATTCTAAAATTCAACACTTTTGACGGGAAAGGAAATCCCTACTATCACTTGAAAGACTACTGCACCAGGCTAATTGGAGTTGGATACATCGAGGCTATCAGAATGCAATTGCTCATCCAAAGTTTATCTGGGTTGGCACTCACTTAGTACACCAAGCAAGATTTTAGCAAATAGCATACTTGGGAAGATATGGCCCAAGATTTTGTGGAGCAATACAAGTTCAACATCCAAAAGGATCCGCACTTATATGAGATGTACAAAGTTAATAGAATGAAACACGAGTCTTTTGAAGAATACGCTACCCGATGGAGAATCGAAGCTTCAAAAATACACCCTCCTTTACCCAAGGAAGAGTTAGTTTCAACATTTATTCAAATCCAAGAAGGGATTTACTATGAGAAATTACTTGGTGCTCAGGCACAGGACTTCCCTAGTCTGATTCAAATAATAAGGAAATTGGAAATTGGCATTCAAGAGGGGAAAATCATTAGCAAATCAATGTGCACTATTTGAATCAACAATTTCAACCTGAGGAACCTGAAAATTTGCAAGGTAACGAAGAGGACAACACATTAGCCGCCATGACTGGGCACCAACCACCATACAACCAGAATCAACGGAATCTACAATTTTATGATACTCCTGACTTACACAGTAGACAACCTCACCACTATCATGGTTTTCATCAACAACCTTATCAGGCTCGACGCGATCGGCATCTGAAAAAAAGGATGAAACCTTGCACATTTACTCCTTTAGCTGAATCTTTGACAAGTATATTTGAAAGACTAAGGGACCAAGGGATATTGCAGCCGAGAAATGGATGGGTCCCTCGTTCGGATTTTAATCTCATCAAAGACTTGTGCATATCATTCAAACATTCAAGGTCATGACACTGAAGAATGTCCAGCACTGAAGCACAAAATTCAGAATTTGATCGAAAAGGGCAAGAGAATGGTACAACAAGAATCATGCAATCACAACTCTCAAGCAACAAGTACAGTCTATGTGTTGACACCCAATTTCGTCCCGAGGTATAATTAACGGCTAAATTATTTAAATGAGAATCAATTATTAAAATAAATTAAAAGTAGAATTAGATAATTAAAATTAATTGAATTGAGATTAATTAATTAAATTTAATTAAAGTAAATTAACTAATTTCAAAAGAAGGTTAAAATAGTTCATACCCTAATTCCTAGCCCACCCGCGCAATATTTCTACTTAATCAATCATCTTTTAAAAAAAAAGGCTAGTTTTGCTCCTCGCTCTTAAACCCAGCCTATTTCTGCAACCCCTACATATACCTACACAGTACACACTACATGCACGCATACATTTCCCCAATTCAGTTTTTCCCCAATCCCGCGACCCGACCCGCGAAATCCCAATTTCCCCTGATTTCCCCCCAAACTTCTTGCAACGGTCCAAAATCAGTACGATCTGGTCCCCCCACGTTCCCTTTTTCATCATCTCCGTACTTAGCAAGCTGTTTCAAATCCAATCGTCCATTTCGAACTCAAGTTTAAATCCGAGCCGCAAATAATTCAAACGGGCAAATCTTTTGGAGATAAAGGTGAAAATAGTATAATCCGAAAGGGATATACCATTTTCACCCTTTTTTTCCAAAGAAAAGGTGAAAAGCGAGTAAGGATCGTTTGGGAAATTCAAAGGCTTAAAACCCTAAATTTTCAGGTATATATTGTTCTTATGTACTCAGTGCAGAGAGAGAGTTTTGGGGGAGTAAGGAGGGGAGGCAGAGAATAGAGGGTTCATAG
Source organism: Petunia x hybrida (assembly GCA_037355625.1). Classification (NCBI taxonomy): domain Eukaryota; kingdom Viridiplantae; phylum Streptophyta; class Magnoliopsida; order Solanales; family Solanaceae; genus Petunia; species Petunia x hybrida. Next base: position 550,089 of record JBBBVM010000958.1, on the reverse strand, counting down.
GGGTAGAAAAAATAGTTTTGAACAAGGAAGAGATACAAAAGAATAACAGCAGCAACATTCTTTCCAGTTTAAGTTTCTTTTGGCATCACTGTTCTTTTCATTGTTTGGTCGGATATCGCTTTCTGTGTTCGAGTCGTCGACATCGCTCGAGTCGATTAGTCGAGTCGTCGAATTTGTTCAACTCGTCGCACTTGTTTCGAGTCGCTTTCTTCGAATCCACGCCCTTGTTCCCTGCACCAAAGCAGGTCAGATCCGCATCCTTCTACAAGTTCTTTTGGTTGACTGTTTGTGCTTTTCTAATGTTTTAATGGTATTGTGATGCTTGTCTCTCTATGAAAACTAGTAAATGTGTAGTTCATATTGTAGAGCTTGAAATGAAACTATATTTTGGTCACTAGAAGTGAATGAAGCTGAATGTATAGAATAGCACTTAGAATAAGTGATATAGTTTGAATCATTAATTTATGTTTACGGATTTAGTTTTAACTTTTGATTGTTTCAAATGAAAAGGAGATATTTAAGTTACTTTTGCTCAAAAGTTATGATCTTTAGGCTAAAGAAATGTTTTTTCTTTATCTGCACTGTTACTTATTGAGGATTTAATAAATCTGAATGGTTGGAATTCATAGTTCTGGTTGTATTTGTTGTTTGTCTCTGGTTGTCTGAAGGCATGATGTTGTTTCTGTTTTCTATGAGTTGGATTTGAGTCCGGGGAGAGTGTTTGTGTAAGGGGTCTGGGTTGAAGCAGGCAATGCAGTAGATTGGTAGTGTGCTTTCAGCAAGAGAAGGAGTTTGGTGAGTATGCAGGAGTAAGGAGAGGGGTATGTGATGCTGTATTTGGTTGTATAAGTGCATGATGGATGGTTGCTAGTAGTCTGGAGGCATTTCAGGGCTGGTATAGGTTCAGATTGAGTTGAAGGTTTAAGAGGCTGTGAGGGGTCTGATGTGTTTAGGCATATCAGTTAGTCAGAGAGTGTGTGTATAGGTTTTCTGGTGAGAAAATGGAGGTTGGCCTGCATGTATAAGCAAAGTTTAGCTCTGGCTTTGATCTGGTCTTTGAAGGAGTGCATGGGTGTGTTCTGTGGTGTCAAAGAGGGGTTCAGGTTCTGTTTTTTTTCTGATTCAAAGTGGAGTAGATGTGTGTCTAGTGTTTGCAGGTATGGAGTTGGTCTGGTTGGTTTGCTGGAGTATAGGAGTAATCTGGGAGTGTGTTTCTAGTTCCCTGGTTGTCTAGGTTGTTCATAGGAGGGTGTAAGGTTGTTCAGGGAGTTTGTTAGGTAGGCTGGTTGTTGCAGGTAGTAGAGAAGATGTTTGTTATGTGAGATGGTGTTTGTTGTGAGTTTAGGAGTAGTGTTCAGTGAAATGAGGAGTCCAGGAGGGTGTGTTGAATTCTATAGGTGTTTAGAAGGAGTTGTAATGAGCTGCAAGGGTTCAGGGAGCTTGCATATGGTTAAAGATTTAGTCTCTATAACTTATTAGAACTAAAATGAATAAAGGTGATAAAGGTCTTTTCTGTTTCATTATTAAAAGATATGAACTTGATAGTATGATTTTTCGTGTATAGTTTGTTATCTTCCATGTTGGATTGATATTCTGATGCACAAAGAGTCAGTCTTATGTTTATGCTTATTGCTTTGGCCTGCTAGCATCTCAGGGTCCGGTTGTTTTCTTTCAGTTCTATCATGTTGCTTAGTCCATATTTCCATGGTTCTGTTAGAGGGAATTTGGTCTGGTTTTTGGTGTTTAAAAGAGGAGTCTGTAGTCGTCTTTTAGGGTGAAGTTCAGGATTTTTGAAGCATTGCCTAATATCTGAATATACGCATCAGTTTAAAGAGTCTACTTGGTGTGGTTACATGTTGTCCGGATTAATTAAATAGCAAAGTTTCAAATCTTTCTTTGCTCTAGGTTAATCTGATGTTACCATGAAGAGGTAAACTGGGGTTGCACTTATACGTCAATATTTTATCAAACTGTTCGTCGTCGTTTTCTTATATAAGCCATCATGTTTGTCTCTCTCTCTTTGTAACATTGGGGAATGGAAAACAATTTGTTTGCATTGATGTTTGTCTCGTGACTTGGTACTTATTTTAACTATAAGCTAGTTGTTACTGAAAGAGTTGGCTCGGACTTGTTTCATGTTGAAATGTTTATTCATGTGTCTGATTCTGTTTGCTTGTCCACGAATATAGTGGTTGTTATTTTCCTTCATAATCCCTCCTTTAGTTAACATTTACTAATTCTCTTTCTCTTTATTTTTCTTCCTTGTCATGTACCTTCGGGGACGAGTTGAAATAAAACTCACAAATGGGATGGCTACATGCATTGGAAGTTATTTGATCCGCTCCGCATTTTCGGGATTTGATATCCCCAAAAATGTAAAAGAAAGAAAAAATGAAAATCACAAAGTCCAAGGCTCAATGATTGAGTTTGCGCTTCCGGGTTCTACCTTATGAACTCCCTCTCTCCCGTCCCCTTTAGAAGAGCATGTTTTAGGAGCACTGTAGAATAGAAATGATATTTGAATTGTGAATAATTATTGTAAATTACTTAAATTATTATTATATTTATTATTATTATTATTATTTTTCATATGAATGCTTTGTATCATCTCTTTTCGAATCGCCAATTAATTTATGGATGTTTAGAATCATTTGTCAATTAATGAGTGCAAAATCAAATTCGACTAAAAATGGTATACTCGTCATAATTCGTATTTGAATTGCTTCTTTATTAATTACATCAAATATTCAATTATTTATTTATCTAATCTAATTTATTTATTTAGTTAATCAATTAAATTTTAATCCGGTATTTATTCATTTACTTAATCTAATTTATTTAATTTCAATTAATTATTTATTTAATAAATTAAATATTTATTTAATTAATCAATTATTATTCATTTACTTCTTTATTTAATTAAAATTTATTTATTCATTTACTCCTTTCTTTAATCAAAATTTATAAGTATTCATTTATTTAATTAAGTTATTTATTTGCTTATTTATTTATCTATTTATTCAATCAACTAATTAATCCTTTATTATTATCCAATTATTTATCTAGTTTGTTTTATTTAATTATCTAACTTCATTTAACCTTTACTTATTTAATTAATCTTAAATTGGATCATTTATTTATCTAAGTATCGACATAATTAAAAATCTTATCTTATTTATATTATTCATATTATCCTTGTATAAAATTAGCTTTATATATTTATTATCCTTAACAAATTCGTGAAAACCGTCGGATTAACCGCATTTAGCGGATTTTCGAAAGTGCTCCCGCTAGGGACCTTCTTTCGAATTTAATAGAACCACTTACTCAGAATCTCTGAATTTAATTTCTTTTAAATAAGAAATAAAATTGCACTCATTAGTTAACTTAGGTTCCTAATAATCCTTAAATTAGGTGGCGACTCCAAAGAAACCCTTTGGAATCCCATTTTGTTGAAATATACCCGAAACCTGTCTTTTCTTAAAGAAAGGGTAATTTTTGGGGTTTAACAGCGTGGCGACTCCGCTGGGGATACGCAAATGGTTCTAACCAGAAGATTTTCACGAATTTGATTTATTTATATATGTGTTGATTGTATGTATGCGTAGCTTAACTCATTGTTTGTTTTCATGCCTAAACGAGTATGCGTAGAATTTATTGTTGTGAATTGTATTAAAGCATGTTCTTTTATTTGTGCATAGTCCGCATTCCGTTCATATTTCCTCCCTAATGGAGCCTGTCAATTCTCTTTCATCTCCTCGATTTCATCACGGGGGGCCCGCATGACGGGCAATAATACAGGAAGGGCATTGTCCTTCCTAAGTCTCTGAATTTCTTTCGTGTCACCAAAGTTAGTTGGGGTATGGTTTGCCTGGTTTTGTCATGGCCGGTTTTACTGGTTTATGGGGCCAGGTTTATCCCGCATAGGTCTGAATCAGCCTCAACCGTTAGCCCACTCTTAGAAGGAGATTAGGTCATGCATGCATATACACCTTAGTTTGGACCCGGTCCTTGATACCGTTTCCAGGAATAAGAAACCGCCCTTTTGTCAACAGGTTCTTGAACCCAACGACAATGCATATTATGTGCTGTGTGATAACGAATCCTCAGTCCTAACCATGTTTTGAGCGAAATCAGATTTAGAATTTTGTCTCCTATGTTGTCTTTTAGGTCAGAAAATGGAAGAATTTAGCAGAATTGAGATCATAATGCAGATTTTTTGTGAACAAGGTAGAATTGTAGTCGGGGGAAAAGTTAGGCGGATTTGGTTGGCTTGTGTTTTGGAGATGGTCTGGTGTAGTGAGATCTAAGAGGCGAAGCCCCTAGTGTCTTTAAAAGATCAGTGGGGTCCCTCTCGAGAATGGCTTTGCGTGTGTGCAGGCCCGTGTTGACTAGCCAGCTGCAAATTCTTATGGAATGAAGTATGCTTGTCGCATACTAGGAGAGTGAAGCCCCTATGTCTATAAACGACCAATGGGGTCCCTCCTTGAAGACCAGTGCGGTCTTGGCTACCTAGGAAACTGAGAGGCTTGATTAAAGCCGAGGACCAGTGAGGAGCCCTATGAACAAGGTCTGTGAGCCTTGCAAAACCTAGGAAGCTGAGAGGCTTGACCAAAGCCGAGGACCAGTGAGGTTTTATTTTTGAAAGGTCAATTGGCGCCTTTCATGATTTGCAGTCTGGTATTGGATGTTGTGAAATAATTGGGAGTGGTGCTTGGAGGAGCGTTGATGTTTGCAAAAGGTATAGAGGTTTGTTTCAGGTTTTAGGCATTGGGGTTTAGAAATTTGGTGCAGATGTTGTGGAGAGCATGAGTTGTGTTAGAATTTTGAGTTGACACCAGCTTTTGGAAGTTGGTTGGGATAATGGAATTGCAGTGTCGAGGCGGCGAGCTGATTATTATCAATTATTGTTATTATTTATCGCTTACTCTAAATCTGAATTGCTCAAAACTGGCATGAACTATTTTTCGTTACCACTTGTTTGCGCGTCTTAGGCCCACCTCTGGCACAAAGAGGTACCTTACAGGGTAGGATGCGTTTGCATTTTATTTACGCTCAATTACTTGTGTTTGCCACATGTCAAATTGTCTGTCTAATATGCGATTACTTGCTAAATATGTGCATCTTGCTTGAAATTTGTTGGCACTGATTGCGCAGTGATTGAATTTGTTCAGTGGTATGGTAAGATTAACGTTATGTTACTTCAACCTATCTTTTGTAAAAAGTTAACTGCTTTTTGAAGTCATTCATCTATCATTTGAACTCATGCATACTGTTATTCTAAAATGCCTTTCAAATGTTATTTTGTTTATCTTAACTCCCAGTCTTGTCATTTTGCAAAATATTGTTTAGCGTCATATTTTGAAATATTTGCAAGTGTGTTTTCCTTTTGAAAATAATTTCAGAGTTAAACAAGTGTTTCTGCGTCTGGTTTACTTTAACAAAATAAGTGTCTTGCTCTAAATTTTGGGTCTTTTCAGTACGGTCTCAATTTATCCATTTTGGAATAAGTTGACTCGTCAGTTTCATCTTTAATAAATTTTTATTAAATTCGGTATGCGTTGCTAAAGGGTTAATTATTTGAACATCAAGATCAGGACCTATGGCTCGTCAAATTGCTGTGATTGACTTGACTGGAAATGATGGATCCCACCAAGACAAGGTTAACAAGCTTGAAGCAACTGTGGCAAGTTTGGAAAAGAGACTTGATAGTCTTACTGAATTGGTTGTCGCGCTCATGGATGCTCGCAACCCAGTGCGTAATGTGCCAAGCCCAGGACCAAGTGCTCCTGTTGCTCCTATCTATACTGTTGCACCTCCCACAATGCAAGTAGCTCCAGTATTTGAGTGTGATGCTCAACAGTTCCCTAATTTGCATGCATTCCTGTTGGAAAAGGAATTTGTTGGCTTCTCAAAGACAAGCAATGAGAAAAGCAACGGAGAAGGGCTTCCTAGGGCTGAAGAGAACAATGATACAATGGCAGATGGGAATGCTCTGCCATCTCATGAAGGCTTATGTGAGGTAGAAAAGGGGAATGTGAATGCTCTTGACATGGCTTATCCACCAGTGTATGATGGGATCGGAAATCCTCATGATCATTTGAAAGCATTCACTGATTGGGTGGCAATATTTGGAAAAAGCAATGGAATCAAGCTGAGGTTATTTGTTAAGACGCTCGCGGGGCCGGCTTTAACATGGTTTGCAATACAGGATCTTGGAAAGCGATTCACATGGGAGGGCTTAGCTCGTAACTTTGTCAAGCAGTACGAACTCCCAAACCTAACCTTTGCAAGAAGCGGTCCACTGAAAAGAAAATCTGTAGAGCTTCAAGAAGAGCCGGTTGCAATAATTTCTGACAAGAGAAAGTGTGAATTTGTTGAGGCACAGTCCAAAGACAAAGGAAAAGCTGTCATGTCAAAACCTTTGCCAGCCATAGCTGGGGAACCTAGTGCCAATGCACAAGTAGTTGTCAATCCAAGTTCACCCTCAAACCATGCCAAAAGATTTGCTTTTGCATTTACACGGCTCCCAGAATCTTACGCACGACTATTTGAAAGGCTCAAGGAGTTCAATTTGGTACATCCTATAGAACCAAAATCATGTCGGTCACTTAAGCCTGAGAACTTTGGAAAATTCTGCATTTACCATTCAAGAATGCATGGGCATTATATTGGGGAATGCCTTACCTTTAAGGAGAAAGTTGAAAGCTTGATTAACTCTGGCCAGGTCAAGGTTCTACTAACAGACGGCACTGGCAAACCTTTTGTCGCAATCTTTCCATATGCAAAGGGAGATCCCTCAAAGAAGGGCATTTAGGCACCTATCAAGTTCCAGAAAAGCAGTAGAGTTGCAGAAGCAGAAGTTAGTTTATTTGCATTATTAGGAAGTAACTATTGTATTTTCCTTTTGGTAGTTTTGTTAAAAGAAAAGAAAAGAAAGAATATCAAATTATGAATGTTTGAATTTATTTCTATGTAAGCAAACTACTGTAACCGGTTTCCCAAGGCGGGAAGCGTAGGCAATTCATATCGAGTTTCGGTTACACCATCATTTGGAAAATCTCTTCTATGTAAGCAGAACTACGCACGGTCTGATTCCCAAGGAGGGATACGTAGGCTCCTCCATCGGGCTCGACCCTTTAGTATTTAAATTTTAATTTTTCCCAAAGATAGAAACTGGGGCAAATTTTGCAAAGCAAGTAGAAGACGTGGGAGATTGCAACCGGGGCAGCTTTTGTTAAGTAGTTTGAAGTTTTGAAAGTCATAACTGGGGCAAAATTTTGCAAAAAGCAAGTTGAAGACATTGCGTTGGTTTAGTCGTTATTAGAAGCAGTTTTCAAGGGATTGGTGCTGACTGTTGTTTTGCACGAAGAATCGATAGTCGAGCAAAGAATTGATGTTCAAAATAAGCCGACCATTTTAGCAATTTGTGTCAAAATGCTCTAGCACGCATACTAATTTAGTAAAAACTTTCAAAGTTGTTTTTATCAATTCGCGTCTTGAAAAATCAAATTTTATTGATCATTGAGTTTCGAACTCTTAAATATTTTACTCATATGCTGAGTCGGGATTTTGGTCCCATCCATTCGGCCTAATGGCCTATTTTACGTTTGAAATTTTATGCATGCATTATCATTTTATATATTAACCTGCTTTTGTTCAATGTAGAGAATTCATTTGTTAAAGGTTGGCTAGCATTGAACACTGAAATGGCTGAGAATCTGCATCAAGGACAAAACAACATGGCAAAGCAGCTTCGGCCAACCAGTTCTGGTATGGGTATCTTGCAAGCGCAGAATGATGATGTTGAAGAACATGTGGTCCAAAGGAATAGGATTGTCAACTTTGTCAACACTAGCAAACCTTTGCCAAATACAAGTTTTACCTCCAATCCACCTTACTTAACAATGCCTAATTACCCAATGCCTATAAATACTATATATCCACAAATCCCACAAGAATATCTTATCAATCCAAATGCTTGGCCAGCGGCAACTTTATACCCACCTTTTATCACTATGCCTGCTGTTGGGGGTCAATCAAATCAGTTGATAGTGCGTTCACAAGAATTGCCTGAGAAAGAAGTTGAGACAACTTATCCTCACAATATGGATGAACAGATTGTGAGAAAGATCATGGAAAAAGAATTGCGCTCTAGGAATATTCAGAGCTTCTGCTATGAAGACTTGTGCATTCACCCGGACATTGAGCTTCCAAGTGGGTACAAGATACCAAAATTTAACACTTTCAATGGAAAAGGGGACCCCTATGCACATCTGAAAGATTATTGCAGCAGATTAATTGGAATTGGCAAGGATGAAACTTTGCGTATGAGATTGTTTGTTCAGAGTTTATCAGGAATGGCACTTGCATGGTATACTAAGCAGGATTTTACCAAATGGAACACATGGGAAGACATGGCTCGAGACTTTGTGGAACAATACAAGTTCAACATAGAAAGAGATCCTTATCTAATTGATATGCGTAAAATCAGGAAGATGCCGCATGAGTCTATTGCAGAATTTGCTGTGAGATGGAGGCTAGAGGCTTCTAAGATGCATCCTCCATTGCCTGAAGATGAGCTGATAGCGACTTTCATTGACCTTCAAGAAGGCCTATTTTATGAAAAGCTACTTTTTGCCAATTTAAAGGATTTTCCCAATTTTATCCGGTATGCAAAGATTTTGGAAGAAAAGTTTCAAACCAGAAGGTTGATTGACTATGACACTACAGTGCCAGTTTTCAATTGTTCTGATGCACCTGAAAATATTCAAGACTCCCAGCCTTCGCAAGTGCACTACAATCATGATATGCAGAATTCAAGCCGTCAGCATCGATCTTATCAGGCACCATCTGGTCATCAGAGGATGAAGAAGTTAAGACCTCGTACTTTCACTCCTCTCTATGAATCATTGTCAGACATATTTGAGAGATTGAAAGCAGGACTATTGCAAGCAAGGAAGGGATGGATCCCAGAAAATCCGCCTCTAGGATTTGATTTATCGAAGAGGTGCGCATATCACTCAAATATTCAAGGCCATGACACAGAAGAATGCTTGGCACTTAAGCACAAAATCCAGAATATGATTGAAAATGGCAAGATAAGTGTGAAGCAAGGGCAAACAAGCAATCATGATCCTCCCGCAGCAAATGCAATTATCATCAGAGGTGATTCATCAAAATTGGCACCAAGGCGTTTGAAAAGGAAGCGTGAAGCTTAGAAAGAAGATCAAATGACAACACTTTGTTTGTTGAAAAGGAAATATTGCCCGACTATCTTATTTTCCTACTCTTTTGAAGTTTTATGTAATGAACTATCTTGTACCCTTTATTGGGGTTTTTTAATCCCGAAATCAATGAAAATCTATTTTTCCAAATAAGCCAAGCCAAAGCAATTTTAGATGACATTTTTTTTGTACAAAAGAAGAATCTCAAGAGCATCAGACTCTCGCAGCAGCAATACATCTGATTTCCATACAAGAAGATGCAGATTTGAAGGCGCATTAGGTGTTCAATCAAGCCAGCCGCTATTTGTTCAAAAACTAACAACTTTTTCTTTGAAAACAGGGGGCAAATTCGTTTTGATGCTACTGCAAAGTCCAACATAAAGACAGAAGGAGCAAAACAAAACGTTGAGGCTTTTGGGCCCATTTTTTTTAGAACTCACGATTTTTCTTTGGATGCAGGAATTCCAAAAGCAGTAGAATAGAATTGAACATCGGTTTCAATATGGACCAAAGGCAGCATTCAACGCTTTGCAGCTCTATCAATACAAGCAACACGACCTAGCTTTGCTCATTTATTTTGCATTATCTTAATTAATCCAATTTACAACTTTATTTTTGCAGGTTACTATCAAATGTAGGTTCGTTCGCCTTATAAATGAATGTTTTAGGCTCGTCCGCCTTATAATTGAACGTTTTAGGCTCGTTCGCCTTATAAATGGACGTCTTAGGCGCGTTCGCCTTATAATTGAACGTTTTGGGCTCATTCGCCTTATAATTGAATGTTTTAGACCTGTTTGTCTTATAAATTAATGCTCCGGGTCCATCCACCCGTAAATCAGATATGCAGATTTACTTCAAGTCGCTTTGGAACATTGGAGCACAATTCAAGATTAAATCGCAAACTGCCACTATATCATTAAAGCGTTATGCTTTATCATTGTTTATTGCCGAAAGACGACATTTCTATATCCTATGATTCTTGCAAGTCGCTAAAATATCAGTTTCATTTCTATCCCAGTATGAGAACGCTTACTAAAATTTCATTTGATGATTTGCAGATATTGCTAAGTTTGAAGAAGTACCCACTTTAATGAGCTTTGTGTTTTTTCTTTATCTTACGCTCTTTAGGCTCGTTCGCCTTATAAATGAACGTTTTTAGGCTCGTTCGCCTTATAAATGAACGTTGTTAGGCTCGTTCACCTTATAAATGAACGTTTTAGGCTCATTCTCCTTAGAAATGAACGTTTTGGGCCTGTTCACCTTATAAATGAACAATTTGGGTTAACCCACCCGTAAATGGGATATGCAGGTTTTCAAGTTGTGCTAGGACGCTGGATGCTTCGGGACCCGACGCCTCATTTCTTTATCATTTGAATGGAGCACATTCCGAGATTGCATTATAGACTACCTCTTCACGATCTAAAGCATTATGCTTTATGATGGTTTATTGCCGAAAGGCGGCATTTTTTATTTCTTATATTCCTTGCAAATTGTTAAGCCTGTCAATTTCATTTCTATTTCGCTTTATGGGAACTTTTACTAAAATCCCTTTTGTAATTTGCAGAAATTTCTAAGTCTGAAGAAGTACATGCTTTAATGAGTTTTGCGTCTTTTGCTTGCCTTATGGTTTAGGCTCGTTCGCCTTATAATAGAATGTTTTAGGCTCGTTTGCCTTATAATTGAACGTTTTAGGCTCGTTCGCCTTATAATTGAACGTTTTAGGCTCGTTCACCTTATAATTGAACGTTCTAGGCCCGTTTGCCTTATAATTGAACGTTTTAGGCTCGTTCGCCTTATAATTGAGCGTTGTAGGCTCGTTCGCCTTATAATTGAACGTTTTAGGCTCGTTTGCCTTATAAATAAACGTTATGTTACCTGCGTAGGTTATAGATTAGCCAAGTCAACTTGAGGTATTATGTCTCGTTAATCGACTTATTTTGTAACAGCCTTATATTCTGCAATTCGGTACTTGCTTTACTTATTGTTTTACTTTACTGTTTCAGAATAATGATCAGCCTAGAGGTTCTCCGGGCGGAGCGCCTCGTCAGTTGATTGAAGGAAGAACTTGTTGAGAGCATCACAACCAGCATTTACAATTTTTTATTTTTATCCCTTTACTTATTTCTTATTCCAATTATTATAGTTTATTAGCAGTTGCTCGCTTACCGTTTGTTAAGTCTTTACAGAATTTTGGCAATACCGCAACAGCATTTGGAGCATAACGTGGAACTTTTTCTTAGCAGTGAACTGGGGCAATCGTTGATATGAGCTAGACTCGTCAACGAGGATCTGAAGAATCGCACTCGAACAAGCAAATTCTTACCTAATCTTTCATTCCAGATTAGGGGTCAGTTTGAATTCTTTCCTATTCGTGCGTCTTTTTCAATCAATCGTGCGAGTTTTCGTATCTAAGTGTCGTTGAACTACATATGGCCTGATTCTCTTTCAGCCCGAGATATGTAGGCAACTCGGAAACCGGAGTTCGGCCATATCCATGTCCATAAGCCTCGCACTTTGGTCCTTGGAATCGAAGTCCTTGGCTTTATCGTGACAAAATTGGTTTTCCGTCAACTTTCTTTACCGTAAAAACTCTTTCATCCTTTTCCGGGTAAAGAGGGGCAGCTGTTGACACCCAATTTCGTCCCGAGGTATAATTAACGGCTAAATTATTTAAATGAGAATTAATTATTAAAATAAAATTAAAAGTAGAATTAGATAATTAAAATTATTTGAATTGAGATTAATTAATTAAATTTAATTAAAGTAAATTAACTAATTTCAAAAGAAGGTTAAAATAGTTCATACCCTAATTCCTAGCCCACCCGCGCAATATTTCTACTTAATCAATCATCTTTTAAAAAAAAGGCTAGTTTTGCTCCTCGCTCTTAAACCCAGCCTATTTCTGCAACCCCTACATATACCTACACAGTACACACTACATGCACGCATACATTTCCCCAATTCAGTTTTTCCCCAATCCTGCGACCCGACCCGCGAAATCCCAATTTCCCCTGATTTCCCCCCAAACTTCTTGCAACGGTCCAAAATCAGTACGATCTGGTCCCCCCACGTTCCCTTTTTCATCATCTCCGTACTTAGCAAGCTGTTTCAAATCCAATCGTCCATTTCGAACTCAAGTTTCAATCCGAGCCGCAAATAATTCAAACGGGCAAATCTTTTGGAGATAAAGGTGAAAATAGTATAATCCGAAAGGGATATACCATTTTCACCCTTGTTTTCCAAAGAAAAGGTGAAAAGCGAGTAAGGATCGTTTGGGAAATTCAAAGGCTTAAAACCCTAAATTTTCAGGTATATATTGTTCTTATGTACTCAGTGCAGAGAGAGAGTTTTGGGGGAGTAAGGAGGGGAGGCAGAGAATAGAGGGTTCATAGGGGTAGAAAAAATAGTTTTGAACAAGAAAGAGATACAAAAGAATAACAGCAGCAACATTCTTTCCAGTTTAAGTTTCTTTTGGCATCACTGTTCTTTTCATTGTTTGGTCGGATATCGCTTTCTGTGTTCGAGTCGTCGACATCGCTCGAGTCGATTAGTTGAGTCGTCGAATTTGTTCAACTCGTCGCACTTGTTTCGAGTCGCTTTCTTCGAATCCACGCCCTTGTTCCCTGCACCAAAGCAGGTCAGATCCGCATCCTTCTACAAGTTCTTTTGGTTGACTGTTTGTGCTTTTCTAATGTTTTAATGGTATTGTGATGCTTGTCTCTCTATGAAAACTAGTAAATGTGTAGTTCATATTGTAGAGCTTGAAATGAAACTATATTTTGGTCACTAGAAGTGAATGAAGCTGAATGTATAGAATAGCACTTAGAATAAGTGATATAGTTTGAATCATTAATTTATGTTTACGGATTTAGTTTTAACTTTTGATTGTTTCAAATGAAAAGGAGATATTTAAGTTATTTTTGCTCAAAAGTTATGATCTTTAGGCTAAAGAAATGTTTTTTCTTTATCTGCACTGTTAGTTATTGAGGATTTAATAAATCTAAATGGTTGGAATTCATAGTTCTGGTTGTATTTGTTGTTTGTCTCTGGTTGTCTGAAGGCATGATGTTGTTTCTGTTTTCTATGAGTTGGATTTGAGTCCGGGGAGAGTGTTTGTGTAAGGGGTCTGGGTTGAAGCAGGCAGTGCAGTAGATTGGTAGTGTGCTTTCAGCAAGAGAAGGAGTTTGGTGAGTATGCAGGAGTAAGGAGAGGGGTATGTGATGCTGTATTTGGTTGTATAAGTGCATGATGGATGGTTGCTAGTAGTCTGGAGGCATTTCAGGGCTGGTATAGGTTCAGATTGAGTTGAAAGTTTAAGAGGCTGTGAGGGGTCTGATGTGTTTAGGCATATCAGTTAGTCAGAGAGTGTGTGTATAGGTTTTCGGGTGAGAAAATGGAGGTTGGCCTGCATGTATAAGCAAAGTTTAGCTCTGGCTTTGATCTGGTCTTTGAAGGAGTGCAGGGGTGTGTTCTGTGGTGTCAAAGAGGGGTTCAGGTTCTGTTTTTTTTCTGATTCAAAGTGGAGGAGATGTGTGTCTAGTGTTTGCAGGTATGGAGTTGGTCTGGTTGGTTTGCTGGAGTGTAGGAGTAATCTGGGAGTGTGTTTCTAGTTCCCTGGTTGTCTAGGTTGTTCATAGGAGGGTGTAAGGTTGTTCAGGGAGTTTGTTAGGTAGGCTGGTTGTTGCAGGTAGTAGAGAAGATGATTGTTATGTGAGATGGTGTTTGTTGTGAGTTTAGGAGTAGTGTTCAGTGAAATGAGGAGTCCAGGAGGGTGTGTTGAATTCTATAGGTGTTTAGAAGGAGTTGTAATGAGCTGCAAGGGTTCAGGGAGCTTGCATATGGTTAAAGATTTAGTCTCTATAACTTATTAGAACTAAAATGAATAAAGGTGGTAAAGGTCTTTTCTGTTTCATTATTAAAAGATATGAACTTGATAGTATGATTTTTCGTGTATAGTTTGTTATCTTCCATGTTGGATTGATATTCTGATGCATAAAGAGTCAGTCTCATGTTTATGCTTATTGCTTTGGCCTGCCAGCATCTCAGGGTCCAGTTGTTTTCTTTCAGTTCTATCATGTTGCTTAGTCCATATTTCCATGGTTCTGTTAGAGGGAATTTGGTCTGGTTTTTGGTGTTTAAAAGAGGAGTCTGTAGTCGTCTTTTAGGGTGAAGTTCTGGATTTTTGAAGCATTGCCTAATATCTGAATATACGCAGCAGTTTAAAGAGTCTACTTGGTGTGGTTACATGTTGTCCGGATTAATTAAATAGCAAAGTTTGAAATCTTTCTTTGCTCTAGGTTAATCTGATGTTACCATGAAGAGGTAAACTGGGGTTGCACTTATACGTCAATATTTTTATCAAACTGTTCGTCTTCGTTTTCTTATATAAGCCATCATGTTTGTCTCTCTCCCTTTGTAACATTGGGGAATGGAAAACAATTTGTTTGCATTGATGTTTGTCTCGTGACTTGGTACTTATTTTAACTATAAGCTAGTTGTTACGGAAAGAGTTGGCTCGGACTTGTTTCATGTTGAAATGTTTATTCATGTGTCTGATTTTGTTTGCTTGTCCACGAATATAGTGGTTGTTATTTTCCTTCATAATCCCTCCTTTAGTTAACATTTACTAATTCTCTTTCTCTTTATTTTTCTTCCTTGTCATGTACCTTCGGGGACGAGTTGAAATAAAACTCACAAATGGGATGGCTACATGCATTGGAAGTTATTTGATCCGCTCCGCATTTTCGGGATTTGATATCCCCAAAAAGGTAAAAGAAAGAAAAAATGAAAATCACAAAGTCCAAGGCTCAATGATTGAGTTTGCGCTTCCGGGTTCTACTTTCTGAACTCCCTCTCTCCCGTCCCCTTTAGAAGAGCATGTTTTAGGAGCCCTGTAGAATAGAAATGATATTTGAATTGTGAATAATTATTGTAAATTACTTAAATTATTATTATATTTATTATTATTATTATTTTTCATATGAATGCTTTGTATCATCTCTTTTCGAATCGCCAATTAATTTATGGATGTTTAGAATCATTTGTCAATTAATGAGTGCAAAATCAAATTCGACTAAAAATGGTATACTCGTCATAATTCGTATTTGAATTGCTTCTTTATTAATTACATCAAATATTCAATTATTTATTTATCTAATCTAATTTATTTATTTAGTTAATCAATTAATTTTAATCCGGTATTTATTCATTTACTTAATCTAATTTATTTAATTTCAATTAATTATTTATTTAATAAATTAAATATTTATTTAATTAATCAATTATTATTCATTTACTCCTTTATTTAATTAAAATTTATTTATTCATTTACTCCTTTCTTTAATCAAAATTTATAAGTATTCATTTATTTAATTAAGTTATTTATTTGCTTATTTATTTATCTATTTATTCAATCAACTAATTAATCCTTTATTATTATCCAATTATTTATCTAGTTTGTTTTATTTAATTATCTAACTTCATTTAACCTTTACTTATTTAATTAATCTTAAATTGGATCATTTATTTATCTAAGTATCGACATAATTAAAAATCTTATCTTATTTATATTATTCATATTATCCTTGTATAAAATTAGCTTTATATATTTATTATCCTTAACAAATTCGTGAAAACCGTCGGATTAACCGCATTTAGCGGATTTTCGAAAGTGCTCCCGCTAGGGACCTTCTTTCGAATTTAATAGAACCACTTACTCAGAATCTCTGAATTTAATTTCTTTTAAATAAGAAATAAAATTGCACTCATTAGTTAACTTAGGTTCCTAATAATCCTTAAATTAGGTGGCGACTCCAAAGAAACCCTTTGGAATCCCATTTTATTGAAATATACCCGAAACCTGTCTTTTCTTAAAGAAAGGGTAATTTTTGGGGTTTAACACTATGTTCAAGGCAATCTATCAAAGATAGCTCCAAGGCATTTGAAGAGAAAGTACTGCATTTGACGACAACCCATCACAATGCAAACTCTACCATATCTACATTTGAATACCCTTTTGCTCTTTATCCCTTCTTTGTACTTGAACTACGTATGACCTGATTATTGTTTGACAAGATATGTAACAAGCCTATTTGGGCACAATTTCATTATAATAAGATTTTTGTTTTTCCCTAGCTAAGATAAGCATAAATTTTGGGACATCCTCCTAATCCAATACACTCACAAGTTTTCAAGGTAAAGTTGGAAAAGTATCCGCACGATCGATTAGAGTCACTAAGATAGCCAAAAGGACAAATGCAGATTCTAGCAAAGATTGGATGTTCAATGCAAGGTAACCACTTTGTTTTCAAGTAACAAATTTTTTTTGAGAGGGGATATTTCCTTACAAATACAAGACTCGCACGCAATACAATATCTGAGAATGAATAGCTCAAACACCAATACCTGACAGGCACTTGAGGAATGCACTTACAAGCTTCTGGACATGGCACCTCCAACACGATGCTTAGCCACGTCAGGCTTAATATATTACGAGTAACCACGTCAGGCTTAAAATATGACGACTAGCCTCGTCAGGCTTAGAATATGACGACTAGCTACGCCAAGCTTAAAATATGACGACTAGCCCCATCAGGTTTAAAATATGACAATGAGCCCCCATTAGGTTTATAATATGAACGGCTAGCCTCGTCAGGCTTAAAATATGACGATTAGCCTCGTCAGGCTTAAAATATGACAACTAGCTACGTCAAGCTTATAATATGACGATTAATCCCGTCAGGCCTTAAATATGACGATTAGCCTCGCCAGGCTTAGAATATGACTATTAGCCCCGTCAGACTTAGAATAATGACTATTAGGGCCTGTCCGCCTTAGAATAGGATATCACATATATTTTATTTTGCAGACACTACTATAATAGGCCCATCCGCCTTAGAATTGGATATACACATATATTTTATTTTATAATAGGCTCGTCCGCCTTAAAATTGGACATACATATATTTTTTGTTTTGCAGGCGGTACTATAATAGGGTGATCTATCAAAGACCATAACTGGGGAAGAATTTTTGAGGATCCTCTCAAAAATTCCAAAAAGATGCAAGCTGACACTGGGGCAGAATTTTGAGGAAACTCAAAATTCATTAAAAAATCGATACTCACAAGCCCGAGAAGAAGCAACGAGGGGATTGAATTGCAACAAATAACGACACAAGTTTCAAAGAGGATGCACAAATCAACAGTCCCCTCTCCCTACAACTCACAAATCTTTCTTTGAGTGCAGGCACAGAATACTAATTACAAAAACAAATACGACAACATCTGGGACAACACTATAAGGCACTTTTCGGTCTTTCACAATCCTTTGAGCCACTCCTCACTCTCTCACACTTGCTTTCAAAATCATGTTCTTATACTGAAATTGTGCAACCACAAAATTTCTAATACGTATTATACACCATTCTAAAACTCCTTTCGAAAGCTTAGACCCTTATGCTTTTGTTCTTTCATCAAATCATTTATTCCCGCTCAAATCAAAACCTCCCTTGTGAAAACAAGTAATCTGCCTAATCTTTTCTAGAGAAGGCAGTTTGCATTCTTTCTGATTGGTGCTTACCTTGTGTGAATCTTGCTTGTTTGTTAATCGTGCGTGTTTTCGTGCCTAATCATGTTCATTTGTTTGAATCGTGCAAATTTACCGTGCTTACTCCTCAATATGTCATCAAATTTCAAAACACACACCAATATGAACTTTTCATACTTGGACAAATTAACTATTGACACCTAAATTGTGCGTCATATACATCTCACACGGGAAACATGCCATTCTAGAACTACACACAGTCTGATTCTCGTACAACTCGAGATACGTAGACAACTCAGAGACCAGAGTTCGGCCAAAATACCCTAAAAACTCTCATTTTCCTTTCCATCATTTTTCCTGCCCATAGTGACAAAATTGGCTACTTCGTAAACTTTCTGTGCCCGAAGACTTTTTCATCATTCCCGAGCAAAGAGGGACAGCTGTTGACACCCAATTTTGTCCCTTCTTTTTCATAATTGGCTATATTAAGCTTAAATGTGCATATTAATTTTTTAGATGAAAATTGCATTAGATTTGCATGAATTTACGTGTATAATCCTTATCCTTAATTCAATATTTATACAATATTTACTTAACCGTTAATATATTATATAATTACATCATTTAGGTCGTTTTAAAAAACACATGCACAATTTGTAATGATCTCTATAATTAATTTACTTACGTACCTACTTATAATTATTTATACCTGATTAATATTATTTTTACTCATTTAAAATTATCACTTTTATAAATAATATTTCACCAAGTCATTTTCATTACTCACTATATTTTTCTAATTATTTTTGTCCATTTATTAGCATTTTTTGAGTTAAGTAGTAGCCAATTGACTCCCAATATACAATACTTTCACACCTATACACACTTATATACAGTTATATACATATATTACATATACACTCTAACCCCCTCACACACGACATGTGGCTTCATCTCTGTCGTTCAAAGCCTCAATCCAATGGCCATGGTTTAACCTACGATTTTTAATTATACACAGCCCCTCCAATTTCGGAACCCTAAGGACATTTTCACTCTTCCTCTCCAACAACTAGCACCGCTCACATCCCTTACTCTCTCTCCTGGTCTTCCCTTTACTCGTCCAAATCATCCACTGCTCCTCTGCCTCCACCAATCTCGTAGTCAGCTTCTCCCTCTCCATCACCGCCGTTTACACCCGAAAGTAAGCAAGAATTTGAGTGAAAATCACTCGATGTGGGTGAAAATAGGAAGATATCGGAAAATCATTCAAACAATCACATGGGAGATGGAAACAAAGAAGATTCAAACAAGAATCTTCATAGATCAATTCGGGCAGAAGCAAGACGGGTTAAGCTCCGACCCGACCCGGATTTCAAACGAGTATTACCTTTCCTGCTCCATTTAGTTTAATAATTTTTCTATCTGATTCTTTGATTTTCATAAGAAATTTATGGCAGGGGTAATTTCTAGATTTGAGCCACGCCAATTTCATTGTTTATAAAAAATAATGTTTTCTTGTAACTGTTCTTTATTGGGAGAGTTCATAATTCTATAATTATTTGGTGTCAACTCATGTCTTTGCTTTTAATTTTCAATTGCGAGCCTTGAAGCGTCCGACAGTTTGGGAATTGGTATTTGCTTAGTCTTAGAAATCTGACTGTATGTTCATGTTGGCACTTATGAGAAGAGAGACTATACACTACTGGTTATACATGCTATTGTTGTACAATTCACTAATTTATGGATGATTAAAATGATATCTTTTTCTCTAAGATTGTTGGACAGACTAGTATAATACATGCTTACTATATTTACGACTTAAAATATCGTCTTTCCTTCAAACTAGAACTGAATCTTCCATGGCTTTTTTTTGTTATTGTGTATCTGCCTAAGTATGAGGATGTGTGCGTGATGTTCAAAGAAGGAAAGTATGCTTGAAAATTCAAATTCAGATTAGGTAGAATTATTTTAAGAAAGTCAGTATATGTATATATTTAAGTATGATACTATGGTTATTCCATGAAAGGAAAATATGTCATTTGATTTCAAAATTTAAGTTATTAGCTTAAATTCGGGAATTATATAATTTCTGATATCTCCCTGATTGACAGCATAAACCTTTCTTTCCTTCCCTTTAAAATTATTGATTTCTTTTTCCTTTCATAACTGTGATTTGAAAATTAAAACGGCTCCTCTTGAATTTAAATTTCAAAAATTGGTTATTTTTTGAAGTGCATATGCTGAAGTATCTCCTTGATTTCATTAAAAATTGACTGCACAATTTTAAGTTTCCTTCTATTAAAAATCACTGATTCTATTCTCGCTTTTGGATGAGAATTTGAAATCCTAATAGACTATTTCCTACACTATATAAACTAGCCCTTTCTCACTTTACTAGACACACTTAAACACTAAAAAGACTTCTCTTTTCTTACAACTTACATGCCGAAAATTACCTACTAGCAAGTTACTTTCTTCTTTCTCTTAAAAGAAAAAGCCTCCTCCTCATTCATCTAAAACCCACCTCGGTTTACTAGTTTGAAGGCTTGGCTACTCTTTTCTCTCATTCTCTTCTATTTGCTGAAGGTATAACACTTTGAAAATGGTAGAAATTTTCATATGTTAGTATGATTGTGCAATCTATGGAATACTTTTCTGTTTATTGCGCATAGGCCTCTTTTGGCCAACCGCCTAACCTTTTGTTGCAGTATTGGATAGCCCTATAGTGGGTTATACCATTTTTTAGTTTGACAGGAAGCAGGTTTTTATACATGAACTCCTAAAGCTGTAGAGTTAACAAGTTTTGTGCAGAAGGAAGCGCTCTTTTGGTGGTTCATGTATACAGTCTTAAAGAAGTTAATTGAGAGAGAGTTCAGACTAAAGTAGCTCATGGTGTACACAGGACACCCTTCTGTCCTTTTCTTTGAATCCCTATAGACCCTTTACTTTGTTGTATTCATTAGGGATTCCCGTCGTCTACTGCATGACAGGGAAGTGAAAGAGTAAGTTAATGGCCCTAAAAGAGGGCTGTGAGTTGATAAAAACTGTAATACGGCTATACAAGGGCCAGTCCCTAAGTTTCTCCTTATATTTTCAACTTAACAGTATTGTCACTGAAACTGGGCTGCTTCTGCAACTTTAGAAAACTGTACAGGGCATTTAGAAATCAAATTACAGCAGGGGTATGTTTTCTACAAAACCAGTAAAAAAAGGCTAAAAATGCAATATTTCTGCAAAATGTTAAAAGTTGAAAATCTAACTTGATTACTAGATTGTGTGCAGGTTTAATTCTGAATTTTAAAGTGGGTATACAGTGTGATTGAAACAGATTTTCAAAATGGGGCTATTTATGCAAAAAGGCTAAATCTGCAAAGAATAAAAAATGGGCCAGATTTTGAAAACTCACTGCCTATTTTTATAAGTGTGTCAAAAAAAAATTTTAAACTATTTTCTATCTCTTACAAACTAACTAATAGTTTGTAAAGAGAGTAGGGACTTTGGAGGTCAAGTCCTACAAAATTTATTAACTTATATTTTTCTCAAAAGTATTAGCTAAAATAAACATGTTATCTGATTGTGTTACATATTAATATTCTAGTTATTCTATTTATAAATATTATTTAACATTATTTTATCTTTAAAATTGCGTTACTTTATCTTATACACTATTATTATTACTACTCTTGTTAAAGTATTTCATATATACGCGTTCACTTGTCTCCTAATTACAACTTGCATATTTTGCCTCACAAAGTATTTTTGCTATATATACATATATACAATGTCTATACCTATATGCATAAACGCAACCTCACAACAACAGTCACACGAGCAACGGTACTTCACAATTGAGGTCATACTACCGCTTAAAGTGGCTAACATTTTTAAAATTGCTAAAATTCTCCTTGTCCATACATTTAGAGAATTTAGTGTATTTTGGGAATATTTCAACTTTTTCAAACTAACTTTGAAATCTGCCCAGTTTGTATTTTTTTGGAAATATCCTTTAATTAGAACATAATTGGTATTTTGCTTTACTTTGATATGTTTTCTCTTATATTGCATCCTTGACTTTTTGATTTTGTTAATGCTTTACATTTTAGCCTTAATCCCAAATTTCAAATTCGGTCGGGAACCACCTTTCGTGGGACTCGGGAAGTGCCTAACACCTTCTTCCCGAGTCACAAGGGCTTCTTACCCATAGAACCTCTTAGAAAAGACTTACCCGTAGTTAATTTAGAAAACTTAGACTCTGTAGGTGACCTAATACGCCTTTAGACAAATTTATTAGGTGGCGACTCCAAAACTCGTTCGAAATGAGTCACCTAGTTAAACCCGACCTTTGAAGTCGATCCGAGCTCGAAAATGGGGTGCGATAACAGCAACAGGTTTTAAACATGAACGGATGAAATCAGCTTTTGAAGTCAACAAGGAAAGAATGTTATTTCAAAAAAACTGATGTCCAAGAAACAACAGACCTGGAGGTTGTGGATCAGAAGACATGGCAGGTAGCAAGACATCATCCTCCACACTAGCCTTTTCCTCGGCTATGGGAGTCTCTTCAATCAAACGTCTTTTGTGAAGAAGGACCAGCCTCAGAAGTAGTAGACGGGGTTGTCTCAACGGCCTCAAACGAAGACGCTCGGGGGACTTGTCCCTCACCATCAGAAATCACAAGGGTTTTACCAATGATGGGCACGTTTGCCGGCCTAGAAGACATTCTCCTCTTCGAGGAATGAGATCTTTTCGCCCTCTTCAGAATTCTTTCACTAGATTCCTGCACATCAGGTAAGGGAGCAATATACGGAGCAACTATATGAATCTCCACCAGTATAGACATATCACGATGAGAGAACCCTAGAAGCAGCAGTAAATCAAAATATAAGAGAAATTTTGGGTAGAAAGAATGGCTCAATACTTACTTACCATGATCTTTTGCCCGCCAGCTATTTGCATTTGCCAGGGACAAGAAGGTCAGGGATTCAGGATGGTTCCACGAAAAAATGTTGGTGACCCAAGTCATCAGTTCATTATGACTCAAAGAAACAGTTGACACTACGTTCACTACATAAAAGAAAGAAAATTAGTTTCAGGCAAATAAAGTTGAAGGTAAGGAGATAGGTTTCTGCGGACTTACACTCTCTGTTAAAGACCTCTGGAAAGGAAAGAAAGGATACAAAATTTGCTTTCCGCACAGCCAAATACCTATACACCCAACCACGGTCTTTAGAATCTTCACTATTGGGGATTATACCTTTCTTCCCCTAGTTCATGAACATCAGCATCCCCACATTATGAAGACGAGGGGAGTAGAAGGCCAGAAGATGACCAAAAGAAAATTCGAACTGGGCGTGGTTAGCCAAGTGATCAAGCACTGCCACTAGTCGCCACACAGAAGGGCAGTTTTGGCCCAAGCAAACATTATAATGGCGGTATATGTCCTCTATGATTAAGTGGATGTGCCTGTTGAGATAAAGAGTGAAACGGTACGTGTGGACCATCGAATAGCCAGCCCGATAAGAGGAAATTCTTTCTTCAGCACCAGGAGCAAGCACGACAGCGAAATTAGGCCATCCGCATTCATGCTTGATGTGCATATTATCACTCTCCGTGACTGCAGAAGGGTAGGATTGGATGGAGAGATTGCTATTTTTCACCCTCATGTTTAGGGGTTTTGACCAATATGCGACCATCATTTTCAAAATTGAAGGTGCAAGTAAGGTAATCTTGCGCTCTGATGTTCGCTGGGAGAAAGCTTGGGCCTTATGCCATGATGATATTATTAGCAAGATTAGGATAGAGATTATCTTTCGAAGAAGAGTTCTTGAAGATCTTGGAAAGGTTGTGAATAAAACTTTCTCACCTACGACATATATATACACGTCTGGGCTGAAGACATATTGGGAAGTGGAATGATCTCGTTCTTGTGGCATCCCCATAATTGCGGGATATGAACAGAGCAACAGCATTGGGAAGATACGCGGAAAACCCCCCCAATCATCAGGGTCTCGTCGCTTTACTAAGGAATTTTCATTTAATATGATGCACGTGAAGAGTCAAGGAGGCTAACATTAGTACCGTCACACCTTTACGTCCGCTATCATGCTTCTTTCACTTCCTGACTGCTTGCATCAGCACACAACAAGTGAGGGGATTGGCTGTGTGGGAAAAAATACGCGACCTATTGTTATGGGGATACGAGTCCAGCTGGCGAGACTAGACTTATCTTACAAGTCACCGGGCTTTGAGGATATACGCGCGCTCCTAGAGCCAACGATCGTTAGGTGGTTTGGCAACAGGACGCAGGACACACATCCCGTCGCCTAGGGTTTACAGTCTCCTAGTTAGGGTTTAGTATACAACCACCTTGAGTTGTAGGCCCATGGTCCTATTAGTATTTGTATTTTACCTTATTTAGGACTGGGTATCACTACTATAAATGCCCCTCCTTGCATTATATTGTACACATCGCATGAGTCTCCATCAACTTCGGTTACTCTCAAGGAATAAGATTTATATTGCTTTTCTCCATTATTTCTTATTTATTTACTTGTCTTTATTTTCATCATATTTACTTACTTTTCCATCGTAATTTACCGTATTGCTTGTGACCTCATTCATAATTAATTATTTAACCTAGACATACAAATTTAAGCACAAGCAATTACTTGTTCACACATTACGAAATACATAATAATACAACAACAAAAACATACCCAGTATAATCCCACATGTGGGGTCTTGGGAGAGTGAGATGTATGCAAACCTTACCCCCACCAAAGTGGAGAGGCTATTTCCGATGGATGCGTAATAACACAAGTACGTATGAAATATTGGTCAACATCCGTTTCATTAATAATAAACAGCTCGTAGGCTCATAATATATATTTAGTTCTTCCTGAATACAACATTTATTTATAACAATTGCAGAAGAAAAAGGAAAGGGAAGACTAAAACTTCAAGTTCCTCTAAATTTGCACCCCCAAAGATTCTTCGTCTGGATTGTAGCTCTTGCATCGAAGTCTCTCGCAGGATTCGAAGGCAAAATTTCAAACCTGGCACCCCAAGCAACGACATCTTCGTGATACTACATCGCGGGGGGAGGAAAATCAGTCTAACTGAGGAATCCCTCAGTAAAACGGTGGAGGCAACAGAACGGGCACCAAAGACTTCATTTGGATTCACTTGGAGAGACTCCAATAAGGAATCCCCATGAATCTTGGAAATGCCTTAAACTCTCTCTTCCTCGAACGATTGGAATCTTATGTTAACTCTAAAATTAAGGAACAGGCCAGAGCTATACAACTACTCTGAATGCTGTTGGTATGGAGAATGCCTTCGAGCATCAACCACTCGAAGAAGGAGAGGATATCCCAGGACGCGCTCCTTGTGCAAAAGGAGATGCTTCGGGGATATGTTCCCAAGCAACTAGGAGATGAGCGAACTACAAGAAGCCCGAATGGCAAGGCATCCTCTACTGCCATACACCACATGACAAGAAGAATATCACAACAAATCACCATGCATGATGATGGAACGCGTCGGAATTGATACGTCTACCACAATGAAGATCTTCTGAAGAACATCACTATTAACGTTCCAGCTGTGCATCATGGCTCGGGCGACTTCTTTCCTTCCCTCACGAATGAAGAAAGAAAAGAAGATAACTGCAGATGAGTCTCCCCTTGTAATCTTCTCATGCCTCGTCCTCACGAAACGAAGAAGAATTTCTGGGAGTATCATACCAAGATCAAAGGCCACACAGAGATAAGTTTTCTAAAAGGGATGAAATGTTTTCTGAAGAAATGTGTGGTTCCTTCCACTATCACAAGGCCACTGTTTATAGGCGGAGAGGAGTAAGGATGGAGCACAAAACTATTAAAGCATCATAATTGTTGGAGATACGAAATGATTCAGAACAATTATTAGCATTCTTTGGAAAGGTGCATGGAATCGATATCTGATGTTTGGAATTTTATGCCAACGTTTCCTTAATATTTCCGCATGTTTGAGCTTGTTATTCGCCCGTTTTATAGTTTATGAATGTGGTTTTACACTAATTTGATGTCGTGCGTGTGTAGGTTGTTACGCAGTGCATTTGGAGCTTTTAGGAGCGTGATTGAGCAAGGAATGATTGGAAATTGATTGAGGGTTGGATTGAGCACACGAGGGCACGACACGAGGCGAGTTGCGGAGCAAGGAAGAGCTGAATTTTGCCTGGCGCTTTGGGGCACGTGGCGCGCCACTTATAGCGCCCAGTGCCTGGTGCGTTTTCCCACGTGGGGCGCCCGTTACAGCTCCCCTGGAGCGGATTTTTACTTTCTATTTCGTCTAGGCTTAGGTCTAACTTATTACCAGGCCTTTGTAAACCCTATAAATACTCTTTTACTTAGTTTTTGAGGAGAGTTGATACTTTGGAGCAATTTGAGAGCACCATACTTCATTGAACAAGGGTTTATTCCTAATCTTTCATCTATTACATCATTTACATCATTATTTCATCAAATCATTGCCTTGTGATTATGAATATGCGTGGCTAAACATTACGTTCTAGGGTTAGAGTATTACATGAAAGTTGATTGTTTGAAGATTGATTCCCATTAATTGAATCCCATAACGGGTTGCTTATTCTTTCTTGATTTCACTTGTATAATTATTAGAGCTCGATAATTATGCATTATCTATGGTTTATTAGATTGAACTCGAAAGAGGGAATTTAATTACGTAATAAGAAAGAATAGAACTAGTTTGTGAACCCGGGCATCGGGGAACCAATTTGTGAGTAGGATAGACATATACTTTCGCGCCCAGTTTAACTCATTACAGAATTCGTTAATGCGTGCACGTGATTCAACCCATAGACATATAGGGATTGAAGTAGCCTGCATAGACTGGGAAGAACTGAAAGGTTTTCACAGTTACATTTACTCTGTCAGTTAGTAACCCGGGATTTAAGAAGTGGAATCAATTGGAAAACTCAACTGGATTGTTCGTAACTCTGACCCTGGACCGTCCTCTTAATATTGTTAACAACCAAAGTTAGCACCATTGTTTGACTGCACTTCCAGCGTTTTAATTACTGCTCTTTAGTTACTAAAACTCTCACCATCAAAGAAAAAGACCCCTGAATAGTTTGGTTAGAAATTGTTTGTTAAGGATTAGTCTGCATAGTCCTCGTGGGAACGATACTCGATTTATCACTTTATTACTTGTCGACCGCGTATACTTGCGTGTGCATTTGGGAGCAACAAGTTTTTGGCGCCGTTGCCGGGGACTAAATAATTGACTGATTTCTTTTGAACGATTACTTATTTTCTATTCAGGTTTAATTTTTGTTTAGTTTAGCATTGTGTTACTTGTCTTATCATGGCATCTTTTAATGAAAATTGGTCGAGTGGTTGTAATTCTAATTTTGATGATCTTTGTCTGCTTTGCGGAGGAACCCACTTGTGGGAAAATTGTCCAACTCTTTCAACCCTACGAGAATGGTTATGTGAATTTTCTACCACATTTGATTGGAATTTTTGTAAATTGTGTGGTGGTCGGTGGAATGATTGTCCTAAGTGTCATGGTCCTTCCCCCAATAATTTTTGTGATGATTCTAATGATGTTTGTGAGTTTGACAGGAGTGATAAAGTGCAGGTTGTTAGCGAAACCTGGCTAATGGAGCAAGCCAAATTCTTAGAAGCTTATAGGGATTTCAGGAGTGAAGTTACAAATATGACAAGGCAATTTATGGAAGAAAGAGTGGAGCTCGGACAAGAGATCGACTAATTTGGCTTGACTATTCACGACTTGGAGGCAAATTTGAGTGATATAATTGAGGTGTCTGATGCCCAATTATCAGTTGTCGTGGATAGTAGATTTGAGATAGAAGAGCTTAGAAGCCAATTTGAGGAGCAAAAAGTGGAATTCCTACCATTCGACCCAATATTAGTTGATGATGCCAAGGTTGAGGAAATCACATTAGAGTCAAGTGAGGAAATAGAAAATATCATATTTGAGGACTCTAGTGTTTGTGCAAGTGAGGGTGTCAAAAGTAATGCAATTTTAGAATTGAAGCGCATTGGACCTCATTCCAATCATTTTTCAACATTGTGTTTGGATGGTGACATGAAAATTGAGCCACCCGAGCCTATGAAGAAACCAAAGGAGGAGGAACAAGGTGCCTATATTTTAAAGTTTGTGATGTTGAGGAGACAAAACGACAGCCCTCATTTAAGAGCCAAAAAGTGTAAAATGCGACAATGGTTACTTGGTCCTTTTGTATTTTTGCCACCACTCCATAACCATAGTTGTAAGCTTGAGGCAAAGTTGGGGATTCAATTCATAAGTTCAAGGTGGAGGAAAAAGTGATGAAGTTGTCTTCGTCGTGCCGCGACGTTAAATCAAGCGCTTCTTGGGAGGCAACCAATTTGTTTGCTTTACTTTTATTTATTTTTATTATTATTTTTATGGTTGTATATTACTTCGGGTGATTCTTTAGATTGCAGGTTCATGTAATGTCGAGTTTAAGTGTGGGGTGTCCTGACCCCTGCCTAATATTGATGACCTGTTGGGGGAAGTCTGAGTACCTCATGTTATATGGAAGCTTGGAGGATGCTAGCGTCAACGGCTAAGCCTATTGGCCTTCAGGGAAGTTTTCTTTACCCTTGCATTTTTATTTTTAGCACTGAGGACATTGCTTGATTTAAGTGTGGGGTGGGGAACTCCCCTTTATTTTTGAGGTTAGGGATGCATGTACCGTTAGGATTTTTCCTTTGTCACTTGACTTTATTTTGATTTGTTTCTTGCTTTAATATATGAAAAATTTAAAAAAAAAAAATTAGAAAACTAATGAAAAATTGCAAAAAGATTTTCCCTTTTAGTTTTATTAGTGGTACATGTCATCCACCCCGTGGTTTTTCTTATGACCTCGGTTCTTTTCCACGGGGAGGCCTTTGAACCGGGTAGTTTTTATTCATTTTAGGATTAGAGTAGTTAGTATAGGTGGCCCTAGACGAAAAGAAATAGGTGGAATGCTAGGTGCCTTTGATTTGTTTGATACCGGTGGACTTGAACTTGTTGCATGTGCTATTTGTGGTGTCTTTTGGTTTTAAATTGTGATGCATGTCTAGAAAAAATTGAACGACCCCCTTGAGATGCTTGAGTCCACTCACTTGACTTTGTTGTGAACCTTTGTGCATTAATGCTTAATTTTCCACAAGTTGCACTCTATTTGCTTGATTGAGAGTTGTGATGGAGCCTTTTTGTGTAGATTGTGTGCAATGTGTGTTGTGAGGCTTGTTCTTATTTGCTCCATGTTTGCATATTGGTGTCTAGAACTTGCCCTGTGTGTGTGCAAAGCGAAATCCTAGGTTTGCTCTAGTCGGAAAATGATACAGGCCTTCTTTTGATTTGCCTACCCTTACATATACACCTTGGACTTGATTGTGTGAATTCTTTGACCTTTTTGTTGGCACCCACACCCCGAGCCTACCCACTTGTTCTAAATTGTTCTCTTTTGGTCCTTTACTCCTTAAGCACTTTAGTTGATATTGTGATATTATTTTGGAGTTGTGGTTGAATATTGGGAGGTTTTGAGTGGAACCAATGAGGGGAATACATGATAAATTGTGTAGTAGTTGTTTATGAGCATTGGCAAGGTTGGAAAATAATGAAATTGAAAAAGAAAAAAAAAAGAGCAAAGTTGAAAAGAAAAGAGAAAAAAATTATGGAAAAAGAAATAAAGAGAAAAGAATATCCATTCCTTGCTAGTATGTGCTTAAAAGAAAAATGCTACTTGTTGAGAAGGTGTGTGTGTGAAAGTGTTGATTGGGTGGCTTTAATGAGAATTGTGCTTAAATTAATTGTGATGTATTAAAGTGCTTAGGGAGGTAGTCACTATTACCCATATGTATCCTACCAACCCCTTAGCCTACATTACAACCTTTTTAAAGTCCTAGTTAATCCCGATTAGAGTGAGCTTACATTAGTGGAGTCCTAGACTACGGGCAAGCCTATGGTACATTGTGTGTGACATGCGAGACTTTCATGAGAGTGAGTGAATTCATTTGTTATTGCCCCCGTTCTATTCATGATATTTATTGTTGTGTGTGATCTTTGGGGGGCACTCTTTTGCTTCATATTGGTGAGGGCACATGGTTTGCATGAAATAGGTGAAGTTGATGGTTTCTTGGTTGAGTAGATAGGTGTGATTTTGTGGGAGCATGGTTGCAATAGGTTTAGTTTGTGCATTTGAGCTATTTTGGGGTGGTGGTTCTCATATTTTTTAGTTTGGTGAATTGTTGGCATGTTTGTGGATCTATAGTAGTCATGTGTGCATTTGTTCAATGATCGGTATAAACCATAGTCATAGGCAGACCTGTTTTACCTAGGTTGGGAAGTTAGTTGTGACTTGCTCGAGGGCGAGCAAGGGTTCAAGTGTGGGGTGGTGATGTTTGGCATTTTATGCCAACGTTTCCTTAATATTTCCGCATGTTTGAGATTGTTATTCGCCCGTTTTATAGTTTATGAATGTGGTTTTGCACTAATTTGATGTCGTGCGTGTGTAGGTTGTTACGCAGTGCATTTGGAGCTTTTAGGAGCGTGATTGAGCAAGGAATGATTGGAAATTGATTGAGGGTTGGATTGAGCACACGAGGGCACGACACGAGGCGAGTTGCGGAGCAAGGAAGAGCTGAATTTTGCCTGGCGCTTTGGGGCACGTGGCGCGCCACTTATAGCGCCCAGTGCCTGGCGCGTTTTCCCACGTGGGGCGCCCGTTACAGCTCCCCTGGAGCGGATTTTTACTTCCTATTTCGTCTAGGCTTAGGTCTAACTTATTACCAGGCCTTTGTAAACCCTATAAATACTCTTTTACTTAGTTTTTGAGGAGAGTTGATACTTTGGAGCAATTTGAGAGCACCATACTTCATTGAACAAGGGTTTATTCCTAATCTTTCATCTATTACATCATTTACATCATTATTTCATCAAATCATTGCCTTGTGATTATGAATATGCGTGGCTAAACATTACGTTCTAGGGTTAGAGTATTACATGAAAGTTGATTGTTTGAAGATTGATTCCCATTAATTGAATCCCATAACGGGTTGCTTATTCTTTCTTGATTTCACTTGTATAATTATTAGAGCTCGATAATTATGCATTATCTATGGTTTATTAGATTGAACTCGAAAGAGGGAATTTAATTACGTAATAAGAAAGAGTAGAACTAGTTTGTGAACCCGGGCATCGGGGAACCAATTTGTGAGTAGGATAGACATATACTTTCTCGCCCAGTTTAACTCATTACAGAATTCGTTAATGCGTGCACGTGATTCAACCCATAGACATATAGGGATTGAAGTAGCCTGCATAGACTGGGAAGAACTGAAAGGTTTTCACAGTTACATTTACTCTGTCAGTTAGTAACCCGGGATTTAAGAAGTGGAATCAATTGGAAAACTCAACTGGATTGTTCGTAACTCTGACCCTGGACCGTCCTCTTAATATTGTTAACAACCAAAGTTAGCACCATTGTTTGACTGCACTTCCAGCATTTTAATTACTACTCTTTAGTTACTAAAACTCTCACCATCAAAGAAAAGACCCCTGAATAGTTTGGTTAGAAATTGTTTGTTAAGGATTAGTCTGCATAGTCCTCGTGGGAACGATACTCGATTTATCACTTTATTACTTGTCCATCGCGTATACTTGCGTGTGCATTTGGGAGCAACAATATCAACCAATCAGATGGAAGCATGTGAGGTTCTCGAAGAAGTCATTATTATTCTTGGTCAGAGAGACTGCGAGTCTCAAGGAATCAGTGAGATATCTTTTCACATCTACGCTTCTTTCACTTCCTGACAGCTTGCGTCAGTACTCAACAAGTGGGGGGACTGACTGTATGGGCACAAATACACCACCTATTTTTACGGGGATACGAGTCCAGCTGGCGAGACTAGACTTATCCTACAAGTCACCGGACACTGAGGATATACGCCCGCTCCTAGAGCCAACGACCATTTAGGCGGTTTGGTCACAGGGCGCAGGGCACACATCCCGCTGCCTAGGGTTTACAGTCTCCTAGTTAGGGTTTAGTATACCACCGCCTTGAGTTGTAGGCCCATGGCCTTATAAGTATTTGTATTTTATCTTATTTAGGACTGGGTATCACTACTATAAATACCCCTCCTTATATTGTATTGTAGACAAGACACAATTTTCCACCGAAGTCGGCTACTCTCAAGGAATAAGAATTACTTTGTTTTCTCTATTATTTCTTGCTTAATTACTTGTATTTATATTCATCATATTTACTTAATTTTTTCCATCGTAAATTACAGTATTGTTTGTGACCTCATTCATAATTAATTGTTTAATCTAGACGTACAAATTTAGGCATAAACACATATACCTACGCTTTCACGTGGATGGACCATATTCAGCAGCAACAATTGGGGTTGTCTTGACAGCTTCAGGCACAGGCACTCGGGGGAATTGGCCCTCGCCATCGAAAGTTATCAACGTCTCACTAGCAGTCACCACGCTAGTAGACCTAGAAGATTTTCTCCTCTTCAAGGAACGTGAAGTGCTCTCCCTCTCGAGAATTCTCCCACCAAACGTATGCACATCAGGAAAATGAGAAATATATGGGGCAACAATCCTGATCTCCCTCAAATGGGGCATTTTCACAATGAGAAAATCCTGAGGCACCAGCAAGTTAAGCACAAAAATCAAAACATTAGGCAAATAATTGGGTCTGACAGTGATAACTTACCGTGGTCTTTCACCCGTAGCCGTTTGCACTAGCCAAGGCTGCGAATGTCAACAAATTAGGAGGATTCCTCATAAAAATGGAGCTCATTATGACTCAAAGAGATGTCATACACAGAGTTCACTAAAAAAAGAAGAAGAAGGAGATACGTTTGAAGCAACTGGAGGCGAAGTATAAAGACAAGTTTGTGAAGGCTTACACTTTCTATTTAAGACCTCTGGAAAAAGAAGAGAGGATACTATGTCAGCCATCCGCACACCCACGTACCTGTGTACCCAGCTACGGTCTTTTGAATCTTTACTATTGGGTCTACACCTTTCTTTCCTCGCTTTATGAACATCAGCATGCCCCCTTTATGAAGCCCCGTTATGAAGATGAAGAGAATAAAAAACTAGAAGATGATCAAAGGAGAAGGCAACTTGGGCATAGTTGGCTAAGTGATCCAGCACGGCCACTAAACGCTAGACAGAAGGGCTTATCTGGCCCAAGCAGATATTGTAGCGGCGGCATATGTCCTCGACGTTGTCGCATCCTATTTTTTATCGAACCGGTGAAAGTTTGAAATAGGACTTGACTTATTGGGTAACTCACGGGTAAAGAGTTGGAGTCGTCACCTAACATATTTTTTTTAACTAGGTGTATTAGAGCACCTATTTTGTTTCTAGCTAATTTTATAATTAACTCCGAAACTTAGTCTACGAACCAGAAATCTAGGTAAGAATTCAAGTTAACCCGAGAGGAAGGGGTTAGGCACCTCTCAGGCTCCACTAAATGTGGTTACCGACCGGGCTTATGATTGGGATTCAAACAAGTAAATAACAAATAGACTAACTAACTAAAAAATGATCTAAATAATATGTGTATAATATGTGAAATTAAACAAAAGATATGAATTTTCTAATTGGCTTCTTCCTTGGAGAATTACATCTTGCAAAATAAAATCAATTAGTTAGTCATTTGAAACAAATAAGTAGTGACACATTTAAAAGAATGCAAATAACAAATTGAATTTAAAGGCATTTCAAAGCGTCGTCTTGAGAGTATATGTCCATATGTGTCTCACAAAAAGCAAGTGAAATTAAGTTAGTAAATAATAATAATAATAATGATAACAATAATATTGATAGATAATAATAATAATGAAAATGATAATAATAATAATAATAATAATGATAAAAAGATTTTTCTCCTCGTTATTTGCTAAAAAAATAGAAGGTCATCTCTCATCCAATTTTACCTCGTAAAAAAATATAAAGAAAATAAGTTAGTGTTAATAAAAGTAATAATAAATAATAGTAGTATAAAATATCAAAAAAATAAAATAAAGGGGGAAAAAGGATTTTATAAAAATGTAGGCTCAGGTGTGTATGAATCGGGTGGAGGTTAGAGACGTCGGTACGGCTGCAAACACGCTGGCCGGTCGTGTTGTTATGCCAAGTGTCGGTCCCACCACTCCATCGCCGGCTCGTCTTGCAATTACGGCTCATACACGTCATCATAGCCTTTTTTGTTTTAGGGACACGGGAATGGGACTGTTCAAGTATAGTATCATGTTCTAATCAAATGTATAGGCCTCAAATAAATGTGCATAATTATTTTCCTTGGCCATGGTTGATATAGCATCCGTCAATTCGTTGTTTTGCCTTAAATTAAAATATTTTCATAGGCTGTGCAACTTTACTGTAATGTAGCTCCCTATCAGGAAATACCCATACACCGAATGGTCAACCGTGCAGTCAATAACAATATTGAGCCAATCTTCACGATCTGCAAAATGAATACCCAAGATCAAGTGTAAATGGAGTCAACTCAGTCAAATATATACGTAGTAAAATCAAAGGAACGGATACACCGATCACACATAGGACAACATGAACCAAAACAAATCAGGCGATGCTTCTCGACAAACACAGAGGGTGGTTCATCAAAACAACGCCAGTGAACAAAGGTGGAGGAGCGACTGCCTAATGGCGTCGCTACCACTTCGCTATTCTGTTTCAGTCAACAATCACCGGAGAATTTGCGCCCACCTACAGATCGGACAAACAAAGCAAAGGCGGAGCAGAATAACAATAACAGTGAAATAATTAAAACCCAGAATAATGTCAAGTTCCAAGTCCCAAACACATGAACAGAGCACCGGAGTCCGGTACGCTGAGGTGCAGTCCACCGGCGAGGAGGAGTGGCTACCAACAAACGAGCAGCGGCGCCACTTCAAACTCCGGCTACTCCCTTTCAGTTTCAATAACCAATCAACAAACGACGACCAGTGAAACTAAACAAAACAGTGATTTGCCGGTGAAAGAATTTCGGTGACTTTAATAGCGGTGGTGGTGGCGTTTTGCCACTGATTTGAACTATGAACCCCCTTCAATATTTCACCCCGATGTCCCCTGTCCCGGTTTCAGATCTGTGATTGTGTGGGTTTGTGTTTGCTTCTCCTGAATTAGTGTGTGTGTTGTGGGTATATACTGGTTTTTGTGAGGGTGTGAGTTATTGGAGGTTGTGAGGTAGGAGACGGGTAATGGGAGTGTAAGGTGGTGTGTTTGTGAGGAAGAAGATGGGAGAGCTGTGTGGGGTCTCTGCTTGGAAAATCGTGTGGGCATGTGTATGTATAGGCTGCTCTGTGTGTGTGTATTATTGTATATTGGAGGAGAGGAGACCAAGAAAAGGATGAAAGGGAGCTCTGTATATGTGTGTGTAGGTCTTGTAGTGTGGAGAAGAAGATCAGAGTGTTGTGGTATGTGGGGGTAGGCCTTGGCTGATTTTGTGATGGTGTAATGTATTAGAAAGACCTCTATGCTGATGATTTTTATGTACAGTATATGTAATGTCCCCATAGACGTTGGGAAATTAGGAAAATATTGGTGGGATTTTGAGGAAGAATCAATAAGGAAGATTGGGGAGGGATTTTAGGGATTTAGTGATTTTCCTCAATTAGAGGGATATGAGAAATTAGGAGGGAGATTTGAGTGGGAGGATGTATCTAGACTA
Organism: Petunia x hybrida; assembly: GCA_037355625.1. NCBI lineage: Eukaryota > Viridiplantae > Streptophyta > Magnoliopsida > Solanales > Solanaceae > Petunia > Petunia x hybrida. The sequence goes on along the minus strand of JBBBVM010000958.1, from coordinate 514,562 downwards.
CATTTAGTCCAGATTCAAGGTAGAATTGGGAAGAAGATTTGAGATTTAAAAAAAAGAATTAATTCAAAATAAAATAAGAGGAAAAGGGAATTTCAATGTAATTTGAACGTACCTAGACGAGCTACCTAGACGAACACTCGTCTAGGTTCAAAAGAAAAAATGTAATTTAACAAATAAGATAAATATAAATAAATGAAGAATTTTGATATGAATTTTGAAATATAGATGAATTAATAATAAAAAAGAATTTGGACATTTTTCTTTTTAATTGGCCAATGTTCAACTTAAAGGTGCAAAAAAAAAAAATATATATATATATATATATAGATATACATAGTGTATAAAATGCACAAATAATTATTAAATAATACTCAAATAAAATTATTTAAATATAAATAATCACATATAATTATTAATTTGCACAAATAATCACAAATCGATACAGATTTGACATGTAGCCTAAATGATGCAATTATGTGACATATTATGAATGTATTAAATTGCGCAAATATTCACAGTTTGGAAAATAGCCTAAATGATGGAAAATTACGTAGTATAGCCACATTTAGGTATGTAATATATAAGTAGGGGATAACGCACGTAAATGCATGGTTTCTAATGCACATTTTGCACAAATAGCTAAAATTCACCTTTAAGTTAAATTATAGCCAATTTTTAAAAAAGGAGGGACAAAACAGGGTGTCAACAGCTGCCCCACTTTGCCCGAGGATGATGAAAGAGTCTTCGGACAAAGATAGCTGACGGAGTAGTCAATTTTGTCACGACTGGTATGCAAAATGATCGAAAGGGGAAAATGGGAGTTTTGGGGTGTTTTTGGCCGAACCCCGGTCTTTGAGTTGCCTACATATCTCGGGTTTCACGAGAATCAGGCCGTGTGTAGTTCTAGAATGGCATGTTGCCTGTGTGAGATATTTATGACGCACGATTTTGGATGTAAAGACTAAACTTATCCAAGTATGTAAAGTTTAGATTCGTGTATGCTTTGCCTTTTGGCGAAACAAATGAAAAATAAAGCAAAGGTACTATCAAAGATGAGATAACATCAATAGATCGAGCGTGGGAAAAGAGGCTTATAATCATCTTAGTTATGAAAATGTGGCGCGCCACACACCCATAAAGAGGAGTTTATATGTACATAGTTTCCATTTCATCTCGATAAATGAGTAGTCTCGCCTTCAATATTGTCTTGACTGAGCTTGAAAATATTTGGGGAGTGAGTTTTATAAATGCGCACGACTCAAATAGATGGGCACGATTAGGCATGAAAACACGCACGATTGACGCAGATAGGCTTGAATAGGCAAAGTAGGCATTAGTTGGAAGGAAATGCAAAATGACATCCTAATTCGCAATGAAGGATTAGGCAAATTACTTGTGAGGGCATGAAATGATCGGCTTTTGGGCGTGTCAGAATTCGACAGAATAGGTATTTTGCAGGTAGGACTAAGGCGTTGTCGAAGTCGAGATAACATCGATAGATCGAGTGTGGTGAAATAGACTTGTAAACGTCCTAGTTATGAAGATGTGGTGCACGACACACCCATAAAAAAGGGTTTACGTGGGCACATTTTCCACTACAACTCGATAGGGGAGTCATCTTTGCCTCAACATTGTCTTGAATGAACTGAGGAACATTGAGGAGTAAAGCACGATGAATATGCACGATTCAAATAGATAGGCACAAATAGGAAGGAATATGGAGCTAGTACCCAATCGGCAAGGAAAGATTGGGTAGATCACCGGTGCGAGTACGGAACTGTAGCTTTGAGCGCTTTGGAACTCGGCAAACTAGGCAATTTGTGGGTGTAGCAAAAGCATTGTCTGTAGGATTAGGCCTTTTGAATTAGGTCTTGGGATGATGCTTTTTATGTATTTGAGGTTTTGTGGTGGCACAATTGGTAGTGATTTTGGGAGCAGGTGTGAGAGTGGGACGCAGGGGTTTGACGAGAGATCGGAGAGTCCCTATAGTAAAATCAAGACAAATGCAAATTGAGATAAAAACAAAGATAAAGTAAACTTTCCTGTTGAGTTGAGCTCTCCTTTGTCTGGTCCGCTTTCAAGTGCTCAGTGCTAGGGAACATGCTCCTCTCCTCTGGGGGATATCCATTCGCTAAGTGCTTCTCGTCAGGAGGTAGTTGCTTTGTCGTGCTGAACTGTGGTTGGATCATCTTGCCAGTGTGACGCCGGATTGTACGTCCGCTGCTTTTCATCTTTTAAATGTGTGCTTGTCACCTCGGGCTGTATACTCCTTTCGTATTGAGTTGTGTATCTCTTCATGCAGGGTTGCCTATCGTTCTTTCATTTTGGTTGTGCACCCTTTGTCATCCAATCCTTTCCCCGGGCTGTCTACCCTTTGTTATGTTGTCCTCTCCCCGGGCTGTCTACCCTTTGTCATGTTGTCCTCGTCATCACCTTTTGTCCATGTGTATGCCACCTCAGCCTACAGCTCATTAATACACATTTTTTTAGTATGTGTACAATTCGTTATAGCACAAAGTACACACACATTAAGCACGTGTATAACTCACTCCAGCGTATGGTACAACCCCTTTAAAGCACCCACTTATCCACTTCATCACATATATCACTTATACATACGCGCGCGCGCCTGACGTGGCACGATCTGTGCCGTTTATCCATCTAATCCAACGGCTCATATTGAATCTCCCATTTACATCTATACACTCACACCCCTCACCCGAAACCCTAAAACATAAACTCCCTCTCCCCTTTCACAATACCAGCCGTCGCCCCTCACCTCCTCTCTCCCCCTTTCCCCTGTTTCCGTCCCGATACACCCCCTTCACTGCCCGTTCTCCGCCAATCACGCCGGCGACGCTACTCTCTCTCCTGTGCTATGCCTTAATGGAAAAAGGGCGAATCTCTCTCCTCCATTCACTGACATCTCAGCCGTAAAAGGAAAAGGAAGAAATCAAACGAATCCCTGTGAATCCGAAACAAACTAAGCAAGAATCATGGAATCATTAACGTACATACGCATAGAAGGGAAGAATTTGATGATTCAAGTTTGAATCATGCATAAAACGGGCAGAAACGTGGCGGGTCAATCGAACCCGACCCGATTCGCCAAAAACTCGGTAACACCTTTCTTCTTTCCCATTCTTTTCTGGTTAAATTATGAAAATCATGCTCGATTGTGTATTGACTGATATGCTGGACAAATTATGTATAACCATTCCTATTTAGTCTACTTTCTTCTTTGCCTAAATTTGATGCCTAATGATAATGTTTATTCAACGTGGTTATTCTTGACATTCATATGATTTAGTTCTTAAGACCATAATTAAGAAAATATGATTATGTCTTGATTACAATCATTTGTAAAACTCGAATCCTAAAAGCGCACGACAGTCCTGGTTAATATAGTGCTAATAGTTTTTGGTTTGGACTTGGTATAGCTATCGTGTATGTTGAATTATGCGAATCTGATTAGCGCACATATATACTTACACATGTATACAATTTGTTTCCCTAAGTTTGAAAAGGAATGGTTTCCCTGTTATTATTTTCTGTCTTTAAAACTTGACTGACAAGTTGCTAATCTCTCATTTAAGTTGAACTGATTTAAAATCCATTCTTGCCATGTATAAATGTGTATGTATGGGAAATATAGGTGTGGACACAAGGCCTCCTATTAAATTTGACACCCTGTATGAATACTGAAATATACACACGTCTAGGTGCATATGCTGTTGAATGTAGACAGTTAGCTTGGCTGATTTTTAGCTTAACTAATTGGCAATGGAAAGGTATTTGTTCAAGTATTGAAGGATTTTCCTTAGCTAAAGAAATTGACAACATCTCCTCTCCTTGACTTTAGGAAAACTGAATCTCTCTTCCTTAACTTTAGAAAGATCAAATGTTGGCCCTAATTCTAGCTAACTAAATATTATTTCTCTTATTAGAAGATGATTTTAATTGATATGATTTGAAATTTGAATATTTTCCTTTTAAAGAAAACTGATTGCCCCTCTTTTACACTATAAATACTAGTTCTTTTAACACTAGAAGAGGCAGACTACCTCTTTCTCTCATCTCTTTCTCTACTGGAAAGCACAGAACGCTTTATGAATAAGCTCTGTCTCTTATCTCCTTTTGCCTTTTCCCTATTCTACTTTCACTTGGTTTGTTGGCTTTAAGCAAAAACAAGACATTGGTAGTTTGTTTCAACTGGTCTTAGTAGCTTCATTTCATCATTATCAAGTATTGTTCTCTCATTGAATATTCAAAGGTATGAGTTCATAATCGATTGAATGGCATCCGGATATTAGAATGATATGATTCGTACTGTAATCTGGAGTTGTACCCATTGTATGCATATGTTGTCTGTGATCTGTGGGCTGCTTTAGGCCACTACTAATCCTTTTGCAGGGACCTGAAATTAATTAGGGATAGTCAAAGGAGCTATACCCCTTTGTTAGTTAACATTGCAGGTGTTCGAATGAGTTAGAGGTAGCCCGAAAGCATTGCTCTTGTTCTGGGTCTATCATGAAGTTTGGAAGAAGTTCGTATCTGATTCAAAAGGACTTGTGAATCAAACGAGGACAAAGGCCTCTCTTCTCCTCTTTTCCTAATTTTCTATTTGATTTGGAATTAGAAACTGAGATATTTAAATTTGTATTCGTTAGGATTTACTTGATTTGTATTAATTAAGTACCATAAGACACTTAAGACAATGTATTATATGCAGTTTGATGTTATGATAATGCTCTCTTTGTTTTATGTGTTAAGGAGCTAAAATCGTCATATAAGTTTGAAATAGACTATATATGCAAAAATATACTTCGGGGAAATGGCAGCAGTATTTAACAGAGTTAAAACTGAAATGTGAAAGTAATTTAGGCTATTTGTGCAACTCTGGTATGCTGGAAGCTAAAATATTTTCTAAATAGGGTAGAAATGAAAGACCATTTTAAAACTGAACTGATTTTTATAAATTCTATGTTCTGGAAACGTAAAAGTGCTTTTATTTTGTCAAAAGTGGCTAAAACTGAAACTCAATTTTAACGCTGGCCTATTTCTGCAAGGGCTAAACTGCAGAATATTTTAAACAAAGGCTATTTTTTGCAATCCTAAAACTCTGAATCTGTTTTGAAAGAAATCTATACTCAATTCTTTAATTTCTCCAAGTTAATTAATAGCTTGCGGGGAATTTGGGCTTTGGAGGTCAAGCCATTGAAATTATATATTATTTTCTGCTTAGAGAATTATAATTCATTTATTATTACTTCCCAAATGTCATGTTTACTGCCTACTTAATTATATGTGCGTTTGTCGTTTGTTTATTTCTACTGAAATTCTTTTTTTTTTTCCAAATTATATATCAACTCATTATTTAATTTGGGTATTTCTGTATTTGTATTTGCTTAACACGTTAACATTTGCTCTATGTGTTATATTCTCAACTATATGTATATTCAATTATAAATATATATCTTTCTTATTTCAAATCTAATTATTTTAAACACGACCTCTAATCAAAGTCGCCACCAAAGTTAGCGGTACGTGACCATCTATGTCACAATACCATCTTTTAGTGGCGCACATTTTTATATACTAAAAATTTTATCCATTTATTTAATTGTTAATTTTAAGTTAATTTTCTTAAGATTTATGGCTATATGCAAAGTATGACTGGAGTCAAGATTGTTTATGTAAAGTAAGTATACTTGTCACTTTTCCGCGTAGAATAGCTAATTTGCAGAATTGACAGAGATAACCATAAAATTGAGAAAATTGCGAATACGGCCACATTTGAGGAATTAGACAATCTCATGTTGAAATTGTAGATTTAGCCTTTGATTATCAGCATACCTTTATAATTTGCGGCCCCTTTGAGTTCACTGTTATTCCGTTTCTGCACCATGGCCTACTTTGTGAAATCTATTTAACTTTTGTCTCTTTCACCTAAATTACATTTGACGTAAACCCAATTAGAAATCGGCCGGAAACCAAGTTTTGTGGAACTTAGTAGGTGCCTAACCCTTCCTTCTAGGTTAACTTGAACACTTACCCGAATCTCTGATTAGTAGACTAACCCCGAGTTAAGATTTTAATTGAATTAGAAATTAATAGGTGACCTAATACGCCTAGAATAATTTATTAGGTGGCGACTCCAAAACTCTAACTCCAAGCGAGTTACCCCAAGTCGAAAACCACTTAACTTACTTTTAAATGGGTCGCGACAGAATGGAAACTCCGCTGGGGATTAAATGTTATAACCATTACGATTTTTTATATTGGGTTTATTATTGCTTTTATTATTTTATTCAATACTAACTTTTTCTCTTTGCAAGTGGGTAATCTTATACATTTTGCCTTTTTTTATAATATGATATTTCGTATATTATTGAATTTATTTGTTGCATTTCGTTCATACTCCTCCACTCCTGGAAAATTGATACTTACACACACACAAACGATTACGTGGATCTCACGGTCGTTTCACTCTCAAAAAACCCTTTACGAGGAACGGTTAGAATCTAGTTGGTCCGTGGTACAACCAACAATTCTAAACGTTCCCACCTCTTGGTTGTCCACCTGGGGGAACCATGTCCTTGTCTAGATTACCCCACTCTTAGTCTAGAAATCATACATCATGTCATATTTAGGACCATTTTGACTTCGGCTCGGGTCTGAGTCTGCTAGTTAACCATATTTGAATGAACCGAACGGGTTTTCGACCCTAAGGGACATTTAAATGTGTTACGTGTGCATCTATTTAAAGTTGAACGTGTCTAATGTAGACCATTGGTTCTCAAAAGTGTGGATCATCCAATTATTTATTTTGAGGATGTCACAAGTCAAAGATTTGGAAGATCAAAGAAAATAGATTTTAAATTGATTCTTCTACTTTTATGTAACAAAATCAATTATTTATTTCTATAAATGGAAATCGTTAATGGAATCATTATTTATTTCTATTTACATGCGGAATTTTTTTTTATTTCTACAAAAATAATTAATTTATAAAATTATTTTTGAATTACGAACGAAATTAATTTTTTCTATTTTTTTGAAAATCAAATCATAGAATTTACATTAATTTCTTCTACTTTTAATGCAGCAAGATCAATTATTATTCCTATTTACCTAAATTTTATTCCACATTTATACAACAAAATTATTTTTCTGTTAACTTTGGGTTATGAGAACAAATGGGATGACGCACGATACGCGTTCAATTTTAAATATCATACTCAAACTTAGGAAGACTTAACATCCTTGGCATGTTAAAGTCCATTAGCCAACTTCGTCCAAATGACGCCTATCATGCATCGTGTTTAAGTTTTACTCCCACTCCTGAGGTTGACTTGTGCATTCTGGCCGAGCATCAGTACCGGACGAGAACCAAGGGACCGGTTACAACTACTCCCCCTTCACAAACTAGAAGAAGAGGAAAGCGAAACATCATGACTGAGTTGAATAATGCTGCTCTTAGTGACGATAACATTGGGAATAATGGGACACCCCGCAAACTTGCTTTGGTTGGGTACGATGAACATGTTGCTACTTTAGAGCAAAGAATTAAAGAACTTGAAGAGAAACTGACAATGGCCAGTTTACCCGTTGGTGACTCCGCCCATTCAAGGGAATCTGTCGATCCAAGTGGGTCAGCCCGCCCTAATGGAAAGGACCCTATACACCTAACCGATCCCCCTGCTACTTACCAAACAACATAACCAACTCCATACCCAGCAGCGCCACTTGCTACTTACCAAACAACACAACCAGCTCCTTACCAAACAGCACCACCTGCTACCTACCAAACTGCACCAACCGCCACATATCAAGCACCGCCTCCCTATCCAGCACCACCAGCTACTTATCAAGCACCACCTCCTGCATACCCCACTTACCCAAACACAAGCCTACCACTCACTAATATCACAAATCCGCAGCCTTACAATCCCATGTTCACTGCTGAAACCAAACAACTTACTTCACCCGCCAAAGACCATGAAAACTATGAATGGGCAGAGGATGAAGCCAATGATGATGGGACAAAAGAGAAAGTTCGTAAGCTAGAGGCAGCCTTTAAGAAATTTGAGTTAGGCAAAACCACTAAAGGCTTAGCTTATGAAGACTTGTGCATCTATCCTACTTTGAAATTGCCAGACGGATACAAGATACCGAAGTTCGACATGTTCAATGGCATTGGAGATCCTATGGCACATCAGAGAACATATTGTGACAAGTTGATTGGAGCAGGAGAAGACGAGAAAGTACGAGTAAAGCTATTCAGTCGAAGCTTGACCGGAGAGGCTTTGAGTTGGTTCTCTAAGCAGAAGCCTGGCACATGGCTCGGTTGGGAAGATATGGCAGCAGATTTTGTAGAACGATTTGGGTACAACACTGAAATGGTACCAGATCGTTTCTACCTGGAAAAGTTGAAAAAGAAACCCACAGAAACGTTTAGAGAATATGCTACGAGGTGGAGAGCAGAAGCTGCCAAGGTGCAACCCGCTATGGATGAAAGGGAAATAGTAAACATATTCATCTGCATTCAAGAGGACGTCTATTACGATAAGCTGCTGCATATGAAAAATCAGAAGTTTGCTGATGTAGTGTTGATGGGAGATGACGTAGAAGAAGGGCTGAAAAGTGGAAAGATTATTAGCCTAGCTGCACTACAAGCTACTAATAAGGCCATCCAGTCAGGAAATGTGAGTCTCCCCAAAAAGAAGAAAGATGAAGTCTCTTTTGCTGCAACCATTCAAGACCATGCTTTCAACCACTATTATCAAACACTGCCACCATTCTATCCATACCCTCACATACCACCTGAATATCCCGTTTACAACACTCAGCCCACTCGGCCTATATTCTACACCCCAGCACCAAACCGTCCATCATACCAGCAAAATACTCAACCCAACTACCGAAATGCACCATCATACCCTCCTAGGCTTCGCCCTGAGGCAAACCAAAGACCCAAAAGGAACTACACTCTACTAGCCGAGTCTCGCACTCAATTGTTCGAAAGATTGAAAGCTGCCGGGCTTATCGTCCCGATACCTCAAAAGATGCCAGACAACCCTCCACCTAACTTTGATTACAGTAAAAGGTGTGCATATCACTCAGGTGGACCGGGGCATGAGACGGAGAAATGTTTTGCATTGAGAGATAAGATTCAGGACCTAATAGATGAAAAGGTCATTCATTTGAAGGCGCCAAATGTGCACAAAAACCCACTACCCAATCATGGGGATGAGAAGGTGAATATGATCGACTTCAGCAAAGAATGCAATCTGGAAGGCACAATCATAAAAGCAAAAACAGTGTTCGATGAATACAAGTTTGGCCTGGGGTACATCTTGGTTTGCAAAGGAAAAAGTACTACAAAAGATATGAGAGGTTATCATTCACTAAAGCAGTTTGTTCCAACTCTGAAATAAGTATCCATCTTTTCAAGCTACATGAAAACTCTCGAGGGAAAAAGACTTGCCGAAGGTGTTCATGATATAGAAGATGAGCTGACCGGTCTAAAGGAGCTATTCATGGAAGAATGTTATTCAGTTCCCGAAAAGCATACTGAGGATTCGAACATCAAGAAAGCTGAATCTGAAATTATGCCAAACAACTGAACCTGCAACATATTTCGAGCATGCCGAGAACCTTAGTGAAGCTGGGGCATTAGTTGTTTTCTTAAATAAAACACGACTCCGAGTCGTTAGCTTTTATTTTCTTTGTTTTTCAACTTTGTTGCATCGTTGTTTCCTTTCGAAGACTTTTTCTCAAGTCCAATAATAAAATCATTTCCATTTTTATTTTAAGTATGCATCATTCACTATGAGCAAAATTATTTTAATTCCATTTAATCTGTGACTGTGATGTGAGGAAGCAGTCCAAAACGACGAGTACAAGCCAGACTACGGTGATTCGACAGAGGACATTCAAGGAACTTCATGGTTAATCGTGAAGATCTTATAGTAGACAACTAAGGCAAGAGCATATTGAGGAAGATGACTTACAATTCAGGGCAAAACAGTAGGAATACTTATAAGGAGCAAAATTAGACAATCCCAAACGGACTAAAAACATACTCGAGCAAGTGACGCTCATAGATAACAAGGTATGAATACAACGAGCAATAGAATAACAAAGGTATTTACCCAGAAAGTTGGAGCAATACAGTTGATCTTAAAGTGGAATTCACTAAATCGAGACAAAATTAACAAGATCCTTTACTCAGATACAATCAAGAGATACTACAAATCGAGCAACTTTCATCTTTATTAGATTGGAACTACGTAGCGGCCTGATTCCCAAAAGGGGATACGTAGGCAGCCTACTCAAGGCACGGTCACATCATAAGAGAATTTTATTAGATACTGGGGCAGAATTTTTTGAGTTTCCCTCAATAAATTCAAAGAGTACATTGTAACCTCAAAAATTCTAGAAAATACAAGTAGCATACTGGGGCAGAAATTTTGAGCTTCCCTCAAAATTTCAAAATAGAAGATCTTTGAGCAGCAAATGGATATAGAGGAGATTATGTCCAAACAACACGTCGAAGTCTATGATTCAATGGAATAAATTCACATTACATCTTAAACATTATTTTTCTCAAAACATATGCATATCCCCTTTTGTTCTCCCTTCTTGCCCACAGCTCGACTAAGGTTTGACGCTCGAAAGGAGAGATACTACAAAGGAAACAATTATACAAGATGCAGCAGCATAGTGCAGTACAACAAATGCGCAAGTCAACCTACCCCCAAAATACTCACAAATTTTCTTTGATCGCAGGTTTATACAGGTATCGAGTATACCTAACAACTCTTGCAAACTAAAATATATCAGAATATCAAGCATAGAATCTGCGTCGGCGGATGTATAGGGTCTGCGTCTGTGGACACGACATCAACTTGAAGAGCATAGAATCCGTGTCGGTGGATATGTAGGGTCCGCGTCTGTGGACACGACATCAACTTGAGAAGCATAGAATCCATGTCGGTGGATATGTAGGGTCCACGTCTGTGGACACGACATCAACTTGAGAAGCATAGAATCCATGTCGATGGATATATAAGGTCCGCGTCTGTGGACATGACATCAACTTGAGAAGCATAGAATCCATGTCGGTGGATATGTAGAGTCCGCATCTGCGGACACGACATCAACTTAAGAAGCATAAAATCCATGTCGGTGGATATATAAGGTCCGCATCTGTGGACATAACATCAATTTGAGAAGCATAGGATCCATGTCGGTGGATATATAGGGTCCGCGTCTGTGGACATGACATCAATTTGAGAAGCATAGGATCCATGTTGGTGGATATATCGGGTCCGCATCTGTGGACATGACATCAATTTGAGAAGCATAAGATCCATGTCGGTGGATATATAGGGTCCGCGTCTGTGGACATGACATCAGTTCGGGAAGCATAGAATCCATGTCGGTGGATATATAGGGTCCGCATCTGTGGACATGACATCATTTGAAGAGGCATAGAGTCCTCGTCGGTAGATATATAAGGTCCGCATCTGTGGACATGACGTCAGTTCGAGAAGCATAGGATCCATGTCGGTGGATATATAGGGTCCGCGTCTGTAGACATGACATCAATTTGAGAAGCAACAGAAGCATAGAATCCGCATTGGTGGATATGTAGGGTCCGCGTCTGTGGACATGACATCAATTGGAAAAGCATAGCATCTGCATCAGCGGATATATAGGGTCCGCGTTTGTGGACATGACAAAAATGAAAGAAGCATAAGAATCTATGTCGATGGATATATAAGGTTTACATTTATGGACAATTCAGCAATTGAAGGTATAGGGTCCGCATTTGTGGGCATAGTTCAGCAATTTGAAGCAGAGTAAGGTCCAAGTTTGTGGACATAGTTCAGCAATTTAGAGCAGTAAGGTCCGCATTTGTGGACAGACCAACAATTGATCAAGCATAGAATCTGCGATTGTGGATGAATAGGGTCTGCGTTTGTGGGCGGTTCAACCATTGAAGGAACACAGGATCTATACCTGTGGATACAGTTCAACATTGAAAGCAACATAAGTATTGAAGAGACATATGATAAGTGTCACTGAATGGAAAGTTTGGAGTCCACGTTTGTGGATGAGATATCAATCAACAAGCATAAGGTCCGCGTCTGTGGGCGTAGTATTGAAGAGACTTATGATTCACGTCTATGGATGATGTAAATAAAAAGCTTATTGTTCATACTATGCGGACAAGACAGCGTTGAGCAAGCAATTCAGATACTCGCCAAAAGAAAAAAAAACCACTCAAGTCTGTTGTTAGTGGGGATACAAACAAAGTGGAAAGCAGAGCAATCAGAATTCAGGTTTTGAGACATATAAAACAAGAAGACAACACCTCCGAAGAAGAAATATCTTTGAATACAAGGAGTGTTGCGGCTCACATGACAGAGACGTAGATATTTTCGGCATGACAATCGGAATGAGACATCCCTTACAAAGTCCAAAAGACAAGTGGCAGAGAGAGGTTTTCGGACAAGCTTTGAGGAGAGATAACACTCTTCCCATTTCTCATCATAAAACTCCTATTCCTACTCCTAAAATCGTGCCTAAAGCCTTTACTCGTGCGTCATAAACCCTTCACACATGCTATATGCCATTTCGCTTGTCGTGATAAAATTGGCTATTCCGTAAACTATCTTTGCCCGAAGACTCTTTCATCATCCCCGGGCAAAGAGGGGCAGCTGTTGACACCCAATTTTGTCCCTCCTTTTTTCGCAATTTGGCTATATTTAATTAAAATTAATAATAGTAATTTTTAATTAAAATAGCATTAGATAGCATGCATTTACGCGCACAATACTAATATTAATCCTCTATTTATATTATACTTACTTAATTGTGATTATATTACGTAATTGCATTCATTTAAGCTATTTTTTAAAATACATATGCTATTTGTGCAATTTAAGGCATTACGACATCATTTAATAATTATCTGTGGCCATTTATATTTAATCAATATTATATTTGAGTTCATCTATATTTAATTGTAATTAAATATATTTATAATTATTTACAATTTTTCTATTTTTTATACTAATTATTTATATTTACAAGTATTTTAATTAAATACTAGCCAAGTTGCTAATTTACGACTATATTTCTACTACATCTAGTCCTCGTCATCACCTTTTGTCCATGTGTACGCCACCTCAGCCTACACCTCATTAATACACATTTTTTGGTATGTGTACAATTCGTTATAGCACAAAGTACACACACATTAAGCACGTGTACAACTAACTCCAGCGTATGGTACAACCCCCTTAAAGCACACACTTATCCACTTCATCACATATTAAACTTATACACTTACACACACGCGCCTGACGTGGCACGATCTGCGCCGTTATCCATCCAATCCAACGGATCATATTGAATCTCCCATTTACATCTATACACTCACACCCCTCACCCGAAACCCTAAAACATAAACTCCCTCTCCCCTTTCACAATACCAGCCGTCACCCCTCACCTCCTCTCTCCCACTTTCCCCTGTTTCCGTCCCGATACACCCCCTCCACTGCCCCTTCTCCGCCAATCACGCCGGCGACGCTACTCTCTCTTCTGTGCTATGCTTTAATGGAAAAAGGGCAAATCTCTCTCCTCCATTCACTGTCATCTCAGCCGAAAAAGGAAAAGGAAGAAATCAAACGAATCCCTGTGAATCCGAAACAAACAAATCAAGAATCATGGAATCATTAACGTACATACGCATAGAAGGGAAGAATTTGATGATTCAAGTTTGAATCAAACATAAAACGGGCAGAAACGTGGCGGGTCAATCGAACCCGACCCGATTCGCCAAAAACCCGGGTAACACCTTTCTTCTTTCCAATTCTTTTCTGGTTAAATCGTGAAAATCATGCTCGATTTTGTATTGACTGATATGCTGGACAAATTATGTATAACCATTCCTATTTAGTCTACTTTCTTCTTTGCCTAAAATTGATGCCTAATGATAATGTTTATTCAACGTGGTTATTCTTGACATTCATATGATTTAGTTCTTAAGACCATAATTAAGAAAATATGATTATGTCTTGATTACAATCATTTGTAAAACTCGAATCCTAAAAGCGCCTGTCCGTCCTGGTTAATATAGTGCTAATAATTTTTGTTTTGGACTTGGTATAGCTATCGTGTATGTTGAATTATGCGAATCTCATTAGCGCACATATATACTTACACATGTATATAATCTGTTTCCCTTAGTTTGAAAAGGAATGGTTTCCCTGTTATCATTTTCTGTTTTTAAAACTTGACTGACAAGTTGCTAATCTCTCATTTAAGCTGAACTAATTTAAAATCCATTCTTGCCATGTATAAATGTGAATGTATGGGAAATATAGGTGTGGACACAAGGCCTCCTATTAAATTTGACACCCTGTATTAATACTGAAATATACACACGTCTAGGTGCATATGCTGTTGAATGTAGACAATTAGCTTGGTTGATTTTTAGCTTAATTAATTGGCAATGGAAAGGTATTTGTTCAAGTATTGAAGGATTTTCCTTAGCTAAAGAAATTGACATCTCCTCTCCTTGACTTTAGGAGAACTGAATCTCTCTTCCTTAACTTTAGAAAGATCAAATGTTGGCCCTAATTCTAGCTAACTAAATATTATTTCTCTGATTAAAAGATGATTTTAATTGATATGATTTGAAATTTGAATATTTGCCTTTTAAAGAAAACTGATTGCCCCTCTTTTACACTATAAATACTAGCTCTTTTAACACTAGAAGGGGCAGACTACCTCTTTCTCTCATCTCTTTCTCTACTGGAAAGCAGAGAATGCTTTATAAGTAAGCTCTGTCTCTTATCTCCTTTTGCCTTTTTCCTGTTCTACTTTCACTTGGTTTGTTGGCTTTAAGCAAAAATAAGATATTGGTAGTTTGTTTCAACTGGTCTTAGTAGCTTCATTTCATCATTATCAAGTATTGTTCTCTCATTGAACATTCAAAGGTATGAGTTCATAATCGATTGAATGGCATCCAAATATTAGAATGATATGATTCGTACTATAATATGGAGTTGTACCCATTGTATGCATATGTTGTCTGTGATCTGTGGGCTGCTTTAGGCCACTACTAATCCTTTTGCAGGGATTTAAAATTAATTAGGGATAGCCAAAGGAGCTATACCCCTTTGTTAGTTAATATTGCAGGTGTTCGAATGAGTTAGAGGTAGCCCGAAAGCATTGCTTTTGTTCTGGGTCTATCATGAAGTTTGGAAGAAGTTCGTATATTATTCAAAAGGACTTGTGAATCAAACGAGGACAAAGGCCTCTCTTCTCCTCTTTTCCTATTTTGCTATTTGATTTGTAATTAGAAAGTGAGATATTTATATTTGTATTCGTTAGGATTTACTTGATTTGTATTAATTAAGTACAATAAGACACTTAAGACAAGGTATTATATGCAGTTTGATGTTATGATAATGCTCTTTTTTTTAATGTGTTAAGGGGCTAAAATCGTCATACAAGTTGGAAATAGACTATTTATGCAAAACTATACTTCGGGGAAATGGAAGCAGTATTTAAAAGAGTTAAAACTGAAATGTGAAAGTATTTTAGGCTATTTGTGCAACTCTGGTATGCTGGAAGCTAAAATATTTTCTAAACAGGGTAGAAATGAAAGACAATTTGAAAACTGAACTGTTTTCTCTAAAATCTATGTTCTGGAAACGTAACAGTGCTTTTATTTTGTCAAAAGTGGCTAAAACTGAAAGTCGATTTTAACGCTGGCCTATTTCTGTAAGGGCTAAACTGCGGAATATTTTAAACAAAGGCTGTTTTTTGCAATCCTAAAACTGTGAATCTGTTTTGAAAGAAATCTATACTCAATTCGTTTATTTCTCCAAGTTAATTAATAGCTTGTGGGGAATTTGGGCTTTGGAGGTCAAGCCATTGAAATTATATATTATTTTCTACTTAGAGAATTATAATTCATTTATTATTACTTCCTAAATATCATGTTTACTGCCTACTTAATTATATGTGCGTTTGTCGTTTGTTTATTTCTACTGAAATTCTTTTTTTTTCCAAATTATATATCAACTCATTATTTAATTTGGGCATTTCTATATTTGTATTTGCTTAACACGTTAACATTCTCTCTATGTGTTATATTCTCAACTATATGTATATTCAATTATAAATATATATCTTTCTTATTTCAAATCTAATTATTTTAAACACGACCTCAAATCAAAGTCGCCACCAAAGTTAACGGTACGTGACCATCAATGTCACAATACCATCTTTTAGTGGCGCACATTTTTATATACTAAATATTTTATCCATTTATTTAATTGTTAATTTTAAGTTAATTTTCTTAAGATTTATGGCTATATGCAAAGTATGACTGGAGTAAAGATTGTTTATGTAAAGTAAGTATACTTGTCACTTTTCCGCGTAGAATAGCTAATTTGCAGAATTGGCAGAGATAACCATAAAATTGAGAGAATTGCTAATACGGCCACATTTGAGGAATTAGACAATCTCATGTTGAAATTGTAGATTTAGCCTTTGATTATCAGCATGCCTTTATAATTTGCGGCCCCTTTGAGTTCACTTTTATTCTGTTTCTGCACCATGGCCTACTTTGTGAAATCTATTTAACTTTTGTCTCTTTCACCTAAATTACATTTGACTTAAACCCAATTAGAAATCGGCCGGGGAACCACGTTTTGTGGAACTTAGTAGGTGCCTAACCCCTTCCTTCTAGGTTAACTTGAACACTTACCCGAATCTCTGATTAGTAGACTAACCCCGAGTTAAGATTTTAATTGAATTAGAAATTAATAGGTGACCTAATACGCCTAGAATAATTTATTAGGTGGCGACTCCAAAACTCTAACTCCAAGCGAGTTACCCCAAGTCGAAAATCACTTAACTTACTTTTAAGTGGGTCGCGACAACACAAAAATGACATATAAGCCTGAAAGGATGCCTAGACAACGGATGATGGATTAGCACTTGAATTTGGAGATTATCATAGAACGCACAGATATCACAAGAGATTGCCTAAGTGCTTTATGTAGCAGTCAAGGAAAAGATTTTGATCAAACGACCGATGCTTGTTTAAGCAGAAGATGAGGATTTGAATGTCAACGAAAAGTGATAAAGATGTTGTATAAGGAATAGGTTGTGTTGTGCAACGGAAAGAGGTGTTTGCTTTTGTCGAACACCAAGACCTTGAGTGCATTTGTCATCCTTTCTTGCAAATTTTGTCTGTCATGATGCATATGTTTGTTTCAAAGAGATACTCAACGTCTTTTCATACTTTTCAACCAATTGCTACAATATAGTCCTTGCACCAACTTTTCCTGTTGGATAATATCTTATTGCTAAGCCGCCTAACTCGGTGTAGGTTGCTTGCGTATCATGTGTACTCTTAGATCGTTGCGTCCTATTGTAGTTGTTGTCATGAGAATTCATATTACTCAAATAAAGCCTTCAACTGAAATCGCTCAGTGAAGTTTATCTGCCTGTGCTTTTATATCAAAACAACTTTTTCTGTTGTAAGTGTCTCAAATAACTTCATCGTCTTGCTTTATCTTTGCTAGTGTATAGGGATATGCCTCCAAATGCTTAGGGAGTTCCCAGGTTTATCATATGATAAGAGCTTTGTCATTGTGTCTTTGCCTTCTTTTCAAGTTGAATTGGCTTACCTGTTTTGGTTGTTGTGTGCAAGTCTTTGCTACATCCCTTGCTTTCTAATTCCTTATTGTCTCCCACTAGCTTCTTGACTACCGTTTCGATCATGACAGGAGCAAGTTCGGGAAATACCTTGGATCAAAGTCATGTATTAAAGGTTGTGTGACTGTGTAGGCAGGTGCAATAAAGTAACCCTTGGATATTGGTGTAAAAAGTTCTTAAGGTGAGTTATGTGTATCTCTGAGTTTGACCAACATTTCTCTTGCTTTGTCAATCTTTCTCTCTATGTGCATAGTGCTTGCTGGAACAATTGAGGTACCTGGACAATAAGCCCGCCAATTTTCAATTGAGTGTGGGATTCGGCTAGTGGAGTGTAGTTTCTTTTTGGTTTTTGGTTTGCATCAGGGCGAGGCTTAGGAAGGTATGGTGGTGCATTTCGGTAGTTGGGTTGAGTGTTTGCTGGTATGGTGGATGAGTTGGTGCTGAGATGTGGAATATAGGTCGAGTAGGCTGATTGTTGTAAACGGGATATTCATGTGGTATGTGAGGTTAGGGATAAAATGGTAGCGGCGTTTGATAATGGTGGTTGAAAAGTAGGGTCTTGAATTGTTGCAGCAAAAGAGACTTCATATTTCTTCTTTTTGAAAGGGCTCATATTTCTGGATAACCTTATTAGTAGCTTCTAGTGCAACGGGGATATTGTAGCAAGAGGAGAGGGCTGGTGGGAATTGCTGTTAAAAACTTTCCTATTTTGGAAAATCTCTGACAAGTGCACTTGCTTAACCATATCTTTTACATTGGTATTTAGCTCGAGCCAACATTTTGGTAATAGATTTTTGAGTTTGGTAGTGAGTTAGAGACAGTTTGGACATGTGAAAGGTTTTAGATCTCAAGATTTGGGCATAGAGTAGGGATAGGAGGTGCCTGCCTTGGCAAGATATTGAATTTGGAGAAAGGATTCCTTTAGTGACCTAGAGCAACAGACAAATTCATGCAATGCACATATATCAAATAAGAAATGAATCCTATAATGCGAAGGACCATTTTACGCATGATGATTTGAAAAGTGCTTTGTGTCACATGCATCATTTCGTTTGCTAACAAAATACGGAGCCTAAAAGATAATATTACATTTATTGGGCTTTTGTCACATTGGCTGATATTGAAATAGTGCAAAAGGTGGAAAATATTGCTAGAAGGTTAGATCATGGCCGGGTGAACATCTTTCATGCTTATCCATCTCCAAAAGATTCTTCTTCTTCTTCGGACGAGTCTTCCTCGAACAAGCTTGCCTCCGATGCGTGTCCTTGGAAGATGATATTGTCTGCATTAGTTAAGAGCCGAGATATGTCAAATGTGAAGTTCTTCAACATTTCCCAAGCCTTTAGTCCTTTCTCCTCTATTCCTTTATTTGCCATAGAGTTCATTCCCTCGCTAGCCCATACGCTGATAGACTCTATGCGTTTTGTCAGGAGTTCTACCTTATTGCGCCATTTTCCCTTTTCTTTATTCTTTGCTCCGACCAAACTTTGCTTCTTTGATATCTTCCCTCGTGCCCTTGCCAGTTGTTTGCGTAGCTTCTTGCACTCGGTTTCTAACTCATCAGCACTTCTTTTCCTTTTTGTTATTGCTTTTGGTTGAACTGCCCTTGCTATGTCTTTCTTAAGCCAGTCTGGATAGTCCTGCGTCAAACCTATCTCATCCAACAGTCTCGATTCCCATTCGTTGCCTTTTTTTTCTAAAGTTATAATGCCTTGTGTTTGAACGGTATCACTCCTCCGAGAATATTTGCTTTGAAACTTTTGATGTCTGCAATTTGGGATACAATCTGCTTTCTCCCTGCTTGTCTAAGTTCCCTTAAAAAAGTGTATGGGTAAACTCCTCTAAAGCCCACTAAGATGAGAAACGAGTCCCTTTTCGACCGTATGATCACTGTAATGCTGGGAAAGTAATCAAACATCCATTGTATACTTTCGGATGTCAACTAACAGAACATGTGGTGCCAACCATTGGCAGTTGTTGATTGGTCCCACTTCCCAAGAGCGTTGTCCATGCGGGCGGTATGAGTTAAGATGTAGTTTTCTCTTGGTATGGAATGGAAAGCTTTCTTTGTGCTATCCATCTTTTGCAAATGCTCTATCAGTCAAAGTTGTAAAACCAAATTGCAATCTTCGAAGAAACCAGTGCCCTTCTTGCATCTTTCTAAAGCGTGGTTCATCTCTGCGACGATCATAGGTAACAATGTGTATTTCTTGTTAATGTCTTTAAGTAAGGCATCATCAATTGAAACCATGCAAACATCAACTGGTCCTTTGTGTTGTGGAAACACGACAGTCCCTAAAAAGCTGGTGACAAAAGCAAATACCCTCCGCTCTTGCCAATCTGCCTGGTTAATACGGAAATAGTCTTCGGATTCTTGAAATGCCTCTCTATACCCAAATTTGATGTAGAGGGAAGTTATAGAAATTCCCGATTGCCTTATATTGTCTGTGCATAATTCGGGCTTAAAACCTACCATTTCAAAGAACTCCTCGAGTGTAATGTTCTTAGGCATCAAGACTTCTTCATTTTCAAATGGTGATTGAGTTAACCCGCCTATTTCTTCTAGCAACGGTGTCAACTCTACATTTTCAAAGTGAAAGACTGCTCGGTCTGCATCCCAATAGTGTACTGCTGCTTCTATAATCCCTTTCACTACAGTGTGCTCCATTAGTGAAACCACATTCCCCAACACCATTTTGACTCGGTCTTTTTGATCTATGCTTAGGTTTCCCCACCAATCTCTGCGTAACTGAGGGATTTCAGCGACCATGTCAAATATTCTATTGGCCATGATCTTTTGGAAAAGGTAAAGGACGATAGGAAAAGGGAGAAGAAAAATATCCGAGATTCGCTTTATTGTGAGCAAATGATCAACGTGTTACACATGCTTTTGAAATAATGCAACAGAGAATATGAAGATATGTGTCGTTGTGGGTTGAGAACCCTTTAGACACTTTAGACGGAAGTTGCTAATGGACTTTTGACATGCCAAGGATGTCAAGTCTTTATATAATGCTTAAAGGATAAATGTGTGTTATGTGTCATCCCATCTATCAAGCGGTCATTTCCGCTTCAAATTGGGCTCTTAATGCTATGGTAAGCCTTTGGATAGCATTGAATACAGAATGATTCCATCTATTTATGAATAAACAATCATTTCTGATTCAATTTGGGCTTTTAATGCCTCTTAGGTCACCTTCGTGCCTCTGAATGGTATTGAATACAGAATAATTCTGACTGTCTATGAATAAACAATCATTTCTGATCCAATTTGGGGCTTTTAATGCCTCTTAGGTTACCTTTGTGCCTTTGAATGGCATTGAATACAAAATAATTCCGACTGTTTATGAATAAACCATCATTTCTGATTCAATTTGGGCTTTTAACGCCTATTAGGTAACCTTTGTGTCTTTGAATGGCATTGAATGCAGAACAATACCAATAAACGGTCCATATTTGCATGTTCGATCCCTAAGTGTATGAAAATAGAACATGTTCAACTCTTTGGGGGTAAAAACCCATTCGGATTGTTCGAACAAGTTGGCCTATTGTACTTGAGAGCAAGTCAACTAATGACATGTCATGATGCATGATTCCTAGCGTTGCTACTAAGTAATGAAGTTAGCTAGACCAGGTTTTATTATCCTCCCAAGCAGACAACTCGGGAGCGGGAACGTCTTGAACCAAATAGATTCCAAGTCATTCCCCCTAAAGGAATTTTTATGTGAGGGAAGAGGTGGTTGTAACCACTGTGTTTTCAACGCACGATTGTGAAGTTGCCAGGAGTGGCGGGAGGTATGAGCGGTATGCACAAGTTTAAAAATGTACAAGTTTTGAAAGAAATGCACATATTGTTTTAAAAAAATGCATGAGTTTTGAAAAAGAATGCACATGTTTCCTAAAATGTGTGAATTTTAAAAAAGACGCACATGGTAAAATAATTCACACAATAATTTTGACAAAGAGAAGGAACAAAAGAAAAAAAAAAAAAGAAACAGGTTAGTCCCGGGGTATAAAATAATTATCAAGATAATATAAAAAATGCGAATAAAGTTATAAGTGAAACCATTAAATTAGAGGATTTAACAAACTCATGGAGAATTTGAAAGATCATTGGAGTTAGCGTCGTGAGATATTTTTCTAATCAAGGAGTGGGTTTTTCTAGACAATGTTTCTCCCAAGGGATAACTTGAAAGTTGAAAGTTTGCAAACTGCCAAAAGCTTCCCTATTTGGCTAATTTTGCGAACTTCCCTAAAGTGTACTTTTATGGTGGAACGACCGTGGGGTTCACGCAATCGTTCTTGGTGTGTGAAGTGTAAAAATTCCAGGAGTGGAGGAAATATAAACAAAATAACAACTACAGATAATAAATTAAAAGAAAACGCCAATGAAATAGAAAACTAAACTTCAAACCTGCAAAAGGAAAATAAAGAAATATTAGTCTTGAGAAATAACCGGAAAAAATAAATAAATGCAAAGAATCCCGATTTAAAGTCCGTTACGGTTAGAACCTTGATATCCCAGCAGAGTGGCCATTCTGTCGCATCCTATTTTTCTCCAAACCGGTTAAAGTTCGAAATAGGACTCGACTTAACTCACGGATAAAGAGTAGGAGTCGCCACCTAACATATTTTTTAACTAGGTGTATTAGGACACCTACTTTTGTTTATAGTTAATTTTATAATTAACTCCGAAATTAGTCTACGAACCAGAAATTCTAGGTAAGGATTCAAGTTAACCCGAAGGAAAGGGGTTAGGCATGTCTCAGGCCCCACCAAATGTGGTTACCGGCCGGACAATATAATTGGGATTCTAAGTAATTAAAAGTAAATAAGAAAATAAAATAACTAACTAAAATAGACGAATAATTGAATGGCTATGATGATATGTATATAATAATTAAAATTTCAATAAAAAAGATTCAAATTCACTAATTGGCTTCTTCCTTAGCGATCTTCAACTGAAGATACCTCGCAAAATAAATTAGTTAGTACATCAAAAATGAATTAATAAACAATAAGACAAAAATAAAATAATGCAATAATAAGTTGAATTTGAGTCGTTTCTGGAGCGCTGTCTTTTAACTTATGCAAATGTACCTCGCAAATAATACAATTGATTAGTTTGATAACATGAAAATAATAATAATAATAATAATAATAATAATAATAACAATAATAATAATAGTAATAAAATATTAAGAATAGTAATGATGGTAATAGTAATAATAATCATAATGTTAGTAACAATAACAATAATAGTAATAATAAGAGTGTTACTAATAATAATAATAAAAAATATTAGCAATGATAATAGTAATAAAATAATAGTAATAATAAGAATAATGAAAATGTTAGTGATAGCAATAATAATAACAATAATAGTAACGGTAATAATAAAAGGTTCTTTTCTTCTAATTGTTTCCTTCAAAAATAGATCGTCTTCCGTCCAAATTTACCTCGCAAAAAATATAAAGAAAATGAGTTAGTATTGTAATTTATAGTAATATTAGTATAAAATAATAGTAATAATAATGATAAAATAAAATAAAAGAAAATTGATTTTATAAAAGTGTAGGCTCAAGTTTGTATGAATCGGGTAGAGATTAGGGACGTCGGTACGGCTGCAAACACGGAGGACCTCCGCTTGTCATGCCAAGCACCGATCCCACCACTCCATCGCCGGCTTGTTTTGCAATAAAGCTCATACATGTCATCATCGCCTATTTGTTTTTAGGGACACGAGGTAATATAGCCACATTTAAGTATATAATATATGAGTAGAGGATAACACACGTAAATGCATGTCTTTTAATGCAAATTATGCACAAACAGTCAAATTGCACCCTTAAGTTCAAATATAGCTAATTTTAAAAAAAGGAGGGACAAAATTGGGTGTCAACAAGTAGCAGGATGTACACAACTCTTACACTTACCTTGAATGAGATAGAGAGATCTTTTTTGATAGACCGACTCAAGAAAAAATATTTTGTAGACAGATTTGGAGAAAGTAAAAAAAAAATAATGAGTACTTTGTTTATCTTTATTTGCTTTTCTATCTTATTTTCTCTTATGTATTATTTTCGTTAGACATCTGATTTTGTTTGTATCAACGTCTTAATTTATCTAATATTTTTTTCAGTACTAAAATTTTTTTATTTCCTTCATACCAATTAAATTGAAAAAAAGATGTGAGACCGTGCGCTATGCCGGTTAACTAGATTCAGTTTGGAGCATGTGGTTACTAAAGAATATTTAACTAAAAGACCTCCAAAAAAACTTGTCTAACTAAATGACCTCCTCTTTTTCTTTTTGACTTATTTTTATGGGAAAAAATCTTAAGTGTGGTTAAGTGGGGGTTGGGGGCCTAATTAGCAATAGAAAAACTTGTGGGTGGTTTTGAAACTTGTGGGAAAGTATATAATTCACCCAAAAATGGGTTTTTTTTTCCGGGTCAAAAATAAAACGGGTCTTGCACCATTTCTTCATCCTCTCTTCCAATTTTTTCGAAACCCTTTCATCTTCTTCCATAATTTTTTGCCTCCCCCATCCCCCCGCCATATCCAACACGTCATCTTCTTCGAAAACGGGTCAAAAATGGGTTTTTTTCTGGTCAAAAACAAAAACGGGTCTTGCACCATTTCTTCATCCTCTCTTCCAATTTTTTCGAAACCCTTTCATCTTCTACCATAATTATTTGCCTCCTCCACCCCTCCCCTCCCCGCCATATCCAACACGTCGTTTCGGTTCAAAAGCTTTCTAATTTTTTTTTAGGAAAAGCTTTAATTTTTTGATTTTGAAGGTGTTTTGTGACTATATTGGCTTGGGTTTAGCTCTTTCGAGGTATGCACTGTGTTTTCTTCAACTAATAAGCTTCAAAAGCTCTGTTTTGTTGCCTTGACGGTGCTCCATTAAAGGTCTGATTTTCAGATCTGTGGTTTTCAGATCTGCTGTAACAATTTATCATCAACTAGTCCGAGTCGATTGTAGACCTTATCACAATTAATAGACCATTGATGGGAGCTATGCAGTGGTGGATGCTAATTTCTTGGATCAATGGGTGGAGATGGCAACATGTTGGTTTGACATTCCAAGACAAATGAAATTATTACTTATCTTCGCAACACCTTTAAGAAAATAATATAGAAAGCGAGATGGACGTTGATAATGCTATTTATTTTATATTTTGTTTTCTTCTTCTTTCCAATTCATTATTTCGAAATTTTTCTATTTTGAAGGGTGTTTTGTCACTACTTTGGCTTCGGTGTAGCTCCTTCGAGATATGCGTTGTATTTTCTTCATCTAATAAGTTTCAAAAGATCTTTTGTGTTGCTTTGACGTTGCTCCATTAGAGGTTTGATTTTCAGATCTGCTGTAACAGTTCATCGACCAATCCTGTCAATGATTGACTTTACTTATTACAATTAATAGACCAATGATAGGCAATTATGCAGCAGGGGATACTGATTTTTTAGATCAATTTGTGGAGGTGGCAACATATTGACTTGATATTCAAAGACAAGTGAAATTATCACTAACTGTTGCATTAGAAAAATAATATTGAAAGCGAGATGGATGTTGATAGGGCTATTTAGTCATGCTTGAATTGTTGCTTTAAGTTATAAAATGTCAGTTGATCGATTGAAGATTAACGTATTGAATAATCGATCAAGAAGAAAACTACATCACCCTTACAACTTTTTCAAGAGTCTCTATATAATCTTGTATCTTTTATGTATCAAAAAGAATTTTAAGTAATGAAAGCTTTAAAATTATTGTTTTGATTTATACAAATTTTGTGTGCTTTCATTTACTTGGCTTGCGCAAATATTTAATCCACATAATGTAATACCTTTCATTAAAATTCCTAAATCGAAATTGAACGATACTCAACCAAAAAATCCTTATACTTAATCAATAATCCACTACTCAATTTATTATTTAATGACCATCACGAAGATAGTTGATTATGAAACACAGTGGTTGATAGTATTTAACAAGTGGTTTACACTCATGCAGTAAACGGTCGATTATCAACTATTAAAAAATATATTTGATTTAAAATATTTAGCATTAAGTCAATAAATAAGCAACATCTTAAATACTCAATTTTGGTCCATTATAATATCTCATCAATTTAACTTTGATGTATTTACAAACTAAGTTAAATACTAATTCAATAAAAAGTCTATGCACAACATGGTTGTAGTCAATTGTACACCTCTCGCTCAGGTGATGTGTTGTTGTTGTTGTTGTTGTTGTTGTTGTTGTTGTTGTTGTTGTTGTTAATATTATTATCGTTGAGAATATAACACGCACGCGTTGGCATTTAAACTGATAACCCACGTCAAGTATACAAACAACCAAAATATATTCAATGTGTCATAACATAGTACAGTACACTTTCTAAAATTACTATGATTTCTATAAAAGTTGATAATCAACTATATAGGAGTGACAATCATCACTGCTAAACTTAATTTAATATGACTGAGACAACACATTTTTTAATAAAATAATTATTACATCAGATTCATCTCCATATTCATCCGGATTGTAGTTTGGGCTCTAGGGTTAAGGTAGATCATTTAGACATTTATAGACTAAACTAATTGGAAGATGCGAATCAACCTCAATTTGGTCTATTGTAGACTTATTGAAAAGCGGAGCATTGAAGATTTACCGTTCAGGATATTACCACGTGCGCGTTTGGCATTTAGGGTTTATGATATTTGGGGTTTTGGGTCTAGGGTCCACGGACTTGGGGTTTGGGGTTTGGGCTCTAGGGTTAAGGTATATCATTTTGGCTTGTGGGTATATTATCAACGATCCGAAATTACACTATTTTTGATTGTCAACATTGTTCAGGTTGATATTATACGCTCATGATTATGCTTAAAATAATATAAAAACCCTATATTAAACACTAGTAAGGGGTAATTTAGTAATCTACGAACTAGGAAACTACTCACATGATAATTTTGTTGCATAATGTACCTAAATGATGTTCTCTTCTTTAATTTGTAGGAAAAGAAAGAAAATCGGACTATTCTAATCTCTGAAATGCACAAGATACGACATATCAAGAAAGATAAAAAGGGCGGAGAAGCCTGGGTCGAGCCTCGCGCAAAAGAGACCTGGGTAAGTTATTAAATTCAAACTTTTTCCGCGCCAATCCTTTAACGTTTATACTTCATATTTGTACCGTTGATATATTTCTGTTTTTCAGGAAAGAGCTACAAAGGCCGTTGAAGACTGGACCGCGACTCAACAATCTGAATGCGGAAGCAGTACCCCAGCACCCCTAACGCTCGAGCAAGAAACCAATTTATGGTTGGAAGCGGTCGGAGGGGTGAAGAAGGGGTCCGCATATGGCCTTGCAACTCTGTATTCATCTGGCAAGCATAAATCGAACTATTTGGGCTCGTGTTCTACTGCTCCTTCAAGCTCTGCTGATCCTGGAGAAATGACTCGGATGAAAGAGGAGATCGAAGAGCTGAAGAGACAAAATGAAGCTATGCGCTTAGCACAGGAGGCTCATCAAAGAGAAATGCATGAAATGATGCAACAAATCCTCATTAACCAAAAAAAGGGCAAAGGAAAGCGAAAGAGCAGACGTCGACACCGTTCGTCGTCTGAGTCCGAGTCTGTCGTCTGAGTCCGAGTCTAGTTCGAGTTCTAGCCAGTAGTAGTGATAGTTGAACCTTAAACTGTTTGTTAAGTTTGTTTGATAATTGTAACACTAGAACTAATGTTGAAAGACTTGTTTCTATTGTTTGGCTTTGTTAGCCTTGTTGAATATCGTTTATGAATGTGTTTTGTCTGGGTTTTCTGCGTGTTGCTGAATTTACAGGTGGTGTAGGGCTAATTTCAGATTTTATGTTGCAGGTTTTTACAGGTTTTCGACCGAAATTCGGTCGATAGCCCTTCGGCCGAAATTCGGTCGAACGTCGACCGACATTCGTCCGACTTTCGGTCGAAGAACATGTCACTTTAAGAAAATATGGTCCATGTTCTTCGACCGAAAGTCGATCGAATGTCGGTCGATGTTCGACCGAATTTCGGTCGAAGGGCTATTTTCGACCTTATTTGGGTCGAACACCTAAATCGGTCGAAGATCGGTCGATATGTCGACCGTTGTTCGACCGATTTGGCGGTCGAAAATCCCTGTTTTTTTAATAGTGAATTATGCGGATTAAAAACACTAGAGAACTAAAAGTACCAACTCAATCAAGGTGTGCCATGTGGTTGTTCTACGTCATAGCTGAAAATGGATATCATAGCACATTAATAAGAGTTCGGGTGGCCATGGGCTAATCACAGGTATCTCTTACAAAATTTTGGAGGAGACAAATTGAAAGAGAGAGAAATGGACAGATTGGGTAGTCGAAGAAGATTAATTGGAGCGGAAGAGATAAGAGAGAGATTGGAGCTAAAAAGAAAAAAATATCTTATTAAGTTTAGGAAAAGAAAAAAAAATTCAAAAGATTGGTAATATGCTCTAGCACGTCAATAGTACCTGATGTTACAGAAAAATAATACACAGGTAGTGTAATTAATGGAGTAGTATATTACATTACTAAAAGCATGTGGAATCCCATATTAATGAGTATGTAATTTTAAAAGTATCAATAATTAAGTTGTAAAATAAAAATAAAAATAAAGACTAAGTTGCTTAAATGATAGATGTTGATTTCATTTAGTTAAAAAATTAAGGAAAACTAATTAAAGAGGAAAATGTAAAAAGTTAAAGAGTACAATTAGCTCAAATGATGCAAAACTTACTTCATATAACTCAAAAACTGATATCTTGTTACTCTAAAACTCTTCAAAATGCATTGAGAATACATAAAAGGAAAAACATAAGAGGCAATGTACGAAAATAATATATATATATATATATATATATATATATATATATATATATATATATATATATATATATATATATATATATATATATCCTAAAGCAAAAGGTGAACGACCATTTTACCCCGTAGCAAAGCTTTTTTTAAGTACTCTCTTGTATAAGAAGTCAATACACAATTAA
Source organism: Petunia x hybrida (assembly GCA_037355625.1). Classification (NCBI taxonomy): domain Eukaryota; kingdom Viridiplantae; phylum Streptophyta; class Magnoliopsida; order Solanales; family Solanaceae; genus Petunia; species Petunia x hybrida. Next base: position 485,758 of record JBBBVM010000958.1, on the reverse strand, counting down.
ATATCTATATTATAAATATAACAAAAAATAAAAGAGTAAATTTATAATAATTATATAATAGTTAGGATTCTATTTAAGGCACCGTGTTGAGTAGGGATTTGAATAGAAAGTCTATTTTGAGGCTCAATGTTGCTGGACTCTACTCCTCTCCTCGGGGCTCGCTCTGCTCTATGCCCAAAAGCTTCAACTCAATCACCTTTTGCTTTAGAAGATTCATGCTTTTATAATAACTAGTTACTCAAAACGTGCGTTGCACATAGATATTATGTGGTTTATTGTAATATAGTGTCCACAAATGATGTGTTTTACAAAATACATATCATCAAAATAAAAGGGTTACACCTTAATTTGCACGCGTGCATGTACACCTTAATAGTTTATAAGATACATACATATTCGAGAAACGTCTGTTGTAACAAATTACATATAGATTATAAGTTCTATTAAAAATCAAAATATACTAAAATGGGTGTTTGCCTGACAAAGGAAGTAATTGAGTGGCGGTGAAACTCTAACGATCAAGTATTCAAGTGAAAAGATGTGTTGAAAGACGTACGATAATTGTTTATGTGGGTAAGAAAATAGCTTAGATTAAATTAGGACTATCAAAACCTACTCTGATTAGTGATTACTCAGTTTGTATAGGAAAGAAGAGCTGTACATATTCACTGGGTGAAGAACTATTAAGGAAGACTGATTTTTTCTAATAGTTGTTGAACACAAGCGGCAACATGGTTTCAAGTTTCAGAGAAACATAAAACTCAATGTATGAACTAAAAAGGCTTATCTAAGAAGAGATTGATCCCTCATCCCAGACTAATTTAAACAGAAAATATGTAAGACTACTTTGCATAAGAAGAATCAAGAGGATGGCAATTAAAGTTCTTACTACACATGAAGTATTTTGATTTTTATAGGGAGTTGTTTCACTTGGACTTTTAATTTGTTTAAGTCAAATTTCATACGAAAATATTATAGAGACAACACTTCTAAGGAATCCACTCAATTTGACTAATAGGACGACTAATGCAGAATAAGAACATGTAAGAAAACATAAAGTTAAATTGAAATTCAACTCTAAGAAATCCACTCAAACATATATAGTGTGTCGGAATATGCAGCAACATTGAATATTTCAAAATTAATGTACACAAGGAATAGGCGATTTGCCGTTAGTACAAGAGGAAGTCCTGCCTGAACATATTTCGCCTTCTGGTAATAGCAACAACAAGATATGCAGATAGAAACAGGGATGGTTACATCCTATTTAAAATGAAACATAGTTAGAAAAAAGAAAGAGGAGAGGAACACTCACAGTAATTGGACGCGTGCAGACAAACAGGGAACATTTGCGAGGGAATGCAGGGCGAATAAATTTTGACGATAAAGTAGTTAGTATGGTGTAAATGCAATACACTGTATATGTAACCATAGGATGAAACGGCGGTACATGGAGGCACTCATTGAGTAGAGGCAGTTCAATGTAAATAGCAGTCTGAACAGTAGCGTCTGTTTGTTTTGGAGGCCAAAATATGCATTTTTTTTAAATCCAAAGCTATACTTATGTTCAGGGGTATTTGGTAAAATGACTTTTGGTTTTTCTAGGACATGCTTTTATAGTGATATGATATGATGATATGATAATGATGATATGATATGATATATGAGACTATGTGAAACAATAATCCAAACATGCATGTAATTAAGGGTCATCTTTTTAGGCAATGTTATGCCTGCTTCCTGTTACGATCTACAACCTTTACCAGAAAGCCATAAGCCATTTTTGTAGAGGAACGAGACAAGAAAACAGGTTCATGATGTTTCTCCATCGCAGGTACTATGTGAAAGCGGCGTAGGACTTCGGCAACCACGGTTTTAATCTGCAGTAAAGCAATCTCTTTGCCTAAACAAATTCTTGGACCTCCATGAAATACTGGATATGTGAAGGAGTCTTTAGCTACAAAATTCATGAATTCCCCTCCATTCTCATCATCTTTCTTCATCATAAGCCACCTCTCGGGGTGAAACTCTGGCCAATCGGAACCCCATAACTCCGACGACCTCCCCATTGCATAAGTATGATAAACGATAGTTGCCCCTTTTTCCACCTTTGTACCATCAGGGAACACAACGTCCTCTATAGCTTCCCTTGCATTAACAGAGACTGGAGGGTGAAGTCTTAAGCTTTCAAAAATTGAAGCATGGGTATAAATCATGTCCTTAATATCGTTTCTCTCTCTGACTTCTTTAACAATTATATCTTCTACAGTTGGGTTTTTCGAAACAGACCAAAAATACCATGTTAAAGCTGCAAAAACAGTCTCCACACCCCCAAGAATAAAGTTTAAGGAGGTATCAATGAGCATCTCAATATCCTCTTGATCTTCGCGATTCATTAATCCAGATATGTAGTCATGATCATCGCTGCTTACAAATAAACGAGCTTCCTTTTTCCTCCTTATTATTTCTCTAAGAAATTCTCTTATTTCGTAGATATCCATTCTAAATCTCTTTTCAGACCCTACGTTGAAAAATCTTTTGATTTTCCATAAAGGGGATACAAATCTCGTCAAGCTGATATCAACAGCAGAATCAAAAGAATCAGCGAATTTTGTTAGTGGGAGATTAGGCGAATTAGATAAATAGGCCAAGTCATGTCCTAGTCCAATTCGAAATACAATATCAAACGTTAATCTCCGGATAATGTCCTGAAAATCAATAATCGTATTATTAACAGCTGCTAAGGATAGAAGGGGAATGAGACGATTGGATAATTCATCCTCAGTGGCTAACTTGACAAGCTTATGGAATGTTCTTGAATTGACTTCATGGCTAAACGAATTTCTAAAATTTCTCCAATCTTGGCCGTCCGCTAGGAAGAAGTTTTGTCGGAACAAGTCTAGAAAAATGAGACGAAAGTGTCTAGTTTTGTGGTAGATATGAAAGCGAGTCTTGAGAATGTGCTGAACGTTGGCTGGATTTGACGTGACGATGTGAGGGCGGCGGAGAGGGAGACGGAGGAAGAAGGTGAATTGTTAACAACCTCAGCCATCCATTGTGTTGTTCGGTTTCCGTTTCTTAGGATTTCCAGAAGGTGGCCAAGAAATGGATAGGATCTTGGAAAAGTTTCGAGATCATTATGATCATATTTTTTGGAATTTTTCTGACGTACGTTATTTGTGAAGTATGACCCAAAGTAGACGAGAGTGATAAAAAGTAAAGCTGGTAGGACCAACATCCAATAAAAACCAAAAACATATTCGTCAGCCATTGTTAGCTGAAATAAACAACAGTGATGATGATGATGATGTTGATGATGTTATTGATATATTTATATATTTAGGTAGAGAAAAAGAACTTGGTACTGCAGGAGTACATATTTGTTTTGAGATTTATGGGTACAAACCACTAGCTATTAGTTGACTTATATAATCGCTAATTGATGGAAACCTCTGTGCTGAGGTTGACCCATAAGCTCGCCCGGCCAAGTTTGTTCTGTTTGGACTGATTACCTCGCAGAAATGACGGTAAAAACTTAAGAATTTAAGTTCTATGCATAGAGTAAATTAATTAAAGGGAAATCTACCCAAAAGAGAACTTGGAAAGATTTATTTTCAACAAATACCATAAAAAGTTTTTAAATTTTGGTTATACCATATTTATAAAGGTTTTACCACTTTTAAATTTTTATTTTCTAATATACCAATTGGTTTCCTACTTTTACTCCAATTAAATTTGAACTCCCATTAAAAGATGATTTTATCTAGCATAGTGTTTATCACATTTCTAATGGCTTATCTCTCCTTCGTCAACCCACGCCTCCACCCCCCTCCCCAACGCCAATTCGTTGTCCATTTTGCTTAGTACCAAAAACTAACTTTGAGTAGTGTTTCTTAATGCAAATAAATAGTATATACATATATTATATACCACATATAATATTCCGACATATGATATATTCTAATATATATATATATAATAGGATTATAAATATACTACTGTATATACTATATTTGGATATAATATATCTTATATATTATAGACCAATATATGGTATATTCCCAATGATTCAATCATAAAATGGGTTTTATGTTAATATACTAATATATGTTATATAATTATTAATATACTAAACTATCTTTCGATATATAGTATACCAGATGATTTACTTATAAAATAGTACTATATATTATTTTTAAATCATAGTATATGTTAAAGGTAGAGTAATAAGCCAGGCAAAGATATTTCAATGGTATATTTTTAAAATTTCATGTTATATAATTTATTAATGAACAAACTATATGGACAATAATTGATATTGAAAATTTTAGAAGAAGATACGAAGCCAAAGGGGAGGGAGTGTTTTTAGGGAATGATCATCATTCATCCATAGAATTCGTGAATCTTGATAATAGTGGATAGAGATTAGGGAGGAATAAATAGAATAATGGTATATTTGTGATTTAATTTATGGTACCATATATGAGTGGTACTCAATGAAATTGAATCTTAAAGAGTATGTAGTTATGAAAAAATCCTATTTTTTTACACGATCAAGTAATTTTAAAGGTAATTATATATTTATTCTTTTAGTTTTACTTTATCCTTTTTTCTTCCATAGCCCAACCCTTACCACCGTCTTCCCGTGCCCCAGCCAACCTCCTCCCCTGGCCTCTACCCCTTGCTCTTCTTCTTTGTCTCCTCTTTTTTCTTTAAGACATCAAAGAATTCATTCCCCTCTTTCCATTAAACAACATAAAGTAAGTTTTATCTTTTCCCATATAATTGTAATTTACATTACATACAAAGAGACCAATTGAATCTTTATATGGTGAAGAAAAAGCAAAAAAGATGGATGAATATGAGCAAAGTCAAACATCAACATGTTGTACTCTTCGTCGGACCTTTCCAACATATTCGATCTGTGGAGCAAATTAAATCTTCGCAATGTTATAATTGAACGTATTTGAGTTTCCGACATTATTTTGATAATTTTATCAATTTTTTATAGTCTATTATTACCATAAACGATTCTTCCGAATCTCAAACGTTGCCAACTTTCCTGATAATATTGTAAGAAAGTGATATTTCAATGGCAGAAACATTGTCAACTTTGTGATTTTATTGTATGAATTGTTGCAATTCTAGTTTTCAATTCTCACCTTTCTCTATGAACAAAGGTCTCAAGAGATATGGGGGCTAAAATAAAAAAATTTGTGTTTAATAAATTTTAAGAAAAGAGAAAAAGAAAAAGAAAAAATTGTTAACCTGTTATAGCAGGTCAATATTACTTGGTGTAAAAATTTTGTACACCAACGATACGTCAAACTTAAACTCAAAACATAATCATATTTTACACCCAACCATATCAACTAAATCATATTTAAGTGATTTAATTAATAAAGAATTTTTATTAATTAATCATGATTGAGTAAGATTAGTATTTTTGTAAACAAATGGCATGTATTTATTGGTTGGGTATAAACACGTACTTACAGGTAAATTGACACTAGGTAGCTAGTTTTAGGGTGATAGACAAATAATTACTTTTTAAGTTGCTAAAGATGAGAGTTAAAAAAAAGGACCTGATACGGTGCAAAACAACCTGAAGCGGTGCTGAAACAACCTGAAACAGTGTTGAAACAGCATAGATAAAGGGTAGATACAACGAGATACAGTTTGATACGAGCAAAAAATAGTGCAGATACAGCTGAAACAGTCTTAAATAGCTAGTGAAAAAGTTTGAAACAAAATGTAAAAAATATTGTGAAACAATGCAAAAAAGGTGAATTGTATAGAAACAATGAGAAACAACGCACAAACTGGATGAAACAATCTATAAACAGCTAGATACAGTCTATAAATAGTTAGATAGTACAAAACAATGCAAATACAGCAAGATACGGCAAAATACAATGATATATGAGGTTGTTGGTAGTTGAGAAACATCGAGATACAATGAGACACAACGAGATACGGTGAAGATGGGAGGAGGAAAAGTGAAATTGGGGGAAATGGTGGAAGGAAAAGTAAAATTGAGGGAAATGGGAGGAGGAAAAGTGACATTGGGGGAAATAGGAGGAAGAGTGTAAGGGTTTACTATGTTATGGGAAATATTGCTATGTTTTGTAATTAACTTTTCCTTTCCTCTATGTTGGATAATTTTGCTAAAATATTTCTATGTTTTGTAAGTAACTTCTAAAACTTGTACATTTTATGTAAGAATCCCCAAAAAAATTAGAAAAACAGGGACTATATAAATATAGAGACTTTTTTTTTTCAAGAATAACCACTAAAACATCAAGCAAATTTGCTAAATTTAAACTAACTTCCATGAACATTTACTAGAATATAGTTAAAAGTTTCAAAAAAAAAAAATTATGGGACTTCATATTTTACAGTCGTAGGAACATTTCATGTAATTTTAAGCAAATCTTCAGGAAATTATTTGGAATTTTCTATATTTAGTTCAAAGTTCCAGAATAATTTGATTTCCAAAACTTTTACGGGCTATTTATCAAAAAAAAATTTTTTTTTTTAAGTTGTGAATATTCTTGATGGATGTTTCTCGTTCATCACCCTAAAAACTAGAAAGTGGCTACATGATTAAATATTAGGAATAATTATGCAAGAAGACAATCTAAATAGCTAAATTATACATTTTATCGATACTTTAAACAAATTACAATACATAACAACACTTTCCACTCTATTACCCTACATATACAAATTTTCATTTCTCTCTCTCTCTAACACAAAATCCTAAGTTTTTTCTCTCTTTTTCTCCCCTCCTCCACCCGCCCACCAGCCGATCGGAATCTTCTCTGACGATCAGATCTGTCTCCACTGATTGGAGACACATGGAGCGCTGCTGCTGGTCTTCTTTCATGCTCTGATCATTGCTGCAATGTAGCGACGCTGCTCCTTAGTAGTGGCGCTTCTTCTCTGCAGCGGCGCCGCTCCGATCTGGTTTTTTCCTGCGGCGCTACTGTTTGTGCTTTCCGGCAGCACTACTACAGCTCTAATCTGCTCCTTTTTTTTCTTTAGTATGTGTATATATGTTTATGTGTTAACTATAACTTTATATTTATTTTGTATATAGATACGTATATCTTTGTATTTTTCGTATATAAATGTTTATATTCATTTTTGTATATGTATATGTGTTGTATATATGTGTATGTTGTTGTATGCTTGTGTATGTGTATGTCTAGAGTAGAAAAGTTATGTGTATATTTTTTTGCATATCTTTGTATGTTTTGTGTATTTTTGTATGCTTGGTTGTATGTAGTTTCAAAACATTAATTTTTAGAAAGTTTCAATGTATATATGTGTATTTTTGTATGTTTCGTTTTGTGGATCCATTTTTTAAAAAAAAGATCCGGCAGCATTGAGTGGTGGCAGCAGTACCATTGGGCAATGATGGATGGGGAAGTTAGGAAAAAGGAGATAAAACCCTAATTAGTATGTGTTAGTTGAAACTTATATATCTAGGATAATAAAAGTATTAATATGTTTCCTAAATTGTATACTATCGATATTTATGTAATTTTCAGGTAGGATTATGTATTTATGTAAATCTCCCTCAATATTAAGCTACTCTTAGGGTGGAAACTTACCATTTGGCCAGTATTTGATAATATATTTAAAGTTTAGTCACAAATTAAAAAGTAAGCAGAAATTCGCTTTCTTCTCCACAAGTTGAGTTTTCCTTTTCAAACTTATAGGACATTATTTCATTAAGCTCAGTTCGTCAAAACATTCAACATACTATGTCTTTATTAAATTCAGTTCTTTCATTTCAAAACTTTAGAACATTGTGTCTACAAGTTCAGTAGTGGCTATCTGTGCACTTCGACCTATTTTAGGTTGTTCCTGTACTTGGTTATACTGGTAAACTCTTAAACAGAGATCCAGAGAGTGGCTCTTGGTAAAATTTGTCCCTAATCGTCATTCATGAGACGTTCACAATGTTTAAGCGTAACGTTTAGTTTAGTATGTACAGCATCATCATTAAATATGTTGGAATTTTATATTAGAGTTGACCGAGAAAAAATATTTGGATTATAATCCTAGGCTAACATTTAGTTTCAAAATTATTCTAAGATGAAGACGTGCAACCACATTTTGTTTAAATATGGCAAATTACTTTCAGATAATGTTGTGACAGAAAAGAGAAATAGAAGGGTACCATAAGTCAACATTCGCAACGACAACAAAAAGGAAATTGCTATATATATAGGAGGCAAAACGTTAAAAGCTAGTGTATATGACACAATAATTGAAGTACTTGCGATTGAATTTGAATGAATACAAAAGGTCCGTATTTGCTCAATTGATATTTGTTCCATTAATTATCAATATATGCTTGAATTATTGTCGGGTGGATAAATGTACCTAAAAGGCTAAGATTGCATTATCTGCTTTTGATTAAAATCCTATTAATAGTAAGTTAATAACAATAATAAAAATAACTATATGCTTGGATCATTGTCAGGTGGATAAATGTATCTAAAAGGCTAAGATTGCATTATCTGCTTTTGGTTAAAATCCTATTAATAGGAAGTTAATAACAATAATAAAATAATTATATTTTAATTGCCCATGAACCCCTCAATTCTACCTCCTTGTAGTTTTTTACAGTTTGTCTCCTTCCAAGTAATTTTGTCGGGTATATGCCTTATAAAAAAGATATTAAGCATATAAGTTCGTGATGCAATTGAGTATAGGTGTTCTTTGGATTTAATCAATAACAATAACAACATAATCATTGTTATTCCACAAATAGACCATGTGGAGAGTAAGACTTGTATTAAATTTATAGTCATAGATTTATATGCAAAATGTGAAACGACCTCGGTTAGTCGTTTCGAGAGATAGGACTCCGATTTGCATGTTAATAATTTTAAAATCTTCATAAGGTCCATTGGGACTAATCCATAAAAATTGAGCTAAATCAGAGCTCGTTTGGTAGGCATCGGAAGAAGGTTTCAGTTTTTATTGTCGATAAATATTGAAAAGAGATTTTCGAGCTCGGTTTTGGCGAACGAGCTCCGATTCGAAATACGAAAGCGCTGTTAGGTTCATATGATTATTTGTGACTTTTGTGATTATTCGAAAGTGAATTTCGATGTTGTACGTTCGGCTAGTTTCCGCTAAAATGCCGAAAGTTAAATAATTTGACCCTTTTCCATTTAATTTATATTTTGGTATAACTTGTGTGCAAAGGTTGGAATTATTTTGAATAATGTAAGGTACCGTTTTAATTTTCGTTAAGAAAAGAAAATAAAAGAAAAGAAAAGAAAATAAAAGGAAAAAGGAAAAGAAAAGACAAAAGAAAAGAAAGAGAAAGAAATTTGAGGCGGTGGGTCCTTAGGTTCATAGCTAAGGATGATCAGAAATATGGAAATGAAAGGAAAAACGTGAACTGTGAGGAGAAACGCAGCAAATGAAAAACGCCAGAAAATGAGAAAATTGTCGGGGAAAGATAGAATTTTCACCCCAAAACATTCAGGTAATGATCTTAATGCATTATTTTAGTTTATTACGTGTGTTTGAATATATTTTGACGGTAAAAATTGGGATGTTCGACATCGTTTTAATAAGCTCAACTGATAGTTTAAAGGGTCAATTGGACCCCGATAGTGGAATTAATCATATATTCGTACTCAATGAGTTATGGGCAACATAAAAATGTAATTTATTTAGGGTTTGGTTATGTGACCTTAAGCCCTGTACATAGGTCTGGCCTACGTATTGCGTATGCGAATAGGGCATTAGGTTCCTAACTGGATTGCCCTAAGACGTAAGGAATAAAGCCGTTAGCCTTATGTGATATATTTTTCTGCTTATTGAACACAGTGAGATTATTTGGCAATGAATCCAAAGGACAAAGCGGTTATTGAGTGGTTATGCTAACTTTATAACAAGGTAAGTGTTTATATCCATTTCTTTGGAAGCACCTGGCCTCGTGGATATTCTACCACGTGTTCCTTACGTGTATAACTGCCGATAGGCGCACTCATTACACCTTAGCTTTGTATTTACATTGTATATTATATATTATATATTATGTCCTGTTGTTGGTATTGCATTGAGGATCTGAGTATTGTACTCTGGCTGTGAGTTGGCATCTACTTCCCGGCTGTCGATGAGAGTCCCGCGCTGGTGAAGGGTTATCATTGCATCATATTGAGGGTAGGAGGATTCTGCCCTAGGAGCAGGAGGATTCCGCTCCATTGCATCATATTGAGGGGTAGGAGGATTCCGCCCCAGGAGCAGGAGGATTCCGCTCCATTGCATCATATTGAGGGTAGGAGGATTCCGCCCCAGGAGCAGGAGGATTCTGCTCTATTGCATCATATAGAGGGGTAGGAGGATTCCGCGCCAGGAGCAGGAGGATTCCGCTCCATTGCATCATATTGATGGTAGGAGGATTCCGCCCTAGGAGCAGGAGGATTCCGCTCCATTGCATCATATTGAGGGTGGGAGGATTCCGCTTTGGAGTAGGAGGATTCCGCTCCATTCATTTGACACATATGACCCTTTGCATCATATTTCATTTCATCTCATTTTATTTCATTTCATTTCATACCATTGTGTGGAATTGTGGTACATAACTATTGTTCTGCTTATACGTGCATTGCTTATTTGTTGATATGTTTCTGGCTCGTATTCCTGGTTGAGTTTATGGTTTCATACGTGTTTCCGATTATTACATGGCTCTACCTTTTTATAATTTAAATAAGAGGAATTTGGTTTATATGTTTCTTCTCCCTGGCTAGCTATCCGATTCTTTGAGGTGGCTAGTCTGTCCCACTTATTGTGTCCTTTTGACTTACCCTTGTTTGTTGTTTGTTTCTTGTCTATCTATTTCGTTTCGGCAGGTTCGCTTCAGGATTGAGTTCGCCACATTGTGAAGGAGCAAAGACGACTTCAGCTGTCAGGGTGAGCCAGCTTTTATTCCGGCTGGCCACCAGTTTATCGTTTATTATTTCAGTTGTATTTTGCTCCCTTCAGGAGATATCTGTCTTCTTTTGTACTCTTAGATGTCTAGTCTGGATAGCCTTAAACCTAGTATATTGGGTAGTCAGCTGTAATTTCTTTTGTACAGCTTAGAGGTATCAGTATGTCTGTGTTTTTTTAAGTCTTGTCCTTATATATGAATTGTTATATTTATTTTCCTAATTTAATTAGTAAGGGTTCGCCCGATGGGTCTAGGGGAGGATGTCGGGTGCCTGCACGGCCTAACTGGATTCCGGATCATGTCAGTTGGTATGAGAGCCTAGTTTAGAGTCTATCCAGACTAAGACAGTGTCTAGTAGAGTCTCGCTGATGGGTACGTAGACGTCCGTACTTATCTACGAAAGGCTATGATGGTATTTAGGAAGTTTCACTTCCTTCTTTTCTGATCGTGTGTCGGTCTAGGATGCAAAGTTATTTTCGTTAGTTCCTTTGTGGTAATTGTGAACCCCCGTGCGACAAATCAGCAAATGGTATGAGTTCTAGACGAAGAAGTCTAGCCTGGGGCTAGCACTGACGAAGCCCCGAGAGTTTTGATCGTGCTGACGATCCAGTTACGGAGGTCCCAGTCGTACGAGCTCGCGATGGGCAAGGGAACAGGGCCTTGTGGTTTCCTTGGCTCTCTACGATGTTTTTACGAGAATCTTGCTGACGCATATACCGCAAGAACCTCTTATTCACTAGGCAGTTTACCAGGTTGCCGCCGATGCAGATGTTCGGTCTCAGGGAGCTCCTATTCCAGTTCTTAATATTTCCGCAGTAAAGTATGTTCTGGAGGCAGCATGTGTTGTGCCTCTAGTTATTCTGGCTGGTTAAATAGCCCGAGTAATGGCTCGGTCCGAGTATTTGAAAAGGCTGCATTATTTTACCCAATTGAACCTTCCGATATTCTTAAGCCATGTATCAGATAATCCCTGTGTAAGTTTTTTTTAAAATAAAATGATGTCAGCGTATCCTTCAGGCTCTTGATTATATCGAGCGGTATGGTGTTGATTATTCTTCTTTCCAGTTTCAGGATCCAGCCTTGAATTGGTGGGTCGCTCTCTTATTAGCTAACTTAGTTCGATTTTTTCTTCTAGATTCGTGAAAAAATTCCTTTCGAGTAGCGAGTGAGATGAAAAGTGTTGCCAGTTTGAGTGGATTAGACAGGGTAGCTTGTCGGTTAGCCTATTGGTTTCAGAATATGAGATTGAATTCTATAGAATGGCTGAATATGCATTAGAACTAGTCCATGAGCCTTTCGAGAGATTCAAAGATTTATTGATAACCTTTCTTCTTCCTTGAGATCCCAGATGGCTCGAGAGATTGAAGTCGGAATTTCATTTGATGTTGTTTTTGATATTGCCTGAAGGTACGAGGCATACCATAAGTTAGAGCGGGAGAGCAAGAGATCCCGTGGCCCTAGTGGGCAACCCTGGTACCTCATTTGGAGGTAAGAGTTCTGATTATTTTTGGAGGTCACCTTCCAGGTTATCTCAGCTTGTGTCACGTGATTCTTAGAGTGCGCCAGTAGCTCGTTAAGATCAGATTCAGTCTTCTCTTTACAGCTTCCATTTTCAGCCAAAAGGTGTTATCATTGTTGTGAGTCTGGTTATCCTTGGAGGAGTTTTCCCTTACTCCGACAAGTAGGTAGTTGTCCTTTCTCTCGTCATCAGGCACCTGCACTGTCACAGGGGATTTCATTTAGATCTTAATCAGCCAGAGAAATGCCACCATCCGGTAGAGGTCGAGAGCATGGTGGCAGTGGTTCTTCAGAAGGTGATTATCAGAGTAGTTGCTTAGCTCAGCTGCAGAGGCAGTTCTATGAACTGCCAGTCTCGCAGGATGGTGAGGCACCCGATGTAGTAGACCTAGAGATTTCTTCTTCCCTTATATGTGAGTAGATTTGATTCTTCAGATAGATCTGGAAATGGTTTATCTTATCATGTTTCCATGGTTTCCGGGGATGTCGTTTATATTAAGAATATGTTGTGGTAGAGGGGTGAGCTTCTGGTATGATTTATTCTTGGTATTTGTGATGACCCTATCTGGTTTAAATGTGAGTGAGTATTGGTATTGTTTGCTTGGCATCTTGTTGTGCCTAATTCTGTTATAATGCCAAATCAGTCTACCTCTCTTTTTGGAATTCTGTGTTGGTAGGATGATGGTATTCTTATCCGTCACCAGCAGAATGCATCATTGTTTCTTCCGGTGTAAAGTGATTAGTAAGTAGTACTCGATCTACGTATCTCCTCATGGTTCGAGGCGCTAGTAGAGTCATGTTATTCTATGAGCTTGTCTCGGTTATAAAAGGATTTCTGGTAAATTGTCGGAGTTTCCTTCTTATTGGAAGGTTGGGTTGGCATAGATGTTCCATAAAGCTCATTTAATATCTATTTCTTTAATTGCGATTCTTTGGCTAGCCTGACTCGGAGGTAGTCTAGCTCTAGTAGCCAAGCAATAAGAAGATGAGCTTCCTAAAGCTCTAATTATTTCTATCCTCAGTCCGTTGCCATCTCCTCTTTAATCGGCACTGATGAGCTTAGGCGGTCAGTAACCTATTATGATGTTCCCTGCGTTGAGCCAGAGTGCGTGCCAAGGTAGCCGGGTAAGCACATTGTCATTTTTTCAAGGCTACTAAGGGTAATGAGAGGCGTCATTTGACCTTTGATTTGATTCATCAGGTGGTGGTGCTTATAGAAAATGTATGGAGTTGTGACTCGAGAGTTGCAGCTGTTTGGCAACTCGAAAAGGTAGTTGGTAGCTTAGGTCTGCCAACGTTCAGCTTTTAGCTAAATCTTCGTTAGACCAGCAGACTGTGCGGGGATGGGTATTCCTATTCAAATAGCTGCATGAGTTTGTGCTTTAAGTGGAGGAGTCTTCCTCCAAATACTGAATGGTAATACTAAATCTCTAAGGTGTTGATACCACTTTTATCACGACCCAACCTAGGGCCACAATAGAAACCTACAATGAATGTCGATCATTGCTAAACCCACTCATAATATATTAATGATAGAGATAAGCTGGAAACCTGATCATATATACGTACCTATCTGCTGAAAGCATAAAGTCTGGAAAGATGACACGACTTTAACTTGCTGGCAATTAGAACACTGAGCCACAAATTCTACTATGTCACACTTCATTCAGTCCCACCAATAAATCTGCTTAAGATCATGGTACATCTTAGTCGAACCTGGATAAACAGTGTATTTGGAATAATGTGCCTCTATCATAATCTGTCCACATAAATCTGCAACATCAGGAACACAAAGTCTATCTTTATACATGAGAACACCGTCAGTAGTAACCCTGTATGGTGACTCCGGTTTTCTTCTGGCTATCTGTCTGTATTCAACTAGAACTGGATCCTCATACTGCCGATGTTTTACTTCATGAAAATTTAGAGTTAAAGGTCTAGTGCAGCTTGTCGTCCATCCATCATTGGCATATCTCCTTCACACCTCAACTCTTTGAGAAGTTACTTTAGCGTTATAAGTGCACATGTAATCAACTTTGTTGCTGGTATTCTGCCTCAGCTCAAGGTCCAACTATATGTCTCTTTTATTTACTTTTTCAAGTCATAATATTTCCAATTCAAAGACAATACTCTGAAGTAGATGTTCAGTCTGAAGATCATTCTTGGTCTGCATCATACTATCCAGTAGTATTTGCATGTTCCTTATCCTTATATGATAGACCCTGTTCAAATGAACCTTTGACATACATTAGGATATGAGTAACTACATTCCTACAAGGAGCTTGCGGAACAACACTAACATCAACTGAGATGTTGCATAGTGTGTTCGTAAAAATAATATAGCTTGCATCAAATCATCTATAGTGTGTAGTGACAAGGTACTTCAAAAGCTCCCCCTATTGCATCAAGCGTGAGCTAATTCTTAGTTCCATCGACCTGTTCTATATCGAAAGATATATCGAAGAGGTGATTATCGGCTGAATCATGTTAATCCATCCACAGTTCCGTATATCTTTGTTTCGAAAAAGTAAAACTCTCCTCTCGTGATCGAGGAAGGGTCAGTTTAGTCAAAACAAGCTGGTCAATTGGACCCCGATAGTGGAATTAATTACATATTCGTACTCAGTGAGTTATGTGCAACATATAAATGTAATTTATTTAGGGTTTGGTTATGTGACCTTAAGCCCTGTACATAGGCCTGGCCTACGTATTGCGTATAGGGCATCAGGTTCCTAACTGGATTGCCCTAAGACGTAAAGAATGAAGCTGTTAGCCTTATCTGATATATTTTTCTGCTTAATGAACACAAGGGGATCGTTTGGCAATGAATCCAAAGGACAAAGCGGTTATTGAGTGGCTGTGCTAACTTTGTAATAAGGTAAGTGTTTATATCTATTTCTTTGGAGGCACCTGGCCTCGTGGATATTCTACCATGTGTTCCTTACGTGTGTAGCTGTCGATAGGCGTACACATTACGCCTTAGCTTTGGATTTACATTGTATAGTATATGTTATGTCCTGTTGTTGGTATTGCATTGAGGATCTGAGCATTATACTCTGGCTGTGAGTTGGCATCTACTTTCCGGCTGTCGATGAGAGTCCCGCACCGGTGAAGGGTTATCATTGCATCATTTTGAGGGTAGGAGGATTCCACCCTAGGAGCAGGAGGATTCCGCTCCATTGCATCATATTGAGGGTAGGAGGATTCCCCCCTAGGAGCAGGAGGTTTCCGCTCCATTGCATCATATTGAGGGGTAGGAGGATTCCTCCCCAGGAGCAGGAGGATTCCGCTCCATTGCATCATATTGAGGGTAGGAGGATTCTGCCCTAGGAGCAGGAGGATTCCACTGATCCATTGCGTCATATTGAGGAGGGAGCAGGAGGATTCCGCTCCATTGCATCATATTGAGGGTATGAGGATTCCGCCCTAGGAGCAGGAGGATTCCGCTCCATTGCATCATATTGAGGGTAGGAGGATTCCGCTCCATTCATTTGACACATGTGACCATTTACATCATATTTCATTTCATCTCATTTTATTTCATTTCATACCATTGTGTAGACTTGTGGTATATAACTACTGTTCTGCTTATACGTGCATTGCTTATTTGTTGATATGTTTTTGGTTCGTATTCCTGGTTGAGTTTATAGTTTCATACGTATTTCCGGTTATTATCTGGCTCTGCCTCCTATTCTTTGAGGTGGCTAGTCTGCCCCACTTATTGAGTCCTTTTGACTCACCCTTGTTTGTTGTTTGTTTCTTGTCTATCTATTTCGTTTCGGCAGGTTCGCTCCAGGATTGAGTTCGCCACGTCGTGAAGGAGCGAAGACGACTTCAGCTGTCAGGGTGAGCCAGCTTTTATTCCGGATAGCCACCGGTTTATTGTTTATTATTTCAGTTGCATTTTTCTCCCTTCAGGAAGTATCTGTCTTCTTTTGTACTGTTAGATGTCTAGTCTGGATAGCCCTAAACTTAGTATGTTGGGTAGTCAACTGTAATTTCTTTTGTACAACTTAGAGGTATCAGTATATCTGTGTTTTTTTTAAGTCTTGTCCTTATTTATGAATTGTTATATTTATTTTCCTAATTTAATTGGTAATGGTTCGCCCGATGGGTCTAGGGGAAGATGTCGGTGCCCGCACGGCCTAACTGAATTCCGGGTCGTGTCAAAATGTGCTAAACAAAACTTCAAATTTAGGAGTTGAGTTTCCATGTGTCAATTATGTCTACAATTTAATTTAATAGTTACGTAATTCAACATTAAAAAAGCTCTGGGCAACAGATCAACCTAGTTCATGGACACCAAATTTTCTATGGGTAAAAACAAATGAAGTAGTAACTACTGTATTAGAGAATTAATGGTATACTGATATTAAAATGTGAAAAAAGTCAAGCCTGGAGCCTATAGCTTGACCAATGGCACTTCATCTCTTACTTGGTTTTCCTAGAATTAACGAATCACAAAAGCTTTAGCCAATACCCGCAAAAATTATTTGGAAGGAGACAAACTGTAAAAAGCCATGGAAGGTAAAATTGGAGGGTCTATTGGCAGTTAAAATATCTTTTAATTTTGTAATTGCTAGTATTAACCTGCCATTTGTAGGACTTTAACCAAAATCAGAGCATGCAATCTCAACTTTTCTATTACATTAGTCCACATAGCAATAATTCAAGTTTATATTGATACTTAATGGAGCAAATATCAGTGGAGCAAATTCAAACTCAAATAGCAAACAATACTACTTTATAAACAGATCATCAAATGAAGAAATTGTTTAGTATGAATGAAATATGGTTGTATTATCTAAGCAAGAGAATTTTCCAATCAAATGGATTATAATGGATCGCTTCAACATGAGATTTATATGGACAAAACACTAACCAAGATATATTAAATCTCCATTACGCAATGAATTGAACATGTCAAAAATACTTCCAAACAGATTGGATAAATCCACAAACAGATTGGATATGATCGTGCTGAGCAGTTGCCCGGAAATGCGTGTGTGTGTGTGTGTTTATATATTGAAGTCAACTTCTCTATAACTCTGATTGTGAAATGAGTTGGTGGCACGTATGACATCCAATCCAAAGTTTTAGAGCTATTGCACAGCTGCGGAAAATATAGCCCCACTAGAGCATCAGATCAAGAGTTGGTTTAGAAAATAATGAAATCGAATTGCAATAGCCACGAGCAGCTGTTACTTCTTTAAATATTGTGCTGGCATAAATCTGATTAGATCACTCAAATAGAATATATAGAGTGGTTAACAAGCAAATCGTTATATCAAAGTTAACAATTGAATAAATAGATAAAGAGTAAATACAGAAGACAATAAGTAACAAAGCAATGAGTGACTTTCTGTATTTTCTAAGTAATTTCAGAATGCCTTTCAACTATTACAAATAGCTATTTATAGTTTACAAAAGATGCCAAGACAATAAATATATTTTAAGACCATTAATCCCACGTTGATCATGGCCAACCCATGATCTTCCTTTTTAATGCAATCATAATGGGCGACTGTTACAACTCCACCAAAGAATAACTGCTCCACCGAGGGTTATATCAATGGCCTCGGGAAGTTCCACCGATGGTTATATCAATCACCTCGGGGAGTTCCACCGTGGGTTATATCAATCGCCTCAGAAGTTCCACCGAGGATTATATCAATCGCCTCAGGAAGTTCCATCAAGGGTTATATCAATCGCCTCGGGGAGTTAAGCTTCCAAATGCCCGAGGCATGCACTTCATCAAGGCTTGACGACGCATCTTGCCCTCAGCTCTCTCCTCGAGAAGTCAACTCAGCGGTGCTTTCGTTGAGACTCACCTTTAATATAATTAAAATGGATGGCGGTTACAAAACCAATCCGCTGAAGATGTAACGCCCCGAGGATTAAATCTTTTGCCTCGGGGAATTGAGTTCTTCATCCACCGAGGCTTAATCTTCATCAAGGCTTACTAGAAAGTCGAGACCTCAGTTTCTGACATTGTGAAGTAAATCAATCACCCCGAAGTTCGATTTCGATGACCTTGGCTGGATTTCGCCCCGTACCTTGAGCTCGAGACGCGTGTAATTTTTCACCCAATTCAAATATGTATATCAAGCAATATATACAAGTTCTTGTTAATATTCCATTTGACTTATATATGTATAATTTCTAATACTTAGGCATGCATAATACTCCTGCTGATGTTATATATAATGGGCCCAGTTATTATTTAATTTTGGAGAACTTTTATGAATATGCAACTTTTAAGGAATAGCACTCTGAGCATTTCACAAACATCAGACTTCGACGAATAGCACAAGGTTGCCAAGAATACCTCATTTTCAAAATGAGATGAATCCCACCAAATCTATCTTTATTTAATAGATTAAAGTTCATTATAACCAAATCATTTCGTTCATTTTAAAGCACATATCATTTTGATCGTTTAACTTTACTCAAGTGTTCATTGTAGATAAATTAGACTATGAACATACATGGTATTTAATATACACTACGAATATAGATACATATATGGTACTTAATAAAGTTATATTATTTATTTATGTGTGTTTATTTTTGAGAAAAGTGTGTGTATGTATATCTATCTATCTATCTATCTATCTATCTATCTATCTATCTATCTATCTATATTTATATTATTATAAAAGCATGAAGGCCTTAATGAAATATCATCCGACTTTTTTACACTTTATAAGTGATTTTATATTGGATAAAATTGTAAATTTAATTTATTTAATTATTATTCGTACTTGATTTTGTTCTATTATTATTCAGTTAATTATAGTTCCATAATATACGAACCAAAATTTCTCCTAATTTGTTTCGTACAAAAAGACGGCTCCTTAATAACGCAGTCAAAGCCAACTGTTGCAAACAACTTCTTCATGATACTTAGCAATAACCAAATACAAATACAGCAATAAAACTTTTGCCTAAATTTTAGGAGTTTGCGTTCCAAGTTTACTTCTAGAAAACTACCGCTTTCCATCACTGATATTTAGGAACACAGTTTGCTTCTTTCTTAAGAGTACCCATCGTCTTAATTAAGAACAAGAATTCGATCCAAATTCTTCTATTTTTTCTTTTCCCCATTCCTATCGTTTTATTAATATTGCCAATGAGCAGACATATAAAGAAAAGTTTCCTCACAAACCTAAATTACACGCGCATCCAAAATTATATTGCAAAGTCAAAATTAAAGCTGAAATAACAACAAAAGAGACTTGGGTTACAAATCTTAATGTTGTATTCTAACTAACGTGGGTATAAACTTTACAGTACGTCTACTTCTTACGAGACGGTTAAGGCAGTGCCTTCTTGGTTAGATACAGGTTTATGGGTAAAGAGATTTTCAAGAGTCGTAAAAATATTTAATTGTTCTAGATGTAATTGTTGTAGATAGTATGTAGTAGCTTTGATTTTGATTTTTTACTCTATTCTTATTGTGCTTTCTTAGGTTATTGTTAAGATCCAAATGAACGACATGTGAGGCTGTGACATCTTCCTGCTTTCCTACTTTATGTGTTTTCATCTTCATATATATCTATTAGTTTTCCCACCGTGTATTTTCAGTTCACGTTTACGGGTACATAGTGAAGTCTTATAATTTTTTTTAAATACTTGTCATCAAATTAATATCTTTTATTGTACCAACTTACTAATGCTAATAGATTAACTGAGAGGGTGGGATTCAAGGTATTTGTTTGTCAGCAATTAGGTAAAATTTATCTTTAGGTATCAATATGATCTTGCAGATCGAATGTTTAGAATTCCTTATACTCTAGTACTTTTCTATTACTTCCCTTTTCTTATATATATATTTTTTGGTAAATCCTTTTCTTATTTGTTGTCTTTGCAATTTTATGTTCTAACTTGGTTCTGCACCTGCTTCTTATTCTCATCATATTTGAGTTGTGGATTTTTAGGTTTTAAAATCTTTTGTTTTATGGCAAACACTTCGAAGCATATATTTGGTAAGTTAACTTTCAAATTTTTATTCCTCTTAATCAATTTGGTGGCTATTTGGTTAGTATTTAGTTATTAGTTGTTTATAAACTACATTTAATTAAATTGATTTGTTAAACTACTTACTAGGTCTCGAGAAAAGATCGAATTTGGAATTCGTAGCTAAAATGATGTTCTCAACTCTTAAGAGTCAGATAGTCAAGTTATATGATCAACATAAAATATGTGATTCCTTCTTGAAAATGTATTTTCATGTTTTATTTTAATAGATAATTCTAGGCTTTAATTTTATCAAACTTTTCAAATTTATAAGAGTTTTTCGATTGTATATATTAAAAATTTAGATATTCTGAATATGCCTCTAAATTCATAATTATATCCTAACGT
Organism: Petunia x hybrida; assembly: GCA_037355625.1. NCBI lineage: Eukaryota > Viridiplantae > Streptophyta > Magnoliopsida > Solanales > Solanaceae > Petunia > Petunia x hybrida. The sequence continues at coordinate 464,907 of JBBBVM010000958.1, read as the reverse complement.
ATCTCACAATTATTCTATTGTGACTATGCATGAATTCCTAATATTTTTTGCTAAGAAAACCACTTCAAGGATTGTCTAATTTTTAGGATACATACTTGACTAACTTTTGAATACATGTCCTACTTGAACCATAAAAGTTGAGAGCTGAATGAGTTTGTATAGACTTCTGATTCCAATTTGAAGTAATCTCTTAGAATATATAGTTAAGTGCACCCAAATATGAAACGATCTTAGGTAGTCGTTTCGGAAGTTAGGACTTCGATTGGCGTGCCGATAATTTTAAAATCTTCATAAGGTTCATTAGGATCTTTCTGTAAAATTTGAACTAAATCGGACTTTGTTTGGTAGGCATCGGAAGAAGGTTTCAGTTTTCGTTGTCGGTAAATATTAAAAAAAAAAATTGAGCTCGATTTTGGTGAATGAACTCCGATTCGAAATCCGAAAGTGCCGGTAGGTTCGTATGATTATTTGTGAATTTTGTGAACTTTCGAAAGTGAATTTCGAGGTCATTCGGATAGTTTCCACTAAAACGCCGAAAGTAAAAGAATTTGATCTTTTTCATTTAATTCGCATCTTGAGTTTCGGAAATCCGATTTAAAATTCGCCTTAGCAAGTATGTTATATATATTTTGTATAACTTACTTGAGGAATTTGGGAATATTTCGAATTTCGTAGGACTGCATTTTAATTTTGGTACAAAAAAAAGGGAAAGAAAACAAAAAAACAAAGGCGGTGGGCAGCTTCATTTAGAAGCTTAAAAGGAAAACGAAAGCAAGAACAGTAACGAGAAAAGACCGAGACAACCAAAAAATGCAGAAAAGAGGAGAAAAGAAAGGAAAAGGAGAAGAAAAAAATAGGATTTTCACCCCAAAATATTCAGGTAATGATGTTAATTCGTTATTTTAGTTTATATTGTGTGTTTAAATATATTTTAACGGTAGAAATTGAGATATTAGACATCATTCTAACAAGTTAAATTGATAGTTTAAAGGGTTAATTGGACCCTGACAATGGAATTGATTATATATTCGTACTCAGGGAGTTATGAGCTACCCATAAATGTAATTTATTCAGGGTTTGGTTATGTGACTTTGAACCCTGTACATAGGCCTGGCCTGCGTATCGCATATGCGAATAGGGTGTCAGGTTCCTAACAAGATTGCCCTAAGACGTAATGAATGAAGCCTTTAGTCTTATGTGATATATTTTTCTTCTTATTGAACACAGTAGGATCGTTTGGCAACGAATCCAAAGGACAAAGCGGTTGTTGAGTAGCATTTGAACGAGGTAAGTGTTTGTATCTATTTCTTTGAAGGCCTTTGGCCTTGTGGATGTTCTACCACGTATTCCTTATGTATGTAGCTGCCGATAGGCGTACTCATTATGCCTTAGCTTTGGATTTACATTGTATATTATATGTTATCCCCTGTTGTTGGTATTGCATTGAACATATGAGCATTGTACTTGGGTTTTGAGCTTGACATATACTTCCCGGTAATCGATGAAAGTCTCGAGCCGGTGAAGGGTTATTATTGCATATATCTCCTGGTAGACGGTGAGTGGTCTCTATCCATTTCTTTGTGGCCTTATGCCTGTGGATTTGTCTATGTATGTCGCTATTCATGCATAGCTGCGGATAAATGCATTCTTACTATGCGGATTTTTTTGAAAAGAATGATTTACACCGCATGAGTTAATATTTGTTGTATTTCATGTTGGTTGGTTTAGTCTGCATGTCTGTAGGGGATCTATGTTCTGGTTTGATACTGTTTACGCATATGGATCGTCCTACACGCTTGTTGGAGGATGTATGCCTGTATAGTTGGCTCGACCTGCAGACCACAAGGGGTATACATCACATGAGGTTGGCTAGACATGCGTGCCTATGCGGGTCCTATGTGGTGGGCTCGTTCTACACGCTTGTAGGAGGATGTATGCTTATATGGTTGGCTCAACCTGCACGTCGCAGGGGGCATACATCACATGAGGTTGGCTCGACGTGCGTGCCTATGCGGGTTCTATATGGTGGGCTTGTCCTACACGCTTGTAGGAGGATGTATGCCTATATGGTTAGCTCGACCTGCACGCTGCAGTGGGCATACATCACATGAGGTAGGCTCGACATGCGTGCCTACATGGGTTCTACATGGTGGGCTCGTCCTACATGCTTGTAGGAGGATGTATGCCTATATGGTGTGTGCAGGGGGCATACATCACATGGGGTTGGCTCGACATGCGTACACGCTTGTAGGAGGATGTATGCCTAAATGATTGGCTCGACCTGCATGCTGCAGGGGGCATATATCACATGAGGTTGGCTCGACATGCATGCCTACATGGGTCCTATATAGTTGGCTCGGTCTACACGCCTGTAGGGGATATATATGAGAGTCCCACGATGGAGATGGCTATCAGGCACATGTGACTGCATTGCATCATACCGCATTCATCCCATTTCATTGCACCGCATGCTGACTATTGTGTGATGATCGTATTGTATTTTCTGTATGCGGTATGTATACTATGTTGTGGACATATTTCAGTTTGCCTTTATGTTGGATATTTTGTGTCCCTAATTGGTTTATATGCCTTAATTATATGTGTTTCTGGTTTGTACCTGCTTAGCTCTTCTCCCTGGCTAGCTATCCTATTCTTTTAGGTTGTTAGTCTGTCCCACTTATTGAGTCTCACCCTTGTTTGTTGTTCTGTATTTATTTCGTTTCTTCTGTATTTATTTCGTTTCGGCAGGTTCGCTCCAGAATTGAGTTCGCCACATTGTTAAGGAACGAAGACAACTTCAGCTGTCAGGGTGAGCCACCTTCTGTTCAGGATGGCCACCAGTGGTACGCTTATTATTTCAGTTGTATTTTTCTCCCTTCGGAAGGCGTATGTATTCTTTTGTACTCTTAGATGTCTAGTCTGGATAGCCCTAAACCTAATATGTTGGATAGTCAGCTGTAATATCTTTTGTACAGCTTAGAGGTATCAATATGCCTGCGTTTTTTTCTAAGTCTTATTCTTATTAGCCTTTGAGTTTATATTTATTTTTTTAATTCAGTTGTTAAGGGTTCGCCTGACGGGTCTAGGGGAGGATGTCGGATGCCCGCACGACCAGCCGAAAATTTGGATCGTATCAAAATAATACTAAATATATTAGTAAATAACTTAAGTTGTTTATCATATGTATAGGTTGATTGAGATTCAGGATACAACAACCAGTAAGGTTAGTAATTTGAGTTGTTTCCTTTTTTATTCTCTCTTTCTGGTTTGTGCTTACAGTATCATTCATTTGCTTTATTTATAAATTTTCAGTTTGCTTTTTTCATTATTCTCTGATATGTCTTTTGTCTTTACGAGTTTGCACTTGGTTAGATGCATTTTAGAATTTCGTTGTGCATGTATTTTTTCTTCTTTATGATATTATCATATGTGATACATTTTAAGTTTCAGTAGTTTAGTTTTTTTAAGAATATAATTTTTTGATGAAATTTCTTTGAAGACTCTTTTGCCTTACCCCAAAAAGTACATAAAAATATAGTTTTTTTGATGAAATTTCTTTGAAGACTCTTTTACCTTCCACCAATAAGTACATAATAGCATCAAAGTCAAATATATAGGTAATCTTTGATCTCTATCTTGGATTTGGTTTTTATTTTAATTTTGTCAATTATGCTTTTATTTGGTACATTACTTGATATGCATATTTTATTGTTATTCGACGTAACTTTTTTTTTTTTAACTAATATAAAGTCCAAGCAGTACTAATTTAAAATTTATTTCAGCTATGGATGTGTTGCTAGGAGAGACTACAAGTTAAAGGCAACTCAAGCATTGTGCATTTGGAGTAAGATAAAATCTCGAAACCTTTGAATTAAAAGTTATTTGAGTTGATAGCAAAAGGGACAAAATATTTATCCAATAAAGATTAGTTTATTTGACTATCTATTTATTAAACACATTTTGTTATAGTTGTTTGTGAGGCAGGGTGGTGTTGGGAGCTAGGTTCATGGAACCGAAAATAAAATAAAAATTATGTGATTTAAGTTGATGTAAAACCTGATAAGCCATCACCACTTCATATTGCAAAGGTGAAAGCCACGATTAATATAGTTGCATATCAAAATTTGTCATTTCATTGAGTATTATTTATGGATATTAACTCTGCAATATCTCTTAGTATACATTTTATGAGAAATTATATACTATTATTTATGTATTTTCATATTCAAAGTTCCATTCTTTTTTATCTAATTGCTCTTTTCATTTACATGTCTCATTTTGCAGAGTATAGAGAAGATGAATTGATAGTTGGATTTTCCTTTAAAACACCAAAAAAAGATATCTATATAATGAAATGCTAAGATTCTTTTTGCGTAAAGAGCTCTATTGCATGATGTTGTTTTAGATACGTAACATAAGATTTGTGTATTGACGTAGTTAAAAACTTCAAACCCAAACGGTTACTATATCTTGTGTTATATGTTGGTTAATAATGTCTTAATATATACATATATCAAATATTTTTCATATCGGTTAATTTAAAAAATAGTTTCAGATTCTAGACTCTTAGTTTGTCTGAGATAAAATTAGCATGTCTTATATTTCAGTTAGTATGGGAAACAAATACCTAATTAGTTTCGTTCGTATCTCTTTTATTAATGTTATTAATTGTCTTGACCATTAAAATTTATAGTTATTTATGTGAAATCACACGTGCAATGCACGTACACTAAAATTAGTACTATATTAAAAGCACAAAGGCTCTTAGAAATATTGATTGAACTTTTTGCCCTTCATTTAAAAATTCTACAATAAACAAAATTGTCATTTACTATTTTTCTATAATTTTTATTGTATTTATTTTCTCCAAATCCTTATATTAATACAGGTTCTTGCCAACATTGCTCTACGCTTCTTGATTAGTTCTTACCCCATTTAAACTCTTTTATGATTTGGACTCTATAGTCAACATGAGTTGGATTCCCACTCAAAGATTGCCTCTTCCCCGGAATTCTATGTTTAATACGTCCAATTACGAGACCCCAGTTTCCTCCTCCTCAATTTTCTCCCACTTTGGTCTTCCTTCCCTGAATTTCAATTTCTTACAATTTTCACGTTCGGCAATGCATAATCATTTATGGAATTTTCATTCATCATTCTGCTAACTCACTTTTATTTAAGTAATTTGCATTATGTTATATGCAGGCATAGATACATTTTTACAGTGTTATTCTGTTGCTTCTTTTTATGTTCTTTTAATGTACTAACAAATACTTTATTTTTGTGTATAATCCCAACAGAGCCTCATGAATGTATTTTACTCTAAACAATTTATATTTTACTTTGAGCGTCAAATAGTAGATGTTTCTACAAAACTCAAGGCTTGCTGTTGGTGTCCTTATATTACTGCCATCAATCACTTTTTTTCCTTGGATTCAATCTCCTAATTTTATTGTTGAGAAGAAATATTTACGTTTATAATCCTTTGGTAATAATGTTTGTTCCAAAGTCCGCAACTTCAATTTTTGCTTAAAAATGGCCGACATCATCGATGACACTATTTCCATCCAAATACCTAACCAAACAACAGGATCCACCGAAACCAGAGGAGGGACCCCAATCCCTTCAATTGGCCCAATTCCTCCGACTAGCCTAACACCACCCATCAGCCCTATTCTAACAAATAACTGCACTCCGTTGGTAGGATTAACACCGCCAAACGGATCAATTCCTATGATCGGTCTAACTCCTCCGGTAGGAGTGATCTCGGCTGATCCAATTTTCTCGAGCTCAAATGATCCATTCCAGCAGTTCATGATGAGCTCACTACAGCAGATGTGAGAGCAGGTGGCTGCTCAAGCGGCATCGCAAGCTCAATTTAATGAACAATTTCTAAGCTCCTTGCAAGCCCTCGCTGGGAATGGAAGGGTCTCCTCAAACCCCGACGATGCTCCCTTCATGATGTCTAACGTTCTAATTCCAATGCTATCCCCATGGGCACCACCATGGGAGGCTATCCAAATGGAGTCACATTTGGGGGCTCGGGGACTGCAGTTCCTGCAATATGTCAAACAAGCGTCGTGTCCGACTTTGAGAAGTGAAAGAAAGATTTCGAGGCTAGCATGAAAAAACGGCTTTAAAATATTCCAGGGGTTCGAAAACCTCAATGCGTGCTGGACATTAAAAGATACCGTCAACTACCTTTCAAGCCCGAAGCTGCTCCAGCACCCGTCCTAAAACATTTCAAGCTATAGATTTTAATGAAATACGATGGGACAGCTAATCCAGTCGACCATATAACCAAATACATGGCCATGGTCAAAAATAATGATTTGACTCCAATCAAGAAGGAGTCCATGTTCTTGAAGAAATTCATCGATATCTTGGAAAAAGGGGTGTTCCGTTGGTACATGCTTCTCCCCTCCGAGTCCATCTCCAGCTTCGACGAATTGGCAGACATGTTCATCAAGGCTCACACTAGAGCCCAGAAAACCCTCAAAAGAAGGGAGGACATCTTCGACGTCAAACAAGGATACGTCGAGCCGAGACTTCCTTGAATGCTTTCAGGCTGAGAGAATGGATCTGCCAAAAATGGATGACAGTTTGACGGTCATGGCCTTAGAAAAGAATCTCAATATGAGTAACTTTGAAGCCGCGACTGAATTAAAGAAAGAGCTTCAATAATGGCAAGCTCGAACTTGGGAGGAGTTGCATGATCGGACCACGGTGAAGATCAGGCTCGAGAAAGCAGAGTGGAGAAGGACAGGTCGGAACCATTGCTACCCGGGGTCGATCTTAGTCCTCTTGGCGCGCCGACGCGCCAAGAGGGAACCCGAAAAATCATTACGAGCCATACAATGGAGCTCAAAAGCAACACGTAAGTCAAAGCCACAGGGGACATCAGCATGTGAGCCAACGGCTTGGAGAAAAGTCTAGCTCATCCTCCAATAAAAAATCCTCGGGCCCGTCTTTAGTATCCAAGGAGAAAGACTTGCCTCGGATCTCTGAGTACAACTTCAGCAAATCAACCACTGAGTTGGTGAATGCGACCAAAGGAATGACTGACCAAGGCGTGAGGCTGCCTAAGGACATGAGAATACCCCCGATCAAGAGGGATCAAACTCAACACTTCGAATTTTACATGGATTACGGGCACGCAATTGAGGATTGTAAGGCACTGCGTCTCGAGGTGGCCTATCTCCTTAAGAAGGGAGTGTTGGATGAATATCTAACTTACAAGATAAAACACAACTACTCAAAAAACTAGAGAGAGGAGCAGCCACCCCGAACACAGTCACCAAAAAGAGTGGTAAACGTCATCACTGGAGGGCCCAAGGTAAACAGGATAAACTTTGCTGCTGCAAAGTAATTTTCAAAATCATCCAGTACAGCGGAGAAGAGAGCGAGAGCTGGTGGATCAGGTAAAGAGATAATATCTAGCAAGGAAGATTTTGATGGGATGATATTTCCCCACCACGACGCGCTAGTGATCACGCTCAGGGTTAACGATTGCAATGTTAAACGAGCTTTAATAGGTCCTGGCAGCTCCGTGAACATCATTAACTATGGAGCCATCAAGAAGATGTGGTTGAAGGACCTCGTCGTCCCAAAAGAAACCATATTAATAGGGTTCAACAACTCCACCGAGAAAACTTTGGGAGAAATAACCCTCACAATAACCGCGGAGGGGGTGGACAAGAAAACCACCTTTCAAGTGGTGGCCGAGGACATGGCCTATAATGTCGTTCTTGGATGGCCCTGGATCTATGAAATGGAAGCTATACCGTCGACCCTACACTAGGTGATTAAGTTTCCAACCCCATAGGGAATAAGAGCCATTCGAGGAGAGCAGCGGATAGCGCGAGAGTGCTATTCGATCGCAATGAAGAGTACAGTCGCCCCGGTAGGGCCAAGCGAATGAAGTAGTAAATTTTCCAAGACCCCTCGTCTGTTTCTCTAAAGAAAACGGGACCTAGTAATCAAGTCTTGCATCATGCACTTGATCACTAGGGGGGGGGGAGGAAGGATGAACCGAGGACTAGTCAAATTGACCGACCATAGTAACATTTCTTCTCTTTCAAGCAAGCGAGATCCCGACAACCGGGGACTCGAGCGATCATTTCACTAAGTGCTACCTTGGAGACTCGCTCATTAGTTCAAGCTTTGATCTTTTAATTTTCCTGCCTAAGTCCTGTTGTGACAAGGCATCTTATGCAATGAAGGCTCGCAGATGCATCTTATCAATGAAATAAACTTTGATTCAACATCTTTTTATTATCATTTGATATGCATAGCCAATTATTATTTAAGCCTCCGACTCAAGGGCGAGACGTCGTCCTAAGCTAGCTCGAACAAAGAAAAATATGAAAAGCCTTGCAAGCAAACTCATCCAAGGGATATGGAATACAACCAATATTCTCAATACGAAATTCTATTCATGAAACGGCTCAGAGGCAAAAGTATTTACAAAATAAGTTGTCCGAAGACCTTAACAGAAAGTATCGACAAAAAAAATAAAAAAATAAAAGTCCTACTCTAAGCTTCTGTCTCGGAATCATCTTCCTCGTCGTTTGAGCTCCCGCTGCTCGAAGGAAGACTTTCCATTAACTTTTGAGCCATGGTAGCATCACTCTCCGCCTTAGCAATCTCTGCATCAAGGTTTGCCCCGCTACGACACTCCTTCAAAGTTTTTAGCCTCGTCTGGATAACGGCCCAATTCTTGTCAACCTTTGCCCGGGTCCTCCTCATTCCATGCATTAAGGAGAAAGAATCAACTTTTCTCCATAAAGCCTTAACCTCGTTTTCGAGTCGCTCTTTCTCCTTGGCCAGCTGCTCTTTTTCTCCGGCCAACTCATTCATCTAGAGCAACTTTTGCCTCAAATCAACATGAAACTTCTTAGCGCGTTCGTTAAGAACTGACTGGGCTTCGGTTCTCACTCTCTTCAACTCGGCATCGCAAAGCTCTGACAACTACTCGAGGAGTGGGGGGACTATCTATATTGGGTGAAAAATTACCGAGGCCTCGAGCAACGGTCCAAGAGTCAATTCGAATGACCTTATGAGGCGAACCCACGAGGGGAGGTGACATGACCCTCCACCTCGGAAAGCCATCTCGGGGAATGAGGAAAATTGAGTCCGAAGTACTGAGCTCGGAAAGATCACCACGGCCACATGGTCTCTGAGCAAGTATAATACCTTGCCAAAATGAGGCCTGGTCTTTGTAACTGTCGACCATTGCTCTGGCATTTAAGAAGAAGATCATTGGCTGAAAATGGTCAAATACATAGTAATGGCAATAAAAGCATGATTATTATAGCTGTAACGTCACTTTTCTTGTCAACTATAAATAGAATACGTTTGTAACCAATATGATAATTCAGAAATCTATATACTTGACCTATGTTCTTAATGTTATGGATATAGTTGACATGCCCTAGACCCTATCTCGTATTTAGTTATCTGAATATATTTGATATTAATATATGGTATTTGATATTCATTTATCATAGTTATTATTAATATGATAAAGTCCTTGATTAAGGTTTGAGACTTTTCATCATGATGGAGATCGTGATAATGAGAGTCAAGTCTTATATAACTTAATCTAAAATTGTTCTTGATCGTAAAATCACTAAATCATTAATTAAGACATTAGTGATCCGGCTAGATCAATATTTATGTGATAGTCTTCATTGGATAAAGATTAGTTGATCTCCTTAACTAAATTATATAAATAGGTGATGCATATGGAGATATGATCATATAACCGACTTATTGGATAATTCCTAATGGTTAGAATTACCATAATCTGTCAATAGGATATTATCTTGAAGAATGTAATGCACGAGTTTCCTTTGACCTGAGATCGTCATAGTAATTGATAAGTTATTTATTGTACTCTGATACTAGACCCCTATTGTCCTACGACGATAGTTGAAAGGATATTAAGTATGATTAAATACTTGTAGAATTAATGAACAATCAAGATTGAATCTGTCGACTCTTGGTAATGAGTTTAAACTCTATGTTGTCATGAATTATAAACGACTATTTTAAGACCTTGGCCAGGGCAATTAAATGATAAGAGAAAAGAGTTTCTTAGATCATTCACCGGTCGGTTATATTCGACATGTAAACATAGTTGGTCACCTATTGGGATTTGACAGTTGAACCATATCCTAGGGTGACTCGGAGCTATAATGACAGAAGGAAATACTACATTATTCTTCTACAGGTTCTTGAGAGTAAATTGTATATTTCAATCTAATTCAGTCATTAAGGAGTGTTGCTAGACGCCACCCTTGATTAGTATATTTATATGATCAATTTACTACCGGCTTAGTATTGAACCTATGGGGTCGCACACTAACGAGTGTTCTGATCTTTGCTAAGGATTAAATAATATTTAATCCAAATAGAATATTATTATATTCTTTGCTAGAACATAGAATATAATTAATATGTGAACAAATTGAGTTTTACTATTTAGAATAGTAAAATTGAGTTATTTCTCTTTGTTATTTCTTGGTTAAAATAATTACTAATATATATGTGATATATATTTAGTTTGCAATTAATGGTTATTATACATAGAGATGTATTATAATATTAATAAAAAAATATTTTTGAACACTCGTCATCATGCATGAAGAAGGGAGAACATTTGTCACCATGCATGAATAAGGAAGAACACTTCGCTCCTTGCATGAAGAAGCAAAAACACTTGGCTTCTTGCATGAAATAACAAAAACAAGTGTCAAATGAGGCTAGCCACTTAACTAGCATGCAAAGGGGTGCTTTCACGCAAATACCCACTATAAATAGGGCTAAAATCAGCCCAAGAAAGACACCTAAGAAGCCTTTCCTTCTTCCTTAACTTTTATTCAATAACAGCCACTGTCTTTTTACATATAGCCACTATTGTGATAGTCGCTTGATAAGTAAAAACAACCAAGAGAAAAATTAACTGTGACAAGAAAATTAGTTTCTTGTTCAGTTTATCCAAATTGTTCGTGGATCCATTGATCAAAGAGTTGATAGCAAGGATCGATCTCGGTGTGGATACGCATAGAAGCTTCGCATTATCGGAGCTTAACAGCAACTCTCACGCTACCAGGTATGTCTAAGATCAGATCTTTAGACGTAGAAAATAAATTCTAAACGCAAATAGATCTACCTAGGATTGCTTTTGTCTTCCGCTGCGTGTTACGAACATACCTAAGCAATCCAACACTTAAGCTTTGTCTCATTCTACAGTTTGCTTATTTTTTGTCTCGTTTATTTTAAGCATTTGTCTTGTTCAAATTCGATCTTAGCTCGAATATAACTTTGATATAAACAAATTATCAATCAACCTCAAAATAAATTCGATTTGTTGTCCTATCTCGATTTAGGCCAATACAGTATAACTAAGAGTCTAAAACCTTAAAAGACCAGCTTATTCTCAATCCTTCTACAAGACTTATTGCATATCCTTTGTTGATAGGGAGCATTGATTTCTAAGCTTTCTCTTTTGTTTGTTGTATGTTTAATATATTTGCACAAAGAATTAAAAGTCTGTAATTCTTGAGTTTTCTTTTTCTGTTTGTTGCATGTTTCATATATACCGTGCATTTATAGGCTCTAATTCATCCCGTTCATAGAAGGCAAAGTGTGCAATGGTATGAGGTAAGTTTATATCAATTTTTGATAAATATAAATATGACTTTTGTTTCAGTACGTGCAATATGTCAATTAGCTGATTTTGACAAGAAACATAGCTTTTGTTTCAGGTACAATATGTCATTAGAAAGGAGTTGAAACATTCAATCTCATAACTATATGAAAAGAAACAATATATGAAGGAAATCAAACCTGCACATCTGTGTGCCTTTGCTATATTGCTATTTATAATATTGATGATACATATTACAAGAACTCATTATAATTTTATTTGTAATAAACTACCTCTATAATCAGATACATAATAAAAACTACACATTGAGATAGACTCCTATTCAAACTAAACTATAATACATTAACACTATCATCATATCAATTATGTTAGGAGTATGATGGGAAAGAGTATCAATCAATTGTATAAAAGTTTCAAATCGGATCTCTTTAAGAAGAAGAACTTTTATCTTTTTATAGTCTGCTCATGTCTTACAGGACTTCCGCTATATTAGTCTTGCACTTCAGATGTTTCCAGCGATTCACATAACATCAAAACGAACCATTTACAGCTCAGGAACATAATTTAAGAAGCAAAAGTCCCAAGACATCACAAATTTGTTCTTTTTTATGTTTGGAATATTTACGTGTTTTAAATCAACATACATAACTTTAAAACATTAATTTAACTTATACTTGTAGTTGTTTTGATTAGGGGTATCCTCCAGTTAATTACTAAACAAAAATTGGTATAAAAGGCGAGAACTTTTTCAAATAGCCAATATCTCATTAAATACTATTGTAGTTATTATTTTATCCACCTTCCATAGTCTTAACATATAAAAGTTTATTTACTTTTTGTAAGATGACTATATCTATCTATCTATACTATATTAAAAGTATGAAGGCCCTTACAAATATTGATTGAATTTTTTTTTTTCATTAAAAGATCATACAATAGACAAAATTGTCATTTATATTTTTTTAAAGTTTATTTATCACATTTTTTCTTGATAATTAAACTTTTTAATAATCACCAGATAATTACATTTATTTTCGGGAATTTTTCCATCGTTGGTGTTTGACATTAATCCATTGGAACTTCTAATATTATGGAATTAGAGATCGAGTAGGATTTTGCTTACATATATTTGCAACGTAGCTTTAGATTCAGCTAGAGAGACCTACAGATACCAAACTCTACTTTTGTGTAGTTTGGCTCAAATAGGAGTCCATTTGTGAATTGTTCTTCAACCGACCCCTATTAAAATACTCCATAAATTATTAACCAGGCCACATAACAACGGAATATTTTTTCTATTTAATACGTTGGCTGCCTATATATTCTTGTATGTTCTGTCTATGAGTGTTAAACATGTTGGCTGCCTATATTGTTTTATTATTTCATGCTTTTTGTAGTTCATAATTGTTGGCTGCCTATATTATTTTATTATTTGATGTTTTTTGTGCAGGTACAGTGGGAAAACAACAACAATAATAGTGACAATAGTAATAACAACAACAATAATAAAATGTACGACGAAAATATTGTTGAATACAATAAAAGTAAAAGGATATAGTTATATTATCTCTGCATAGATATAGGGTGCTTTGAATCGTGCTGGGCACTGTCCTAAAAAACTATTTCAGCAGCCTTAAATGTTTCCCAGGATAAAACGAGTCTTCCTCTATCACATAGAGGGATCCAGAATCAGCAAAATTATTTATGTTAAGCCAGCAAGTCTAGGAGATGGAAAAGTAATTAGGTTATATTTTAGGTGGCTATATATTAGAATAGTGGCTAATGTTAAATACTGGCTAAAAGGAAAATAGTGGCTAAAGAAAAGGTTGTATTTCTAAAGGGAGTATTGAACGGATGAGGCTTGGATTTGGATGGTTTTTTGATGGCCAATTACCTTGGTATTTATAAATAGGATGAAAGAGTAGAAGATGGACAAGTGTACACACACTTGTCAATTTAGCTTGCCACTAAGCCAACATATATTGCTACATAGTTGCTACTTATACACACATATTGCCACCTCTCAATTGTTGTTGCCACTTTTACACAAATATTGCCACCTTTCAAATAATATGGACAAGTGTCCATCACTTCTCATGCATATGCCAAGTAAAATAATTTTAAAATATATTAAAATTGTCATCAGTCCCGCACATATTTTAAAAATTTTGAAGAATAAAGAGGTGCAGAACAATTGGTAAGTATGGAGAATAAGACTTGCTGGATTTACACAGTCCAAATACAATAAGTTTGGTGTCTTTTGGACTATGAACCAAATTTAGAACGATAAAACTTGACTTACAGAATTACTGGTGAAATATAATATTTCTACGAACCAATAATTATTTTGTAAGCCAGAGGCCTTATCAGTCACATTAAAACCTACAATTTTGCTGTTCAATGCGATTTTGCATGAATAAGCCACACGCGTGCCTGGTATTCATGAGAGCTCTAGAGACTTGGCTAGAATCTCATAGGAGCGGCTCCACCCGTACTCTCATATAGGTGAATTCATCAAGTGTATACTGCTTTAAATACACCATCCATGAGGACTATGAATTCATTAAGAGTTAAAACTCAACATCCCCTTAGTAGCAGTTAAGCACTCTCATTTAAGTGCTTCAGTGTCGATATCGACTTGTTATTACCCATATGAACCGACTTAATGGGATCTCCAATCACATAGGTTGGGTTACCATCTCTATTGACAATTATGTTAGCCTTAACCCCATCTCTTTTGAGGTTTGAAGAATTAATTTTCTTCCCGGATGTTTAATCTGAGCATCTTCCAAACTCACTTCGAACTTTACATAATCAGTGGAAATTATTCTATCTCTCAGTAGGTGCTTGACAATTTTGTGCCTCAAACGAATGTGTCTGCGTTTTCCTTTATAAGATTTATTCTTGACAACATCAATTGCCGCTTTACTATGACAATGGATAGACACAGGAGGCGACACATCCTTTATTAAGGAGATATCAGCTAAGAAGTTTCTTAGCCACTCAGCCTCAAAACCAGCCAACTCCAAAGCTATAACCTCTGCTTCCATAGAAGATTTAAAAATTATGGTTTGCTTCGCTGATCTCCACGCTATTGTGCCACCACAAATGGTGAATACATAGCCACTAGTAGATTTTGTCACATCTGAATCGGAGATCCAGTTAGCATCACTGTATCCTTCTAATACAGCTGGAAATTTACTATACAGGATACCATAATTCATGGTTCCTTTCAAATATTTCATTAGTCTTACTAATGCAGACCAGTGCTTTTGATTGGGATTATGAGTATATCTATTCAGTCTACACACAGCATAGGCTATATCAATCCTTGTAAAATTCATTAAATGCATCAGACTCCCAATAATCTGAGCATATTTAGACTGAGCAACTGGGTCACCTTTATTCTTTTTCAATTGAGAGCTAGCGTCATAAGGAATGTTAACAGGTGTCACATCAACACAATCAAACTTCTTAAGAAGTCTCTCAACATAGTGCTCTTGTGATAACACAATACCATCATCACTTCTTATGACTTTAACTCCGAATATCATACTCACATCACCCAGATATTTCATATCTAAGTTAGATGACAAAAACGGTTTGGTACTCTGCACAATATTTAAACTTGTACCAAATATAAGCATGTCATCAACATATAAATAAATTATCACAAAATCACTATTTAACATTTTAGTATAAACACATTTATCTGCTTCAAAAGAAGAAAATCCGTCTCTCATTAAGACTTGATCAAATTTCTAAGCCACTGTTTAGGAGCTTGCTTTAGGCCATAAAGAGGTTTAATTAATTTACCAACTTTACTTTCTTGCCCAGGAACAACACATCCCTCGAGCTGAACTATATAAATTTTTTCTTCTAAGTCACCAATTAAAAATGCTGTTTTGATATCCATTTGATGAATAAAAAATTTATAAACTGAAGCTAAGGTAATGAATAGTCTAATAGAAGAAATTCTAGTCACTGATACAAATGTATCAAAATAGTCAATATTTTATTTTGAGAAAATCCTTTTACTACTAAACGAGCTTTATATTTTTCTATAGAACCATCAGGATTAAATATTTTTTTTTTGAAATCCATTTACAACCAATAGGTTTTGCACCAGGAGGTAAATCAGTCAAAACTCATATTTTATTTTTCATAATGAAAACAAGTTCAATATTTATTGCCTCGTTCTAAAATTCAGCATCAGAAGAAGAAATAACTTCAAAATAATTTAATGGTTCATTATTAACAAAAAAAGTTTGAAAATCATTTCCATAAGAAAAATATTCTTTTCTAGGTTTTTTGCTCCTTCTAGGTTCCTCAACAGAGGTACTTTCTTAATTTTTTCAACAGGTGCATGAGAAATTTTATCAGACAGTGGAAAAATGTGTTCAAAGAATTCAGCGTTCTTTGTCTCAATAATGGTGTTGCAATCAAGCACGTCACTTTTTAAAATAAGAAATCTATATGCAGCACTATGTTCAGCATATCCAATTGACATAGAATCAGCAGTTTTAGAAGCTATCTTTCTCTTTTTAAGGTTCAGGCAACAGAACTTTGGCAAGACACCCCCACACTTTTAAATATTTCAGGTTAGGTTTATAATCTTTCCATAATTCATAGGGAGTTTTGCCAGTTCTTTTGTGAGGTATTCTATTTTATAGGTGACAAGCAGATAAAGTTGCTTCACGTAATAAATTATCAGGTGCATTAGCACTAACTAACATAGAGTTCATCATTTTTTTCAATGTTCTATTTTTCCTTTCGGCTATCCCGTTAGACTCTGGTGAATATGGAAGAGTTACTTCATCAATAATACCTTCTTTTTCACAATAATCATTTAAGACAAAATATTCTCCTCCTCTATCAGAACTAATTCAATTGATTTTTCTACTAAGTTGATTCTCAACCACCGTTTTATAAGAAATAAAAGCATCAAAGGCATCATCTTTATTTCGAAGTAAATACAACATAGTATATCTAGAAAAGTCATCAATAAAGGTTACATAATACATTTTACCACCTCTAGTCATGGTCTGTTTTAAATCACCCAAAGCTGTGTGTATCAAAGATAATAGCTCAGTGTCTTTATTTACAGGAAAATAAAATTTTCTAGTAATTTTGGCTTCAGCACATATTTTATATTTATCAATTTTATTTGAGTCTAAACTAGATATTTAACCCATTGCATGCATTTTTTGTATATATGACATATTAATATGTCCTAGTCTAGCATGCCACAAAGAAATAGACTCAACCACATAAGCAGACACATATGTATTTTCATATGTAACGTCAGAAATATTAAGTTCAAAGAGTCCTTGATTACAATAGCCCTTTCCAACCAAAATATTATTTTTGGTCATTAGAATTTTATCAGATTCAAATGTCACTTTAACCGTAGTTTTTAATAATAAGGATACAGAAATCAGGTTTGTCCCAATATCAGGAACATGTAGCACATCCACAGGGGCTAAAATTTTTTCGGAAGTTAGTTTCAGGAGCACTTTACCCTTATCCAGGACTTTCGCAGTACCTGAATCTCCAAGGTAGACTACTTCATGTCTTCCCCTATATTTGTATAGGAGGTAAATGCTTCTCGATTTGTACAAATGTGCTGAGTAGCCCCAGAGTCTACCACCCATTTTTTTAAAGTGCCTACAATATTCACTTGAGAAATGACAGCCGCAATAATTTCATCTCCTTCAGCTAAATTAGCTTTTGGAGGATTTCTATTTTCTTTGTCATTTCCTCCCATTTTGCTACACTTTAGGACTTGATAACCTGTTTTTACACAATTAAAAATATAGCCTTTTACTTTCTTAAAATTGGAGTAATTGGGCTTGTAACCTCGAGACTTACTAACATACTTCGTATTGTCGCTACTACGACTACACTCATATGGAGGAATGACCGCACCTAGAGTAGCTGGGGCAACACCGACATTGATAATATCAGCAATACCTTTTCCAGTATCATTGCCTTCCATTGTTTCCTCGATTGTAGGTACAATAGGAAAACAACAACAATAATAATGACAATAGTAATAACAACAATAATAATAATAATAATGTACGACGAAAATATTATTGAATATGATAAAAGTAAAATGATATAGTTTTATTATCTCTGCATAGATATAGGGTGTTCTGAGTCGTGCTGCGCACTGTCCTAAGAAACTATTTCAGCAGCCTGAAATGTTTCCCCAGGATAAAATGAGCCTAACATAGAGGGATCAGGAATCAACAAAATTATTCATGTTAAGCCAGCAAGTCTAGGAGATGGAAAATTGATTAGGTTATATTTTAGGTGGCTATATATTAGAATAGTGGCTAATGTTGAATAGTTGCTAAAAAGAAAATGATGGCTAAAGAAAAGGTTGTATTTCTAAAGGGAGTATTGAACGACTGAGGCTTGGATTTGGATTGTTTTTGGATGGCCAATCACCTTGGTATTTATAGATAGGATGAAAGAGTAGAAGATGAACCAGTGTACACACACTTGTCAATTTAACTTGTCACTAAGCCAACATATATTGCTACATAGTTGCTATCTATACACACATATTGTCACCTCTTAATTGTTGTTGCCACTTGTACACAAATATTGCCACCTTTCAAATAATATGGACAAGTGTACATCACTTCTCATGCATATGCCAAGTAAAAATTTTTTAAAATATATTAAAATTGTCATCATTTTGTACTTTATAATTGTACTGGTGAGAGTTGTCTGATTTTCAATTCAATTACTTCCTTTTCTTTGTCTTCCTTTTTACAGGGCATAGCAAATTCACAAATCTGATGAAAAAAGGTTAGATGCACCAAAACGTTTGAGAATTCAGTTATCAGGTAGAGTATCTATTCTTCAACACATCACTACATGATCAAGTAGAAAGAATGTTTTCAAGGTCATATGATGTATTGGAATGGATTATTCAAGAACTTCACATTAAATGATAAAAATCAATTTGTCAAGTACCAGGTCAGAATATGGGATTTGTCATATTATTCTAGATCAACGTCTAAGAAAAATAATTCCATCAATTAAATTTTAGAATACAAGAACTTAAACCTTTGGGGTATGCTTCCCGATTCTTCAGTGATTGACTCACTTTCATGATTACTTTAAATTTAATTTTCTGATTTGAACCACGGACTTTGGTGGTTTTTCCAATGTTTTGGTGGTATGTTTCCATGTTTAATATGGTCGCGAGTTTAATTTCTTTGGAGAAGTTTGAGTTATTTCTTTTTTAAATATAAAGGGTGGTAAAAAAAGGGAAAAATTGTGTTGGTACTTGATAGAAACACAAGGAGAAAACGCTAAAACTTATTGGTGCTTCATATTGAGCTTAACAAAGTTGAACCAAAAACATCAATATGGACAGTTCTCCAAGTTTTTTTCTCGATTAACCAACAATTGCGGATATTTCTTCAGAATTGGTAGAGGAAGGCTTCATTTGCATGATTGTGTTTAATGTTACTCTATCAGCGTCGACATATTTACTGAAATATATGCTTAAAGATATCCTTTCATGTTGTCAAAATTTTGACGTGCATCGTTGTAAGATATTATAGTTTCCTCTTTTTAGAGTTTGTTCAGCCTTTACAATTCAACCTTGTATTTCAAAGACAATAAAAGGAAAACTGATCGTTTGTGAGTCAAGTGCATGCAACAAGATACTTTTTCTTTGTCTAACTAGCTAAAAAGAATCAAAACTAATCTTCTAACAAACATACATTGTAAACCAAATACTACATTTATTAAGAATATTTATGCTATTTTAAAACTATTTACTCATTAACACAAGGCACACACGCCTTATGGTAAAAGGTAATTTTATACATATATCAAAGTTACAAAAAGCCATCCAACGAGATGCTTTTTCTTTCTCGAACTAGCTAAAACAAATCAACATTCGTTATTTAATAAAAGGATTTTTTATACATCTATACAAATATACATCCCTATATTATATAAAAATAGCAATATTTAACTAATTACAATATATAGTAATATTTTTTAGCACATTTTACAACAATCAAACACAAATCGAAAAAGAAAAAAGTCAAAATCAAAGCCACCGAAACCCCATGGCTTCGACCTCTGCTTCCGCTGCTCCTCCCCCGCCTTCTTCGCTGATGGCACCTGCTCCTCCTCCTTCCTCCGCCAAGAGAAACAACAACACCCTCGCTCTGCCGTCCTCCACCATCCACGGAGGCCAAATCCTTTTCAGATCTGTAAGAGCAACAAAAGCTTCAAGCCAAAAACAGAACAGTGGGTCATCGCCGGTCGGAACCCGAATGGATATCCGGTGATCAGCAGTAAAACGGGAATAACAGGGGCGACCGCCAGTAATGTTTCGACATAAAAATGGTGTCATCGCCACACCAACTGCCTTGTCTCTAAACCCCTGCCTCAATTCCCATTTTACCAATCTGCTGGTGTCGCATCCTTCTCACTGATGTTGTAGATAAAATGGTGTGTGTGCCTGATGTTTTTCCCGCCACCGCCATTTATTTTTTTAATCTTATCTCCCGTGTACTATAATTGCGCGTGTGTATTATTCTGTATTTTTCGTCGGTTAATCAGTGCCTCCCACCACTACTGGTGGACGTGTATAAGAAGAAGATAGTGAGAGCACTTTCTTTCTCTCTCTTTTTGTTGTATCAGTAGTTTGTGTGCGTCTCTGTTTCTGTTTGTGTATGGGTGTGTGTGTGTATGTGACTTTTTTTCTATATGTATGGTGTGAAAATCACTGAAACAAACTGGAACAGCTTGAAAAGCACTAAAACAGTCTGTAACGGCTGCTGAAACAGTTTGAAACGGCACTGAAACTGTCTGAAACGATGCTGAATGTGTCTAAAATGGCGCACGCAAATACAGCAAGATACAGTTAGATACGGAGCAAAAATAGTGCAGATATAGCGAGATACAATGCTGAAACAGTCTGAAACAACTAGTGAAAAAGTTTGAAATAAAATATAAAAATAATGTGAAACAGAAAAAAAATGTGAAATAGTCTAGAAAAAGTCTTGAAACGGCACCGAAATAGTTTAAAACAACATAGATACGGGAAGATACAGTTAGATACAGAGCAAAAATAATGCAGATACAGCGAGATACAACACTGAAATAGTTTGCAACAGCTAATGAAAAAGTCTGAAATAAAATGTAAAAAATAATGTGAACCAACGCAAAAAAGATGAAATAGTTTAGAAACAGTGAGAAACAACACACAAACAAGATGAAACAATGCTGCTACAGTCTTGAAACAGCTAGATACAATGCAAAACAATGCAGATACTTTGAGATACAGTAAGATACAACGAGATACGAGGTGGTTGGTAGTTGAGATACAACGAGATATGAGGTGGTTGGTAGTTGAGCTACAGCGAGATACGAAGTGGTTGGTAGTTGAGATACAACAAGATACGAGGTGGTTGGTGAGATACAACGAGATACAACGAGATACAGTGAGATACGAGGTGGTTGGTAGTTGAGATACAGTGAGATACAACGAGATACGATGTGGTTGGTAGTTGAGAAACATCGAGATACAGTGAGATACAACGAGATACGAGGTGGTTGAGAATGAGAGGAGGAAAAGTAAAATTGGGGAAAATGGTGGGAGCAAAAGTGAAACTGGGGGAAATGGGAGGAAGAAAAATAAAATAGGGGAAATAGGAGGAAGAATGTATGCTTTGCTATGCTATGGGAAAATATTGCTATGTTTTTTCTATGTTTTGTAATTAACTTTTTCTTTCTTCTATATTGAGAAATTTTGCTAAAATGTTGCTATGTTTTGTAAATAACATCTAAAACTTATGTAAAAACTCTTTAATAAAACTACATTGTAAACGGAATGCTAATTTGTTAAGAGCATTTATGCTACTTTATACAAATATTTACTCATTTAGACAAGGCCACTAAAATAAAAAAATTTACCTTCAAACGTTTTATTTAATTTGATTAATTGCTACTGTCGGGGTTGGAAATTGCCTGCGGACTGAAGTTGTAATGCTATATGAAGTTTACCTGGACAGTACAATTTGAGATCCAATGAATTTAAATAGATTTCAAACTCTCCAATTCATGCAAGAGTTCTCAGAAGAATCCATAGCTTAATTAATAGGTTTCCAGCTTTATATTCTTGGTTCGTAGGAATCCATAGCTTTTTATTACTATTTTGTATGCTTTTGATTGACATTTTTCTTCCAATTGGGTTATATAGTCTCGGCATATGTTTCTTTTTTTATATCTTTGTATTTGTATTGATACTTGTTTATCTAATAAATATGTTATCCATATGAAATTCTCTCTTTTGTTGTATAGAGTATGAAGTGGTCGTTTCGGGAATTAGGATCTCGATTGGCGTGCTGTCAATTTCAAAAGCTTCGTAAGGACCATCCCGATTTGTCTGTAAAATTTGAGCTAAATTAGACCTCGTTTGGTAGGCATCGGAAGAAGGTTTCAGTTTTCGTTAGCGATAAATCGTAAAAAAAGAGATTTTCGAGCAAAATTTTGGCAAATGAGCTCCGATTCGAAATCTGAAAGCGTCGCTAGGTTCGTATGGTCATTTATAACATACGTGAATTTTTGAAGTAAGTTTCGAGGTTGTTCGGTTGATTTCGGCTAAAGTTCCGAAAAATTAATAATTTGGTCTTTTTCCTTTTAATTCGCATCTTGAGTTTTGGGAGTCCGATTTGAGATCCGCCTTAGCAAGTATGTTACATATATTTTGTATAACTTACTTGAAAAATTTGGGATCATTTCGACTTCTCTAGGGTTCCATTTTAATTTTAATCTTCGTAGCGAATTTATTATAAAAAATAAAATAAAATAATTTGAATTGATAAAGTCGGTTGGCTAAGGGATTAGTCCCTTAGCAGCAGCAAAACGATGTAGACGCAGAAACATACAACATAGACAGGAAAAGAAAGGCTATAAAAGAAAGAGGAAAAAAGAGAAAAAGAGGTGAAAAAATAGTGGAATTTCTACCCCAAAATCTCCAGGTAATGATGTTAACTCATTATCTTAGCTTATTACGTGTGTTTGAATATATTTTTACGGTAAAAATAGGGATATTAGACATCGCCCTAATGACTTAAATTGATTATTTAAAGGGTCAATTGGCCCCCGATGATGGAAATGATTATATATTCGTACTCAGTGAGTTATGGGCAACATATAAATGTAATTTATTTAGGATTTGGTTATGTGACTTTGAACCCTGTACATAGGCCTGGCCTGTGTATTGTGTATGCGAATAGGGTATCAGGTTCCTAACTGGATTGCCCTAAGACATAAGGAATGAAGCCTTTAGCTTTATTTGATATAATTTTTCTGTTTATTGAATAGAGCGGGATCGTCTGGTAGTTAATCCAAAGGAAAAAGCAGTTGTTGAGTAGCAGGGCTAGCTTTGGAATAAGGTAAGTGTTTGTATCCATTTCTTTAGAGGCACTTGGCCTTGTTGATATTCTACCACGTGTTCCTTATGTGTGTAGCTGTCGATAGGCGTACTCATTACGCCTTAGTTTTGGATTTATATTGTATATTATATGTTATCCCCGGTTGTTGGTATTGCATTGAGCATAGGAGCATTGCATTCTGGCCATGGGTTGCTATATCATTTACTGAGTGCAGGAGTATTCCGCCTCTGGTTTATATTATATAGGAGCAGGAGTATTCCGCTCCATTGCATCAGATTGAGGGTAGGAGGATTCTGCCCTAGGAGCAGGAGGATTCCGCTCCATTGCATCATATTGAGGGGAGGAGGATTCCGCCCTAGGAGCAGGATGATTCCGCTCCATTGCATCATATTGAGGGTAGGAGGATTCCGCCCTAGGAGCAGGAGGATTACGCTCTATTGCATCATACTGAGGGCAGGAGGATTCCGCTCCATTCATTTCACATGTGACCCTTTGCATCATATTTTTTTTCATCTCATTTCATTTCATTACGTCTCATTCCATTTCATTTATACCATTGTGTAGACTTTCTGTACACGACTACTGTTCTGCTTATATGTGCATTGCTTATTAGTTGATTGTTGTCTGGTTCCATTTCCCTGACTAGTGTATCTATTTTTTCGAGGTGGCTAGTTTGTTCGCACTTATAGAGTCCTTATGACTCACCCCCTATTTGTTCTTGTGTTTTCTTTTCGGTCGGCAGATTCTGCTCCACGACCCAGCCAGCCGCATTGTGATTGAGGAGTAGTACGTTTTCAGCTGTCTACGGTGAGCCATCTTGTTCATTGTGGCCACCAATTTCAGATATTACAGTTTTCCTTACTTTTGCTCCCTTTGGGAGGTGTGTATATCTTTTGGCCTTCTTAGATGTCTGATCTGGAAACCTTTAAAACTGTGTATTCTGGGTAGTTAGTTGTATTATTCAGATAGCTTGTATGTTTCTCTATCCTTGAGAGTTATCTCATGTTGTTAAAGTTTGGTTCATTTTCATTTCAAGGTAATTCTTCACAATTTATATCGATTCAGTCAATAGGGTTCGCCAGACAGGTTTAGAGGAGGTGGTCGGGTGCCCGCACGGCCTAACTGAGAATTCGGGTCGTGTCTGTTGGTATCAGAGCCCAAATTAGAGTCTTTCCAGATCATGACAGTGTCTAATAGAGTCTCGCTGATCGGGCAGAGATGTCCGCACCTATCTACGAGAGGCTATGGTGGCATTTAGGCTGTTTCCGTTCTTTCATACCCCGTCGTGCGTGAGTCTTCTTATCTGAAGTTAAATATTTTTTATTTTCCGCAGTAAATGGTGAGAACGCGCGCGAATGTCCAGCGAAAGGCTGAGGAACCATCGGTCGCTCATGTGCCTGCTGCTCCGTGGGTTGGCGGTTTGGCCGCGGTAGAGGTCGTGGTCGAGGCAGAGGTAGAGTTGCCCACGCCGCGAGAATGGTGGATCATTTTGATCATGCTGCAGAGGTTCCGGTAGTGCCAGCTTTTGCTGGGCAGGGGGAGCAGGGTTTATTCATCCCCCCCTCCCCCCGCACTTCATGACGCTTTTATGAGATTCTTAGCGGCGCAGATGCCCAGGGACCTCCTATTCCTCAGGCTGCCGTAGATGCTCATATTCCTCAGGTTGCTGTAGATGCTCCTATTCCTCATGCTGCCGTAGATGCTCCTATTCCTCAGGCTGTCGTAGATACTCCTATCCCTCAGGCAGCTCCTCAGGCTGTGGTAGATATTGTTTCTCAGGTTCATGAAGCCCCCATTCCAGCTCCACATGTAGCCTCATCAGTTCATGTTCCAGGTGGTCATGTTCCAGAGGTAGCGGGTGTTATATCTCCGGTTATTCAGGCTGGTCAGCCAGTCCAGGTAGCAGGTCAAGTTGATGATCCAGCAAGGCTGAATTATTTTATCCGACTTAGTCCTCCGAAGTTCTCTGGTCAGAAATCAGATAAGCTTAAGCCTCGTGAGTTTCTTGATCAATGTCAGCGTATCTTAGAGGCCATTGGATATCTTGAGCAGTATGGAGTTTATTATACTGCCTTCCAGCTTGAGGGTCCGGCTTTAGCTTGGTGGACCGCACTTCGATCAGCTAGGCAGGGCTTACCTAAGCTGACCTGAAGTGAGTTCTCCCATCGATTCATGGAGAAGTTTTTCCCTCGCAGTCAGCAGGATGAGAAGAGGAGACAGTTTGAGAGGATTGGACAGGGTAACCTGTCAGTCACGGAGTACGAGCTTTTATTTTCAGAGATGTCCAATTATGCTTCAGATCTTCTGCAGGAGCCCTCTGAGAGGGTCAGACGTTTTATTGATGGGCTTTCTCCTTATTTGCGGTCCCGGATGGATCGTGAGATTGAGGCTGGTACTCTATTTGATGTCGCTGTTGATATTGCCAGGAGGTATGAGGCCTATCATTGATTGGAGATGGAGGAGTTAGAGCGGGAGAGTAAGAGATCTCATGGTCCAGGGCATTCTAGTACCTCGTATGGAGGTAGGAGTTATCAGCAGCAGAGTTGGCCTCCTGTCAGACCAGCTCAGTTTCCAGCGCGTGGTTCTTAGAACGCGCCTACGTCTTCTCAGGATCAATTTGGGTTTCGCCCGCGAGATCAGGGTGCTTTATCTGTCAGGATCCAGGGCATCATAAGAAGGATTGCCCTTATCTTATCAGCAGGGTAGTAGCCACCCTTTCCCTTGCCTTCAAGCGCCCATGCAACAGCAGCCTCAGGGTGCCCCTCCAGGGTCTCAGCCAGTTAGAGGTGCACCACCACCCGGTAGAGGTCGTGGGCGTGGTCCTAGTGGTCCCTCTAGAGGTAGTCGTCAGGGTAGCGGCTCAGCTCAGCCACAGAGAAAGCTATATGCACTGCTGGCCAGGCAGGATGTCGAGGCATCCCCAACTGTTGTTATGGGTATTTTATCTATTTGTGGTCGAGATGCATATTCTTTGGTGGATCCAGGATCTATATATTCATATGTATCTCCTTATTTTGCTTCGGGTTTTCATGTTGATTATATGTGTCTTCGTGATCCATTCTGTGTTTCTACTCATATTGGAGACATTATCATTATGGATCGAGTTTATCCAGCTTGTACCATATCTTTTGGGGGTCGTGAGACACTAGTAGATCTTCTAATCCTAGATATGGTTGATTTTGATGTTATTATTGGCATGGATTGGTTGGCGTCGTGTCATGCCACATTAGATTGTCATGTTCAGCAATGGTGGTGTGGCAGGGCTCTTATTTCCCACCCATGGCGCATGTTATTTCTTTCCTGAAGGCAAAGCAGATGATGGATAAAGGGTGTCCAGCGTATCTTGCCATGGTTCATGATACCACTGTGGAGGTTCCATCTCTCGAATCTGTTCCTATCATTAGGGAGTTCCCTGATGTGTTTCCAGATGATTTGCCAGGACTTCTTCCTGATCGAGAGATCGAGTTTGGCATTGATATAGTGCCAGGGACTCAGCCTATTTCTATCCCTCCTTATCGCATGGCCCCATCAGAGTTGAAGGAGCTGAAAGAGCAGTTGCAAGATTTGCTTGATAAGGGGTTCATTAGGCCGAGTATTTCTCCGTGGGGTGCTCCTGTTCTATTCGTAAAAAAGAAAGATGGGACTATGCGGATGTGTATTGATTATCGTCAGCTAAATAAGGTCACCATCAAGAACAAGTACCCGTTGCCTCGCATTGATGATTTGTTTGATCAGCTGCAGGGTGCCAAATTCTTTTCTAAGATCGATCTGCGATCTGGTTATCATCAGCTAAAGATTCGTGGGGCAGATATCTCGAAGACTGCTTTTAGGACTCGTTACGACCATTATGAGGCAAGCTTCCAAAAGCTTAAGGCCTTATTGACTTCAGCTCCAATGTTTTCCCTTCCTTCTGGCACCGGTGGATTTGTAGTCTATTGTGATGCATCTCGTGTAGGCTTGGGTTGTGTCCTCATGCAGCACGGGAAGGTAATTGCTTATGCTTCCAGACAGTTGAAGCTGAATGAGAAGAATTATCCGATTCACGATTTAATATTGGCAGCTGTGGTCTTTGCTTTGAAGATATGAAGGCATTATCTTTATGGTGAGCCTTGTGAGGTGTATACGGATCATAAGAGTCTGCAGTATCTTCTATCTCGGAAGGATCTTAATGGCCGCCAGCAGAGGTGGCCTGAATTCATAAAAGATTATGATCTCACTATCTGCTATCATCCTGGGAAGGCGAACGTGGTAGCAGATGCTTTGAGCAGGAAGTCCATGGGCAGCATGGCTTTTCTTCATGCTGACATGAGACCATTGGCCCAAGAATTGAAGTCCCATGGCGACTTTGGCGTGAGATTTCTTCTCCCAGACTCCAGTCGAGTCTTAGCGTGCATTACAGCTCAGTCTTCCTTAGTCAGTCAGATTAAGGGAAGACAGTTCGAGGATCCTCATCTGCAGGAGTTGCGTGGTCGCGTCCTAAGTGGAGAAGTTCCCTCCTTCGAGCTTGATTCAGATAGAATTCTTCGGTTTAATGGTAGACTCTGTGTTCCTGATGTTCGGGATTTGAGGCAGTCAGTGCTCGGTGAAGCTCATAGCTCGCGTTATTCCATTCATCCTGGTTTTACAAAAATGTATCAGGACCTCCGAGAGCTATACTGGTGGAAGGGGATGAAGAGAGATGTATTTGACTATGTATCTCGTTGCTTGAACTGTCAGCAGGTTAAGTTCGAGCACCGGAGACCAGCAGGGTTAGCTCAGGCATTGCCCATTCCCGAGTGGAAGTGGGAGCATATCACGATGGATTTTATAGTTGGTCTGCCAAAGACCCTGCGGCGCCATGATTCAGTCTGGGTCATTGTCGACAGAATGACTAAATCAGCTCACTTTATCCCTGTAAAGACTACTGATTCAGCCCAAAGATTGGCTCGAATTTTCATTGAGCAGGTGGTTAGGCTGCATGGTACTCCTGTATCTATTATCTCAGATCGTGGTTCCCTGTTTACTTCTCAGTTCTGGTAGTCTTTTCAGAGAGAGTTGGGGACCCAGGTGCAGCTTAGCACAGCATTCCATCCTCAGACTGACGGTCAGTCCGAGCGGGTTATTCAAATTTTAAAGGACATGCTGAGAGCTTGTGCATTGGACTTCGGGGGTTACTGGGATGATCATTTGGCGTTAGCAGAGTTCTCTTATAATAATAGCTACCAGTCATCCATTCAGATGGCTCCATTTGAGGCCTTATATGGTCGTCGATGTCGTTCTCCTATTGGCTGGTTTGAGTCTCGAGATGTCGAGTTGATGAGTTCAGATATGGTTCGTCAAACTCTTGATGTGGTTCGTGTTATTCAGAATCGTTTACGGACCGCCCAGAGTAGGCAGATTTCATATTCAAATCGGAGGAGCTGAGAGTTAGAGTTTGAGGTCGGCGACATGGTATTTCTGAAAGTGTCGCCGATGCGAGGTGTAAAAAGATTTGGTAGGAAAGGAAAGCTTAGTCCCAGGTTCATTGGCCCTTTCCGTATCGAGAAGCGTATTGGTAAGGTAGCTTATCGGCTCGACTTGCTAGCTTCTATGCCAGTTCACCCAGTTTTCCATGTATCGATGCTCCGGAAGTGTATCCGAGATCCTTCCGAAGTGATCGAATTAGACCCTGCTCAGCTAGATGTGAATCTGGCTTACGAGGAGTTCCTAGTTGCTATAGTTGCATGTGATGGAATAATCGTCCTCGTGAGGAGGTCACTTGGGAGCTTGAGTCCAGTATGCGTGAGAGGTACCCTTACCTCTTCGACGATTCAGGTTCGATCTTGGTGTTTAAAGCCTAAAAGCTCTTATCATTGTATATGATTTTTGTTTCGTAGTAAATGTCATTGAAAATTGGTGTAAGTATCCTCATTAGAGGTGTGAAATCTATTTTAGACTCTTGCTCGTTCGAGGACGAACAAGAGTCTAAGTGGAGGAGAATAGTGGTCGTTTCAGGAATTAGGACCCCGATTGGCATGCCGTCAATTTTAAAAGCTTCGTAAGGACCATCCCGACTTGTCTGTAAAATTTGAGCTAAATTAGATCTCGTTTGGTAGGCATCGGAAGAAGGTTTCAGTTTTCGTTAGCGATAAATCGTAAAAAAAGAGGTTTTCGAGCACAATTTTTGCAAATGAGCTCCGATTTGAAATCTGAAAGCGTTGCTAGGTTTGTATGGTCATTTATGACATATGTGAATTTTTGAAGTGAGTTTCGAGGTTGTTCGTTTGATTTCGGCTAAAGTCCGAAAAAATTAATAATTTGATCTTTTTCCTTTTAATTCGCATCTTGAGTTTCGGGAGCCCGATTTGAGATCCGCCTTAGCAAGTGTGTTACATATATTTTGTATAACTTATTTGAAAAATTTAGGATCCATTCGACTTCTCGAGGGTTCCATTTTAATTTTAATCGTCGTAACAAATTTATTATAAAAAATAAAATAAAATAATTTAAATTGATAAAGTCCCTTAGCAGCAGCAAAACGATGTAGACGCAGTAACATACAACATAGATAGGAAGAGAAAGGCTAGAAAAGAAAGAGGAAAAAAGGAAAAAAGAGGTGGAAGAATAGTAGAATTTCTACCCCAAATCTCCAGGCAATGATGTTAACTCATTATCTTAGCTTATTACGTGTGCTTGAAAATTTTTTTTATGGTAAAAATAGCGATATTAGACATCTCCCTAATGACTTAAATTGATAGTTTAAAGGGTCAATTGGCCCCCGATGATGGAAATGATTATATATTCGTACTCAGTGAGTTATGAGCAACATATAAATGTAATTTATTTAGGGTTTGGTTATGTGACTTTGAACCCTGTACATAGGCCTAGCTTGCGTATTGCGTATGCGAATAGGGTATCAGGTTCCTAACTGGATTGCCCTAAGACATAAGGAATGAAGCCTTTAGCTTTATTTGATATAATTTTTCTGCTTATTGAATAGAGCAGGATCGTCTGGTAGTTAATCCAAAGGAAAAAGAAGTTGTTGAGTAGCAGGACTAGCTTTGGAATAAGGTAAGTGTTTGTATCCATTTCTTTAGAGGCACTTGGCCTTGTTGATATTCTACCACGTGTTCCTTATGTGTGTAGCTGTCGATAGGCGTACTCATTACGCCTTAGTTTTGGATTTATATTGTATATTATATGTTATCCCCGGTTGTTGGTATTGCATTGAGCATAGGAGCATTGCATTCTGGCCATGGGTTGCTATATCATTTACTGAGTGCAGGAGTATTCCGCCTCTGGTTTATATTATATAGGAGCAGGAGTATTCCGCTCCATTGCATCAGATTGAGGGTAGGAGGATTCTGCCCTAGGAGCAGGAGGATTCCGCTCCATTGCATCATATTGAGGGGAGGAGGATTCCGCCCTAGGAACAGGAGGATTCCGCTCCATTGCATCATATTGAGGGTAGGATGATTCCGCCCTAGGAGCAGGAGGATTTCGCTCCATTGCATCATACTGAGGGCAGGAGGATTCCGCTCCATTTATTTGGCACATGTGACCCTTTGCATCATATTTCTTTTCATTTCATCTCATTCCATTTAATTTCATACCATTGTGTAGGCTTTCTGTACACGAGTACTGTTCTGCTTATATGTGCATTGCTTATTAGTTGATTGTTGTCTGGTTCCGTTTTCCTAACTAGCGTATCTATTTTTTCGAGTTGTTAGTTTGTTCGCACTTATTGAGTCCTTATGACTCACCCCCTATTTGTTCTTGTATTTTTTATTCGGTCGGCAGATTGTGCTCCAGGACCCAGCCAGCCGCATCGTGATTGTGGAGTAGTACGTTTTCAGCTGTCTACGGTGAGCCATCTTGTTCATTGCGTCCACCAACTTCAGATATTACAGTTTTCCTTACTTTTGCTCCCTTCGGGAGGTGTGTATATTTTTTGGCCTTCTTAGATGTCTGATCTGGAAACCTTTCAAACTGTGTATTCTGTGTAGTTAGTTGTATTATTCAGACAGCTTGTATGTTTGTCTATCCTTGAGAGTTATCT
Organism: Petunia x hybrida; assembly: GCA_037355625.1. Lineage (NCBI taxonomy): Eukaryota > Viridiplantae > Streptophyta > Magnoliopsida > Solanales > Solanaceae > Petunia > Petunia x hybrida. Next base: position 433,775 of record JBBBVM010000958.1, on the reverse strand, counting down.
TATGTTGTTAAAGTTTGGTTCATTTTCATTTCAAAGTAATTCTTCACAATTTATATCGATTCAATCAATAGGGTTCGCCCGACAGATTTAGAGGAGGTGGTCGGGTGCCAGCACGGCCTAACCGAGAATTCGAGTCGTGTCAGAGTATCCATTGGGTTTTTTCTTATTCGGATGTAGAGCTTTTAGTTTATCCTCTATGTATTTCTAACAATACAAGGTTCATTGCTTTTAGCCTGCAGGCTGCAGCAAAGATGTGTGTTCTTTTCCTTTACAATGAACTTTCTTCTATTCAACTACAAGAGGTTAAAGCACAATGTCATTGGTAATCTTTCATCTTATATTTGTACTCTTTCGTTTTTACCGCCTACCACTTTTATCTTATTTTGTACTCTTTGGCCAACCACTTTTATTTTACTTTCATCTTGAACTAGAAGCTTGAGATAAAAAATGATGCCAGTGACGTTGCAATAAATCAACAATTTATTCTTATTTTTTTGGTACTTTAAATTTTGTCCTTCTTTAAAATTTTTAATTTTACTAATCTCTTACTACAATATATTGTATATATGCCCCCAAGTATTATATTCTTTTTTATGTCCCTAGACAGCCAGTTGGGTATGGCGGGGCCTTGTCCCGTCCTTTGTATATTCAGTTCAGCACTCTTAGAGGCCTGTAGATATGTCCCTGTGTGGTTCTGTCAGTATGTTATGTATGTCAGCTTGTGTTAGCCTTGTCAGCTTTTTGCATTGCATAGTTCTTATCAGCTAGGTTTATGCTTATTCCGTTTATCAGTTATATTCATGGTTAGCAGATTATCAGCATGATTAGTGATGATCGACACTTAGTGTTGGCCATCCGTCGCGGCCCTAGGTTGGGTCGTGACAAAAGTGGTATCAGAGCAGTTCAGTCCTAGGGTGTTTAACCCGCCCCATCTCTTATAACTCGCCCCAAATAACCCTCAGCATATAAACTCCATTATAACTCATTTTTAGTTTATTTTATTTGTTGAAGGGCTGATCCAACGTTAAAAATTAGGGCTCTTAGAATTTTTTTTTCTATTAATTGAATTGGCACTCCAAAAAAGGGCATCTCTGAAGGCAGCTTTTCATCACATAAGAGGTGTCGATGTGGTTTGATAGCGAATCATTTCACTGTCTTTACTCATGAAAATGACGAAAGAAGATTTTATAAGTGTCCTTAACCTGATGTAACTGAAGTATCTTGATTAGAAACAATGAGCGATATTCTTTTTATTTAAATCTGCACAAGTAATTCATTTTTTTTATGTAAAAGGCAACTAAAAAACTTAATTTTGTTTGTTGTGGGCAGAACATTTCGTGTGCCTATTGGGAATAGGAAGATGCAATTCTTCCTAATAGAGAAGTGATTGTAATAAAATTCTTGAAGCCAAAGTTGGATATGAATAGGATTTAAATATGATAAGTTGTTGAAAAAAATAAATGCCATGGAAGCTAATAATCAAGTATAAGTGACAAACTTGTTTCTTTGGAAGAAAAATTTTTGAGGAAAAGAGACAAGCTATTGAAAATAAGGGACAATTTATTTAGGACGAGGGTGATCCTCATATTATTATGGATATTCTTTGTCATCTACACAATGATGAAGTAATCTTTAAGGTTATGTGATGTAATGTGAGTTGGATCACATCTTATATAATTTGATTAATGTTAGTGTTGTTAGACATAATTTGGATGTAATATTATGGAATATTTGTTGGATCCCATTGCTTATTGTAATATAAGTTTGGATTCAAGCTTTTAAAAATAGATGTCTTTTGATTTAATTTGCAAAAAACTGGTTTTCCCTACTCATAAACCAACATAACAATTCAATTCAAATAGATGATAACATACTCGATTTCAAAGCCAAATAGATAATAACATACTTGAATTAAAAGACAAATGGCACAAGACATTGTTTGTCAATATATTAAAATGGTATGACGGATGCCATATTATAACAAAAAAACTGACACCACATAGTCATAATATGGCAGCCAACTCAAATTCTAACCAAGACATAAGTAATACGATAATAAGTCAATATTAGTATCATAGCACATGATTAAGAACAGAAAACATCCAACAAAAACATCATGAAATCACAAATCATTTCCCCTTCCATGGTTTGAGCTTCCCAGTTCTTTTTTCCCTTTGGAGTTTCAAGTTATTTTCTGTCACAGCATCTCTGCCCGTCTATGTTAGCGACCTTACTGAGTAAAGCAGATTAGTTGGAACACCCACACCAGTTTGTCTATCTCCTTAGAAGGATATTGCCCTTGATCCACCAACTTGTCTCAGGTGTTGTTGGTGTCTAGTTTGAATAATGCTCATCTCAGAAACAGTCTTTGGCCTTAAAGATGGGTATTCATCAACTTGTGGGAGTTCGAGATCTATGACGGGACAAGTTGAAGAGGTGTAATATTATGGAGTTGGCAGGAACACAAAACCACTGCCTTGGCTACTGCTTTGACTGAACTGTGGTGTAGTCAAGTTAACTTCCTCAGGTTCATCTGTCATTGGTTCATGACTTGCTTCTACTTGGACTCTACGATTGTTTTTTTTCCTCTTTAATGACATCTTGGTCTTATCTTGTTGTTGTGCAAAGAAATAAGAATGTTAGAAAGATTAAATAACTAAATAAAGTAAAGAAATACAAGCTAGACGATAGTTACCTTTTTACATCCCCTAGAATTGTGGTTTGGCAGTCCACATTTGCTACTGGTCATCAGTCTTCCTTTTGTGCTTGCAGCCCAGCCACCTTGCCTGTTAATGGCCTTATCTTTCTGCATGGTTCTCATCACTCTTGGCCTTCCTACCTTGGTAAACTTAGGTCGTGGTTCCATTGCTTGAGATGCTTCTATCTTCCAGAATTTTTCACCCTTAACTGGTTAAAGCTTGTTTTGGTAAGTCAATGCCTATGCCTCCTTACTATATCAGAAATTCATCTCTGTCACATGGTCAATCTTCAGGTGCAACATAGACTTAATAGCATGAGGACATGGGATTCCTATAAGGTCCCAAGTCCTACATGTGCAAGACCTCCCCAAGCTTGAGAGTATGCTTATCATTTCCTTCAAAGACTTCAAATCCATCATCGAAGTCAACAGTGCACTTATGAGCAATTCTCAAATACTGTCCATACAGCTTAATGCTATAAGGACTCTAGTCACTATCTCATGTTTTACCAACCTCATCATGTTCCCTTAACATGTTCATGACTTTGATTCTAATATTCTCTAGATTCTTGATTATAGGCTTGTACCTAGCCTCCAATATCCAAGCATTAAACGATTCGGTAAAGTTGTTTTCAACTGACTTATTCTTACAAGTTGTGTCAAAGTAAACTCTTGATCATGCATGTGGTATATATTTTAGAAAATCAGAGGCAAAAACTTCATCCAACTTACCCAAGTCCTTTAGTTGGTCCTCAACATAGCTAGCCCAAGCACTCGACCAAAGCAGCTTCTTCATCTCTTCAGCTTTCCAAGTCTTCCGCCAATTTGCTTCTATGTGTCTCACTACCTATGGTGTGCTTCTGGAAGACCTTCATTGCTTATGTTAATACCTATTAAAAATGAACAATTAAATAGAATTATGAAAAACAATTAAGACAAAGCTGAAAGTTAATAATGATAGGTACTACCTTTTGCATATCAGACATAAAAGTGATTCCTTCACCCATTTTCAAGTCCAAAGACATCTTCAACTTTTTCAAGAACCAAATCCAGGTTCCTTTGATTTCTTTATCAACAACAACCCATGTTATCAGGTAAAATTGATTCTGAGCATCTTGCCCAACAGCTACTAACAATTTCCCCACAACTTTACATCCTTAAGAACCTTCTCTTCCCTTCTATTAGTGCATGTTTTGATAGGTTAATAACGACATCACTCCCTGGGTTAGATTTCGTCAAAGCAATGGCATATGCCTCAAGTTTGTTATACTTATCATTGAAACACCCTTCTAATTTCTCTAAAATCAGTTTTTGTGCTCTCTTGCAATTTCCATAGGTAATATTAAGCTCAAATGCAGCATTCAAATCAACCCTCATCTCTTTTACTTTATACTTTAGGTCACCTTGATACTTCCTCATAAAATAATGTGCTATGGTTTTAAAATCAATCCTAGTGTTGTCATATGCAATATTGCATAGGTGTTTGCCATTTAGGGTCTTGACACCAACTCCTCTTGATCTTTCATTCCTAGATATTAAACATATAAAATGACAACCTACTTGTAGGTAAACCTTCGCTTCCTCGGATCAGTTTTCATTAAAATCATCCCTCTTTTATTTGCCAGTGTATACAAGTTCATAAACTTCCTAGCTTCAGGTATATCCTTAAATGACATTCCTAAGTGTATTTCCCTGTACTCATTGAGTTGTTCCGTTATATCTCTTCTTTTTTAGCTTTCAATAACTTCAACTCTCCAAAAGTATATCTTGAAGGTATTCAGAGTCAGATTCGCTCATAGAATCATAATCACAATCACTATCAAATTTACTGCTTGTGTAATCAATACCAACATTTTTCAGCAACAAAATCAGATTTACTATGACCTACAATACTAGGGATATTATCAATAGACAGCTCACTATCATCCACGTATATATTCAGTACATAATAATGATCATCAACAAGTTCCAAGAAAACTCTAATGCCCTCATCCCCCTCTACATCATATAATTTACCAAAAGGGCCAGCAACTATAAGTTGTTGAACCCCCAGAAACCCCAACATTTTTATAAATTCATAACATTTCTATAAAGATAGTAAGAGCCTGTTTGGCCAAGCTGCCAAAATCTGCTTATTTTGAAAAGTACTTTTATCAGAAGTACTTTTCAGATAAGTACTTTTAAATAATAAGCAGTTTGTGTTTGGCCAAGTCATTTGAGATGTGCTTTTCTAAACAATTTGTGTTTGGATAATTTTTACAAAAAGTACTTTTGGCTGTCAAATTATGAAAAAGTGCATTACTAAGATTCATTATACGACTAATATTCTTTAAACGTGTCAAAGATTTAAATATTTTTCCAATAAAAGAGTTAATTTAATATTTTATTTTCATTTAGTTTAAATATAAAATATAAAAGAAAATATATACTATGATTTTTAATCAATAGAAATAAGGTTAAACCAAAAGAGCGAAGCAGAAAAAAAAGTCTTATTTATATTTAAGAAATATTTTGGTTAAAATAATTAAATATAGCATGGTAAATGAATATTTTCGGTAAGGAAATTTTTGTCTTAAAAAATTAATAAACTTCTTATGCTTCTAGGGAGAAGCAGAAATTTGTAGCTTCTCCCCAACAACAGAAAAACTGCTTCTGCTTCTTCTCAAAAGTATTTTTTTTCTTTTGGCCAAACAACTCAAAATTCTTCAAAAGCGCTTTTTTCTTGATAAAAAGTACTTTTGGCTTCTGAGAAGCTTGGGCAAACAAGGTAGAAGTCTGAGTCATACCTTTTCCAAAGGTGAACTTGTTTCTTAATTTGGATAGAATGCTTTAGGGCTTCTGATCTAATCACCTCCATAATTAAACTTTAAGTCCAATAACACCATGTGTAATAAAGATAGAGACAAAAGAGATCAAAAATACTAAACTCTAAGCAATAAACAGTCAGCCTTAAATACTAAACAATTAGCCTTAAACACTAAACAATAACCCTAAGCAATAAACAATTATCCTTGAACACTAAATAATTTACCCTAGGCAATATACAGTTAAGATTAAATAATAAATAATTAATCCTAACCATTAAACAATTAAAAGTAAATAATAAAAAATAAATCCTTAACAATAAATAATGAAAAATTAATCCTAAACAATAAACTATGAATAGTTAATCAATAAACAATAACCAATAAAGTTATAAATAATTAATCCTAAAAAGAGATCAGAAACCCTATACAATAAACAAAGATGAAAAATAACTATGGAGGGGCCCTCGTTTATTAAAGAATCAGTGAACCAATAGAAAAGTGAGTTAATGCTCAAACACTGTCAAAAATTTATTCATATGGCAACAAATTAGGGGACCACTATATAACCCTACACAACAAAAACCATACTAAAATCAAAATCCTAAACCACAATACCACTTTAAAATCCTAAATTAAATAAATCTGGGACCACTACGAAACCCTAATACAGTAAATCAAATAACCCTAATTTTTTTGAAAAATAACCACTAAAACGTCAAGAATATAGTTAAAAATTTTAGAAAATTTTTATGGGACTTCATATTTTACAGTCGCAAGAAAATTTTATGTAATTAAGCTCCATGAAATTATTTGAAATTTTCTATATTTAGTTCAAAGTTCCAGAATAATTTGATTTCAAAAACTTTTACTGACTATTTATGAAAAACCTTTTTTATTTTTTTTAAGTTATGAATATTCTTGACGGATTTTTCTTGTTCATCACCCTAGAAACTAGAAAATGGCTACATGATTACATATTAAGAATAATTACGCCAGAAGACAATCTAAACAACTAAATTACACATTTTATTGATACTTTTAAATAGATTACAATACATAACAACACTTTCCACTTTATTACCCTACATACAATTTTTCATTTCCCCCCCTCTCTCTCTCTCTCTCTCTCTCTCTCTCTTTCTCTAACACAAAATCCTAATTTTTTCCTCTCTTTCTCTCCCATCCTCCACCCACCCACCCGCCGCACGGAATCTTCTCCGGCGACCAGATCTGTCTCCAGTGATCGAAGACACATGGAGGCTGCTGGTGACGCTGCTCTGATTTGGCTTTTTCCGAGTGCGCTACTGCTGGTGCTTTCTGGCGGCACAGCTGCAGCTCTGATCTGCTCCTTTTTTTCTTCTTTTGTATGTGTATGTATGTGTATGTGTTATGTATAATTTTGTATTTATTTTGTATATAAATACGTATATCTTTTTAGTTTTTGCATATAAAACGCTAATTAATATACTATCGATATTTTATGTAATTTTCGGGTAGGATTGTATATTTATGTAAATCTCCCTAAATATTAAGCTACTCTTTGGGCGGAAACTTACCATTTGGCCAGTGTTTTATAACGTATTTAAAGTTTAGTCACAAATTAAAATTAAGTAGAAATTCGCTTTCTTCTCCACAAGTTGAGTTTTCCTTTTCAAAACAAATAGGACATTATTCCATTAAGCTCAGTTTGTCGAAACTTTCAACATACTATGTCTTTAATAAGTTCAGTTCTTTCAATTCAAAGCTTAAGAACGTTGTGTCTTTTAAGTTCAGTAGTGGCTATCTGTGCATTTCGACCTATTTTAGGTTGTTCATATGCTTTGTTATACTGGAAAATGCTTAAACAGAGATCCAAAGAAAGGCTCTTGGTGCAATTTGTCCCTAATCGTCACCCATGAGTCGTTCACAATGTTTAAGCGCAACGCTTAATTTAGTATGTACATCATCATCATTAAATATGTTGGAATTTTATATTAGAGTTGACTGAGATAAATTATTTGTATTTGCTAAGATTTAGTTTCAAAATTATTATAAGATGAAGACGTGCAACCACATTTTGTTTAATTGCGGCAAATTACTTTCAGATATTGTTATGACAGAACAGAGAAATAGAAGGGTACCATAAGTCAACATTCGATATGACAACAAAAAGGAAATTGCCATATAGGAGGCAAAACGTTAAAAGCTAGTGTATATGACACAATAATTGAAGTACTTGCGATTGAATTTGATAGAATCCAAAGGTCCGAATTTGTTCAATTGATATAAGTTTCATTAAGTATCAATATTTGCTTGGATCATTGTCATGTGGATAAATGTATCTAAAAGGCTAAAATTGCATTATCTGCTTTTGGTTAAAATTCTATTAATAGTAAGTTAATAACAATAATAAAAATAACTATATGCTTGGATCATTGTCAGGTGGATAAATATACCTAAAATGCTAAGATTGCATTATCTGCTTTTGGTTAAAATTCTATTAATAGTAAGTTAATAACAATAATAAAAATAACTATATTTTAATTGCACATGAACCCCTCAATTCTACCTCCTTGTAGCTTTTTACAGTTTGTCTCTTTCCAAGTAATTTTGTCAGGTATATGCCTTAGAGAAAAGACATTACGCATATAAGTTCGTGATGCAATTGAGTATAGGTGTCCTTTGGATTTATTTACATCAACAACAATAACAACAACCACTGTTATTCCACAAATGGACCATGTGGAGAGTAAGACTTGTATTAAATTTATAGTCATAGATTTATATGCGAAATGTGCAAAACAAAACTTCAAATTTAGAAGTTGAGTTTCCATGTGTCAATTATGTCTACAATTTAATTTAATAGTTATGTAATGCAACATTAAAAAAGCTCTGAGCAACAAATTAACCTAGTTCATGGACACCAAATTTTCCATGGGTAAAAACAAATGTAAGTAGTAACTACTGTATTAGAGAATTAATGGTATAGTGATATTAAAATGTGAAAAAAGTCAAGCCTGGAGCCTATAGCTTGAACAATTGCACTTCATCTCTTACTTTGTTTTCCAAGAATTAACGAATCAGAAAGCTTAAGCCAATACCAGCCAAAATTATTTGGTAGGAGACAAACTGTAAAAAGCTATGGGAAGGTAAAATTGGAAGGTCTATTGGCAATTAATTTTTTTTTTTTTTTTTTTTTTTTTTTTTTTTTTTGTAATGGCTAGTATTAACATGCCATTGTCGGATTTTAACCAAAATTAGAGTAGTCAATCTCAACTTTTCTAGTACATTTAATCCACATAGCAATGATTCAAGCATATATTGATACATAATGGAACAAATATCAATGGAGCAAATCAAGGCCCAAATAGCAAAAGATACTACTTTATGAACTGATCATCAAATAAAGAAATTGTTTCAAACGAAAGAATGGTTGTATTATCTAAGCAAGAGACTTGTCAAATGAAATGGATTATAACGGATCACTTCAACATGAGAATTATATGGACAAAATATTAACCAAGATATATTAAATCTCCATTACGCCATAAATTGAACATGTCAAACATACTTCCAAAGAATAACTCAACAAACAGATTGGATATGATCGTGCTGAGCAGTTGCCCGGAGATGCGTGTGTGTGTGTGTTTATATATTGAAGTCAACTTCTTTATAACTCTGATTGTGAAATGAGTTGTTGGCACGTATGACATCCAATCCAAAGTTTTAGAGCTGTTGCACAGCTGCGGAAAATATAGCCCCACTAGAGCATCAGATCAAGAGTTGGATCAGAAGTTAATGAAATCGAATTGCAATAGCCACGAGCAGCTGTTACTTCTTAAAATATGTATATCAAGCAATATATACAAGTTATTGTTAATATTCCATTTGACTTATATATGCATAATTTCAACAGTTAAGCATGTATAATATTCCCGCTAATGTAATAGGTAATAGGCCCAGTTGTTATTTAATTTTGGAGAACTTCTATAAATAGGCTACTTTTAAGGAATAACAACTTAACTGGCACACTAATTTAATCAATAAAATGGTGACACTCTGACCATTTCACAAACATCAGACTTCGAGGAATAGCATAACGGTTCCCAAGAATATCTCATTTTCAAAAATGAGGTAAATGCCACCAAATCTATCCTTATTTAATACTCCCTCCGTCCCAAATTAGTTGTCGTTTTAGGAAAAATGGTGTGTCCCAAATTAGTTGACACTTTAGGATTTTAAGACAAAAATTGTTAGTTTTTTCCAATTATACCCTTAATAATTAAAAAAATTCTCAACAAAATTTAATAGTCAAACATTAAATAGGGGTAACATAGTAAACTACACACTGTATTTAATGATTTTCTTAATGGGCGTGAAGAAGCTAAAAGCGACAACTAATTTGGGACGGAGGGAGTAGATTAAAGTCCATTATAACCAAATCATCTCGTTCATTTTAAAGCACATATCTTTTTGATCTTTTAACTTTACTCTAGTGTTCATTGTATATAAATTAGAACATACACGATATTTAATATACCCTATGAATATATATACATATATGGTTCTTAATAATGTTATTATTTATTTATGTGTGTTTATTTTTGAGAAAAGAGAGAGAGTGTGTGTGTGTATATATATATATATATATAATATATATATATATATATATATATACATTTTTTTATTTTTGAGAATAAGGCCAAATTTGATCCTCTACTATATGAAATAGATTATTAATGGCATTTGCTATAATTTGTTGGCGTCCTTGACCCTTACATTATAGGAACCTTTACTTGTGATCTTCACATAACAGAAGAGCCACGTGGCCATCTTTACATGCATTAATCCACTAATTATAAGTCATTTCCTTACTAAACCCAATATGTTATACAACCCGCCACATCATATATAACCCGCCCCAAATAACCCTCAGCATATAAACCTCATTTTAACCCATCCCTAGATATTAAACACACAAAAGGACAACCTATTTGACAGGTAATCCTTAGCCTCCTTTGATCACTTTTCATTAGATTCAGCCCTCTTTTATTTGCCATTGCATACAAGTTCATAAATTTCCTAGCTTCAGGTATATCCTTAAATGACATTCCTAAGTGTACTTTCTTCGTACTCATTGAGTTGTTCAGTTTTTTCCCTTCTTTTTAGAGCTTTCAATAACTCCAACTCTTCAGAAGTATATCCTGAACGTTTAGAGTCAGATTCACTCATAAAATTATAATCACAATCACTATCGGATTTACTGATAGTGCAGTAGGTACCAACGTCTTCAGGAACAAAATCAGATTCACTATGACCTACAATACCAAGGATATTATCAATATGCATCTTACTATTATCCACAACATACAGATTGAGTATAGAATAACGATCATCAACAATTTCCAACAAAACTCTGACGCCCTCATCCCCCTCTACCTCATATAATTTTCCAGAAGGGCCAACAATTACAAGCAGTTGAACCCCCACAAACCTCAATATATTTGTTAATTCATTACACATGTCTATAAAAGATAGTTAGTCTTAGTCATACCCTTTCTAAAGGTTAAATTGTTTATTTAGATAAAATGCTTTAGGGCTTTTGATTCAATCACCTCCATTATTAAACTTTAAGTCTAATAACACCATGTGTAATAATTGTAAAGATAAAGACAAAAAAAATCAGAAATAGTAAACCCTAAGCAATAAACAATCAACCTTAAACACTAAATAATTAGCCTGAAACACTAAATAATTAACCCTAAGCAATAAGCAATTATCATTAAAAACTAAACAATTTACCCTAAGCAATATATAGTGAACAGTAAATAATAAACAATTAACCCTAACCATTAAATAATTAACAGTAAATAATAAATAATTAATCCTAAACAATAAAAAATGAACAATTAATCCTAAATAATAAACAGTAAACAATAAAATCATAAGCAATTAACCCTAAAAAGAGATCAAAAACCCAATACAATAAACAAAGATGAAAAATAACTATGGAGGGGCCCTCGTTTATAAAGGAATCAGTAAATCAACAGAAAAGTGAGTTAATGCTCAAACACTGTCAATAATTTATTCATGTGGCAACAAATTAGGGAACCACTTTATAACCCTACACAACAAAAATCATACTAAAATCAAAACCCTAAACCACAATATCTCCACGGGATCTCTACGGGAAGAGCATATCTCCACTTGGCTATCTAGTGCACACTCAACTGCTGGAGTCATACACATCCTTCAAGCAATAAAGAAGATCAAGATTAGTTAGGGGAGGCTCTAGTGCACAGCTCAAATCTTATCGGTATCTGTACGGGAAGATTATACCTCCACCTGGCTATTTAGTGCACACTCAACTACTGGATTGGACATTTGCTATTTCTATTTTATGTACTGTTAGCTTTGGCAGCTCATTAGTTCTACTTATCATGGTGTTTGGCATCAAGATTATGAGTTATTTTCATGCTACTTGGTGGTATTAGTGCCCAATGGCACTCAACCCGAGAGGGTGAGGATAATAAGTAATATGCACGATTCAAATAGATAGACATGAATATGAAGGAATACGGAGCTGGTACCCAATTGGGGAGGAAAGATTAGATAGATCATTGGTGCGAGTATAAGATTGTAGCTTTGAGCTCTTTGGAACTCGGCAAAATAGGTAGCTTGCGGGTGTAGCACAAGCATGGTTTGTGGGATCAGGCTTCTTGAATTTGGCTTTGGGATGATGATCTGGTATGTATTTGAGGTTTTGTGGTTGCACAATTGGTAGTGATTTTGGGAGCAGGTGTAAGAGTGGGACGCAGGGGTTTGTTGAGAGATCGGAGAGTTCCTATAGCAAAATCAAGACAAATGCAAATTGAGATAAAAATAAAGATAAAGTAAACTTCCCTGTTGAGTTGATCTATCCTTGTCTGGTCCGCTTTCAGGTGCTCAATGCTAGGGAATGTGTGCCTCTCCTCTGGGGGATATCCATTTGCTAAGTGCTTCTCGTCAGGAGGTAGTTGCTTTGTCGTGCTGAACTATTGTTGGATCATCTTGCCAGTGTGATGCCAGATTGTATGTCCATTGCTTTTCGTCCTTTAAATATGTGCTTGTCACGTCGGGCTGTATACTCCTTTCGTATTGGGTTGTGTATCTCTTCATGCAGTGTGTCCTATCATTCTTTCATTTTTGTTGCACACCCTTAGTCATGTTGTCCTTTCACTGGGCTATCTACCCTTTATTATGCTGTCCTTTCAACGAGCTGTCTACCTCCCAGGCTGTCTTCCTGTTACAATGTCAAAATTTGCATCGGACTGTGTACCCTCTGCGGTGTCAGTTTGACATCGGGCTGTGTACCCTCCGTCAATACATCTGGCTGTGTACCCTCCGCAAAATTAAAATGACAAAATCTACGTCGGGCTGTGTATCCTCAGTCGATGCATCGGGCTGTGTACCCTCTACTAATTTAAATGACAAATCGACATCGGGCTGTGTGCCCTCAGTCGACGCTTCGGGCTGTGTACCCTCAGCTAATGACAAATCGACGTCGGGCTGTGTACCCTCAGTCGACGCTTCGGGCTGTGTACCCTCATCGGGCTGTGTACCCTCAGTCGACACCTCGGGCTGTGTACCCTCAGCTAATGTCAAATCGACATCGGGCTGTATACCCTCAGTCACCGCTTCGGGCTATGTACCCTCAGCTAATTTAAATGACAAATCGACATCGGACTGTGTACCCTCAATCGACGCTTCGGGCTGTGTACCCTCAGGTAATGACAAATCGACATCGGGCTGTGTACCCTCAGTCGACACTTCGGGCTGTGTATCCTCAGCTAATTTAAAATGCCAAATCAACATCGGGTTGTGTACCCTCAGTCGACACCTCGGGCTGTGTACCCTCAGCTAATGAAAGTACAAAATTCGACATCGGGCTGTGTACCCTCAGTCGATGCATCAAGAGTAAAGTGCAACAAGTAGAATGCTATTGTTATGTCATGCGATGTGCTAAGGAGGCTATCATGTTGCTGTCGTAATTACTTTTCTTGAAATTTTTAAGGGGACCTCAAAAATTCTGCCCTAGTGTCAAGTTTGCGTCTTTGGAATTTTTGAGGGGATCCTCAAAAATTCTGCATCAATTTATTATCTATGACAGATCACTGAGAGCAGGAGATTGCGTAGCACTGAACACCAAATATATTGGCTAGAACCTGCATTTGTCCTTTAGTGTGACGATTGGGTTTATTGATAACTATGAGTATGTAGATATTTGCATACTCAGGCTGAGGTTTGATATTTGGATTTTGTCGGATTTTGAGATTATCCAAAATTGTACTTGTATTAGGTTGTGATGGGGGTCTTCATGTTTCACGCTTTTATTTTCGAAAGTCATGGAGTTAACTTTGAGGGATTGGCCTTTGTAGAAAATGTGTTTGTGGTTTGGGAGTTGCAGTTTCCCTTTGTTTGTTTTTGTTGTACCATTGTCTTGCTTTGGTCAATCAGACTCTGAACTTTGTGTTTCAGTGCTGGATGTCTTGTGGTGTCATGGTAGGGGATGTTTGTGCGATGAGTTTAGATCTTGTCGGATCGGATTGAGAAATGGGTATCCAGGGAGTAGTTTGTCTGCTGGCTGCAATGTCCTTTGATTGGGCTAAAGGAGTGAAGGTGTGAGGTTTAACCTTTTGTCTGTCTTTGATTGTGTTGAGCCTAATAAGGTTGTGATTGGAAGTCTTGACGGAGGGGAGGTTGTTTATTGTGTAAGTTGGGTGCAGTGTGAGGTTGTGAGTTTTGTTAGCTTCGGTTGCATAGGGATTGGATTTCTTCGTCGTGACTCTCGTGTGAGTGTAATGCAGGTTATACGACATTGGGATTGTTCAAAGGACTTTGTGTTAGGAGAAAGTGTTTTCAGCTTGGCTTGCCGTTTCGGGATTTCTAAATGCAGATTCTTGACATATTTCGGTGTCCAAATGCGAAGCAACCGTAGCCAAGTGGTGAAATGCACAAAATAGTGTGGGCATATGAGCATAAGAGGATGCCTAGACAGTAGATGATGGATTAGCACTTGAATTTGGAGGTTGCGATAGAACACCTAAATATCACAAGAGATTGCCCAAATGCTTTATGTAGCAGTCAAAGCAAGGATTTTGGCCAAATGACCGATGCTTGTTTAAGCGGGAGATGGGGAGTTGAATGTCAATGAAAGGTGGTAAAGATGTTGTGTAAGGAATAGATTGTATTATGTGACAGAAAGGGATGTTGGCTTTTGTCGAATACCAGGACCTTGAGTGCATTTGTCATCCTTTCTTGCCAATTTGTCTGTCATGATGGCTATGTATCCTTGAAGAGATACTTAGCATCCTTCATACTTGTCAACCAACTACTAGAATATAGTCTTTGTACCAACTTTCCTTTGTTGGATAATATCTCATTGCTGAGCCGTTGAACTCAATGTAGGTTAGCTATGTATCATGTGTACCCTTGCATTGCTGGGTCCTTTTATAGCCGTCGTCATCGGAATTCATATCATCCCAATTGCTCCAAGAAGTTTACTTGCCTGTGCTTTTATGTCAAAGCAACCCTTGCTATGGTAAGTGTCTCAAATAACTTCATCGTCTTGCTCTAGATATGCTTTCCAAATGCTTAGGAAGTTCCCATGTTTATCATATAATGATGACTTTGTCATTGTATTTTTGCCTTCCTTTCAAGTTGAATTGACTTGCCAGCTTTTGGTTGTCGTGCACGAGTCTTTGCTACGTCCCTTGCTTTTCAATTCCCTATTATCTTCCACTAACTTTTGACTTCTGTTTCGATCATGACAGGAGCAAGTTCAGGAAATGCCTTGGATCACAGTCATGTATTGCAGGTGGTATGACTGTGTAAACTTGAGCAACAAAGATGATCCTTAGATATTGGTGTCAAATGGTCTTAAGGCGAGTCATGTGTGCCTTCGAGTTTGACCAACATTTTTCTCGCTTTGCAAATTTTCCTTTCCATGTGCCTAGTGCTTGCCGGAACAATTGAGGTACCGGGGACAATAAGCTTTTCCAATCTCTCGAGCAATTGAGTATGGGATTCGGCTAGAGGAGTTTAGTTTCTTTTCGGTCTTTAGTTTGCATTAGGGCAAGCCCTAGGAGGGATATGGTGGTGCATTTCGGTAGTTGGGTTGAGTGTTTTGCTAGACAATTTGGATGCTGGGATGTGGAATATATGTCAAATGGGCTGAGCGGGATATTTAGGTGGTATATGAGGGTAGGGATAAAATGGTGGCACAGTTTGATAATAGTGGTTGAAGATAGGGTCTTGAATAATTGCGACAAAAGAGACTTTACGTTTTGGTTTTTTTTTTTTGAAAAGGCTCACATTTCCAGACTGGATAGCTTTGTTGATAGTTTTTAGTGCAGCGGAGAGAGCTGATGGGAATTGTTGTGAAAACCTCTGACAAGTGCACTTGCTTATCCATGTCTTTTGCCTTGGTATTCAACTCGAGCCAACCTTTTGGGTAATAGAATTTTGAATGAATTAGAGACAGTTTGGACATGCGAAAGATTTTAGATACCAGGATTTGGGCATAGAGTGGGGAGAGGAGGTACCTCAGTAGGAGATTTGAATTTTGAGGAGAGATTTCTTAGGTAGAAAGAGACTCAGAACAACAGACGAATTATGCAATGCACACATATCAAATAAGAAATGCATCCTATAATATAAAGGATCGTTTCACGCACGATGATTTTTGAAAGCGCGTTGTGCCACATGTATCATTTCATTTGCTAACAAATTGCGGAGCTTAAAAGATAATATTGCATTTATTGAACTTTTGTTATATTGGCTGATATTGAAATGGTGCAAGAGGTGGAAAACATTGCTAGAGGGTTAGATCATGGCCAGGTGAACGTCTTTCATGCTGATCCTTCCCTAGAGGATTCTTCTTCTTCTTCTTCTTCTTCTTCCTCGGTCGAGTCTTCCTTGGACAAGCTTGCCTCTGATGAGTATCCTTGGAAGATGATATTGTCTGCATCAGTTAAGAGTCGGGATATGTCAAATGTGAAGTTTTTCACTATTTCCCAAGCCTTTCTTTCTTTCTCCTCTATTCCTTTGTTTGCCACAGAGTTCATCCCCTCGCTAGCCCATACGCTGATAGACTCTATGCGTTTTGTCAGGAGTCTGCCTTACTGCGCCATTTACCTTTTTCTTTGTTCTTTGCTTCGACCAAACTTTGCTTTTTTGTTATTTTTCCTTGTGCCCTTGCCAGTTGTTTGCGTAACCTTTTGTACTCAGATTCTAACTCATCAGCATTCCTTTTCCTTTTTGTCATTGGACTTGGTTGAATTGCCCTTGCTATGTCTTTCCTAAGCCAGTCTGGGTAATCTTCATCATAGCCAGCGTCAAACCTGTCTCATCCAATAGTCTCGATTCCCATTCGTTGCCTTTCTTTCCAAAGTTCCATTATCTTGTCTTTAAATGGGATCACTCCTCCGAGAATATTTGCTTTGAAACTTCTAATGTCTGCAATTTGGGGTACAGTCTGCTTTCTCCCTACTTGTCTAAGTGTCCTTAAAGGAGTGAATGGATAAACTCCTCTAAAGCCCACTAAGATGAGAAATGAGTCTTTTCCGGACCGTGTGATTAGTGTTGTGATGGGAAAGTAATCAAACATCCATTGAATGTTTTCAGGTGTCAGTTGACAGAACATGTGGTGCCAACCGTTGGCGATTGTTGGTTGGTCCCATTTCCCAAAAGCATTGTCCATGTGAGCGGTATGAGTCAAGATGTAGTTTTCTTTTGGCATGGAATGGAAAGCTTGCTCTATACCATCTATCTTTTGCAAATGCTCCATCAGCCAAATTTGTAATAATAAATTACAACCCTAAAAAAAGCTAGAACCCGTCTTGCATCTTTCTAAAGCTTAGTACATTTCCGCAACAATCATCGGTACATGAGTGTATTTCTTTCTAATTTCTTTGAGTAAGACATCGGCAATTGTGACCCTGCAAACATCAACTCGTCCGTTGTGTTGTGGAAAGACAACAGTCCCTAGAAAGCTGGTGACAAAAGCAAGTACTCTCTGCTCTTGCCATTTGCCTGGTTAATGCTGAAATAGTCTTCGGACTCTTGAAATGCCTCTCTATACCAAAACTTGATGTAGAGGGAAGTCAGAGAAATTCCCGACTGCCTTATACTATCCGTGCACAACTCAAGCTTAAACCCTACCATTTCGAAGAACTCCTTGGGTGTAATGTTCTTAGGCATCAAGACTTCTTCATTTTCGAAGGGTAATTGAGTTAACCCACCCATTTCCTCCAGTAATGGTGTCAACTCTGCACTCCCAAAGTGAAAAACTGCTCGGTCTGCATCCCAATAGTGTACCACTGCTTCTATCATCCCTTCCACTGCAGTGTGCTCCATCAGTGAAATCAGGTTCCCCAATACCATTTTGACTTGGTCCTTTTGATCTATGCTTAGGTTTCCCCACCAATCTCTGAGCAACTGAGGGATTTCAACAACCATATCAAATGTTCTAGTGGCCATGATCTTTTGGAAAAGGTGAAGGATGATAGGAAAAGGGAGAAGAAAAAAATGCCTAAGATTTACTTTATTGTGAGCAAAATGATCAACGTGTGGAACAAACTTGAAAACAATGCAACAGAGGATATGAAGAGGTGTCGTTGTGAGTTGAGAACCCTTTAGACACTTTAGGCGGAAGTTGCTAATGGACTTTTGACATGCCAAGGATGTCAAGTCCTTATATAATGCTTAAAGGATAAACGCGCGTTATGTGTCATCCCATCTATCAAGCAGTCATTTCTGCTTCAAATTGGACTGTTAATGCCCTTTCGGTTACCACTTAAGCCTTTGAATAGCATTGAATACAGAATGATTGCAATTCTTTGGGAATAAACGGTTGTTTCTGATTCAATTTGGACTTTTAATGCCTCTTAGGTTACCTTCGTGCCTTTGAATGGCATTGAATACAGAATAATTTTGACTATTTATGAACAAACAATCATTTTTGATTCAATTTGGCCTTTTGACGCCTCTTAGGTTACCTATGTGCCTTTGATTGGCATTGAATACAGAATAATTTCGAATGTCTATAAACAATCAACCCTCATTCAATTTGGGCTTTTGACGCCTCTTAGGTTACCTACGTTCTTTTGAATGGCACTGAATATAGAATAATGCCAACTGTTTATGCATAAATAATTATTTCTGATTCAATTTGGGCTTTTGACGCCTCTTAGGGTAACCTTTGTGCCTTTGAATAGCACTGAATGCAGAACAATGCCAATAATAGTCCACATTTGCAAGTTCAGTCCCTTAAGCAAATGCAAATAAATCATGTTCAACGCTCATTGGGGTCAAAAACCCATTCAGATTATTTGAACATGAAACGACCTCGGTCAGTTGTTTCAGAAGTTAGGACTCCGATTGACGTGACGATAATTTTAAAATATTCGTAATGTCCATTAGGACCTGTCTGTAAAATTTGAGATAAATCAAACCTCGTTTGGTAGGAATCGGAAGAAGGTTTCAGTTTTTATTATCAATAAATATTAAAAAGAGATTTTCGAGCTCGGTTTTGGCGAATGAGCTCCGATTCAAAATCCGAACGCGCCGTTAGGTTCGTATGATTATTTTTGACTTTTATAAACTTTCGAAAGTGAATTTCGATGTTGTTCGGCTAGTTTCCGTTAAAATGCCAAAAGTTAAATATTTTGACCTTTTTCCATTTAATTTGCATATTGAGTTTCGGAAGTCCGATTTGAGATCCGTCTTAGCGAGTATGTTACATATATGTTGTATAGCTTGTATGCAAAAGTTGGAATTATTTCGAATATCGTACTGTACCGTTTTAATTTTTACCGGAGCAGCGAATTTTAAAGGAAATAGAAAAAAAAAAGAAGAAAAGACAAAAAACAAAAATGGACAACACAAGAAAGAAATTGAGAAGTGTGGCGGTGGGGGTCATTACCCTTAAAGCTCAAAGATGAGCAGATACGTACATAAGTGACTAACATACAGAAACAGAGAAAATGAAATGACGCAGTGGAAAATAATGCCAGAAAATGATAAAAGGGTCGGAAAAATAGTAGAACTTTTACCCCGAAACATTCAGGTAATGATCTTAATGCATTATTTGAGTTTATTACGTGTGTTTGAATATGTTTTAACGGTAAAACATGGAATATTAGACATCGTTTTCATAAGTTCAATTAATAGTTTAAAGGGTCAAATGGACCCCGATAACGAAATTGATTATATATTCGTACTCAGTGAGTTATGGGCAACATATAAATGTAATTTATTTAGGGTTTGGTTATGTGACCTTAAACCCTGTAAATAGGCCTGGCCTGCGTATTGCGTATGCGAATAGGGTATCAGGTTCCTAACCGGATTACCCTAAGATGTAAGGAATTAAGTCTTTAGCCTAATTTGATATATTTTACTGCTTATTGAATAGAGTGGGATCATTTGGCAATGAATCCAAAGGACAAAGCGGTTTTCGATTAGCAGTGCTAACTTTGTAACAAGGTAAGTGTTTATATCCATTTCTTTGGAGGTACCTAGCATCGTGGATTTTCTACTATGTGTTCTTTACGTGTGTAGCTGCCGATAGGCGTACTCATTACGCCTTAGCTTTGAATTTACATTGTATATTATATGTTATGCCGTGTTGTTGGTATTGCATTGAGCATATGAGCATTGCACTCTGGTTTTGAGCATTGCATATACTTCCCGGTAACCGATGAGAGTCCCGAGCTGGTGAAGGGTCATTATTGCATATATTTCCCGGTTGGCGATGAGAGTCCCGCACCGGTGAAGGGTCATTATTGCATATACTTCTCGGTAATCGATGAGAGTCCCGAGCCGGTGAAGGGTCATTATTACATATACTTCCCGGTAATCGATAAGAGTCCCGAGCCGGTGAATGATCATTATTGCATATATCTCCTTGTAGACGATGAGAGTCCCATTCCAGAGATAGGTATCAGGCATATGTGACTGCATGGCATCATATTGCATTCATACGCATTCCATTGCTCATATTGAGGGGTAGGAGGATTCCGCCCCAGGAGCAGGAGGATTTCACTCCATTCTATCATATTGGGGGTAGAAGGATTCCGCCCAAGGAGCAGGAGGATTCCGCTCCATTGCATCATATTGAGGGGTAGGAGGATTCCGCCCCAGGAGCAGGAGGATTCGCCCTAGAAGCAGGAGGATTCCGCTCCATTGCATCATATTGAGGGCAGGAGAATTCCGCCCTGGAGTAGGAGGATTCCGCTCCATTCATTTGACACATGTGACCCTTTGCATCATATTTCATTTCATCTCATTTCATTTCATTTCATACCATTGTGTAGACTTGTGGTACATAACTATTTTTCTGCTTATACGTGCATTGCTTATTTGTCTATATATTTCTGGCTCGCATTCTGGGTTGCGGGGATCGGGTTGCACGCCGCAATGGTATAAATATATGGATGGGGTTGCACGTCGCAGCGGTATAAATGAAAATATATGGATCGGGTTGCACGCCGCGACAGTATGAATGTATGGATCGGGTTGCACGCCGCAACAGGATGAATATATGGATCGGGTTGCACGCCGCAACAGGATATATTTCTGATTGTTGATATATTCGCGATACCTATATGTTCTGGCTATCTTACATTCCTGGTTTTTGATGAGTTTGTGATGCCATACGTGTTTTTAGATATTATCTGGCTCTGCCTTTTCATAATTTAAATAAGAGGAATTTGGTTTATCTATTTTTTTCTCCCTTGCTAGCTATCCTCTTCTTTGAGGTGGCTAGTCTGCCCCACTTATTGAGTCCTTTTGACTCACCCTTGTTTGTTGTTTGTTTCTTGTCTATCTATTTCGGCAGGTTCGCTCCAGGATTGAGTTCGCCGCGTTGTTCAGGAGCGAAGACGACTTCAGCTGTCAGGGTGAGCCAGCTTTATTTCGGATGGCCACCAGTTTATTGTTCATTATTTCAATTGAATTTTGCTCCCTTCAGGAGGTATCTGTCTTCTTCTGTACTCTTAGATGTCTGGTCTGGATAGCCCTAAACCTAGCATGTTGGGTAGTCAGCTGTAATTTCTTTTGTACAGCTTAGAGGTATCAGTATGTCTATGTTTTTTTTATGTCTTGTCCTTATTTGTGAATTGTTATATTTATTTTCCTGATTTAATTGGTAAGGGTGCGCCCGACGGGTCTAGGAGAGAATATCGGGTGCCCGCACGGCCTAACCGGATTTTGGATCGTGTCAGTTGGTATCAGAGCCTGGTTTAGAGTCTATCCAGACTAAGACAGTGTCTAGTAGAGTCTCGCTGATGGGTACGTAGACGTCCGTACTTATCTACGAGAGGCTATGATGGCATTTAGGAAGTTTTACTTCCTTCATTTCTGATCGTGTGTCGGTCTAGGATTCAAAAGCATTTTAGTTAATCCGTTAATTCCTTCGTGATAATTGTGAACCCTCGTGCGACAAATCAGCAAACAGTATGAGTTCAAGATGAAGCAGTCTAGCCTGGGGCTAGCACTGACGAAGCCCCGAGAGTTTTGATCGTGCTGACAATCTAGTTACGAAGGCCCCAGTTGTACGAGCTCGTGATGGTCAAGGAAGCAGGGCCTTGTGGTTCCTTTAACTCTCTACGATGCTTTTACGAGAATCTTGGCGACACAGATACCGTAAGAACCTATTATTCGCTAGGTAGCTTATCAAGTTGCCGCAGATGCAGATGTTCGGTCTCATGGAGCTCCTATTCCAGTTCTTAATATTGCTGCAGTAAAGTATGTTCCGGAGGCAGCCTGTGTTGTGCCTCTAGTTATTCTGGCTGGTTAGCTAGCCCGAGATAACAGTTCGGTCCGAGTGCCTAAAGAGGTTGCATTATTTTACGCGGTTGAACCTTCCGATATTCTTAAGCAATGCATCAGATAAACCTCGTGATTTTTAAAAATATAATGATGTCAGCGTATCCTTCAGGCTCTTGATTATATCGAGCGGTATGGTGTTGATTATTCTGCTTACCAGTTTCAGGGGTCCAGGCTCAAATTGGTGGACCGCTCTCTTATTAGCTAACTTTGTTCGGTTTTTCTTCTAGATTCGTGGAAAAAAATTCCTTTCGAGTAGCGAGCGAGATGAAAAGTGTTGCTAGTTTGAGTGGATTGGACAGGGTAGCCTTTCGGTTAGCCTGTTGGTTTCAGAATATAAGATTGAATTCTATAGAATGGCTGAATATGCATTAGAACTAGTCCATGAGCCTTTGAGAGATTCAGAGATTTATTGATGACCTTTCTTTTTCTTTGAAATCCCAGATGGCTCGAGAGATTGAGGTAAGGATTTCATTTGATGTTGTTGTTGATATTGCCCGAACGTTCGAGGCATACTATAAGAAAGAGCCGGAAGAGTTAGAGCGGGAGAGCAAGAGATCCCGTGGCCCTAGTGGGCAACCATGGTACCCTCATTTGGAGGTAAGAGTTCTGATTATTTTGGAGGTCACCTGCCAGGTTATCTCAGCTTGTAGAGCGTGATTCTTAGAGTGCGCCAGTAGCTCGTAAAGATCAGATTCAGTCTTTTCTTTACAGCCATAAACAATCTTTCCAGCTTCCATTTTTCAGCGAAAAGGGGTTATCATTGTTGTGAGTCTGGTTATCCTTTGGGAAGTTTTTCCTTACTCCGGTAAGTAGGCAGTCGTCCTTTCTCTCGTCATCAGGTACCTGCACAGTTGCAGGGGATTTCATTTAGATCTCAATCAGCAAAAGAAATGCCACGATCTAGTAAAGGTTGAGAGCGTGGTGGCAGTTATTTTTCAGAAGGTAGTTATCAGTGTAGTGGCTTAAACAGAGGCAGTTTTATGAACTGCCAGTCTGGCAGGATGCTGAGGTATCCGATATAGTAGACCCTGGGATTTCTTCTTCTTTTAAATGTGAGTAAGATTTGATTCTTCTGATCGATCTGGAAATGGTGTGGCTTATCATATTTTGATGGTTTCCTTGGATGTCGTTTCTATTAAGAATCGGTTGCGGTAGAGGGTTGAGCTTCTGATATGATTTACTCCTGGCATTTGTGATGACCCTAGTAGTTTATCTGATTTAAATGTGAGAGATTTGTGAGTGAGTATCAGTATTGTTTGCTTGGCATCTTGTTGTGCCTCATTCTGTTATAATGTCAAGTTAGTCTACCGCTCTTTGGAATTCAGTGTTGGTAGGATGATAGGATTCTTATTCATCACCATCAAAAAGTGTCATTGTTTCTTCCGATGTAAATTTATAAGTAAGTAATACTCGATCTATGTGTCTTCCTTTGGTTCCAGATGTTTGTAGAGTCATGTTATCCCATGAGCTTATCTGGGTTATAAAAGGGTTTCTGGTAAATTGTTAGAGTTTCCTTCTTATTGGGAGATTAAATTGGCATAGATGTAGTTCCATAAAGCTCATTTAATGTCTATTTATTCAATTGCGATTCTTTGGCTAACTTGACTCGTAAGTAGTCTAGCTCAGGCAGCCACGTAAATAAAAAGATGAGCTTCCTAAAGCTCTAATTATTTCTATCCTCAGTCCGTTGCCATCTCTTCTTTGTTCGGCACTGGTAAGCTTAGGTGGTCAGTAGCCTCTTCTGATGTTCCCTGTGTTGAGTCAGATTGCGTGTCAAAGTAGCCGGGTAAGCACATTGTTATTTTTCAAGGCTACTAAGGGTAATGAGAGGCGTCATTTGACCTCTGATTGATCCATCAGGCGGTGGTGCTTATAGAAAATGTATGGAGCTGTGAACTCGAGAGTTGCAGCTGTTTGGCAACTCGAGAGAGTAATTTGGTAGCTCAGGTCTGAGCCGCGTTCTCTATTTAGTTGTATGAGTTTATGCTCTAAGTGGATGAGTCTTCCTCCAATTGATACCAAATAATAATATTAAATCTCTAAGGCGTTGCTGAAGCGTAAGCTAATTCTTTGTTTCATCGACTTGTTCTATATCGAAAAGTATATCGACGAGGTGATTCACCAGCAGAATCATGTTAATCCATCCAGAGTTCCGTGTATCTTTGCTTCGAAAATGTAAAACTCTCTTCTAGTAATCGAGGAAGGATCAGCTTAGTTAGAATAAGCTGTGCAATGGTATTATCATATTATCCAGATATATTTTATTCCAAAAGTTCAATATGCGTGCTATAATTCTGATCCTGCAATCAGGAGATAATGCAAGTGGAGTAGCTTATGAAGGTCGTGCAAGTTCTCTTGTTATCCGCGCGAATTTTTTTCTTTAGACTTAGGCTCGTTCGAGGACGAACGAGAGTTTAAGTGGAGGAGAATGAAACGACCTTGGTCAGTCGTTTCGGAAGTTAGGACTCCGATTGGCGTACCGATAATTTTAAAATATTCATAATTTCCATTAGGACCTTTCTGTAAAATTTGAGATAAATCAAACCTCGTTTGGTAGGAATCGGAAGAAGGTTTCAGTTTTTATTATCGATAAATATTAAAAAGAGATTTTCGAGCTCGGTTTTGGCGAATGAGCTCCGATTCGAAATCCGAAAGAGTCGTTAGGTTCGTATGATTATTTGTGACTTTTATAAACTTTCGAAAGTGAATTTCGATGTTGTTCGGCTAGTTTCCGTTAAAATGTCGAAAGTTAATTGTTCAGTATTTCAGTTGCATTTTGCTCCCTTCAGGAGGTATCTGTCTTATTCTGTACTCTTAGATGTCTGGTCTGGATAGCCCTAAACCTAGCATGTTGGGTAGTCAACTGTAATTTCTTTTGTCCAGCTTAGAGGTATCAGTATGTCTATTTTTTTTTATGTCTTGTCCTTATTTGTGAATTGTTATATTTATTTTCCTGATTTAATTGGTAAGGGTTCGCCCGACGGGTCTAGGGGAGGATATCGGGTGCCCGCACGGCCTAACCGGATATTGGATCGTGTCAGTTGGTATCAGAGCCTGGTTTAGAGTCTATCCAGACTAAGACAGTGTCTAGTAGAGTCTCGCTGATGGGTACGTAGACGTCCGTACTTATCTACGAGAGGCTATGATGGCATTTAGGAAGTTTTACTTCCTTCATTTCTGATCGTGTGTCGGTCTAGGATTCAAAAGCATTTTAGTTAATCCGTTAATTCCTTCGTGATAATTGTGAACCCTCGTGCGACAAATCAGCAAACAGTATGAGTTCAAGATGAAGCAGTCTAGCCTGGGGCTAGCACTGACGAAGCCCCGAGAGTTTTGATCGTGCTGACAATCTAGTTACGAAGGCCCCAGTTGTACGAGCTCGCGATGGTCAAGGAAGCAGGGCCTTGTGGTTCCTTTAGCTCTCTACGATGCTTTTACGAGAATCTTGGCGACACAGATACCGTAAGAACCTATTATTCGCTAGGTTGCTTATCAGGTTGCCGCAGATGCAGATGTTCGGTCTCATGGAGCTCCTATTCTAGTTCTTAATATTGCTGCAGTAAAGTATGTTCCGGAGGCAGCCTGTGTTGTGCCTCTAGTTATTCTGGCTGGTTAGCTAGCCCGAGATAACAGTTCGGTCCGAGTGCCTAAAGAGGTTGCATTATTTTACGCGGTTGAACCTTCCGATATTCTTAAGCAATGCATCAGATAAATCTCGTGATTTTTTAAAAATATAATGATGTCAGCGTATCCTTCAGGCTCTTGATTATATCGAGCGGTATGGTGTTGATTATTCTGCTTTCCAGTTTCAGGGGTCCAGGCTCAAATTGGTGGACCGCTCTCTTATTAGCTAACTTGGTTCGGTTTTTCTTCTAGATTCGTGGGAAAAAATTCCTTTCGAGTAGCGAGCGAGATGAAAAGTGTTGCTAGTTTGAGTGGATTGGACAGGGTAGCCTGTCGGTTAGCCTGTTGGTTTCAGAATATAAGATTGAATTCTATAGAATGGCTGAATATGCATTGGAACTAGTCCATGAGCCTTTCGAGAGATTCAGAGATTTATTGATGACCTTTCTTTTTCTTTGAAATCCCAGATGGCTCGATAGATTGAGGTCAGGATTTCATTTGATGTTGTTGTTGATATTGCTCGAAGGTTCGAGGCATACTATACGATAGAGCCGGAAGAGTTAGAGCGGGAGAGCAAGAGATCCCGTGGCTCTATTGGGCAACCATGGTACCTCATTTGGAGGTAAGAGTTTGGAGGTAGGAGTTCTGATTATTTTTGGAGGTCACCTGCCAGGTTATCTCAGCTTGTAGAGCGTGATTCTTAGAGTGCGCCAGTAGCTCGTCAAGATTAGATTCAATCTTTTCTTTACAGCCATAAACAATCTTTCCAGCTTCTATTTTTCAGCGAAAAGGGGTTATCATTGTTGTGAGTCTGGTTATCCTTTGGGAAGTTTTTCCTTACTCCGGTAAGTAGGCAGTCGTCCTTTCTCTCGTCATCAGGTACCTGCACAGTTGCAGGGGATTTTATTTAGATCTCAATCAGCAAAAGAAATGCCACTATCTAGTAAAGGTTGAGAGCGTGGTGGCAGTTATTTTTCAGAAGGTAGTTATCAGTGTAGTGGCTTAAACAGAGGCAGTTTTATGAACCGCCAGTCTGGCAGGATGCTGAGGTATCCGATATAGTAGACCCTGGGATTTCTTCTTCTTTTAAATGTGAGTAAGATTTGATTCTTCTGATCGATCTGGAAATGGTGTAGCTTATCATATTTGATGGTTTCCTTGGATGTCGTTTCTATTAAGAATCGGTTGCGGTAGAGGGTTGAGCTTCTGATATGATTTATTCCTGGTATTTGTGATGACCCTACTAGTTTATCTGATTTAAATGTGAGAGATTTGTGAGTGAGTATCAGTATTGTTAGCTTGGCATCTTGTTGTGCCTCATTCTGTTATAATGTCAAGTTAGTCTACCGCTCTTTGGAATTCAGTGTTGGTAGGATGATAGGATTCTTATTCATCACCATCAAAAAGTGTTATTGTTTCTTCCGATGTAAATTTATAAGTAAGTAATACTCGATCTATGTGTCTTCCTTTGGTTCCAGATGTTTGTAGAGTCATGTTATCCCATGAGCTTATCTGGGTTATAAAAGGGTTTCTGGTAAATTGTTAGAGTTTCCTTCTTATTGGGAGATTAAATTGGCATAGATGTAGTTCCATAAAGCTCATTTAATGTCTATTTATTCAATTGCGATTCTTTGGCTAACTTGACTCGTAAGTAGTCTAGCTCAGGCAGCCACGTAAATAAAACGATGAGCTTCCTAAAGCTCTAATTATTTCTATCCTCAGTCCGTTGCCATCTCTTCTTTGTTCGGCACTGGTGAGCTTAGGCGGTCAGTAGCCTCTTCTGATGTTCCCTGTGTTGAGTCAGATTGCGTGTCAAAGTAGCCGGGTAAGCACATTGTTATTTTTCAAGGCTACTAAGGGTAATGAGAGGCGTCATTTGACCTCTGATTTGATCCATCAGGCGGTGGTGCTTATAGAAAATGTATGGAGCTGTGAACTCGAGAGTTGCAGCTGTTTGGCAACTCGAGAGAGTAATTTGGTAGCTCAGGTCTGAGCCGCGTTCTCTATTTAGTTGTATGAGTTTATGCTCTAAGTGGATGAGTCTTCCTCCAATTGATACCAAATCATAATATTAAATCCCTAAGGCGTTGCTGAAGCATAAGCTAATTCTTTGTTTCATCGACTTGTTCTATATCGAAAAGTATATCGACGAGGTGATTCACCAGCAGAATCATGTTAATCCATCCAGGGTTCCGTGTATCTTTGCTTCGAAAATGTAAAACTCTCTTCTCGTAATCGAGGAAGGATCAGCTTAGTTAGAATAAGCTGTGCAATGGTATTATCATATTATCCAGATATATTTTATTCCAAAAGTTCAATATGCGTGCTAAAATTCTGATCCTGCAATCAGGAGATAATGCCAGTGGAGTAGCTTATGAAGGTCGTGCAAGTTCTCTTGTTATCCGCGCGAATTTTTTTCTTTAGACTTAGGCTCGTTCGAGGACGAATGAGAGTTTAAGTGGAGGAGAATGAAACGACCTTGGTCAGTCGTTTCGGAAGTTAGGACTCCGATTGGCGTGCCGATAATTTTAAAATATTTATAATTTCCATTAGGACCTTTTTGTAAAATTTGAGATAAATCAAACCTCGTTTGGTAGGAATCGGAAGAAGGTTTCAGTTTTTATTATCGATGAATATTAAAAAGAGATTTTCGAGCTCGGTTTTGACGAATGAGCTCCGATTCGAAATCCGAAAGCGTCGTTAGGTTCGTATGATTATTTGTGACTTTTATAAACTTTCGAAAGTGAATTTCGATGTTGTTCGGCTAGTTTCCGTTAAAATGCCGAAAGTTAATTGTTCATTATTTTAGTTGCATTTCGCTCCCTTCAGGAGGTATCTGTCTTCTTCTGTACTCTTAGATGTCTGGTCTGGATAGCCCTAAACCTAGCATGTTGGGTAGTCAGCTGTAATTTCTTTTGTACAGCTTAGAGGTATCAGTATGTCTATGTTTTTTTTTATGTCTTGTCCTTATTTGTGAATTGTTATATTTATTTTCCTGATTTAATTGGTAAGGGTTCTCCCGACGGGTCTAGGGGAGGATATCGGGTGCCCGCACGGCCTAACCGGATATTGGATCGTGTCAGTTGGTATCAGAGCCTGGTTTAGAGTCTATCCAGACTAAGACAGTGTCTAGTAGAGTCTCGCTGATGGGTACGTAAACGTCCGTACTTATCTACGAGAGGCTATGATGGCATTTAGGAAGTTTTACTTCCTTCATTTCTGATCGTGTGTCGGTCTAGGATTCAAAAGCATTTTAGCTAATCCGTTAATTCCTTCGTGATAATTGTGAACCCTCGTGCGACAAATCAGCAAACAGTATGAGTTCAAGACGAAGCAGTCTAGCCTGGGGCTAGCACTGACGAAGCCCCGAGAGTTTTGATCGTGCTGACAATCTAGTTACGAAGGCCCCAGTTGTACGAGCTCGCGATGGTTAAGGAAGCAGGGCCTTGTGGTTCCTTTAGCTCTCTACGATGCTTTTACGAGAATCTTGGCGACACAGATACCGTAAGAACCTATTATTCGCTAGGTTGCTTATCAGGTTGCCGCAGATGCAGATGTTCGGTCTCATGGAGCTCCTATTCTAGTTCTTAATATTGCTGCAGTAAAGTATGTTCCGGAGGCAGCCTGTGTTGTACCTCTAGTTATTCTGGCTGGTTAGCTAGCCCGAGATAACAGTTCGGTCCGAGTGCCTAAAGAGGTTGCATTATTTTACGCGGTTGAATCTTCCGATATTCTTAAGCAATGCATCAGATAAACCTCGTGATTTTTTAAAAATATAATGATGTCAGCGTATCCTTCAGGCTCTTGATTATATCGAGCGGTATGGTGTTGATTATTCTGCTTTCCAGTTTCAGGGGTCCAGGCTCAAATTGGTGGACCGCTCTCTTATTAGCTAACGTGGTTCGGTTTTTCTTCTAGATTCGTGGAAAAAAATTCCTTCCGAGTAGCGAGCGAGATGAAAAGTGTTGCTAGTTTGAGTGGATTGGACAGGGTAGCCTGTCGGTTAGCCTGTTGGTTTCAGAATATAAGATTGAATTCTATAGAATGGCTGAATATGCATTAGAACTAGTCCATGAGCCTTTCGAGAGATTCAGAGATTTATTGATGACCTTTCTTTTTCTTTGAAATCCCAGATGGCTCGAGAGATTGAGGTCAGGATTTCATTTGATGTTGTTGTTGATATTGCCCGAAGGTTCGAGGCATACTATAAGATAGAGCCGGAAGATTTAGAGCGGGAGAGCAAGAGATCCCGTGGCCCTAGTGGGCAACCATGGTACCTCATTTGGAGGTAAGAGTTCTGATTATTTTTGGAGGTCACCTGCCAGGTTATCTCAGCTTGTAGAGCGTGATTCTTAGAGTGCGCCAGTAGCTCGTCAAGATCAGATTCAGTCTTTTCTTTACAGCCATAAACAATCTTTCCAGCTTCCATTTTTCAGCGAAAAGGGGTTATCATTGTTGTGAGTCTGGTTATCCTTTGGGAAGTTTTTCCTTACTCCGGTAAGTAGGCAGTCGTCCTTTCTCTCGTCATCAGGTACCTGCACAGTTGCAGGGGATTTCATTAAGATCTCAATCAGCAAAAGAAATGCCACGATCTAGTAAAGGTTGAGAGCGTGGTGGCAGTTATTTTTCAGAAGGTAGTTATCAGTGTAGTGGCTTAAACAGAGGCAGTTTTATGAACTGCCAGTCTGGTAGGATGCTGAGGTATCCGATATAGTAGACCCTGGGATTTCTTCTTCTTTTAAATGTGAGTAAGATTTGATTCTTCTGATCGATCTGGAAATGGTGTGGGTTATCATATTTCGATGGTTTCCTTGGATGTCGTTTCTATTAAGAATCGGTTGCGATAGAGGGTTGAGCTTCTGATATGATTTACTCCTGGCATTTGTGATGACCCTAGTAGTTTATCTGATTTAAATGTGAGAGATTTGTGAGTGAGTATCAGTATTGTTTG
The DNA here is from genome assembly GCA_037355625.1 of Petunia x hybrida. Lineage (NCBI taxonomy): Eukaryota > Viridiplantae > Streptophyta > Magnoliopsida > Solanales > Solanaceae > Petunia > Petunia x hybrida. The sequence goes on along the minus strand of JBBBVM010000958.1, from coordinate 402,847 downwards.
CTTGGCATCTTGTTGTGCCTCATTCTGTTATAATGTCAAGTTAGTCTACCGCTCTTTGGAATTCAGTGTTGGTAGGATGATAGGATTCTTATTCATCACCATCAAAAAGTGTCATTGTTTCTTCCGATGTAAATTTATAAGTAAGTAATACTCGATCTATGTGTCTTCCTTTGGTTCCAGATGTTTGTAGAGTCATGTTATCCCATGAGCTTATCTGGGTTATAAAAGGGTTTCTGGTAAATTGTTAGAGTTTCCTTCTTATTGGGAGATTAAATTGGCATAGATGTAGTTCCATAAAGCTCATTTAATGTCTATTTATTCAATTGCGATTCTTTGGCTAACTTGACTCGTAAGTAGTCTAGCTCAGGCAGCCACGTAAATAAAAAGATGAGCTTCCTAAAGCTCTAATTATTTCTATCCTCAGTCCGTTGCCATCTCTTCTTTGTTCGGCACTGGTGAGCTTAGGTCGTCAGTAGCCTCTTCTGATGTTCCCTGTGTTGAGTCAGATTGCGTGTCAAAGTAGCCGGGTAAGCACATTGTTATTTTTCAAGGCTACCAAGGGTAATGAGAGGCGTCATTTGACCTCTGATTTGATCCATCAGGCGGTGGTGCTTATAGAAAATGTATGGAGCTGTGAACTCGAGAGTTGCAGCTATTTGGCAACTCGAGAGAGTAATTTGGTAGCTCAGGTCTGAGCCGCGTTCTCTATTTAGTTGTATGAGTTTATGCTCTAAGTGGATGAGTCTTCCTCCAATTGATACCAAATCATAATATTAAATCTCTAAGGCGTTGCTGAAGCGTAAGCTAATTCTTTGTTTCATCGACTTGTTCTATATCGAAAAGTATATCGACGAGGTGATTCACCAGCAGAATCATGTTAATCCATCCAGGGTTCCGTGTATCTTTGCTTCGAAAATGTAAAACTCTCTTCTCGTAATCGAGGAAGGATCAGCTTAGTTAGAATAAGCTGTGCAATGGTATTATCATATTATCCAGATATATTTTATTCCAAAAGATCAATATGCGTGCTATAATTCTGATCCTGCAATCAGGAGATAATGCCAGTGGAGTAGCTTATGAAGGTCGTGCAAGTTCTCTTGTTATCCGCGCGAATTTTTTTCTTTAGACTTAGGCTCGTTCGAGGACGAACGAGAGTTTAAGTGGAGGAGAATGAAACGACCTTGGTCAGTCGTTTCGGAAGTTAGGACTCCGATTGGCGTGCCGATAATTTTAAAATATTCGTAATTTCCATTAGGACCTTTCTGTAAAATTTGAGATAAATCAAACCTCGTTTGGTAGGAATCGGAAGAAGGTTTCAGTTTTTATTATCGATAAATATTAAAAAGAGATTTTCGAGCTCGGTTTTGGCGAATGAGCTCCGATTCGAAATCCGAAAGCGTCGTTAGGTTCATATGATTATTTGTGACTTTTATAAACTTTCGAAAGTGAATTTCGATGTTGTTCGGCTAGTTTCCGTTAAAATGCCGAAAGTTAAATATTTTGACCTTTTTCCATTTAATTTGCATATTGAGTTTCGGAAGTCCGATTTGAGATCCGTCTTAGCGAGTATGTTACATATATGTTGTATAAATTGTATGCAAAAGTTGGAATTATTTCGAATATCGTACTGTACCGTTTTAATTTTTACCGGAGCAGCGAATTTTAAAGGAAATAGAAAAAAAAAAAGAAGAAAAGACAAAAAACAAAAATGGACAACACAAGAAAGAAATTGAGAGGTGTGGCGGTGGGGGTCATTACCCTTAAAGCTCAAAGATGAGCAGATACGTACATAAGTGACTAACATACAGAAACAGAGAAAATGAAATGACGCAGTGGAAAATAATGCCAGAAAATGATAAAAGGGTCGGAAAAATAGTAGAACTTTTACCCCGAAACATTCAGGTAATGATCTTAATGCATTATTTGAGTTTATTACGTGTGTTTGAATATGTTTTAACGGTAAAACATGGAATATTAGACATCGTTTTCATAAGTTCAATTAATAGTTTAAAGGGTCAAATGGACCCCGATAACGAAATTGATTATATATTCGTACTCAGTGAGTTATGGGCAACATATAAATGTAATTTATTTAGGGTTTGGTTATGTGACCTTAAACCTTGTAAATAGGCCTGGCCTGCGTATTGCGTATGCGAATAGGGTATCAGGTTCCTAACCGGATTACCCTAAGATGTGAGGAATGAAGTCTCTAGCCTAATTTAATATATTTTTCTGCTTATTGAATAGAGTGGGATCGTTTGGAAATGAATCCAAAGGAAAAAGCGGTTTTCGATTAGCAGTGCTAATTTTGTAACAAGGTAAGTGTTTATATCCATTTCTTTGGAGGCACCTGGCCTTGTGGATTTTCTACCACGTGTTCTTTACGTGTGTAGCTGCCGATAGACGTGCTCATTACGCCTTAGCTTTGAATTTACATTGTATATCATATGTTATGCCCTGTTGTTGGTATTGCATTGAGCATATGAGCATTGCACTCTGGTTTTGAGCATTGCATATACATCCCGGTAATCGATGAGAGTCCCGAGCCGGTGAAGGGTCATTATTGCATACATTTCCCGGTTGGCGATGAGAGTCCCGCACAGGTGAAGGGTGATTATTGCATATACTTCCCGGTAATCGATGAGAGTCCCGAGCCGGTGAAGGATCATTATTGCATATATCTCCTGGTAGATGATGAGAGTCCCGCGCCGGAGATAGGTATCAGGCATATGTGACTGCATGGCATCATATTGCATTCATACGCATCCCATTGCACATATTGAGGGGTAGGAGGATTCCGCCCCAGGAGCAGGAGGATTTCACTCCATTCTTGAAACGACCTCGGTCAGTCGTTTCGGAAGTTAGGACTCCGATTGGCGTGCCGATAATTTTAAAATATTCGTAAGGTCTATTAGGAGCTGTCTGTAAAATTTGAGCTAAATCAGACCTCGTCTGGTAGGCATCAGAAGAAGGTTTCAGTTTTTATTGTCTATAAATATTAAAAAGAGATTTTTGAGCTCGACTTTTGCGAATGAGCTCCGATTCGAAATCTGAAAGCGCCGTTAGGTTCGCATGATTATTTGTGACTTTTTTGATTTTTCGAAAGTGAATTTCGATGTTGTTCGGCTAGTTTCCGCTAAAATGCCGAAAGTTAAATAATTTGACCTTTTCCTTTAAATTCGCATCTTGAGTTTTGGGAGTCCGATTTAATTTCCGTCTTCGCAATTATGTTACATATATTTTTTATAACTTACTTGAAAAATTTGGGATCATTTCGACTTCTCTAGGGTTCCATTTTAGTTTTAATCATCGTAGCGAATTTATTATAAAAATAAATAAATAAATAAAATTTGATGAGGTCGGTTGCTAAGGGATTAACTCCCCTTAGCTTAAGTAGTCACGATACAGAGAGCAGAAACATTACAACAAAAGATAGAAAGGAAAAATTAGAAAAGAGAGGAAAAAAGGAAAAAAGGAGTGGAAAAATAGTAGAATTTCTACCCCAAATCTTCAGGTAATGATGTTAGCTCATTATCTTAGCTTATTACGTATGTTTAAATATATTTTTACGGTAAAAATAGGGAAATTAGACATCGCCCTAATGATTTAAATTGATAATTTGAAGGGTCAATGGGACCCCGATGATGGAAATGATTATATATTCGTACTCAGTGAGTTATGGGCAACATATAAATGTAATTTATTTAGGGTTTGATTATGGGACTTTGAACCCTATACATAGGCCTGGCCTGCGTATTGCGTATGCGAATAGGGTATCAGGTTCCTAACTGGATTGCCCTAAGACATAAGGAATGAAGCCTTTAGCTTTATCTGATATAATTTTTCTGCTTATTGAATAGAAAGGGATCGTTTGGCGGTTAATCCAAAGAAAAAAGCAGTGGTTGAGTAGCAGGGCTAGCTTTGGAATACGGTAAGTGTTTATATCCATTTCTTTGGAGGCACCTGGCCTCGTGGATTTTCTACCACGTGTTCCTTACGTGTGTAGCTGCGGATAGGCGTACTCATTACGCCTTAGCTTTGGATTTACATTCTATATTATATGTTATGTCCTGTTGTTGGTATTGCATTGAGGATCTGAGTATTGTACTCTGGCTGTGAGCTGACATATACTTCCCGGCAGTCGATGAGAGTCCCGCGCCGGTGAAGGGTTACCATTGCATCATATTGAGGGTAGGAGGATTCCGCCCCATCGCATCATATTGAGGGTAGGAGGATTACAACCTCGGAGCAGGAGGATTCCGCTCCATTCATTTGGCACATGTGACCCTTTGCATATCATTTCATTTCATCTCATTCCATTTCATTTCATACTATTGTGTAGATTTTCTGTACATGACTACTGTTCTGCTTATATGTGCATTGCTTATTTGTTGATTGTTGTCTGCTTCAGTTTCCCTGACTAGCGTATCTATTTTTCGAGGTTGCTAGTTTGTTCGCACTTATTGAGTCCTTATGACTCACCCCCTATTTGTCCTTGTGTTTTCTTTTCGTTCGGCAGATTCTGCTCCAGGACCCAGCCAGTAGCACCGTGATTGAGGAGTAGTACGTTCTCAGTTGTCTACGGTGAGCCATCCTGTTCATTGCGGCCACCAACTTCAATATTACAGTTTTCCTTACTTTTGCTCCCTTCGGGAGGTGTGTATATCTTTTGGCCTTCTTAGATGTCTGATTTGGAAAAATTTAAGACTGTGTTTTCTGGGTAGTTAGTTGTATTATTCAGACAGCTTGTATGTTTGTCTATATTTGAGAGTTATCTTATGTTGTTAAAGTTTTGTTCATTTTCATTTCAAGGTAATTCTTCACAATTTACATCGATTCAGTCAATAGGGTTCGCCCGACAGGTTTAGGGGAGGTGGTCAGGGTGCCCACACGGCCTAATCGAGAATTTGGGTCGTGTCAGTTGGTATCAGAGCGAGGTTTAGAGTGTTTCCAGATCATGACGGTGTCTAATAGAGTCTCGTTGATCGGGCGGAGACGTCCGTACCTATCTACGAGAGGCTATTATGGCATTTAGGCAGTTTCCCTTCTTTCTTTCCTCGTCGTGCGTGAGTCTTCTTATCTGAAGTTAAATATTTTTAATTTTCCGCAGTAAATGGTGAGAACGCGCGGGAATGTTCGGCGAGAGGTGGAGGAGCCAGTGGTCGCCCCTATGCCTGCTGCTCCGCGAGGTGGTGGTGTTGGCCACGGTAGAGGTCGTAGTCGAGGCAGAGGTAGAGTTGCCCAGGCCACGAGGATGGTGGATCATGTTGATCCTGCTGCAGAGGTTCCGGTAGTGCCACCTTTTGCTGGGCAGGGGGAGCAGGGTTTATTTGTTACCCCCGCACTTCATGACGCTTTTTTGAGATTCTTAGCGACGCAGATGCCCCAGGGACCTCCTATTCCTCAGGCTGCCGTAGATGCTCATATTCCTCAGGCTGCTGTGGATGCTCCTATTCCTCAGGCTGCTGTAGATGCTCCTATTCCTCAGGCTGTGGTAGATGCTCCTATCCCTCAGGCAGCGGTAGATATTGGTTCTCAGGTTCAGGGAGGCCCCATTCTAGCTCCACATGTAGCCCCAGCAGTTCATGTTCTAGTTAGTTATGTTCCAGAGGTAGCGGGTGTTGTACCTCCGGTTGTTCAGGCTGGTCAGCCAGTCCAGGTAGCAGGTCAGGTTTATGATCCGGCAAGGTTGCATTATTTTACCCGACTTAGTCCTCCGAAGTTCTCTGGTCAGAATCAGATAAGCTTAAGCCTCTTGAGTTTCTTGATCAATGTCAGCGTATCTTAGAGGCCCTTGGATATCTTGAGCTGATTATACTGCCTTCCAGCTTGAGGGTCCGGCTTTAGCTTGGTGGACCGCACTCCGATCAGCTAGGCAGGGCTTACCTAAGCTGACCTGGAGTGAGTTCTCTCAACGATTCATGGAGAAGTTTTTCCCTCGCAGTCAGCAGGATGAGAAGAGGCGACAGTTTGAGAGGATTGGACAGGGTAACCTGTCAGTCACGGAGTACGAGCTTTTGTTTTTCAGAGATGTCCAGCTATGCTCCAGATCTCGTGCAGGAGCCCTCTGAGAGGGTCAGACGTTTTATTGATGGGCTTTCTACTTATTTGCGGTCCCAGATGGCTCGTGAGATTGAGGCTGGTACTCTATTTGATGTCGCTGTTGATATTGCCAGGAGGTATGAGGCCTATCATAGATTGGAGATGGAGGAGTTAGAGCGGGAGAGTAAGAGATCTCGCGGTTCAGGGCATTCTAGTACCTCGTATGGAGGTAGGAGTTATCAGCAGCAGAATAGGCCTCCTGTCAGACCAGCTCAGTTTCAGCGCGTGGTTCTCAGAACGTGCCTACTTCTTCTCAGGGTCAGTTTGGGTTTCGCCCGCGAGATCAGTCTCAGTTTGATCAGCGTAGATTTTCTCCAGGGTGCTTTATATGTCAGGATCTAGGGCATCATAAGAAGGATTGCCCTTATCTCCATCAGCAGGGTAGTACCCGCCCTTTCGCTCGCCTTCCAGCGCCTCTGCAGCAGCAGCCTCAGGGTGCCCCTCCAGGGTCTCAGCCAGCTAGAGGTGCACCACCACCCGGTAGAGGTCATGGACGTGGTCCTAGTGGTCCCTCTAGAGGTGGTCGTCAGGGTAGCGGCTCAGCTCAGCCGCAGAGACAGCTATATGCACTGCCGGCCAGGCAGGATGCCGAGGCATCCCCAGCTGTTGTTACAGGTATTTTATCTGTTTGTGGTCGAGATGCATATTCTTTAGTGGACCCGGGGTCAACATATTCATATGTATCTCTTTATTTTGCTTCGGGTTTTCATGTTGATTATATGTGTCTTCGTGATCCATTCTGTGTTTCTACTCCTATTGGAGACATTATCATTGTGGATCGAGTTTATCCGGCTTGTACCATATCTTCTGGGGGTCGTGAGACACTAGTAGATCTTCTAATTCTAGATATGGTTGATTTTGATGTTATTATTGGCATGGATTGGCTGGCATCGTGTCATGCCACATTAGATTGTCATGCCAAGTCTCTTCAGTTGTCTCTTCCTTGTTCAGCACCGGTGGTGTGGCAGGGCTCTTATTTGCCACCCATAGGGCATGTTATTTCTTTCCTGAAGGCAAAGCGGATGATGGATAAAGGGTGTTTAGCGTATCTTGCCATGGCTCGAGATACCACTGTGGAGATTCCATCTCTTGATTCTATTCCTGTCGTTAGGGAGTTCCCTGACGTGTTTCCAGATGATTTGCCCGGACTTCCTCCTGATCGAGAGATCGAGTTTGGCATTGATATTGTGCCAGGGACTCAGCCTATTTCTATCCCTCCTTACCGTATGGCCCCATCAGAGTTGAAGGAGCAGTTGCAAGTTTACTTGATAAGGGGTTCATCAGGCCGAGTATTTCTCCATGGGGTGCTCCTGTTCTATTCGTGAAAAAGAAAGATGGGACTACGCGGATGTGTATTGATTATCGTCAGCTAAATAAGGTCACCATCAAGAATAAGTATCCCTTGCCTCGCATTGATGATTTGGTTGATCAGTTGCAGGGTGCCAAATTCTTTTCTAAGATCGATCTGCGATCTGGTTATCATCAGTTAAAGATTCGTGAGTCAGATATCTCAAAGTCTGCTTTTAGGACTCGTTACGACCATTATGAGTTCCTAGTTATGTCTTTTAGGCTGACTAACGCCCCTGCAGCCTTTATGGAACTCATGAACCGGATGTTTAAGCCATTCCTTGATTCCTTTGTCATTGTCTTCATTGATTATATTCTTATTTATTCTCGTAGCCGCGAGGAGCATGATTATCATCTAAGGGTGGTTCTTCAGACCCTCTGTGATCGTAAGCTGTATGCCAAGTTCTCGAAATGTGAGTTTTGGCTTGATTCTGTGGCATTTTTGGGTCACGTGGTATCTAGTGAGGGTATCAAGGTTGATCCGAAGAAGATTGAAGCAGTGCAGAAATGGCCTCGTCCTACCACTCTGACGGAGATTCGCAGCTTTCTTGGATTGGCAGGTTATTATCGGAGGTTTGTGTAAAAGTTCTCTACTATTGCAGCTCCCCTGACTCGCCTGACGCAGAAGGCGGTTCAGTTTCGATGGTCCGATGAGTGTGAGGCCAGCTTCCAGAAGCTTAAGGCTTTATTGACTTCAGCTCCAGTGTTATCCCTTCATTCGGGCACCGGTGGATTCGTAGTTTATTGTGATGCATCTCGTGTGGGCCTTGGTTGTGTTCTTATGCAGTACGGGTAGGTAATTGCTTATGCTTCCAGACAGTTGAAGCCGAATGAGAAGAATTATCCGACTCATGATTTAGAATTGGCAGCTGTGGTCTTTGCTTTGAAAATATGGAGGCATTATCTTTATGGCGAGCCTTGTGAGGTGTATACGGATCATAAGAGTCTGCAGTATCTTCTCTCTCAGAAATATCTTAATGGCCGACAACGGAGGTGGCTTGAATTAATTAAAGATTATGATCTCACCATCCACTATCATCCTGGGAAGGCGAACGTGGTAGCAGATGCTTTGAGTAGGATGTCCATGGGCAGCATGACTTTTCTTTATGCTGATATGAGACCATTGGCTCGAGAATTGCAGTCCCTTGGCGACTTTGGTGTGAGATTTCTTCTCCCAGACTCCAGTCGAGTCTTAGCATGTATTGCAGCTCAGTCTTCCTTAGTCAATGAGATTAAGGTAAGACAGTTCGAGGATCCTCATCTGCAAGAGTTGCGTGGTCGTGTCCTAAGTGTAGGAGTTCCTTCCTTCGAGCTTGATTCAGATGGAATTCTTCGGTTTAATGGTCGACTCTGTGTTCCTGATGTTGGGGATTTGAGGCAGTCAGTGCTCGGTGAAGCTCATAGCTCGCGTTATTCCATTCATCCTAGTATTAAAAAAATGTATCAGGACCTCCGAGAGCTATAGTGGTGGAAGGAGATGAAGAGAGATGTATTTGATTATGTATCTCGTTGCTTGAACTGTCAGCAGGTTGAGTTCGAGCACCGGAGACCAGCAGGGTTAGCTCAGGCATTGACCATTCCCGAGTGGAAGTGGGAGCACATCACGATGGATTTTATAGTTGGTCTGCCAAAGACCCTGCGGCGCCACGATTCTGTCTGGGTCATTGTCGACAGACTGACTAAATCAGCTCACTTTATCCCTGTAAAGACTACTGATTCAGCTCAAAGACTGGCTCGGATTTTCATTGAGCAGGTGGTTAGGCTGCATGGTACTCCTGTATCCATTATCTCAGATCGTGGTTCCCAGTTTACTTCTCAATTCTGGCAGTCTTTTCAGAGATAGTTGGGGACCCAGGTGCAGCTTAGCACAACATTCCATCCTCAGACTGACGGTCAGTCCGAGCGGGTTATTCAAATTTTAGAGGACATGCTGAGAGCTTGTGCATTGGATTTCGGGGGTTACTGGGATGATCATTTGGTGTTAGCAGAGTTCTCTTATAATAATAGCTACCAGTCTTCTATTCAGATGGCTCCATTTGAGGCCTTATATGGTCGTCGATGTCGTTCTCCTATTGGCTGGTTTGCGTCTCGAGATGTCGAGGTGATGAGTTCAGATATGGTTCGTCAGACTCTTGATGTTGTTCGTGTTATTTAGGATCGTTTACGGACCGCCCAGAGTAGGCAGATTTCATATTCGAACCGGAGGAGCCGAGAGTTAGAGTTCGAGGTCGGGGACATGGTATTTCTGAAAGTATCACCGATGCGAGGTGTAAAGAGGTTTGGTAGGAAAGGAAAGCTTAGTCCCAGGTTCATTGGCCCTTTCCGTATCGAGAAGCGTATTGGTAAGGTAGCTTATCGGCTCGACTTGCCAGCTTCTATGCCAGTTCACCCAGTTTTCCATGTATCGATGCTCCGGAAGTGTATCCGAGATCCTTCCGAAGTAATCGAATAAGATCCTGCTCAGCTAGATGTGAACCTGGCTTACGAGGAGTTCCCAGTTGCTATAGTTGCGCGCGATGTCCGGAAAATTCGTTCGAAGCAGATTCTGATGGTTCGAGTACAATGGAATAATCGTCCACGTGAGGAGGACACTTGGGAGCTTGAGTCCAGTATGCGTGAGAATTATTCTTACCTCTTCGACGATTCAGGTTCGATCTTGATCTTTAAAGCCTGTAAGTTCTTATCATTGTATATGATTTTGGTTTCGTAGTAAATGTCATTGAAAATTGGTGTAAGCATTCTCATCAGAGGTGTGAAATCTATTTTAGACTCTTGCTCGTTCGAGGACGAACGAGAGTCTAAGTGGAGGAGAATGAAACGACCTCGGTCAGTCGTTTCGGAAGTTAGGACTCCGATTGGCGTGCCGATAACTTTAAAATATTCGTAAGGTCCATTAGGACCTGTGTGTAAAATTTGAGCTAAATCAGACCTCGTTTGGTAGGCATCGGAAGAAGGTTTCAGTTTTTATTCTCTATAAATATTAAAAAGAGATTTTTGAGCTCGATTTTGGCGAATGAGCTCCGATTCGAAATCCAAAAGCACTGTTAGGTTCGTATGATTATTTATGTCTTTTGTGATTTTTCGAAAGTGAATTTCGATGTTGTTCGGCTAGTTTCCGCTAAAATGTCGAAAGTTAAATAATTTGACATTTTCCTTTAAATTTGCATGTTGAGTTTCGGGAGTCCGATTTGAGATCCGTCTTCGCAAGTATGTTACATATATTTTGTATAACTTACTTGAAAAATTTGGGATCATTTCGACTTCTCTAGAGTTCCATTTTAATTTTAATCGTCGTAGAGAATTTATTATAAAATAAATAAATAAATAAATAAAATTTGATGAGGTCGGTTGCTAAGGGATTAACTCCCTTTAGCTTAAGTTGTCACGATACAGAGAGCAAAAATATTACAACAAAAGATAGAAAGGAAAAATTAGAAAAGAGAGGAAAAAAGGAAAAAAGGAGTGGAAAAATAGTGGAATTTCTACCCCAAATCTTCAGGTAACGTTGTTAACTCATTATCTTAGCTTATTACGTATGTTTGAATACATTTTTACGGTAAAAATAGGGATATTAGACATCGCCCTAATGATTTAAATTGATAATTTGAAGGGTCAATGGGACCCCGATGATGGAAATGATTATATATTCGTACTCAGTGAGTTATGGACAACATATAAATGTAATTTATTTAGGGTTTGGTTATGGGACTTTGAACCCTATACATAGGCCTGGCCTGCGTATTGCGTATGCGAATAGGGTATCAGGTTCCTAACTGGATTGCCCTAAGACATAAGGAATGAAGCCTTTAGCTTTATCTGATATAATTTTTCTGCTTATTGAATAAAAAGGGATCACTTGGCAGTTAATCCAAAGAAAAAAGCAGTGGTTGAGTAGCAGGGCTAGCTTTGGAATACGGTAAGTGTTTATATCCATTTCTTTGGAGGCACCTGGCCTCGTGGATTTTCTACCACGTGTTCCTTACGTGTGTAGCTGCCGATAGGCGTACTCATTATGCCTTAGCTTTGGATTTACTTTCTATATTATATGTTATGTCCTGTTGTTGGTATTACATTGAGGATCTGAGCATTGTACTCTAGCTGTGAGTTGACATATACTTCCCGGCAGTCGATGAGAGTCCCGCGCCGGTGAAGGGTTACCATTGCATCATATTGAGGGTAGGAGAATTCCGCCCTCGGAGCAGGAGGATTCCACTCCATCGCATCATATTGAGGGTAGGAGGATTCCGCCCTCGGAGCAGAAGGATTCCGCTCCATTCATTTGGCACATGTGACCCTTTGCATATCATTTCATTTCATCTCATTTCATATAATTTCATTTCATCTCATTCCATTTTATTTCATACTATTGTGTAGATTTTCTGTACATGACTACTGTTCTGCTTATATGTGCATTGCCTATTTGTTGATTGTTGTCTGCTTCCGTTTCCCTGACTAGCGTATCTATTTTTCGAGGTTGCTAGTTTGTTCGCACTTATTGAGTCCTTATGACTCACCCCTATTTGTCCTTGTGTTTTCTTTTCGTTCGGCAGATTCTGCTCCAGGACCCAGCCAGCCGCACCGTGATTGAGGAGTAGTACGTTCTCAGTTGTCTACGGTGAGCCATCCTGTTCACTGCGGCCACCAACTTCAGATATTACAGTTTTTCTTACTTTTGCTCCCTTCGGGAGGTGTGTATATCTTTGGGCCTTCTTAGATGTCTGATCTGGAAACCTTTAAGACTGTGTTTTCTGGGTATTTAGTTGTATTATTCAGACAGCTTGTGTGTTTGTCTATCTTTGAGAGTTATATTATGTTGTTAAAGTTTGGTTCATTTTTATTTCAAGGTAATTCTTCACATTTCATTTCATCTCATTCCATTTCATTTCATACTATTGTGTAGATTTTCTATACATGACTACTGTTCTGCTTATATGTGCATTGCTTATTTGTTGATTGTTGTCTGCTTCCGTTTCCCTGACTAGCGTATCTATTTTTCGAGGTTGCTAGTTTGTTCGCACTTATTGAGTCCTTATGACTCACCCCCTATTTGTCCTTGTGTTTTCTTTTCGTTCGGCAGATTCTGCTCCAGGACCCAGCCAGTAGCACCGTGATTGAGGAGTAGTACGTTCTCAGTTGTCTACGGTGAGCCATCCTGTTCATTGCGGCCACCAACTTCAGATATTACAGTTTTCCTTACTTTTGCTCCCTTCGGGAGGTGTGTATATCTTTTGGGCTTCTTAGATGTCTGATATGGAAACCTTTAAGACTGTGTTTTCTGGGTAATTAGTTGTATTATTCAGACAGCTTGTATTTTTGTCTATCTTTGAGAGTTATCTTATGTTGTTAAAGTTTGGTTCATTTTCATTTCAAGGTAATTCTTCACAATTTATATCGATTCATTCAATAGGGTTCGCCCGACAGGTTTAGGGGAGGTGGTCGGGTGCCCGCACGGCCTAATCGAGAATTTGGGTCGTTTCAATTCTATCATGTTGGGGGTAGGAGGATTCCGCCCCAGGAGCAGGAGGATTCCGCTCCATTGCATATATTGAGGGGTAGGAGGATTCCACCCCAGGAGCAGGAGGATTCCGCTCCATTGCATCATATTGAGGGGTAGGAGGATTCCGCCCCAGGAGAAGGAGTATTCCGCTCCATTCTATCATATTGAGGGTAGGAGGATTCCACCCTAGGAGCAGGAGGATTCCTCTCCATTGCATCATATTGAGGGTAGGAGGATTCCGCCTTGGAGTAGGAGGATTCCGCTCCATTCATTTGACACATGTGACCCTTTGCATCATATTTCATTTCATTTCATACCATTGTGTAGACTTGTGGTACATAACTATTGTTTTGTTTATACGTGCATTGCTTATTTGTCTATATATTTCTGGCTCGTATTCTGGGTTGCGGGGATCGGGTTGCACGCCGCAATGGTATAAATATATGGATCGGGTTTCACGTCGCAGCGGTATAAATGAAAATATATGGATCGGGTTGCACGCCGCGACAGTTTGAATGTATGGATCGGGTTGCACGCCGCAACAGGATGAATATATGGATCGGGTTGCACGCCGCAACATGATGTATTTCTGATTGTTGATGTGTTCGCGATACCTATATGTTCTGGCTATCTTACGTTCCTGGTTGTTGATGAGTTTGTGATGCCATACGTGTTTCTAGTTATTATCTGGCTCTGCCTTTTCATAATTTAAATAAGAGGAATTTGGTTTATCTGTTTTTTTCTCCCTGGCTAGCTATCCTATTCTTCGAGGTGGCTAGTTTGCCCCACTTATTGAGTCCTTTTGACTCACCCTTATTTTTTGTTTGTTTCTTGTCTATCTATTTCGTTTCGGCAGGTTCGCTCCAGGACTGAGTTCGCCGCGTTGTTTAGGAGCAAAGACGACTTCAGCTGTCAGGGTTAGCCAGCTTTATTCCGGATGGCCACCAGTTTATTGTTCATTATTTCAGTTGCATTTTGCTCCCTTCAGGAGGTATCTGTCTTCTTTTATACTCTTAGATGTCTGGTCTGGATATCCCTAAACCTAGCATGTTGGGTAGTCAGCTGTAATTTCTTTTGTACAGCTTAGAGGTATCAGTATGTCTGTGTTTTTTTTAAGTCTTGTCCTTATTTGTGAATTGTTATATTTATTTTCCCTATTTAATTGGTAAGGGTTCGCCCGACGGGTCTAGGGGAGGATGTCGGGTGCCCGCACGGCCTAACCGGATTCCGGGTCATGTCAGAACAAGGTGGCCTATCGGACTTGAGAACAAGTCGACTAATGACACGTCAAGATGCATGATTTCTAGCGCCGCTACTAAGGAATGGAGTTAGCTAGACCGGGTTTTATTATCCTCCCATGCGGACGGCTTGGGAGCGGGAACTTCTCGGACAAAATAGATTCCAAGTCGTTCCCCCTAAAGGATTTTTTATGTGAGGGAAGAGGTGGTTGTAACCACCGTGTTTTCAACGCACGATTTAGAACATTGCCAGGAGTGTCGGAAGGTATGCATGCACAATTTAAAAAATGTATGAGTTTTGAAAGAAATGCACAAGTCAACCTCAGGAGTGGGAGTAAAACTAACACATGAAACAACAAGTTAGTGCAAAACATTTCATGTTTTATAATGCGAGGAAACCTCTTTTGTGCCAGAGATAGACCTAAAAAGATCAATACACATAATATGCATGATAAGCTTCATACGATGACGCTTTTGGACAAAAGTGGCTAATGGACTTTAACATACCACGGATGTTAAGCTTTCCTAATTTTGATTATGATATTTAAAATTGAACGGGTAATTTGCGTCATCCCATTTGTTCTCATAACCCAAAAAAATGAATGAAAAATAATTTTATAAATGTAGAAATACCACATTTTCTCGTTTTAAGTAAATAGGAATAAATAAGTGATCTTTTTACATTAAAAGTAAAAGAAATTAATTTAAAGTCTATAATTTTGTTTACATAAAAAAAAATTAATTTCGTTCATGACCCAAAAATAATTTTATAAAATAGTTGGTTTAGTTGTATAGATATAGAAATAACGATTTTAGGTAAATAGAAATAAATAATTTGATTTTGTTGTGAGAACCCACTTTAATGTGAACAAATGGTCTACATTAGACACGTTCAACTTTAAATAAAGCACACATAACATATTTAAACGTCCCTTAGGGTCGAAAACCCGTTCGGTTCATTCAAATATGGTGAACTAGTAGACTTAGACATGAGCCGAAGTCAGAATTTTTCTAAACATGACATGATGCATAGTTCCTAGACAAGAGTCTCCACTAAGAGTTGGGTAATGTAGACGAGGATATGGTTCCCCCAGGCGGACAACCAAGGGGTGAGAACGTTAAGAATTGTTGGTTGTACCACGGACCATCTAGATTCTAACCGTTCCTCCTAAAGGGTTTTTGAGAGTGAAACGGCCGCGAGATCCACGTAACCGCTTATGGTGTGTACAAGTGTAAAACTTTCCAGGAGTGTAGGAAGTATGAGTGACAAAAATAATAAAGAAAATATAACCAAACAATTAAAGAATAAAACACCAAAATTTTGAAAACTCTAAAATAAACCTTAATCCTGCAAAAAAAGGAAAGGAAGAAAAGTCAGTATCGAAATAAATGGAAAGAAAATAAAGCAAATAAAGAATCCAAATGTGGTTACCGGCCGGACATTATAATTGGGATTCAAAAAAAGTAACTAAGCAAATGAACTAGACAAATAATTAAACGACTATTATGATATACATATAATAATTAAGATTAGATAAAAAAGGTTCCAATTCACTAATAGGCTTCTTCCTTAAAGAATTGCACCTAGCAAAATAAAACAAATTAGTTAGTATATGATTAAAAATAAATATTAACAGAAAATAATAGCAAGTAAAATTAGAAGCATTTTTGGAGTGTTGTTTTGAAGATGTTTTTCCAAATGTACCTCGCGAAACAAATGAAGTTAAGTTAGTAAATAATGATGATTATAATAATAATAATAAAAATAATAATAATATTAAAATTTAAAATAAATGGGAAAGGGATTTTATAAAAGTATAGACTCAGAATATGTATTGCATCAAGCAGAGGTTAGAGATGTCGGTATGGCTGCAAACACTGAGCCGGTCGTATTGCCATGCCAAGTACCTTCAACCCCACCACTCCACTATCACTTACTTTGCAAATTAATATGCATCGACATCGCCTACTTATTTTAGGGACGCGGGGAGTGTAACGGTAGTATCATGTTCAAATCACTGTGTAGGCCTCAAATAAATAATTATTTTCCTTTGCCAAACACGTGTTGAAATATCCCTTCTAAATCAGTCTCAACTTGCTGTGATCAGATAAAAATTATCCAAAATATGTCAATGGTTCCCTGTACTCAGAAAATTAAATCTGCGTATAAATCAGCCCAAAAAAATCAGAATAATCAACCAAAATGCCGCGAGTCAACACAGGTGCAACAAAGCATGTCAACTCAATGGGATAAGTGAGTCAACAAGCAATCAAAAATCGATACCTACTCCATCACTGCATCAATTACATCAAAAGATCAAAGAAACATTTCATGACGAAGGAATAGCAATAGAAATAAGCGAACAGAGCAGTATTCAAACAGGCGGACGAGGAGGAGAGGAAGAGCGATGGCTGGTCGTTTTTCGATAAGAGAATGACGGCGTCACTGCCATCCCAGTCCTTGTTCCTGTTTCAATCACACAACGTCAAGAGCGGAACAAGCGGCAATCGAAGGCTGTTCTTCCGGCGATTGTGCCACCCTTAACCCTTTTTTTGCCGCTGACCCGCTTCCCCTATTTCTACTTGATTACGTGTGGGTGTTTGTGTATATATGTGCTGGTTTTGTTACGTGCGAGTGCTAATGCTCGTATGACTTGTGGTGTAGGGTGTTGGATGGTGTAAGGAAAGGAGATCGAAGACGGCGTGTGTATCTGCTCTTGCCTGTGTGTTCTGTGTGTGTGTGGACCATTTCCGCATGGGCTAAAGTCGTCCCATTGTGGCCGCAAGTATCCATCTACTACGAATTCAACCTAGCTGCCGTTTATCACTCCACAACGGATGTAATTGCTCAAAGTCAGGCACACTGATATACGTTCTTAAACTAGAGCAGTCAGGACGACCAGAAGTCATCTAACTCTTAGGTGCAAACGCTCACAGAGGTATAACATGGCATTACTTATTATTTACGGAGAAAATTAAAAAATGTCATGAGCAAAGACAAGTGATTTAAGTTAACACGCCACAAAATGGGCCTCAAAAATTACATTAAACACCCGCATACGCGGATAAATGTTTTAATCATCAGATGCATAAAAAAAAGAGCATCAAAGGAGGGGGGATTCTCATTCCTCTCTTGGGGGACTTCCTTCATCGCCAACACTCCGTGATGGCCCTGCTTCATCGACTGTAGGTTCCCCAGTCAGCGCCTCCTCTCCTTCGCCACTCATTTCATTAGAGCCTTTCTCAAGGTCAGGACAAAGTTGAGCATCTGCTTGCGTGAAAAGGCCAGTATATGAGGCAATCTCAGCGGCAAGGTAAAGATTAGGGTCTTCACGAACTCAGAGAAGAGTGACAAGAGTGACAGCAACATTGGTACGATCAAATTTTGCTATGCAATGAGCATTTAGAGCTTATTTCTTTTGATCTTTTAAGAGGCACTTCTCGGAGAGGTCGTCACGAATCCGCTCAAATGACGCCATTGTACCTTTCAGCCTGTCATTCACATCTTGAAGGAAGGTGGAGAATCCCTGAGCATTTGCGGCATTTTTCTCTGAAGCGTTCACTCTCTCCTCCATACCAGATAGTTGATGCTGCAGATCTTTCACGATTCCCACAAGACGATTCACATAGCAGAGATGGAGCTACTCCGAGATCCTTGGCATCTGTAAGGGATGACTTAAGGGCTTCCATATCTTGCTTTTGTTTGCGTACTTCACCAGTCAACGCACTCTCCGAGTTCCTGCTTTTCAGTGCCTCCGCATGATAAGCATCACGAGTGGTCTGCAGCTAACCCTTCAATCCTTCAGCCTTTTCTACAAACGGCTGCAAGCTAGCTATTTGTCCACCCAGAGCATCTGCTTCCTCAGCCAGATTCCCCTCTAAGCTCTCATGGTGGAGTATCTCATGATACAGGAAACTTACTCGAAGGGAGCAGCCGATGGCAACCTCAAGTAGCTCGTGATTGTGGTAGCCAGAGAGGTATTCCTGTTCCGCAGGACCAACCAGTTCTGCAGTATGGACCGTTACAACCCGTGGAGTCTTCATCACGTTCACTCTCGCAACAATGAGGATAACAACCTCCCGAGCTCCACCTACCGATTCATGCATGGCCTCTACGATGACTTCCTTGCCAAGATGCCATTAAAAAGATCAGAGCGCTCAATAGCCGGAGCAACGGCAATGGGTTCTAAGCATGAACAGATAATATCAACTTCCGAAGATAACAAGGAAAAAATATTATTTCAGAAAAAACTGAAGTCCAAGAAGCAACATACCTAGAGGTTGTGGATCAGAAGATACAACAGGAAGCAAGGCATCATCCTCTGCACTAGCCTCTTCCTAGGCTATGGGAGTCTCTACAATCAAACGTCTACGGTTTTGTGAAGAATGACCAGCTTCAAAAGCAGCAGACGGGGTCGCCTCAACGGCCTCATACGCAGAGACTTGGGGGACTTCCCTCTCACCATAAGAAATTACAAGGGTTTCACTAGCAATGGGCACGTTGGTAGGCCTAAGAGACCTTCTCCTCTTCGAGGAACGAGATCTGATCGCCCGCTCAAAAATTCTCCCACTGGATTCCAACACATCAGGCAAGGGAGCAGTATACGGATCAACAATCTGAATCTCTTCCAGCATAGGCATATCACGGTGAGAGAACCCTAGAAGTGGCAATGAGTCTAGACGTAAGAGAAATTTTAGGTAGAAGGAATGGCTCATTGATTACTTACCATGATCTTTCGCCCGCCAGCCATTTGCATTCGCCAAGGACAAAAACGTCAGTGAATCGGGATGGTTCCTCGAAAAGATGTTGGTGACCAAAATCATCAGTTCATTATGGCTCAAAGAAACGGTGGACACTACGTTCACTACGTAGAAGAAAGAAAGTCAGTTTCAAGCAACCACAATTGAAAGCAAAGAGATATGTTTCTACGGACTTACACTTTCTATTAAAGACCTCTGGAAAGGGAAGAGAGGATACCAAATCGGCCGTCCGCAAGCCACGTACCTGTATACCCAACCACGGTCCTTTGAATTGTCACTATTGGGGAGAATACCTTTCTTCCTCCATTTCATGAACATCAGCATCCCCGCTTTATGAAAGATGAAGGGAGTAGAAGGCCAAAAGATGTTCAAAAGTAAATGCAACCTGGGCATGGTTAGCCAAGTGATCGAGCACGGTGACTAATCGCCACACAGAAGGGCTGATTTGGCCTAAGCAGACATTATAACGACGACATATGTCCTCTAAGATTAAGTAGACACTCCTGTTGAGATGAAGAGTAAAAGGGTACGTGTGAACCGATGAGAAGAAATCCTTTCTTCATCACTAGGAGCACGAACGACAGCAAAATCAGGCCATTTGCATTCGTGCTTGATGTGGATTATGCCCCTCTCTGTAGCTATAGAACGGTAAGATTCGATGGAGAGATTGCTATTTTCACCCTCTTGCTTGGGCGTTTGGACTAGCATGCGGCCGTCATTTTCAATGTTGAAAGAACTTGTGAGGTAAATTTTATGCTCTAAAATTTGCTGGGAGAAAGCTTGGACCTTGTGCCATGGTGATACTGTTAGCAAGATTGGAAAGGAAGTTTTCTTTTGAAGAAAGGTTCTTGAATCTCTTGGGAAGGTTGTGAATAAACCTTCTCACTTATGACGTATATATACACGTCTGGGTTGGAAACATATGAGGATGTGGAACGATCTCAGTCACGTGGGATCGTAATTATTATTAATGCGGATAAGTGATATGGATCCTCATAATTACGGGATGTGAACAGAGTAGCAGCATTGGGAAGACGTGAAGAAAAATCCCTCCAATCATTAGAGACACATCGCTGTACTACGGAATTTACATTTAATACGACGCACGCGTAGAGTCAAGGAAGTGAGTATCAATACCGTCACGCCTTTACATCTACTATCACGCTTCTTTCACTTCCTAACTGCTTGCGTCACTCAACAAGTAGAGGGATAGACCGTGTAGGCACAAATATGCCACCTATTGTTATGGAGATAAGAGTCCAGCTGGCGAGGCTAGACTTGTTCTACAAGTCACCGGGCACTAAAGATATACGCCCGCTCCTAGAGCCAATGACCATTTGGGCGGTTTGGTCACAGGGCGCAGGGCACACATCTTGTCGCCTAGGGTTTACAGTCTCCTAGTTAGAGTTTGGTATACCACCGCCTTGAGTTGTAGGCCCAGGGACCTATTAGTATTTATATTTTACCTTATTTAGGACTTGATATCACAACTATACCCCTTCTTACATTGTTGTGTACATAATCCTGGATACGCCAACAACCTCAGCTACTCTCAAGGAATAAGATTTTTGGTGTAAGAAGAAATCTTATTAATCACCATACTCATCCAATAACATCAATGTTTACCACCCTCTCTGTCACTCAGACATTTCCTCTAATGTGTTTTACTTGCTATTCCAGTAAAATAATAATACAGTAAGATAATACTACAAGTTCAGTGACACAGCAGCCCGCTACCTCTCTCCCAGCTCATCTTTTTGTGCTTTCACCTCAAGGAATAAGATTTATATTGCTTTCCTCCAACATTTCTTGTCTATTTACTTGTCTTTATTTTTAGCATACTTAATTTACTTTTCCGTCGTAATTTACCGTATGGCTTGTAACCTCATTCATAATTAATTGTTTAACCTAGACGTACAAATATAGGCATAAACAATATGTCGGTTAATTGTGTTTAAGTATGTGAATGAGTATAATTAGTGGTGTTGGTGTATGTAAATACAACCACATGGCTCTTCCGTTAAGTGAAGGTTACACACGAAGGTTTTTGTAATGTCAGAGTCAAGGATGCCAATAAAGTATGACAAAAATCATTCATAATTTATTTCGTATAGTAGTGGGTTAAATTTGGCCCTTTTCTGTTGTGTACACACACACACACACACACACACACACACATATATATATATATATAAAGATGCTTCTATGTGTATTGCATAGTGAAACATATACACATTATATATCATCTAATTAAAAAATATGCATTATATTACATCAATATAAATTTTAAAAAAATGTTTAAGATAAATTAAAAATATGAGATCTTAGAATATCAAAAATACACTATGTATAAGAACTGAAAGAATAAAAATCAAACATATACGTGATATAACTTCAAAAACTAAATCCTACAATATGAAAAATACGCAGTATATATCTAGGGTATAATAGATGTTTACATGTATCATTATCATGCATATGGTGTAATGATGATATAATGTGTATTTAAGTGTGGTATATACAAAATTCCTAATGTAAAAATGTACACAGCTTATATACTAGAAAAATATCTATGTAATATGAACTATAATATGATTTATACAACAAATAATCTATAGAACATTGTGAATTATAGGAATACATGTGGTTGATAGTATATGTATTTTGCCTAAAATTTTTTCAATAGGTTAGAACAAAGGAATTGTATTAAAAAACAGAGAAAGAAGAGATTGTATTCCTTGAGAATAGGTGGAATCTTGGAGAATCGCTTGATGGTGAGTACAATGGGAAAGAAGGGTATATATAGCAATGGGTTTACCCCAATCCTTAATATGGTAATATACAATATCTATAGGTCGTGGGTATGATTACATAAGGTGATGATACTTATTAATGTGTGGACAAAAATACGCCACCTACTATTACGGGAATACGAGTCCACCTGGCAAGACTAGACTTATCTTACAAGTCACCGGGCACAGAGGATACCCGTCCGCTTCTGAAGTCAACGACCGTTTAGGCGGCACGGCCATAGGACGCAGGGTATACATCCCACCGCCTTGAGTTATAGGCCCATAGCTTTATTAGTTATATATGATATCCTATTTAGGACTGGGAATAACTACTATAAATACCCCTCCTTACATTGTATTGTACATGAGGCGATACACCACGGAATCCAGCTATTCACAAGGAATAAGAATTACTCTACCTTTTCTTTCTTATTTTGTCTTGTTTATTTAATACTGCCTTCATAATATTTACATATTTTGTCGTTGTAATTACTGTATTGCTTGTGACCCCAACCATAACGTATAATTGTAGGCATAAATAGTTTGGCGCCTACCGTGGGGCTCAGACAATTGTAGGTATTCTACAAAGGAAAAGGCGTAATCATGTCTGACGATGGTAGCAGCGTACAAAGAAATACCACAGACGCAGTAAACGAGTCCGCGAGGATATCAATGATCCCAACATACAACCTAAGGATCCCGTTGAGCAGCCGAAAGACACCTCTCAAGAACCGATCCTTGTTACCATTCTAAATTTAGAGATTTCCTTGTTAATCTCCTCAAACCCCCATCAAAACAAAACTCAAACAACACAGTCGAAGGAATATCCCAGAAGTTAGGAGCGATATTTGCCGAATCGTCTCAGAGGCCAGCATCCGTGTGAGGACCAGCACCCATGAACAATTCACCAGCATCAGCTCCTAATCGAAGGCTTAAAATGGATGTCGGCCCTGAAGGCTCGTAAACAATCAACAACCCAGAACTCAAAGGAGCTCCTGTCATTCAGGACCTCATAAAAGAGATGAAAGCCATTCTCGTCCGAATTGGTAATGTGCCGGCTGCTCCACCCCAAGTTACCACTGTAGATGAGAAATTTTTTTATAAACATGCTTACAAGGCAAGTGCTGCACCGGTCCACATACCAAAGCACTTCCGCTTGTAGGATAACTTGAAGAATGATGGAACGACTGACCCAGGAGAGCATATTTCTGCGTATTACACAGCCGTGAAGAGTAATGAGATCACCGAGGAAAAAATCCAGTCTGCTGTAGTGAAGAGTTTTGGCTCGACCCTAACTAAAGAGGCCCTCGCTTGGCACACTCAGCTACCAATGGGGTCTATCGAATCATTAACTCAGATGAAAGACTTGTTCAAGAAAGTGCATTCTGGTACCAAAAAGCGGGAGAAGCGCATGGAAGATATCTTCGAGATATGTCAACGGAAGAACGAGCTGCCAAAAAACTACCTTGATAGATTTCAGAAGGCACGCATGGAGCTTCCTCCACTCCCTGAAAACATTGCTGTGGAAGCTTTGGCAAGAGTTTGAATTCAAAGGGATCATTGGCCACCAAGGAGTTCCAGTGGAGTTTAACCCAGCACCCAGCGAACATATGGAGCGCGTTGCATCAAAGGTATACTGAAAAGCTTCGCATGGAGCCAGACAACTCTCATAACCCCGATGACGAGCGAAGGAAGAGACTAGGGAGCCCTTCTTTAGAAGGAGAAGAGAATGGAAGAAGGGTGAAGCCAAAGGCTCAGTACCGGTCAGGAGCCGAAAGACAGAATAACTCTCGAGCATCAGGATCTCAAGAGAAGTGGATGGAACCCCGTAACTTCAAGGATGTTGGTTTGCAAGTCAACACCGTGGATCTAGTCACCAATCACTTTGGTAGATAAAGTCAAAGGGTCCGATGGCCGCTTACCATGAAAAGAGCAATAAGGAGGAACACAACGCCCTATTGTGACTTTCATAGCAGCGGTGGTCACACCACAGTTGACTGTAAAGCCTTGATGATTGAAATCGAGCATTTGATGAAACAAGGGTACCTCAAATATCTGATTGAAGAAGGACCACAACGTTCTAAAGCACCCGATTCTGAAATCACGAAGACTATCAACAAAATCTTTTCAACTATGGAACCCAACATCGCTCGGGGACTACGGTGCCATGGGAATTGAATGGTCCAATCCTGTTTGGTTTGGAGGAAGAGGCAGAACATCACGATGAGCTAATCGTGCCTGTGGATATATATCTGACTTACGCATGTAGTGAGCCATGGTCGATCTAGGAAGCAGCGTGAACATTATCCAGGGGAGGTACTGCGAAATAATGGCTTGTGCCGGCAGGTAGCCTCAAGCACCCAAAAGATAATTAGTTTCAATAGCTACCGAGAAGTGCCGGTCGGAGAATTAGTTCTATCGGTTCATATACCGGGCGTGACGAGTATAACTTCTTTTCAGGTATTGAATTGCAGTCTTCCATATGACATCATCTTGGGACGGCCGTAGATACACAGTGTTAAGGGAATACCCTAAACACTTCATCAGGTTTTCAAATACCCGACCTCGCGTGGGATTGTTGATTTATGGGTTGAGCGGTCTTCACCTGGAGAGTACGTCCAACCTATAGCAAGGATCTTGGTGCACGGCCGGTAGCCAAAATAAATATGGCTGAAGAGGAGTCCATCGCGTTTGAGGCCATGAGCGAGAAGTCAGAGAAGAGATCAGCGAACTACGGGATCGGTTGGTAGTGATGGATCAGCTAGTCTCCTAAGGCCACATAATTGGTATGTCAGCTTTCTGAGGTGCTGCAATGACAAGGAGGGCCCCTATGGCTGATACAGAGTTATCTAACCATAGCCCAGACTAATATGCAGCTCCTACAGCTTCCAGTGATAACTGAGCCAAAACCAGGTAAGCATCTATTATTATATGTCTCGATCTCAGAAATAGCATGGAATGTAGTCCTTGTACGAGAAGAGGATGGGAGACAATTTCCCGTGAAGTATGCCAGCAAAATACCCTCGTGCTGGAACAGGTTTTTGCCTTTGCTTTTTCAGTTTATCGCGGCCGTGATCATAGCGATCCAGGAGCTGCGCACATATTTACTTGACCATACAGTCAACATGATCATCCATACTGGTACAGACCATATTATCTAAACCCGAACTCTTAGAGGAGATGGCAGAATGGGCCGAGATACTAGTAGAGTATTAAATTATCTACCAAGCCCAGGCAGTGGCAGGTCGCAGGAACTAGAGGGTTCCACCTTAAACTTCGTGGAGAAGCTGAAGCTAAAGGCGGAGTAGTCAATCAGAAATGAAGAAATGATCGAGCCCGAACGTTTGGAGATTAGAATTGAAGTGGACCTGAAAAAGGAAGAAGCCAATCTCGATCTGTGGGTCAAGACACCCACTAGGATGGTTTTTCGCAAGACCACCAGAGCTCTAGTCGACGAAGCAAAGTATGAAGCCATATTTCAAGCTTTTGACTTTGCCTACATACTAGGGGCCAAGGAGGCCACCTTCCTCAGCGGCTCTCAACTGATCATCGATCATGTTAAAGAACTTTTTACCACAAAGGCCATCTTCACACCAGATCGGCCTGAGAGAATGAAAGCATTCTTGAAAAATTTCAGACGTTTGAGTTTGCACGTCGGGAAGAAAGTTCAAACGGTGGTGAAGCGTCCGAAATTTTATACAATCAGCAGATAGTAGTTGAGTTAACCCTCGTGGACCTGATGAACCTCAAAGTTCCAGGCACAGGATCCGTCATGGGGCACCGTCACGCGCTAATCAACTACCTAAGCAAAGGAATCCTCCCTGAAGACAAATCAGAAAACAGACAACTACGGAGGTAAGCTATTCATTAGTTTTTGATTGGCACGGAGTTATACCATCGAGTAGCCAGTGGCCCTGAGGTAACATCTCAAGGCTCAGCACCCTCGAGTAGGGAAGCCAAAGTATGCACCACCAAACCTTGCGAGGATCGGGCATAAAATATCTTTTGCTTTTCGAAGCGTTTACTTTAGTTATGTTATTTCCTTTTAATTTTGGTCACGATATTTTCATACTCATCAATCATGTTACGGGTTTTCAGTCACATCATTGCAGGCTTCGCACCCCTTTTATCAATAAAACTACTATTTTTAGTCAGTTTTGCTTGTTCATTCAGATCTATCTATGATCCAACTATTCATAGCCCATGCAAGTCCTAAGCTGAAGTAATACACTCACTTTTCGCTACAAAAAGTAGGATACACTACTCGCTTAAAGCTAGACCACGTTTAGCTCAATCACCAGGCATTATACATGAGTTGAACTCGTTAATTCAACAACTGCACCTATACGCCGACAGAGATACATGTTCGCGTAGTGCCAGAAAATCTTAAATACTCGATTAACTAAGCAGAGACGTTTGAAATTGGACGCAAAAGTGCTTGTTATCACATAGGCTAAAGTCATCCCATTGTGGGTGCAAACAGCCATCGCCTACAGATGCAACCTAGCCACCAAACATTGGTACACTGCTTGACTGTATATTATAAAACATATAATAACACAAGTACGTACAAGAATATTGGTGAACGACCGTTTCACTAATAAAAAACAGCCCGTAGGCTCATAATATACATTTTGTTCTTCCTGAATACAACATTTGTTCATAACAATTGTAGAAAAAAAAAGAAAGGGAAGACTTTAAAAAAAATAAAGAGCTCCTCAGGATTAACATGGCTGAAGATCCTTCATCTAGATTGTAGCTACAAGATGTAAATAGTCCGGAGTTCTTCTTTTCTTCTGGCAGCTCGCAATATGTCGGCCCGAGCATTCCTTCGAGGCACACCTGCATGATCAAAGCAAGGGACCTTGGAAGCATCTGAGTACAGGCCTGACCTTTCCCCATGTCATCTGCTGAACATAAATAGAAAATTGAAGGCCTGCCGCAAAGTTTGACTATCCGAGTCAACCTCAATTGGTCAAACCCTAGTGCACAGCCCTACAGTTCTTCAAGTGCAAATTGAAGTTAGCTGAGATCGGAAAGGCTTGAGCTGGGAACCTACCATAGGGGAGCCTCTTCCCTCAGGTATCCTACGGCCAACGACTGATGAAGCATTGCAATAGTGGTTCAGCTGAAGCAGATAACAAAGGTGAAAGCCATGAACCATGGGGGGAGTGGGGAGGGAGGGATTCGAAGCTCAGCGACACCTTAGCTACCCGCCCTTGTGAAGCTAAATCCTCTTACATGCCATGAAATAGAGTCAAGCAGTGGATCACCAGCCCGATACGATTAAAAGAGCGGCCTGGACACACAAAGCATCCTTGCAGAGAAGTCGCATGGAAGCTGAAAGGGCTAAGCATCCTGACCCCGCATGACAAGAAGAATATCACAGCAACCGCTGTGTTAGAAGATAAGCGCACTGTAATCAGTGCATATGACGCAATGAAGAATTCCAAAGGACGTCGTTAGGATCCCGATCAAACTTCATGATTCGAGGGACATCATCAGTTTCCTCATGGACGAATAAAGAAAAAGAGGTAACCTGTAGGCAAATTTCCTCCAATAGTTCCCTCATGCAACATCCATTCAGAACAAAGAAGGTTTTCTAGAAATATCAAACCAGGATCAAAGGCAAATATTTTTAAGGGAAGAAAAGCATTTCGCTACCATGAGAAATTGCTGAAGAAGTGAGTTATTTTCTGAAGAGGAGTTTATGATTTTCCCACTATCATGAAGCCACAATTTATAGGTAGAAAGGGATAAAGATGGAGCACGAAATGGTGAAGCGTCATTATTACTGGAGATATGAAACGGTTCGAAGCAGTTAATAGCAGTTCTTGGAAAGGTGCATGGAATCGGTATCAGCCGCTTAGAGGGAAGCACACGGAGTTCACGAAGAAACCAATATTATTCTTGGTTAAAGAGACTCTGACTCTCAAGGAGTCAGTGAGATATCTTTTCACATCCATGCCGCTTTTACTTCCTCACTGCTTGGGTCAGCACTAAGTAAGTGGGGGACTGACTGTGTGAGCAAAAATATGCCACCTACTATTACGGAAATACGAGTCCTGCTTATGAGACTAGACTTATCTTACAAGTCATCGGGCACAGAGGATACACGCCCGCACCTAAAGCCAACAACCGTTTAGGCGGCCGGCCATAGGACGCAGGGTATATATCTGCCTCCTAGGGTTTACAGTCTCCTAGTTAGGATTTAGTATATACCACCGCCTTGAGTTATAGGCCCATAGCCTTATTAAACTTTGTATTTTACCTTATGTAGGACTGGGTATCATTACTATAAATATCCCTATTCACAAGGAATAAGAACTACTCTACCTTTTCTTTCTTATTTTGTCTTGTTTATTGATTACTGCCTTCATCATATTTACATACTTTTCCATTATAATTACTGTATTGCTTGTGACCCCAACTATAATTATTTATTTAACCTAGACGTACAATTTTAGGCATAAACAGTTAACCCTAACTAGGAGCCCATAAACCTGAGGCGACGGTATGTATGCCTTATAGCCCTGGGTCTGTGCCTGATGAGTGTCGTGGCTTATATCTTTAGCGCTCGGTTAATTGTAGAGGAAGTCTAGTCTATTCTAGCTAGATTCGTATCCCCGTAATCATAGGTGATGTATTATTACCTATACAGTCAGTCTTCCCACTTGTTGGGTGCTGACGTAAGCGGTCAGGAAGTGAAAGAGACATACGAGGGAGACGTGTAAAAGGATATCTCTGTCTGATTGGTTTTCCTAATCCATCGCATTTTTGAATAACTACTTTTTACTTCAACGAATCATTTCATATCAACTAATGCACAAAAAAAACTGCTTTCTATGACCGTACATATGTCTTCAATAGACCCACAAGGGGACGTCTTTAGTCCATTGAGACGGAGCACTTTTTGCATTTATAGAGAACAATTGTAATTGTCCACTCGAGTGCTTAAGTCTTTACAGCACTGTGTAGGCGGGCGTCCCCAGCTCACATAGGTGCAAGTGATGAATTGATGACTTTAACGGTAATGCCTGATGGCTTAACTAGGATTGATCTAGCCTGAGTGAGCATTTTCCCTTTAACTCGTAATGAGAAGTGAGTATTTTACTTCAACTCAAAGTATGACCGAGGGCTAAGAACAAGTGGATTTAGATGATCTGAGATAAAATTGAATAATAGTATTTTTATTAAGTAAATGGGGCGAACATGCCAAATATAAGTTTTAATAAACTTTGATAACATTTTTTAGGGCTAGATACACTTCAAATATAAGAAACCCAAGAAAGAAAGTAAATATCCTGAGTACGCGGTCCTACTGGCCTTTCAAGAATAGTACTTCTTAAGCTAAGTGATATTCTAGTTATTTGGGATACCTGTTCCTTCCATGTCTTCGAGGGTGTACGCTACTTTCCTAGCGATGCCCTAGATTTTCTATGGACCTTCCCAGTTCAGGGCCAGCTAGCCTACATTGGCTTCATTGGTGCTCTGAGATACTATTGGGAGGATTATATCCCCTATTGTTGAAGGAGCATAAATTAGTCCTCGCGTTATAGTACTGCTCCACTCTTTGTTTTTGAGCTGC
Organism: Petunia x hybrida; assembly: GCA_037355625.1. Lineage (NCBI taxonomy): Eukaryota > Viridiplantae > Streptophyta > Magnoliopsida > Solanales > Solanaceae > Petunia > Petunia x hybrida. Next base: position 373,522 of record JBBBVM010000958.1, on the reverse strand, counting down.
TAGGAAAATTGCTGCTAAATCCCAACGCTCATCCAGCGAGTCGAACACGATTGTTAGAGCCTTATTATAGGGCCCGACTTCAGCAAACGACTAGCGTAGACTGTATTCTCCTATCTCGACTAGGATCATGGCAGCTGTTTCGTATGTCAGTGAGAAGGGGGTTACTCATGTGCTTGCTTTCATAGTTGTATGATAGGCCCACAAGACTCCCTGTAATTGCTCTAGCCATTTCCTATAGTTTCCTCGAGGCGCTTCTCCAGAATCTCTATGATGGTCTTGTTGAAAATTAAGCCTAGCCGTTCGGTGAAGTTTGGAGTTAGTAAGGTGTTGAGGTTATTCTTTTAGTTTTCCATTCCTTCAAGAACTCTGTGACTTTGGCTCCTACAAATTGAGGTTCGTTATCACAGGTTATCTCAACGGGTACTCCAAAGCGACACATGATGTTCATCTAAATGAATTGTATAACCTCCTGCTCTAAAATGTGGGTGTAGGGTGCTGCTTCGACCTACTTGATGAAGTAGTTAGTCATTATGAGCAAGAATTTGATAGCTTCGGGTGCTTTTGACATGGGTCCTATGATGTCCATCCCTCATTTCATGAAAGGCCATATTTAGGCCTAAATTTGGTCATTTAAGTAAATCAATTGAATTTTTTAGAGGGTCACTACCAAGTAGCAATACAATAACTACGCAGAAAAAGTAAAGAAATATTAAGAAAAAAATAATAAGTGAGAAAGTAATAATCTTATTCCTTGAGAATAGCCGGATTCTGTGTGTATCTCTTGATATACAATACAATGAGAAGAGGGCTATTTATAGTAAAGATTTACCCGGTCGTAATTATGGTACTATACAAAGACTAATAAAGGCCATGGGCCTAAACTCAAGGCAGTGGTATATATGAAACCCTGGCTAGGAGACGGTGAACCCTAAGGTGGTTGGATGTATACCATGCATCCTATGCCTCCGCTACCTGAACGGGCATGGCTTAAGGAGCGGGTGTGTATCCTCTATGCCCGGTGACTTATAGACTTAGTCTAAACTTATCAACTGAACTCGTATCCCCGTAATAGTAGGTGGCGTATTTTTGCCTGCACAGTCAGTCCCTTCACTTGCTAAGTGACGTCGTAGGCAGTCAGGAAATGAAAGAGGTAAGCAAAAAAGATGTGAAGAGATATCTCACTGACTCCTTGAAACTCGCAGTCTCTTTGACCGAGATCGATGCTTGATTTCTTCGAGAACCCTTCATGTCTTTATCTGATTGGTTGATGTCAATTCCATGCACCATTCCAAGAATACTTTTTTCTGTACCGAATCATTTCATATCATATCTTACGGTCATAATTATGCTTGACCATTTCACACTTCATCTTTATCTCATTTCACCTATAAATAGGGGCTTCACGATAGTGGTGAAATCACAAGCCTTCCTCAGAAAAACTCTTCATCCCTTCCAAAGCATTCTTATGAGAGAATAATTCCTTCATCTTAAAAAATGCTTGCCTTTGATCCTGGTCCAATATTCCAAGAAATACTTCTTTTCCCAGAATGGATGGTGTATGAGAAAACTATAAAGGAGAAAATTTTTACAATCCATCTTTTTCGGAGCGCCTGGCCTGGGATCCTCTTGATGCGTCTTCAATTCACTTCGAAAGCTCTTGACTTCTAGTCCTTTGCATCCTTCAATCTTGACACACGCACTTTTGGCTCGATTTGCTCTGCATCATCCTCCCCTTCTTGAAGAGATTTTGTCCTCGAAATCAAGGCAACCTCGTCCATGGTATCATTATCTCTTCGTGGCGCCCAATGCTCTCTTCCCTTGTACTTCTTGAACGTCACTTTGACATAGGCTTCTTCCAAGATCTCCCTCGCCTTAACATGGAGCTTAGGACCTACAAGCAACGATAAGCAAATGCAAAACCTCCTACTTCGAAAGTAGGTTAGTGCAAGAAATGTGGAAAACACACTCTTATGGTATAACCAAGAATCAATACTAATCACAAACATCAAGTCTCCTAAGAGAACAACAAGTACTTGGTTCAATGAAAATATGCACTCAACAGAAGAATGAGCAAATAGGTCAGGGGGACATGGGAAGTGCAAGATCAATCTATCAAAATCCCCTTGAACCTTAAGCTCACGATCAACACACCAATCCATCCTCAAAGTGTGATCAACATATAGAGTGGAGTAAGCCAAGTAACCCAACCTACAAGTAACATCAATTACTCCACTCCCCTTCTTTAGAGTATACTTACTCACACAAAGGGATTCCTTTTTACCTCCAATTTCATCATCTAAGCAACCGTTCTCAAAAGACAAGTTCTCAAGGAAGGTATTGATAATGGCTTCTTCTTCATCATAACCCCAACAAGCAATAGTAGGGTCACTCAAAGAGTTATTTACCTCACTCAAATTCTCACACAATAGGTTGCCCAAGGAGTCAAACTCTTCATACCATGGAGGGTCTATTTTACTACCAGCCCTAGTCCGATACAATTCACTACCACAAACGAAATTGTCTTCACACAATGGGAATGTAAAGGCATGAACCTCAATTTCATAGTTAAACAAAGGCATAGTATCAAGACAAGGTTCTTCACTCTCACTTGAGGATTCATCATAGACAACCTTTTCCAATTCATGCAATTTGGACTCCTCAATATACTCCCTACCATAACATATAGATCCACCAAATAGAAGCATATTAATAAGGGTATGATCAACTATATCATCTTCTCCTTTGTCAAAGATTAGTGATGTGTCATAGCAAAAGGTCACAATCAAAGTCAACTATCAAATCTATACTAAAGAGAGGTACATTTAACAATGAGCTCACATCATGATGTGGCATAGCATCTCTCTCCATTAGTGATACACAAGTACTCACAAGTTGACTACTAGACTCTTCACTAGTGGCATATTCATTTGATGCATCACAAACTCCAACTAGCATTGAGTCATCACAAGACAAGTAACTAGTAGGCTCATGAGAAGGTGAAGCAACACTTACACTTGAGTTACTTCCTTGAGCACTCACATTGGTTGAAGTGTCATGTTCAACTCCTCTTTCATGAAGCTCACATTGAAGATTTTCCTCCTCTTGTCTTTCCTTCCAAGCGCATGGTTGAAGCTCTAATGGCTTGTCTTCAAATGTACCTACACAAGAGCTAACATAAGAAAAAGTAGAAGACGAAGAATAGTTAGAACAATGGGTGCTCTCACTCTCAATTTTTCTTTCCTCACCTCTCTTTTCTCTCAATTTTCCCTCAAGGTCAAGTGTAGTTTGTGGTGACAATCCACTCACATCACTTCTAAAATCCTCTCCTTTTTCCTCTCTTGGATTGTCACCGGTCACTCCCTCACTTCTCTCTTTCTTTTGTCTCTCATTTTCAAGTACAATGGCATGAGAGCCAAGATTATCTTTATTTGGAGTGGAGTGACTCTCACTTTCAACATGCAATGGCAAGACAATAAGATTGTTTACTTCGGGCTCAAGTACCATGGGTGGCTTAGCCTTAGCCGCTTCCCTCAACTCTTTCACACGCTTGTAGTCTTCCCTCACTTGCCTCGGAGTCGAAGGTTTAATCACATACTTCTTTCTATCTTGCTTGACTGTATAGGAGTTGGTTCGGCCATCATGTACCACACACCTATCATATTGCCATGGTCTCCCAAACAAAAGATGGAAAGCTTGCATAGGGACCACATCAAACATGATTTTGTCCCTATAGTTCCCAATGCTAAACTCGATCAATACTTGCTTCACCACTTTTAACTCACCACGCTCAATTAACCATTGTAAACGGTATGGATTGGGATATTTCAAAGTGGGTAATTTCAATTAGGAAATCAATGTTTGGCTCACTGTGTTGGCACAACTTCCCGAATGAATAACCATTGAGCATACTTGCCCCATCACACGACATCTAGCATGAAAAATGTTTTCTCTTTGATCATTTTCCACCTCCTCTTCCATGAATATGCTGCTTATACTCCTCCTAACTACCAAGAACAATTGAGGATCTTCTCCTTCTTCTATAGCCTCTTCGCAAGCAACTTCCTCATTCTCGGGCTCACTATCTTGTTCATACACCAAATAACCTACCACAATCATGGTCTTTCGAGTAGGACAATCTCTAGCAAAATGACCATACCCCTTGCACTTATAGCATTGAGTAGAAGTAGAAGTAGAAGTAGGATTGCTTAGGTGAGTTTTAGAATTACCTCCCACATGTGGTGTAGACTTCTCATGCGGCTTCTTCATATCTCTACTAACACTTGCACCACTTGCACTTGGGATGTTTGCATTTGGAGTCTTCCACTCCTTTGGCTTACTCATGGGAGTAGGAATGTTGCTCTTGTAGTAGGTGGTCTTCTCTTCCTTGAGCCATTCCTCGGCTTCAAGAGCATTTTCAAAGACATCTTGAAGTGAGTGATAAGCATGCAACCTCAATTGAGAAGCTATACCATAGTTCAATCCATTCTTGAAACGGATCACAACTTGTTCTACATCTTCGGTATCCATATCCAAAGCCATCCGGATCTTTTCAAAGTCATCATAGTACTCATGAACCGTTTTGACACCTTGCTTTAGTTCATAGATCTTCTTAAGTTGCTCTTGTCGTTTCCTTGGAGTCACATACTTGGTATTCATGAGACCTTTCAACTCATCCCAAGTAACATTCACATGCAATCCCATCCTTCTTCTTGATCTCTTCATGGACTCCCACTAAGTAGAAGCATAGGTCTCAATGGTTGAAATAGCATCGGTGCCTTTCTTCTTCTCGGTCATTTAATTTGTGTCGAACACTCTCTCCATGAGTAGTACCCATTCCATGTATGCTTCTGGATCACAAGTTCTCTTAAAGGTAGGAAGATTAAGCTTAAGCTTAACACTATTGAGGTTATTGTCATCACGACCTCCATGGTGAGGCTCCGGTTGGCCTCCATAGTGATCATCATAAGTACCATAATCCCTCCAAGCATTCCCTCCATCAAATCCCATGGGTGGCCCTCGACCCCAATCACATTCCGACCCCAATTCATTGCTCGCCTAGGTTGATAGTGAGCATCATACCCATAGACATCATCACCATATTCGGCTTCCTTCCCTTCTTGAGCTTCATCAACTTGCTCAAGAGTTGGAACATTTCGAACGGGTCTTGGAAGTGGAGCATTTCCTTGGAGATTGCCCAAGTTGTGGGAATGCTCACTTGTTGGGGATTGCCCAACACACGCTCTTGTGGAGCTACATCATTCTTTTGCTCATATTTCTTGGCTATCTCTGCAAAGTGTTCGGGAGTCATAGGAGTGCTATAACTTGTGCCTTCTCCGGATTAAATAGGACACTCGGGGTCCTTCTTTCAACGGTCTCAAACCTCAAGGTTATGTCTTCCAACTTGCCCATGATGGTAGCCAAAGCATACTTCATGGGACTATCTCCTTCATTGGCCACTGTACCTATAAATGAACAAACGTTAGTGAAATCACCTCTCACACATCGTCACTTGTGTATCACTCAGTTCACCCGTTTAGTGGTGGTGGATATTTCACTCAAACTTGAATCTAGAAGCTTCACGTAGTTGAACAACAATCCTCAACTCAATCAAACTATCCACGAGTCAAGTGTCCTCCGGAGTGAGTGGAGTTGACTCCGATGGTAAAATTTTGCGGCAAGCCTTCAATTTTCTCTTTAAATTATGCGGACGAGATGGGGGACGGTTAGGCCTATACTCAAATGCTTCTGAGGTCCCTTGCTTTGATCAAGCAGACAGGCTTCGGTTGCACTGATGGCTGTGTGCCTCAAAGGAAAGCTCGGGCCAACATATCTCGAGCTGCCAGAAGAAAAGAAGAACTCCGAACACTTTACGGCTTAAAGCTACAATCCAGATGAAGCATCTTCAGCCATGTTAATCTAGAGGAGCTCTTTATGTTTTTTTTAGTCTTCCCTTTTCTTTTTTTGTTCTACAATTGTTATGAACAAATATTGTATTCAGGAAGAACAAATTGTATATTACGAGCCTACAGGCTCTTTGTTATTAAATGTAATGGTCGATAATCAATATTCTTATACGTACTTGTGTTATTACATGTTTTGTAATGTACAGTCAAGCAGTATGTTTGTGCACCTAAGGATTAGATGGCTTCCGGTTGTCCTGAATGTTTTAGTGTTTAGAACTTTTATCAGTGTACCTGCTTTGAGAAATTACGTGTGTTGTGCACCAATTTTTGGCAACTAGGTTGCATCTGCAGGAAATGGCTGTTTGCGCCCATAATGGGACGACTTTAGCCCGTGTGATAACAGACAGGTTTGCGTTCGACTTTGAACGTCTCTGCTTAGTTACTCAAATATTTAAGACTTTCAGGCACTACAGGAACATGCATCCCCATTGGCGTGTAGCTGCAGTTGTTGAATTAACGAGTTCAACTCACGATAATGCCTGGTGGTTGAGCTAAATGTGGTCTAGCTCTAAGCGAGTAGTGTACCCTACTTTTTATGGCGAAAAGTGAGTGTATTACTTCAACATAGGTCTGGCCGGGGCTATGAATAGTTTGATCATAGATAGATCTAAATGAACAAGTTAAACTGACTTAAAATAGTAGTTTTATTGATAAAACATCTGCGAAGCCTGAGATGCTGTAGGTGAAAACCCATAACACGATCAATGAGTATGAAAATATTGTGATCAAAATTAAAAGGAAATAAAATAACTAAACGCTTCGAAAAGTGAAAGATACTGTATGCCCGATCCTCGCAAGGTTCGGTGGTGCATACTTGGACTTCCCTACTCGAGGGTGCTGAGCCTGGAGATGTTACTTCAGGGCCGCTGACAGCTCGATGGTATAACTCGGTGCCAATCAAATAATAATGAACAGCTTGCCTCCTCAGTTGTCTGCTTTCTGATTTGTCTTAAGAGAGGATTCCTTTACTTCGGTAGTTGATCAGCGCATGAGGCTGCGCTGTGACCAATCCTGTGTCTAGAACTTTGAGGTTCATCAAGTCCATGGGGGATAACTCAACCACTATCTGCTGATTGTATGAAACTTCAGACGCTTCACAATATTTCAACTTTCTTCCCGACAAGTGAGTTTCCACATCTGAAATTTTTTCAGGAGTGCTTTCATTCTCTCATATCGATCCGGTGTGCAGATACCCTCATTGGTAGAAACTTATTTGACTTGATCAACGATCAAGTGAGAGCCACTGAAGAAGGTGACCTCCCTGGCCTCTAGTATGTAGGCTAAGTCAAGAGCTTGAATTATGCCTTCATACTCTACTTCGTCGACTTGAGCTCTGGCGGTCATGCAAAATACCATCCCTATGGGTGGCCTGACCCATAGATCGACTTCTTACTTTTTCAGGTCCACTTCAATGCTAATCTCCCAATGTCAGGGCTCAATCATTTCTTTGTTTCTAATTGACTCCTTCGCCTTTGGCTTCAGCTTCTCCATAAAGTCTGAGGTGAAACACTATAGTTCCCGCGACTCGACGGCTGCCTAGGGTTGGTAAATAATGTCATAATCTCCCAGTATCTCGGCCCATTCTGTCGTCTTCTCCGAGAGTCTAGGTTTAGAAAATATGGTCTGTACTGGTATAGAGGAGATCATGTTGACCGTATGGTTAAGAAAATATGTGCACAGCTCCTGGTTCGCCGTTATCATGACCGTGATAAACTGAAAAAGCAAAGGCAAAAACCTTTTCTAGTGCGAGGGTCTTTTGCTGGCATACTTCATGGGAAATTGTCTCCCATCCTCTTCTCATACAAGAACTGCATTCTATGCTAATTTTGAGTTTGAGACATATAATAATAAATGCTCACCTGGTTTTGGCAAAGCTATCACCGGAAGCTGTAGGAGCTGCATATTAGTCTGGGCTATGGTTACATAACTCTATATCAGCCATAGGGGCTGCCCCTGTCTTCGAATCACCTCAGAAAGCTGACATACCAATTTTGTGGCCTTGGGGATTAGCTGATTCATCACCACCAACCAATCTCGTAGTTTGTTGATCTCTTCTCTGACTTCTCGCTCCATGGCCTCAAACTCGATGGACTCCTATTCGGCCATATTTATTTTTGCTACCGGCCGTGCACCAAGATCCTTGCCATAGGTTGGATGATACTCTCAAGTGAAGACCGCTCAGCCCGTAAGTGAATAATCCCGTGCGAGATCGGGTATTTGAAAACCTGATGAAATGTTGAGGGTATTCCCTTGACATTGTGTATCCACCACTGATGCAGGGTAAAATGCGAAAACGTAAAGATAGGAGCGAGACTCGTCTCGAACTCCCTACGAGGAATCCACGAGGAACTAATTCTCGTGAAACCCTCGATTCGGGTCAAGAGTTGCCTACACTATGCCACTTTCCTTGAGACACACCTGGGTCTTGCAAATAGAATGATCGGGTGGGGTTGAGGATCAACTAGGTCCACTAGAAGATTCAAGTCCCAAAACATAGGTCTCATTCAACAAAAAGGAGCATAGCTCTTGTTTTAAACATTCAAAATAGACTAAGTGTAAAAATAAGCTAAGCTACGGTATTTATAGTGTTTTCCCAAGCTATGATAAAGGTCTAAAAAGGCCCACATGTTAGGCTTAAGTAAATAGACCACGCAGGGCCAAAATAGTAAAAGAACAACCAAATTCTCGCCCCTTCAGCGTTTGGGCGGAGCGCCCGTTTCCTAGGTGGAGCGCCTGACTTTAGGACCAGTGGACTTGGCTGGGCGGTCCGCTTGGCTCCTGTGTACCTTGGGCGGGGCGCCTGCTTTGCCTGGGCGGAGCGCCTGGCCTGGGATCCTCTTGATGCGTCTTCAATTCACTTCGAAAGCTCTTGACTTCTAGTCCTTTGCATCCTTCAAGCTTGGCACAGGCACTTTTGGCTCGATTTCTCTGCATCATCCTCCCCTTCTTGAAGAGATTTCGTCCTCGAAATCAAGGCAACCTCGTCCATGGTATCATCATCTCTTCGTGGTGCCCAATGCTCTCTTCCCTTGTACTTCTTGAACGTCACTTTGACATAGGCTTCTTCCAAGATCTCCCTCGCCTTAACATGGAGCTTAGGACCTACAAGCAAGGATAAGCAAATGCAAAACCTCCTACTTCGAAAGTAGGTTAGTGCAAGAAATGTGGAAAACACACTCTTATGGTATAACAAAGAATCAATACTAATCACAAACATCAAGTCTCCTAAGAGAACAACAAGTACTTGGTTCAATGAAAATATGCACTCAACACAAGAATGAGCAAATAGGTCATAGGGACATGGGAAGTGCAAGATCAATCTATTAAAATCCCCTTGAACATTAAGCTCACGATCAACACACCAATCCATCCTCAAAGTGTGATCAATATGTGGAGTGGAGTAAGCCAAGTAACCCAACCTACAAGTAACATCAATTACTCCACTCCCCTTCTTTAGAGTATACTTACTCACACAAAGGGATTCCTTTTTACCTCCAATTTCATCATCTAAGCAACCCTTCTCAAAAGACAAGTTCTCAAGGAAGGTATTGATAATGGCTTCTTCTTCATCATAACCCCAACAAGCAATAGTAGGGTCACTCAAAGAGTTATTTACCTCACTCAAATTCTCACACAATAGGTTGCCCAAGGAGTCAAACTCTTCATACCATGGAGGGTCTATTTTACTACCAGCCCTAGTCCGATACAATTTACTACCACAAACGAAATTGTCTTCACACAATGGGAATGTAAAGGCATGAACCTCAATTTCATAGATAAACAAAGGCATAGTATCAAGACTAGGTTCTTCACTCTCACTTGAGGATTCATCATAGACAACCTTTTCCAATTCATGCAATTTGGACTCCTCAATATCATCCTTACCATAACACAGAGATCCACCAAATAGAAGCATATTAATAAGGGTATGATCAACTATATCATCTTCTCCTTTGTCAAAGATTAGTGATGTTTCATAGCAAAAGGTCAAAATCAAAGTCAACTATCAAATCTATACTAAAGAGATGTTCATTGAACAATGAGCTCACATCATGATATGGCATAGAATCTCTCTCCATTAGTGATACACAAGTACTCACAAGTTGACTACTAGACTCTTCACTAGTGGCATATTCATTTGATGCATCACAAACTCCAACTAGCATTGAGTCATCACAAGACAAGTAACTTGTAGGCTCATGAGAAGGTGAAGCAACACTTACACTTGAGTTACTTCCTTGAGCACTCACATTGGCTGAAGTGTCATGTTCAACTCCTCTTTCATGAAGCTCACATTGAAGATTTTCCTCCTCTTGTCTTTCCTTCCAAGCGCATGGTTGAAGCTCCAATGACTTGTCTTCAAATGTACCTACACAAGAGCTAACACAAGAAAAAGTAGAAGACGAAGAATAGTTAGAACAATGGGTGCTCTCACTCTCAATTTTTCTTTCCTCACCTCTCTTTTCTCTCAATTTTCCCTCAAGGTCAAGTGTAGTTTGTGGTGACAATCCACTCACATCACTTCTCAAATCCTCTCCTTTTTCCTCTCTTGGATTGTCACCGGTCACTCCCTCACTTCTCTCTTTCTTTTGTCTCTCATTTTCAAGTACAATGGCATGAGAGCCAAGATTATCTTTATTTGGAGTGGAGTGACTCTCACTTTCAACATGCAATGGCAAGACAATAAGATTGTTTACTTCGGGCTCAAGTACCATGGGTGGCTTAGCCTTAGCCGCTTCCCTCAGCTCCCTCATACGCTTGTAGTCTTCCCTCACTTGCCTCGGAGTCGAAGGTTTAAGCACATACTTCTTTCTATCTTGCTTGACCGTATAGGAGTTGGTTCGGCCATCATGTACCACACACCTATCATATTGCCATGGTCTCCCAAACAAAAGATGGCAAGCTTGCATAGGGACCACATCAAACATGATTTTGACCCTATAGTTCCCAATGCTAAACTCGATCAATACTTGCTTCACCACTTTTAACTCACAACGCTCACTTAACCATTGTAAACGGTATGGATTGGGATGTTTCAAAGTGGGTAATTTCAATTGGGAAATCAATGTTTGGCTCACTGTGTTGGCACAACTTCCCGAATCAATAACTATTGAGCATACTTGCCCCATCACACGACATCTAGCATGAAAAACGTTTTCTCTTTGATCATTTTCCACCTCGTCTTCCATGAATATGGTGCTCATACTCCTCCTAACTACCAAGAACAATTGAGGATCTTCTCCTTCTTCTATAGCCTCTTCGCAAGCAACTTCCTCATTCTAGGGCTCACTATCTTGTTCATACACCAATAACCTACCACAATCATGGTCTTTCGAGTAGGACAATCTCTAGCAAAATGACCATACCCCTTGCACTTATAGCTTTGAGTAGAAGTAGAAGTAGGATTGCTTAAGTGAGTTTTAGAATTACCTCCCACATGTGGTGTAGACTTCTCATGCGGCTTCTTCATATCTCTACTAACACTTGCACCACTTGCACTTGGGATGTTTGCATTTGGAGTCTTCCACTCCTTTGGCTTACTCATGGGAGTAGGAGTGTTGCTCTTGTAGCGGGTGGTCTTCTCTTCCTTGAGCTATTCCTCGGCTTCAAGAGCATTTTCAAAGACATCTTGAAGTGAGTGATAAGCATGCAACCTCAATTGAGAAGCTATACCATAGTTCAATCCATTCTTGAAACGGATCACAACTTGTTCTACATCTTCGGTATCCATATCCAAAGCCATCCGAATCTTTTCAAAGTCATCATAGTACTCATGAACCGTTTTGACACCTTGCTTTAGTTCATAGATCTTCTTAAGTTGCTCTTGTCGTTTCCTTGGAGTCACATACTTGGTATTCATGAGACCTTTCAACTCATCCCAAGTAACATTCACATGCAATCCCATCCTTCTTCTTGATCTCTTCATGGACTCCCACCAAGTAGAAGCATAGGTCTCAATGGTTGAAATAGCATCGGTGCCTTTCTTCTCCTCGGTCATTTAATTTGTGTCGAACACTCTCTCCATGAGTAGTACCCATCCCATGGATGCTTCCGGATCACAAGTTCGCTTAAAGGTAGGAAGATTAAACTTAAGCTCAACACTATTGAGGTTATTGTCATCACGACCTCCACGGTGAGGCTCTGGTTGGCCTCCATAGTGATCATCATAAGTACCATAATCCCTCCTAGCATTCCCTCCATCAAATCCCATGGGTGGCCCTCGACCCCATTCACATTAAGACCCCAATTCATTGCTCGCCTAGGTTGATAGTGAGCATCATACCCATAGACATCATCACCATATTCGGCTTCCTTCCCTTCTTGAGCTTCATCAACTTGCTCAAGAGTTGGAACATTTCGAACGGGTCTTGGAAGTGGAGCATTTCCTTGGAGATTGCCTAAGTTGTGGGGAATGCTCACTTGTTGGGGATTGCCCAACACACGCTCTTGTGGAGCTACATCATTCTTTTGCTCATATTTCTTGGCTATCTCCGCAAAGTGTTCGGGAGTCATAGGAGTGCTATAACTTGTGCCTTCTCCGGATTAAATAGGACGCTCGGGGTCCTTCTTTCAACGGTCTCAAACCTCAAGGTGATGTCTTCCAACTTGCCCATGATTGTAGCCAAGGCATTCTTCATGGGACTATCTCCTTTGTTGGCCACTGTACCTACAAATGAACAAACGTTAGTGAAATCACCTCTCACACATCGTCACTTGTGTATCACTCAGTTCACCCGTTTAGTGGTGGTGGATATTTCACTTAAACTTGAATCTAGAAGCTTCACGTAGTTGAACAACAATCCTCAACTCAATCAAACTATCCACGAGTCAAGTATCCTCCGGAGTGAGTGGAGTTTCTGTGACTCAATGGACGATAAGCTCTTTAAAGTGAGGACTTGAGTCAAAAGGATCTGCGAATCTTCTTGGAGTTATACTCTCCAAACTAGGCACGAGTTGCCTAAAAGCTCAATGGACTAGTATCACTTAAGTACTTAGAGAAGTACTAGTTAGATAATATGCAAGCAAAGAAACAAGAGAACCTAGGAAAAACTACCCAAACCACACCTTCAGCAAAGCAAGCGGAGCGCCTAGGTGGCTAGGCGGAGCGCCTCCCCAATTCAACAGTTGAAAAGTTAGGTGGAGCGCCTGGGTTTCGGGCGGAGTGCCTGGAACTCGGGTTTCAGCTTTTCAAACAACGTTTTTCTTCAATTTCAATACAAATTTTGGATCGATTTCACCATGTTTTGCCAAAATTCAAGGTACCCAAAGTTGTATAAGGTTATTCTCAACAAACCCCAATGAATTTCATCCAAAAACACCCAATAATCAAAGCACAATCATCGTTCAAAGTTTCAAAGTTGGGGTTTCAAAAAGGTTTCCAAAGGGTTCGGATTCTTCAATTTTGATGTTATACAACTCCAAATCTCAAGATGTTTGTTTCAAATCGTTGGGTTTTCAATCTAGAACAAACCCCGATATCAATTTCACATCCAATCAACCAACCAACCCAAGAATCAAATCATGAACTCAAGAGCAAGGGTGTTTTTCCAAGGGTTTAAAAAAAATTGGGATTCAAATCTTCAAAATCCGTAATACCACTTCAAATCATGAGATTTAGGTATCAAAATGACGGGTTTTCAACAAAGATCAATCCCAAATAATACCCATAACAAAATTCAATCACACCAACAAGATATGCCAAATTTTTGGATTTTCAACATTTTTAATTTTTTTGTATTTTCTTCTTTCCAATAACTTCAAACACAAGAAACTAAAGAGAAAGTAAACTAGGCACGATGAACAAGGATCAAGGGTTTGTAGAAATGAATCCCGAGCCTTGCTCTGATACCAAACTAATGCAGGGTAAAATGCGAAAATGTAAAGATAGGAGCGAGACTCGTCTTGAACTCCCTACGAGGTATCCACGAGGCACTAAGTCTCGTGAAACCCTCGATTTCGGTTCAAGAGTTGCCTACACTATGCAACTACCCTTGAGACACACCTGGGTCTCGCAAATAGAAATATCGGGTGGGGATGAGGATCAGCCACGTCCACTAGAAGATTCAAGTCCCAAAACATAGGTTTCATTCAACACAAATGAGCATAGCTCTTGTTTTCAACATTCAAAATAGACTAAGTGTAAAAATAAGCTAAGCTAGGGTATTTATAGTGTTTTCCCAGGCTTTGATAAAGGTCTAAAATGCCCCATACGTTAGGCTTAAGTAAATAGACCACGCAGGGCCAAAACTGTAAAAGAACAACACAGTCGTAATGATTTACCCAGTCGTAATACAATGAGAAGAGGGCTATCTATAGTAAAGATTTTTAGTAAAGAGGGCTATTTATAGTAAAGATATATAATACAATGGGAAGAGGGCTATTTATAGTAAAGATTTACCCAGTCGTAATTATGATACTATACAAAGACTAATAAAGGCCATGGGCCTAAACTCAAGGCAGTAGTATATATGAAACCCTGGCTAGGAGACGGTGAACCCTAAGGTGGTTGGATGTATACCATGCATCCTATGCCTACGCTACCTGAACGGGCATGGCTTAAGGATCGGGCGTGTATCCTCTATGCCCGGTGACTTATAGACTAAGTCTAAACTTATCAACTGGACTCGTATCCCTGTAATAGTAGGTGGCGTATTTTTGCCTGCACAGTCAGTCCCTTCACTTGCTAAGTGACGTCGTAGGCAGTCAGGAAATGAAAGAGGTAAGCCAAAAAGATGTGAAGAGATATCTCACTGACTCCTTGAAACTCGCAGTCTCTTTGACCGAGATCGATGCTTGATTTCTTCGAGAACCCTTCATGTCTTTATCTGATTGGTTGATCTCAATTCCATGCACCATTCAAAGAATACTTTTTTCTGTACCGAATCATTTCATATTATATCGTACGGTCATAATTATGCTTGACCATTTCACACTTTATCTTTATCTCATTCCACCTATAAATAGGGGCTTCACGATAGTGGTGAAATCACAAGCCTTCTTCAGAAAAACTCTTCATCCCTTCCAAAGCATTCTTATGAGAGAATAATTCCTTCATCTTAAAAAATGCTTGCCTTTGATCCTGGTCCAATATTCCAAGAAATACTTCTTTTCCCAGAATGGATGGTGTATGAGAAAACTATAAAGGAGAAATTTTTTACAATCCATCTTTTTTGTCTCTCCATCCATGGTTGGATGAATGGAGTCCCCTGAGTCATGAAGTTAGATCGGGAATCTAATGGCGTTCTTTGGAATGTTTTTATTGTGGCATGTGCACTGATTATGGTGTGCTCTTCTTCTAACACGGCGATTGATGTGATATTCTTTTTATCATGTGGGATCAGGAGGCTTAACTCTCTCTGGTGTCATGAGGCTTCTCTTCCAGGACGTCGTAGACGTTCATGCAGCTCCTTCAATAGCACAAGGTTGAGGCTCCAGTGCCTGGCTCCGTTCCATGGAAGTCAAGAGGATATAGCTTCATGCCATTAGCCGGTTAAGGTGTCACCAAGTTCTGAATCTGTTCGCATGGCTTTCACCTTGTCCGTCTGGTTCGGCTGGATTGCTGTTGCAACGCCTCATCGACCTCTAGCTGTTGAATATCCAGGGGAAAGGTCACCCTTGTGGCAGGTTCCCAGCTCACACCTCCCCGTCTGCTATAAGCTCTTAATTTCGCTTGAAGATCTGCAGGGCAGTGCATTCTTGTTTGACTAGCGGGGGTCGAAACAGATCTTTGAGTCTACTTGACGAGACGGAGGAAGGTTCTGCCTGTGCTCAAATGTTTTCGAGGTCCTTTGCTGCTGACAAGACGTCCGAGCCCTTGTTGTATCAGTGATTGTGTGCCGAAGATTGCTCGGGCTAACATATCTCCTGATGCCTAGAAGGGTTGCGAGTGGTTTGCTAGCTTGTAGGTACAATCTAGATGAAGTGGCTTCGCTCGTGCAAACTCCAGAGAATCTTGCAATTTTTTCCTTTTTAGTTTTTTTATAGAACGTCTGTAGTGAACAGTGTTAAATTCAAAAGGACTTGACTGTATATTATGAGCCTACGACTGTCGATATTAATGAAATGGTAGTTTATCAATATTTTATGCGTACTTGTGTAATTTCTTGTAGTGTAGTCAAGCAGCATGTGTTTTGGTGTCTTTCTAAGCTAGTGTCTTTTAAAGACGGGCGTGCGCACTGTTGGGCGCTTCATTTGCATCAATAACTGATGAGTTATATTGCACCTGTGATAGTGTTTGCACTCGCAATTGGACGTCTTTAGCCCGTGATATTAAATAAGGTATTTTGCGTTCAATTAAAAACGTCTTTATTTATTTACTCGAGTATTTTATGACATTTTGGCACTATACGAGCGGTTGCCCCACTGACATGTAGGTGCAATTTTTTGAATTCACGATTTTAACTTACGAATAATGCCTGGTGGCTGAACTTGAAGTGATCTAGCTTTAAGCGAGTAGTTTACCCTACTTTTGTCATCGAAAAGTGAGTGCATTACTTCGACTTAAGTTGTGCTGGGGCTATGAGCAGTTGGATCGTAGATTGATCTAATTGCAAGACTGACTAAATAAAATAGTAGTTTTATTGATAAAAGACGGACGATGGGCCTGAATTGTTGTGGGTGAACACCTGTAACATGATTGATAAGCATGAAAATACTGTAATTAAAATTGTAAAAGAAAATAAAGATTTAATTAAAATAAATTCTGAAAAGAATTGTACTTCCTAAGCCGAAAGGTTGCTGCTTCTTTCATGCATTCGGGAGGTTCTTTTTGCATGCGGAAATTCAATTCCTTGGAAGACTGGAAGCATCCCCTGAGGCTTCTTCATCAGGGGGTGTTGAATACTGAGACGTGACCCGTGGGCCGCTGACCACCCGATAATAACACTCACCACTGATTAAACAATAAAGAATCGCCTGCCTCCGCAGCTGTACGCTTTGTGTCTTGTCTTTGGGGAGTGCTCCCTTATCCAAGAAGTTAATCAATGCATGACGCTTTTCTAAAGAGGATCCTGTGTTTGGAACTTCAAGGTTCATCAGGTCCATGGGGATTATCTTAATTATTTGATGGTCGCCTGAATTGGTGTGCGAATCTTTAAACGCTTCGTGGCCATTTGAACATTCCTCCCTATAAACGAACTCCCACTTGTGAATGTTTTTCTAAAGCATCTTCATTTTCGCTTGTAGATCCGGCGTACAGATGTCCTTTGCGGTAAAAATCTAACTCGCTCAATTGACCATTAACCAGGAGCCTCTGTAGAGACTGTTTATGCCTAGAGTTGTACCTCTAAGTTAAAAAATTAATTATGGTTGGGGTCACAAGAAATATAGTAATTACAACGAAAAAGTATGTAAATATGATAAAGGCAGTAATATATATACAAGACGAAATAAGTAAAAAAAGGTAGAGTAATTCTTATTCCTTGTGAATAGCCGTATTCCGTGGTGAATCGCCTCATGTGCAATACAATGTAAAGAAGGTATTATAATAGTGATACCCAGTCCTAATTAAGGTAAAATAAGAAGACTAATAAGGCTATGGGCCTATAACTCAAGGTGGTGGTATATACTAAATCATAACTAGGAGACTCTCAACCCTAGGCGGTAAGATGTATACCCTACATCCTATGGTCGTTCTGCCTAAACGATTGTTGGCTTTAGGAGTGGGTGTATCCTCTGCGCCCGGTGACTTGTAAGATAAGTCTAGTCTCGCCAACTAGACTCGTATTCCCTAATAGTAGACGGTGTATTTTTACCCACACAGTCAATCCCCCTGCTTGCTGAGTGCAGACACAAGCAGCCAGGCAGTGAAAGCGGCATGGAAGTGAAAAGATGTCTCACTGACTCCTTGAGACTCACAATCTCTTCGACCCAGAATGATATTGATTTCTTCGTGAACTCCGTGTGCTTCCCTCTAAGTTGCTGATACCGATTCCATGCACTTTTCCAAGAATAGCTATTAACTGCTCCGAATCATTTCATATCTCCAGTAATAATGACACTTGACCGTTTCGTGCTCCATCCTTTATCCTTTTCTGCCTATAAATAGAGGCTTCATGACAGTGGGAAAATCATAAACTCCTCTTCAGAAAATAACTCACTTCTTCAGCAATTTCTCATGATAGCGAGAAGCTTTTTTTTCCTAAAAATATTCGCCTTTGATCCTGGTTTGATATTTCCAGAAAACCTTCTTCGTTTCGAATGGATGTTGTATGAGGGAACTATAGGAGGAAATTCCCATGCAGTTACCTCTTTTTCTTTCTTTGTCCATGAGGAAACTAATTATGTCCCCCGAATCATGAAGTTTGATCAGGATTCTAATGACGTCCTTTGGGATGTCTTCATTCCATCATGCGCACTGATTAGGATGCTCTCATCTTCTAACACAGCGGTTGATGTGATATTCTTATTGTCATGCGAGGTAGGACGCTTAGCCCTTTCAGCTTCCATCCGGCTTCTCTGCAAGGATGCCAGGTGTGTCAGGCCGCTCTTTAAATCATACTGGGCTGGTGATCTATTGCTTGACTCCATTTCATGGCATGCAAGAGGATTTAGCTTCACAGAGGCAGGTGGCTAAGGTGTCGCTGAGCTTCAGATCGTCCCGTGGTTATTTATTTTCACCTTGGTTATGTGCTTCAGCTGAATCGCTATCACAACGCTTCATCATCCTTTGGCTGTGGGATACCCAAGGGACGAGGCTCCCCTATTGTAGGTTTCCAGCTGAAGCCTTTCCAATCTCGGATAACTTCCATCTGCACTTGAAGATCAACGGGGCTGTGCGCTCCAGTTTGACCAGTTGAGGTTGACTCGGATGGTCAAACTTTGCGGGATGTGAACCGGCAGAACTAGTTTGCAGGATGTGTCCTGGGATGTGAACTGGCAGAGCTAGTTTGCTAATAGGTTTTTCACAAAGGCCATTAAAGCCGGTTATCTTGCAGGAGCTTGGAGTCATCTTGAGGTGTTTTCATTATTTTGTAATGCATCCCTCTGTATGATGTTAACGTCGCTCCCTAGGTCGATTAGAGCCTGCTCTAGCTGGAGGTCGAGCACCTTGATTGGGACAACGAGCGCATCTTGGTGCTTCACTTCCTCTTCTACTGGGTTGAACATAATCGGACTCGCAAGTGAAGAACTGGAATGGAAGGCTGAAGAGTTACTCAGGAATGAAGCAGTGATCTAGTACGGCCATTGGGAGATTTATACGGGAATGAATTCTAACAGGGAGGAGGTTGACCTGTGGATCAGAACACCGTATGGAATGGTTTACCATAAGGCCACAAATATTGATGATAATGAAGCAGAGTGTGAAGCCATAATTCAAGCTCTTGACTTAGCCTACACACTAGGGGCCAAAGAGATCAACATGTACAATTATTCTCAGTTGATTTATTCAACTAAGGAAAATTTTTGTAACTAAAGACATCTGCGAGCTAGATCGAAAGAAGAAAATCAGGGTACTCCTGAAAAATTTTCATGCGTGAGAGTTCATGCACCAAGAAGATATCTCAGGAGACGCCGAAGCATCCAAAGACACGGATGATTGGTAGACGATAGTTGAGCTAACCCCCACAGGCCAGATGAACCTTGAAGTTCAAGACACAGGATCCTTCGTAGGGTAGCGTGATGTGCTGGTCAACTATCTTAGCAAAGGAGATATTCATGAAGACAAGTCAGAAAACATCTACTTGCAGAAACATGCAGTTCACTATTGCTTGATTGGTGAGCAGTTGTACCATAAGGTCGTCAACGACCCTGGGGATGACTTTCAAGGCTCAGCACCCTTAGACAGGGAAGCCCAACCAAATACCCCCAAATCTTTTAAGGAACAAACATGAAGTACTTTTGCTTGAGAAAGCATTTACTTTGCTATGTTATTTCCTTTTTATTATGGTATTTACCAAACATGTTACGGGTTTGCACCCACAGCATCTTAGGCTCTGCGGCTCCTTTATCAATAAAACTACTATCTTACTTAGTCAGTTGTACTCATTTATTTAGATCCATCTCTGATCCAACTATTCATAGTCTCGTTCAGACCTAGGTTGAAGTAATACACTCACTTTTTGCTAGAAAAAGTTGAGTACACTACTCGCTTAGAGCTAGACCACGTCTATCTCAGCCAGCCACCGGGCATTAATCGAGCGTTGATCTCATTAATTCAACAATTGCACCTACACACGCCGATGGGGACGCCTGTCCGGGTAGTGCCAGATTGTCTTAAAATCTCGAGTCACTAAGCGTAGACGTTCTGTCTCAGAATGCAAAAGGAATGTTACCACACGGGCTAAAGTCATCCCATTACGAATGCAAACAGCTATCTACTATGGATGCAACCTAGCCAACTTCTATCGGTGAATAACGGATGTAATTGCTCAAGGCAGGCACACTGACGCACGTTCTTAAACAACTAGAACGACTAGAAGCCATCTAACATCTAGGTGCATGAATAAGCTGTTTGGTCACACATTACGAAATGCGTCATAACACAAGTACATATGAAATATTGGTGAACATTATTTCATTAATAATGAATAGCGTGTAGGCTCATAATATACATTTAGTTCTTCCTGAATACAAAGTTTGTTTATAACAATTGTAGAAAAAAAGGAAAGGGAAAACTAAAAACAAAGAGCTCCTCAGGATTCACATGGCTGAAGATCCTTAATCTAGATTATAGCTACCAGCTGTTAACAGTCCGAAGTTCTTTTCTTTTTTGGAGCTTAAGATATGTCAGCCCGAGCATCCCTTCAAAGCATACGGCCGCTGAAACAGCCCGTCAGCTTGATCAAAGAAAGGGGTCTTAGAAGCATTTGAATACAGGCCGGACCTTTCCCGATCTCATCCGTTGAACTTGAAGAGAAACTAGAAGACTGGCAACAAAGCTTGACCATCCGCTTCAACCTCAATTAGCCAAACTGGAGTCCACAACCCTGTAGATCTTCAAGGACAAACAGGAGTTCGCCGAGAGCAGAAAGGCTTGACCTACCACAAGGGAGCCTTTTCCCTCGGGTATCCCACAACCAACGGTTGATGAGGCGTTACAATAGCAGTTCAGTATAAGCAGATAACCAAGGTGAAAGCCATGAACTATGGAGGATTCACAAGCACAGTGACACCTTAGTCAGTCGCTGCTGTGAAACTATATCCTCGCATGCCATGAAATAGAGCCAAGCAGTGGATCAGCCCGGTACCATTGAAAGAGCTGCCTGGACACACGAGGTATCCTGGCGGAGAAGCCGCACGGAATATTAAAGGGCTAAGTGTCTTGACTCCACATGACAACAAGAATATCACAGAAACCACTATTTTAGAAGATGAGCACACCGTAATCAATGCACGTGAAACAATAAAGAAATCCCGAAGGACATTATTAGAATCCCGATCAAACTTCATTTATTCCTTCATGGATGAAGAAAGAAAGAGGACGACTGCAGATGAGTTTCCCCTATAATTCTCTTGAGCGTCATCCATCCAGAACAGAGAAGAACTTCTAGGGACATCAAACCAGGATCAAAGGCGAATATTTTTAAAGGAAGAAAAGCTTCTCGCTATCATGAGAAATTGCTGCATAAGTGAATTATTTCCTGAAACCACTATTTATAGGCAGAAAGGGATAAGTATGGAGCACGAAATGGTGCAAAGTTATTATTACTAGAGATGTAAAACGATTCAGAGCAGTTAATAGGAGTTCCAAAAAAGGTGCGTGGGATTAGTATCAACAAATCAGAAGGAAGCATGTGAAGTTCTCAAAGAGATCAATATCATTCCTTGTCAAAGAGACTGCGAGTCTCAAGGGGTCAGTGATATATCTTTTCACATCACATCGTTTTCACTTCTTGACTGCTAATGTCATTACTCAGCTAGTGGGGGGACTGACTGTCTGGGCAAAAATACGCCACATATTGTTATGGGGAGACGAGTCCAGGTGGCGAGACTAGACTTATCCTAGAAGTCACCGGGCACTGAGGATATACACCCGCTCCTAGAGCCAATGACCGTTCAGGCGGTTTGGTCATAGGGTGCAAGGCACACATCCCGCTGCTTAGGGTTTATAGTCTCCTAATTAGGACTTAGTATACCACTGCCATCTAGCATAACTGGTAAAGTCTACAGGATAACATCCTATAGACAAGAGACAAGAGTTCGATTCCCCACGAGTGTACAGACAAGTCACACAAGACACAATTCGCCATCAAACTCAACTACTCTCAAGGAATAAGAATTATTTTGCTTTCTGTATTATTTTGTGCTTAATTACTTGCCTTTATTTTCATAGTATTTACTTACTTTTTCCATCGTAATATACCGTAATACTTGTGATCTCATTAATAATTAATTTTTTAACCTAGACGCACAAATTTAGGCATAAACAAAAGTAAGTAAAAACTGAAAAAAGGTAATAAGCAAGAATTTAAATAATCTGATTCCTAGTAGTTTAATTGATAAAAGACAGTCGCTGGGCCTAAATTGTTTTGGGTGAACACCTGTAACATGATTGATAAGTATGAAAATACTCTAATTAAAATTGTAAAAGAAACTAAAGATTTAATTAAAGTAAATTCTGAAAAGAATTGCACTTCCTAAGCCGAATGGTTGCTGCTTCTTTCATGCCTTTGGGAGGTTCTTTTTGCCCGCGGAAATTCAATTCCCTGGAAAACTGGAAGCATCCCCCGAGTCTTATTCATCAGGGGTGTTGAATACCGAGATGTGACCCGTGGGCCGCTGACTACCCGATGATAACACTCACCAATGATTAAACAATAAAGAATCGCCTGCCTCCGCAGCTGTACGCTTTCTGCCTTATCTTCGGGGAGTGCTCCCTTATCCAAGTAGTTAATCAACGCGTGACGCTTCTCTAAAGAGGATCCTGTATTTGGAACTTCAAGGTTCATCAGGTCCATGGGGATTAGCTTAATTATTGCTGGTCGCCTGAATTGGTGCGCGAATCTGCAAAAGCTTCGTGGCTGTTTCAACATTCCTCCCAATAAACAAAGTCCCACTTGAGAACGTTTTTCAAAAGCGTCTTCATTTTCGCTTGTAGATCTAGAGTATAGATGTCCTTTGCAGTAAAAATCGTATTCGCTCGATTGACCATTAACCTGGAGCCATTATAGAGACTATTTATGCCTAAAATTTTACCTCTAAGTTAAATAATTAATTATGGTTGGGGTCACAAGCAATACAGTAATTACAACGGAAAAATATGTAAATATGATGAAATCAGTTATAAATAAACAAGACGAAATAAGTAAAAAAAGGGAGAGTAATTCTTATTCCTTGTGAATAGCTATATTCCGTGGTGAATCGCCTCATGTGCAATATAATGTAAAGAGGATATTTATAATAGTGATACCCAGACCTAATTAAGGTAAAATACAAAGACTAATAAGGCTATGTGCCTAGAAATCAAGGCGGTAGTACATACTAAATCATAACTAGGAGACTCTTAACCTTGGGCGGTGGGTTGTATACCCTACATCCTATGGCCGTGCCACCTAAACCGTCGTTGGCTTTAGGAGTGGGCGTGTATCCTCTACGTCCAGTGACTTGTAAGATAAGTCTAGTCTCGCAAACTGGACTCGTATTCCCTAATAGTAAGCGGCATATTTTTACCCACACAGTCAATCCCTCCACTTGCTGAGTGCTGATGCAAGCATCCAGGTAGTGAAAGCGGCATAGATGTTAAATTGTTGAGAATTGTTTACACATATTAAAGAAAATAAATTGTTCGAAAATCATAAACTCCTCTTCAGAAAATAACTTACTTCTTCAGCAATTTCTCATCATAGCGAGAAGCTTTTCTTCCCTTAAAAATATCCCCCTTTGATCCTTTTTTGATATTTTTAGAAAACCTTCTTCGTTCCGAATGGATGCTGCATGAGGGAACTATATGAGGAAATTCGCTTGCAGTTACCTCTTTCTTTCTTTGTCCATGAGGAAACGGATGATGTCCCCCGATTCATGAAGTTTGATCAGGATTCTAACGACGTCCTTTGGGATGTCTTGATTGCATCATGCGCACTGATTAGGATGCGCTCCTCTTCTAGCATAGCGGTTTCTGTGATATTCTTATTGTCATGCGGGGTAGGACGCTTAGCCCTTTCAGCTTCAATGCGGCTTCTCTGCAAGGATGCCTGGTGTGTCCACGTCGCTCCTTCAATCGTACCGGGCTGGTGATCTATTGCTTGACACTATTTCATGGCATGCAAGAGGATTTATCTTCACAGAGGCAGGTGGCTAAGGTGTCGCTGAGCTTCGGATCACCCCGTGGTTCATTGCTCTCACCTTGGTTATCTGCTTCAGCTGAACTGCTATCGCAATGCTTCATCGTCCATTTGTTGTGGGATACCCAAGAGAAGAGGCTCCCCTTTGGTAGGTTCCCAGCTCAAGCCTTTCCAATCTCACCTAACTTCCATTTGCACTTGAATATCTACGGGGTTGTGCACTCCAGTTTGACCAGTGTCGCACCCCTTTTTTCGAAGCTCGGATCGAGTTCAAAGGTCGGGTTTGACTGGGTGACTCGATTGAGTCAAAATTGGAGTCGCCACCTAATAAATTTGTATAACAGGCGTATCAGGTCACCTAAAGTTGCTAAGTGTCTAAAGTTAACTCCGGGTAGGTTTCACTAGCAAAGATTCTAAGGTAAGAAGCCCTTGTGACTCGAGAAGAAGGTGTTAGGCACTTCCCGAGTCCCACGAAAAGTAGTTCCCGACCGGATTTAATATTTTGGGATTAAGACTAAAATATAAAGCATTGACAAAATCAGAAAGTCAAGGATGCAATATTAATTTAAGTGAGAACATAGCAAAGTAAAGATAAATTCTAATTATGTTCCAATTAAAGGACATTTCTAAAAAAATGCAAACTGGGCAGATTTCAAAGTTAATTTACAAAAAAAAATTTAAATATTCCCAAAATACACTAAATTCTCTAAATGTAGGGACGAGAGAATTTTAGCGATTTTAAAAATGTTAGCCACTTTTAGCGGTAGTAAAACATTAATTGTCAAGTACCGTTGCTCGGGTGGCTATTGTTGTGAGGTCACGTTTAGAGAAAATACTTGGTTAGAAAATAGTCTATAAATACTTGCATAGAAAAGACATATTTATGAGTTAAAGATACAACTAAAACAGCTTTTAAAATGATAGTATTATAAATGTGTATAAGAATATATAAAACAATTGTTTTGACAATAAACAAAATAATATATATATATATATATATATATATATATATATATATATATATATATATATATATATATAGAGAGAGATAAGTATAATAGTTAATATATACTAATCTTATGGGACTAATGCAAGATAAGTCATTTTAACAACTTCATAATACAGATACTTATAGTATTTTTGTAAATTGTAGGCTTGACCTCCAAAGCCATCACTCCCTTTACAAACTATCAATTAGCTTGTAAGAGATAAAATTAAAGGTTAAGAAAAATCAATTAGATAATATTTGTTAAAACAAATAAGACAATTTGACTTCGGACTGTTGCACTACTAACCCCTTTTTAAGTTCTTTGCAGAAAATATCCCATCTCATGATTTGACTTTTGATTATCCTGCTTCAAATAAAAATTCAGATTCCGAAATTTGCATAAACAGTTCAACAACCAGGTCGAATTTCAGGCTTTAGCATTTACAGAAATAGCCCAGCTTTCAGGATGTGTTGCGTTTTTAACCCTTTACCGTTTATTTTGCAAAAACACACCTCCTGTCCAGAATTAACATAAAGCTGCCCTGTTTTCAGTTTTACAACTTGCTCACAATTATAAAGTTCCAAAATTGACTAAACGCAACACTTCTAAAAAAAATTAATAACATGAGAAGGATGAAGAAAGGCCCCTGTTAGCCATGCTTTTACTGCCTTATCGCAATACTATTTATGGCTTTCCCAGAACTGCTTCCTCGTGCCAAGTTGTACTCCTTATGGTGCCAATGTACAGACCAAGGGATGATCCTAATAAATACATAAAGGGTCTACAGGATTGGTACATAGATATGCATAAAGGGAATGGAAGAGGGGTGCCCTGTATGCACTTGCTTTTGAACTGTCGAGTTCAGTTAGAATCAACTCTGAAAAATTTACTTTTGCTTGGCAAAAATATAGCCATTCTCATGTTCCTTCGGGTCCAAAATGAACACCAATTCCCTGCAATATAAAGCTCACTAATGGTATAGCCCTTTGGCTATCCAATACTCAAATCAAGAAACCTGCAAGAGGGGTTAGTGGGTGGCCAAAAGAAGGCCCAAGCAAGTCATGACAGTTCATACATATAAAGGGCAGATTTAGGATGCAAAAAAAAACAATATCATTACGACAATATTTTAACAATCAGCCATTCCATTTTAAACTTTTACCTTAGTATGAGTAGTAGCAATGGGATGAAACAACGAGTAGTAGTCAGGCGATGATGAACAAAGGAAAAGAGAGATATCTTCACTTTGTTTTGGTTTGCATCCAATAAAAGAAGGAATAGCAGAGAAGAAACTTCTATAATTTTGAGAGGAAGGTCAGAGAGATCAGTGGGCAAGTGGGAGAAGAGGTGTCGTCCCTCTCTTAAGTGTGTAAAAGCTGTGTATTTATAGTGTTAAGACTAGGTCCTAATTCAGTCTCAAGTTACGAAAGTAAAAATATCAATCACGTGTAAATATGGTAAGAAGAGATTACTCTTGGTCAATCTAATTTTTAGAAAAGATTCTAGATGTCGTGTCAAATGCCCTCTTACCAAAAATGAGAGCTATCAATCTGCCATTCCCTTAAAAAGTGCTAAATGTGTATATTAGGTATGATAGTATTAGTGCCAACAGTACAAATTAAACTAGGAGGTAAAAAATAATAATAATAATAATTATGGAAAGTGTATTAATTTAATTTTAACAGTAGAAAAATCATTACAGCTATGTCTTTCCAAAAAAAAAAAAAAAACTTCACCAATTCAAAAAAAGTTCAATGGTAAAGGAACACTTTCTTTAGAAAAAGAATACAAATGTTATCGGGATACTATTAAAGCAATGAACAAATGAAAATAAAAGGGGGTCACACACTAGACAAAAATGGCAGAGTATATACTATGACATGCTCGAATTTGTTCACACGATCTAATAAAATTAAAAAGATTAAACTTAATTTTCAATTCAAAGAGAATCATTTGCCAAGTATCTTCTCTTCCCCGTATTATTCAGCAACAAAACTAATGCAATTTTAGCCACACATTTTCAGGGGTTAAAGCTTGTATCTAGACATGGGATAGTACACAGTTCACAAATATTTTCATAGTAACATAATCACATAAAAAAGAAAAGATTTACCAGTTATAATCCGGGTCGGGTCACGTCGATTTGCCAAGCTTCTATTTTGATTTCTTGCCTTTCGTATAATGACACTGCATATATTTCGTCTTGACTATCTTGATTTCAAAGAGATTTGACATGAATCATTAGTTTCCTTTTCGAAATTTGAGTAACCATAAAGAGGGGTGGTATGCCTTTCGTGTGAACTGAGGTAGGAGAGAAAGAAGGAACATCGTTTCTTTGGAGAGATTAGTGGAGGAACAGCGGTGGTGGTGTTGACTGTATTTAGATGGGATAATAGGTGATGGGGGAGAGAGGGAAGAGGGCAAGGGTGGCGGAAATTGGGGAAAGGGAAAGGGGAAGGGGATATGCTGTTGGGATTTTGAGTTGGGAGAGGTTTGTTCAAGTATAAAATGACTAGGGAGAATCCTGGCCCTTGGTTGAGAGTTATGGATGGCCTAGATCGCGCCACGTAGGCACGCGTGGGATAGTGTATACCTGATGGTGTATGCATATGTGAGTAAATATGGAATTTTGTATTGTATTAGGGAATAGATTTGGCTTATATTTAATTTAAAGATAATGCTAATAATTAGCAAAATAACTAGCGAAAAAAAAATATATAAATAAGTTGGGATAAATATTAGTATAATATAAATAGTTACAAATTAGTTGAAACAAAGATAATTAAGTATAGTAATCACAAATAGATAATTAAGTGTATTAATTGTGTAAGTAGTCACAAAATTGTGCATAACTTTAGAAAATGATCTAAATTATGCAATTATGTAATATATTTAAAATTAAATAAATATTTGTATAAATAAGAGAATTAAGGATAGGGGTTATACACGTAAATGCATGTTGTCTAATGCAATTTTGTATAAAAATTTTAATATGTACTTTAAAGCTAAATACAACCAATTCTGAAAATGGAGGGACAAAATTGGGTGTCAACAGCTGCCCCTCTTTGCCCGGGGATGATGAAAGAGTCTTCGGGCAAAGATAGTTGACGGAGTAGCCAATTTTGTCACGACTGGTATCCAAAAATGGTTAAAAAGGGAAAATGAGAGTTTTGGGGTGTTTTTGGCCGAACCCCGGTCTCTGAGTTGCCTACATATCTCGGGTTTCACGAGAATCAGGCCGTGTGTAGTTCTAGAATGGCATGTTGCCTGTGTGAGATGTATATGACGCACGATTTGGGTGATAAGAGTAAACTTGTCCAAGTATGAAAAGTTCAGATTGGTGTGTGATTTGAAATTTGATGACGTATTGAGGAGTAAGCACGGTAAATTTGCATGATTCAAACAAATGGGCATGATTAGGCACGATTGGGCAAGAAAACGCACACGATTAACGAACATGCACGATTCACACAAGGTAAGTACGAATTGGACAGAATACAAACTGACTTCCTAAAAACAAAGATTAGGCAGATTACTTGTTTGCATATGAGAGGTTTTAGATTTGAGCGGGAATAAATAATTTGATGAAGTGGCAAAAGCATAATCGAAGGGACTAAGCTTTTTGAATGGAGTTTTAAAATGGTGTATCATACGTATTTGAAAATTTGTGATTGCACAATCTCCGTATATGGAACTGATTTTGAAAGCAAGTATGAGAGAATGAGGAAGGGCTCGAAGGGATTGCTGGAAAGTCGAAGAGTGTCTTGTGGTGTTTCCCCATATGTTGTCGTGTTTGTTGTGTAATTACTATTTTGTGCCTGCACTCAAAGAAAGATTTGTGAGTTTTGGGGAGAGGGGAAGGGTTGATTTGTTCATCCTCCTCATTGTTGCATCTTGGGCTTGTGGATGTCGATTTTTCAATGAATTTTGAGGGAACCTCAAAATTCTGCCCCAGTGTCGTCTTGCATCTTTTTGAAATTTTTGAGGGGATCCTCAAAAATTCTGCCCCAGTTTATTGCCTTTAAAATATCACCTTACTGTAAATAGTGCCTGCAAAACAAAATACATGTATGTCCAATTCTAAGGCGGACAAGCCTAATAACAGTGCCTGCAAAATAAAATATATATGTATATATCCAATTATAAGGCAGATGGGCCTATTATAGTAGTGCCTGCAAAACAGAAAGAATGAGTATGTCCAATTCTAAGGCGGACAGGCCTAATAGTCATATTCTAAGCCTGACAGGGCTCATCGTCATATTTTAAGCCTGACGAGGCTAGTCGTCATATTTTAAGCCTGACGTGGCTAAGCGTCATATCATAAGCCTGTCATATTTTAAGCCTGACGGGGCTAGTCGTCATATTTTAAGCCTGACGAGGCTAGTCGTCATATTTTAAGCCTGACGAGGCTATTTGTCATATCATAAGCCTGTCATATTTTAAGCCTGACGGGGCTAGTCGTCATATTTTAAGCCTGACGTGGCTAGTCCTATTGTAGTAGTGCCTGCAAAATAAAATATATGAGTTTGTCCTATTTTAAGCCGGATAAGGCTGATTATAATAGTGCCTGCAAAATAGAAAGAATGAGTATGTCCAATTCTAAGGAGGACGAGCCTATTGTCATATTCTAAGCCTGACGGGGCTCATCGTCATATTTTAAGCCTGACGTGGCTGATTGTCATATTTTAAGCCTGTCATATTTTAAGCCTGACGGGGCTAGTCGTCATATTTTAAGCCTGACGAGACTATTCGTCATATTTTAAGCCTGACGAGGCTAATCGTCATATTTTAAGCCTGACGTGGCTAGTCGTCATATTCTAAGCCTGACGTGGCTAGTCCTATTTGTAGTGGTGCCTGCAAAAAATAAAATATATGAGTTTGTCCTATTTTAAGCCGGACAGAGCTGATCATCATATTTTAAGTCTGACGAGGCTAGTCGTCATATTTTAAGCCTGGCGTGGCTAGTCGTCATATTTTAAGCCTGACGAGGCTAATCGTCATATTTTAAGCCTGACGTGGCTATTTGTCATATTATAAGCCTGTCATATTTTAAGCCTGACGGGGCTAGTCGTCATATTTTAAGCCTGACGAGGCTAGTCGTCATATTTTAAGCCTTAGTCGTTATATTGTAAGCTTGTCATATTTTAAGCCTGACGGGGCTAGTCGTCATATTTTAAGCCTGGCGTGGCTAATCGTCATACTTTAAGCCTGACGGGGCTAAGCGTCGTATTAAAAGTGTCATGTCCAAAAGCTTGTAAGTGCATTCCTCTAATGCATGTCAGGTATTGGAACTGGGGTCATTCATTCTCAGATTGTTGTATTGCCTGCGAGTCTTATATTTGTAAGAGAAGATCTGCTCTCAAAGAAAAAGTTGTTAATTGAAAACAAAGTGGCTGCCTTGCATTGAACACCCAAGTGTCGGCTCGAATCTGCATTTGTCCTTTGATGTGATATCTTGAAAATCTTTGTTACCCAATCTATCATGCGAATACTTCTTCCATTTTAGGTTGAAAACTTTTGTGTGAGTGTATTGGATTAGGAGGATGTCCCAAAAATTGTGCTTATCTTGGCTAGGAGAAAATGAAAAGTTTATTATAATGAAACCTTGCCCAAGTAGGCTGCTTACATATCTTGTCAATACCATAATCAAGCCATACATAGTTCAGATACAAAGTAGGGATAAAGCGCAAAAGAGTAGTCAAATATTGATATGGTAGAGTTTGCATTGTGATGGGTTGTCTTCAGGTGTTGCGCTTTCTCTTCAAATGCCCCGGAGCTCTCTTCGATGGATTGCCTTGA
Organism: Petunia x hybrida; assembly: GCA_037355625.1. Taxonomy (NCBI): domain Eukaryota; kingdom Viridiplantae; phylum Streptophyta; class Magnoliopsida; order Solanales; family Solanaceae; genus Petunia; species Petunia x hybrida. The sequence goes on along the minus strand of JBBBVM010000958.1, from coordinate 342,550 downwards.
ACATACATTGTATTTGCAGCTTGAGATTTGAAATTGTCATTTGGTGGTTCTTGTTGTACCGTTATCATGCCTTTTTCAATCAAGTTCTGAATTTTGTGTTTCAGTGCTGGACATTCTTCAGTGTCATGACCTTGAATGTTCGAATGATATGCGCAAGTCTTTGATGGATCGAAATCTGAACGAGGAACCCATCCATTTCTTGGCTGCAATATCCCTTGATCCCTCAGTCTTTCAAAGATGTTTGTCAGAGATTCAGCTAGAGGAGTAAATGTGCGAATCTTCATCTTTTTGGTCTGGTGACGACTGCGTTGAGCCTGATTGGGTTGTGGCTGAAAACCCTGATAGTGGGGAGGTTGTCTAGTGTGTAAGTCAGGAGTATCATGAAATTGTAGATTCCGTTGATTCTGCTTGTACGGTGGTTGGTGCCCAATCATGGCGACTAATGTGTTGTCCTCTTCATTACTTCACAAATTCTCACGTGCCTCGGGTTGAAAATGTTGATTAACATAGTGCACTGTTGAACTTCCAATGATCTTCCCTTCTTGAATGCCAATTTCGAGTTCTTTTATTATTCGAATCAGACTAGGAAAGTCGTGTGCCTGAACGCCGAGCAGCTTTTCATAGTAAATCCCCTCTTGAATTTGGACGAAAGTTGAAACTAGCTCTTCTTCAGGTAAAGGAGGGTGTATCTTGGAAGCTTCGATTCTCCATCGGGTAGCATATTCTTCAAAAGACTCGTGTTGCATTCTTTTGACTTTGTGCATCTCATATAGGTGCACATCCTTTCGGATGTTGAACTTGTATTGTTCCACAAAATCTCGGGCCATATCTTCCCAAGTGTGCCATTTTCTGAAATCTTGTTTGGTGTACCAAGTGAGTGCTAGCCCAGATAAACTTTGGATGAACAATTGCATCCTGATAGCCTCGATGTGCCCAACTCCAATTAATCTATTGCAGTAATCTTTCAAATGATAGAAGGGGTTTCCCTTTCCGTCGAAAGTGCTGAATTTTGGAATTTTGTATCCATGCGGTAGCTCAACGTATGGATGTAGACACAAATCCTTATACCTCAGACTTTGAATGTTCCTTAAACTCATCTCTTCTTTCACAACCATTTCTAGATTATGGAGCTTTTCATTTAAACCCTCATGTTCATTTGGCTGGATTTCTTTTCTGTGCTTCTTATGTGGGTATACCGCCAGCTGATTCTGCTTGTCCCTTGCCACAATTTGCATAGTAGTAGGATCAGGATTGTCAGATTTGTCTGAAATGTCCTGTTGAGCCTTGTTTTTCTCGATGCCATATGTCTGAGGTTCTGAAGATTTTGTTCCAAAAGTGAATATTTCATCTTGGCTTGTCATCTCGGCTTCTTCTTAATGCAGATTCCTTGCCAACTTAGGTGTTCAAATGCTAGGCAACCTTTAACAAAATGACAAAATATGCAAAACAGAGTTAGTATATTATGGACTTTGAAACAAAATAGCACATAAAGGTCATATATGCAGCTAAGAGGATGCCTAGAAAGCATATAATAGACTAATGCTTGAACTAGATACTATAACAAATGGTATAGAGATTATAAAGGATTGCTTGAGTGCTTTATGTAGCAGTCAAGGCAAAGATTTTGGTTAATGAATCATTGATAAGGATAATGTGATAAACTGTGCAAGGTTAAGGAAAAGGTTGAGTGTTGTATGACCAAAAGGGAGGTCGGCTCTTGTCGAACACCAAAGACCAGAGTGCAATCATCATTTTCTTTGCAAATTTGTCTGTCGTGATCCATGCCTTTTTCACAATTATCAACCAACTGCTGTATTTCAAACTTTGCACCAACTTTCCTTATTGGACAAAATAAAATTTTTATTATAAAGGGACCGAACCCGGTGTGGGCTGCCTACGTATCCTGCTATTGACAGGAATCAGGTCAAGCGTAGTTCAAAATACATAAAGAGGAAATCTTAAAAATATGTGCCATACAGCTTGCTAGAAAAATAAATGTCTCCAAAGATCATGCAACTTAGAAGCTCTCTTCTTGTATTCGGATGTCTGTCATTAAACCGCTGCCTCTTTGACTTGGTCATCTGCAATTGCTTCGTCATTAGTATTTTCAATCTTGATTTGCCCAGACTTGATCAACCCTTCAATCTTCTCTTTAAAAGCAAAACATTTCTCAATATTATGCCCCAGCATGCCTGAATGGTAAACACATGACTTCTTCATATCTGCTTTCCACGGTTCCTTGTAAATTTTCCTTTCAATAGGGTGCACTATCCCTACATCTTTCAACCTTTCGTACAAACTTGCATATGACCCACCACCAATAGGAGTGAACTGGCGAGGAGCATCACGAGAGCAATTCTTAGTGTTATCTGTTGGATTCTGATAAGAAGTTGGGTTAACTGACTGTGAGGAAACTTCAACTGTTGGCATGAAGGTCAGAGGTTGGCACCACATAAGTTGAGGTTTTCCCTTTGGCACTTCGACTATCTTGCCACTTTCCACTAAACTCTGAATCTCCATTTTTAGAACGGTGCATTCATTGGTGTCATGACCTGGAATGTTGGAGTGAAATGCGCAATGTTTGCTTGAATCAAAGTGAGATGGTAGTGGGGTAAAGACTTCTCCACGTTGTGGCTGCAACATCCCGATAGACTTAAGTTTCTCAAATATAATAACAGGTGGTTCATGAAAAGGAATGATGGTTTGGTTATTGAGAGATAATGGAATATGACTTGGGATTTTGGCAATGGTAGCTTTCCCTTTCTTCGCATCGTTCATATCCTTAGATTGTGCTTCAGTCACATTGTTACCTAAGACCTCTTCAGAAATCGGTTCTATAACACTTTTCCTTTTCAACGAGTTGTTGCATGTACGGTGGTCGCCATAGGATTTGTATTGGTTAATAAAGGCATCGACCAGGTCACTCCAAGAATTCCATTTGCTTGTGTCTTGCCCTATGTACCAAATCAATGCCGACCCTGTAAGTGTCTTAACAAATAGCTTTCTCTTGAGTTCATCATCGTGTTCCATACTTTCTAGTTGGTGCAGATATGCTCCCAAATGTACATAAGGATTCGTAGTTCCATCATACAATGGAAGTTTCGTCACCATGCCGTTATCCGATTGTTGTGCGTAAACCTTCGCAACATTTGGTGGATTCTCCTCACTTCCCATCTCCTGATTGCCTCCTGCTAACCCTTTGAACGCTCTTTCAACCATGAACGAATGTAAATTTGGAAAATGCTTTGGATCACACTCATGTATTGCGGGAGGTGCAATAGTGTAGACCGGAGCACTAGAGTGATCCTCAAACATTGGTTTCGGGAATTCTTGCGGCATGTCAGAGGTGCCCTTGAGGCCGACCATCACACTTCTTACCCTATCAATTTTCTGCTCCATACGCATAATACTTGCTTCAATAACTCCCTCCTGTTTTGACAAATCACCAATAAGTGCACTCTGTTTAGCCATGTCTTCTGTTTTGGTGTTCAACTTGAGCCAACCTTTTGGAGAGGAAGTCTTTGAGTTAGCAATAGGAAGTAATCAGAATGTGCAAAAGATTTCAAATACCAGGATTTGAGTATTAGCTTGGAAAGAAAAAGTAGGGTTATGTGCATCGGAGAGAGATTGAATTTGGGAAAGGATTCACTTAGGTAGGGAGAGAGAGCGACAGACGAATTCATGCAATGGACACATATCAAGTAACGAATGCATCCTATAATGCGAAGAACCATTTTACGCACGATGATTTTGAAAAGCACTTTGCCACGTGTATCATTTCATTTGCTAACAGAATAGGGAGCCTAGGAGATAATATTGCATCTATTGGATTTTATTGAAATAGTGTGAAAAGTGGAAAATACTAAATATTGGTAGGAAATTAGATCATGGCCAAGTAAACATCTTTCATGCTGATCCATCCCCAGAAGATTCTTCTTCTTCTTCAGATGATAAGTTTTCCTCGGCCGAACTTGCCCCTGATGAATCTCCTTGGAAGATGATATTGTCTGCATCAGTTAAGAGCCGGGATATGTCAAATATGAAGTTCTTCAACATTTCCCAAAGTGGAAGATTGCTCGGCCTGCATCCCAATAGTGTACTGCTGCTTCCACTATCCCTTTCATTGCCGTATGCTCCTTCAATGAAATAAGGTTCCCCAATACTGCCTTAACTCGGTCTTGTTGATCTATACTTAGGTTTTCCCCACTAATCTTTGAGTAACTAAGGGATTTCAGTAACCATGCCAAATGTTCTAGTGGCCATGATCTTTTGGAAAAGATGAAGGAGGGAGAAAAAAGGGAAGGAAGATGCCTAAATTTTGGTTGTAAGCAAACGATTAACGTGTGGCACGAGCTTTTGAAAACAACGCAGTATGAAATATGAAGAGAAGTGTCGTTATGAGTTGAGAACCCTTTAGACACTTTAGAAGGAAAATGTTAATGGACTTTTCACAAACCACGGATGGCAAGTCTTTATATAATGCTTAAAGGATAAACGTGCCTTATGTGTCATCCCGTCTATCAAACGGTTATTTCTGCTTCAAATTGGGCTTTTAATGCCTCTTCGGTTACCTTTTACGCGTTTGAATAGCATTGAATATAGAATGATTCCAACCGCTTAGAAATAAACAGTCGTTTCTGATTCAATTTCAGCTTTGATGCCTTTTCGATTACCATTTGTGCATTCGAATAGCATTGAATACAGAATAATTCTGACTATTTATGAATAATCAATCATTTCTGATTCAATTTGGGCTTTTGACGCCTCTTGGATAACCTTTGTGCCTTCGAATGGCATTGAATGCAGAATAATTCCCATAAACGGTCTACATTTGCACGTTCAATCCTTTAAGTAATGCAAATAAATCATGTCTAACGCTCTTTGGGGGGTTAAAAATCCGTCCAGATTGTTTGAACAAGTTGGCCTATCAGACTTGAAAACAAGTCGGCTAAATGATATGTCATGATGCATGATTCCTAGCATTGCTAATAAAGAATGAAGTTGGCTAGACTGAGTTTTATTATCCTCCCAAGCGGACAACTCAGGAGCGGGAACGTCTCGGGCCAAATGGGTTCCAAGTTGTTCCCCCTAAAAGGAGATTTTTGTGAGGGAAGAGGTGGTCGTAACCACCGCACTATTTAGAAACTTGCCAGGAATGGCGGAAGGTATACACGATATGCACAAATTTAAAAGAAATGCATATGTTTTGTAAAATGATGCACACATATTGAAGTATTTCATGAAATGATTTTAAAAGGATAAGAACAAAACGAACGCGTTAGTTTCGAAAGATATGATTAATATAAACTAGGCAATATTAAAAATCACGAAAAAAGAAAAGATGCAAATATTTTACCAACTTTTAAAAGAGGGAAAGACGAATAAAACAAGTTAATTTTGAAAAATAGGCTAATAAAGTTAGGCAGTATATTTTCACAAATGCGAAAAGAATTATGAAGTGAAACCTTTTTTTTTAAAAAAAAAAGATTTAGCAAATTTATGGAAATGGTACACATATTGAGAAAAAAATAAATAAATTTTAAAAGGGAGAAACAAACAAATTAATTCTGGAAAATAGGTTGAAATTTTCGAAAAAAGGTAAAAGAATTATGAAGAGAAAAAGATTTAGGAGATTCGAAAATAACTGAAGTTTAGGATATTATGAACTAGACAATATATGAACTGAAATTATTTTAAAGGAAAAAGATTGAGAAAATTCATGGAAGATTTGAAAACATTTGAAGTATAGGTCGTGATGTAAGAAACTACCAAGAGTGGGTTTGCTAGACAAGAACATGGTTCCCCCAGGCGGACAACCAAGGGGTGGGAACGTTTGGAATTGTTGGTTGTACCACGGACCAACTTATCCCAACCGTCCCCCTTACAGGGTTTTTTGAGGTGGAACGACCGTGAGATCCACGTAATCGCTCGTGTGTGTGCAAAGTGTCGTTTCCAGAAGTGGAGGAGTATGAGTGAAAATGTCATAAATATTACAAGGATATTACATACAAATAAATAATAAAATAAAGAAAGAAAAACAAAAAAGAAAACAAGTTAGTAAGATAATAATAATAATGATAATAATAATAATAATAATAAAATTAGTTCAGCAATATAAATAAATAATAGCAATAGAAATCCCAAAATAGAACCCGTTGTGGTTAGGACTTTGAATTCCCCAGCGGAGTCGCCATTCTGTCGCACCCCTTTTTTCGAAGCTCGGATCGAGTTCAAAGGTCGGGTTTGACTGGGTGACTCGATTGAGTCAAAATTGGAGTCGCCACCTAATAAATTTGTATAACAGGCGTATCAGGTCACCTAAAGTTGCTAAGTGTCTAAAGTTAACTCCGGGTAGGTTTCACTAGCAAAGATTCTAAGGTAAGAAGCCCTTGTGACTCGAGAAGAAGGTGTTAGGCACTTCCCGAGTCCCACGAAAAGTAGTTCCCGACCGGATTTAATATTTTGGGATTAAGACTAAAATATAAAGCATTGACAAAATCAGAAAGTCAAGGATGCAATATTAATTTAAGTGAGAACATAGCAAAGTAAAGATAAATTCTAATTATGTTCCAATTAAAGGACATTTCTAAAAAAATGCAAACTGGGCAGATTTCAAAGTTAATTTACAAAAAAAATTTAAATATTCCCAAAATACACTAAATTCTCTAAATGTAGGGACGAGAGAATTTTAGCGATTTTAAAAATGTTAGCCACTTTTAGCGGTAGTAAAACATTAATTGTCAAGTACCGTTGCTCGGGTGGCTATTGTTGTGAGGTCACGTTTAGAGAAAATACTTGGTTAGAAAATAGTCTATAAATACTTGCATAGAAAAGACATATTTATGAGTTAAAGATACAACTAAAACAGCTTTTAAAATGATAGTATTATAAATGTGTATAAGAATATATAAAACAATTGTTTTGACAATAAACAAAATAATATATATATATATATATATATATATAGAGAGAGAGATAAGTATAATAGTTAATATATACTAATCTTATGGGACTAATGCAAGATAAGTCATTTTAACAACTTCATAATACAGATACTTATAGTATTTTTGTAAATTGTAGGCTTGACCTCCAAAGCCATCACTCCCTTTACAAACTATCAATTAGCTTGTAAGAGATAAAATTAAAGGTTAAGAAAAATCAATTAGATAATATTTGTTAAAACAAATAAGACAATTTGACTTCGGACTGTTGCACTTCTAACCCCTTTTTAAGTTTTTTGCAGAAAATATCCCATCTCATGATTTGACTTTTGATTATCCTGCTTCAAATAAAAATTCAGATTCCGAAATTTGCATAAACAGTTCAACAACCAGGTCGAATTTCAGGCTTTAGCATTTACAGAAATAGCCCAGCTTTCAGGATGTGTTGCGTTTTTAACCCTTTACCGTTTATTTTGCAAAAATACACCTCCTGTCCAGAATTAACATAAAGCTGCCCTGTTTTCAGTTTTACAACTTGCTCACAATTATAAAGTTCCAAAATTGACTAAACGCAACACTTCTAAAAAAAAATTAATAACATGAGAAGGATGAAGAAAGGCCCCTGTTAGCCATGCTTTTACTGCCTTATAGCAATACTATTTATGGCTTTCCCAGAACTGCTTCCTCGTGCCAAGTTGTACGCCTTATGGTGCCAATGTACAGACCAAGGGATGATCCTAATAAATACATAAAGGGTCTACAGGATTGGTACATAGATATGCATAAAGGGAATGGAAGAGGGGTGCCCTGTATGCACTTGCTTTTGAACTGTCGAGTTCAGTTAGAATCAACTCTGAAAAATTTACTTTTGCTTGGCAAAAATATAGCCATTCTCATGTTCCTTCGGGTCCAAAATGAACACCAATTCCCTGCAATATAAAGCTCACTAATGGTATAGCCCTTTGGCTATCCAATACTCAAATCAAGAAACCTGCAAGAGGGGTTAGTGGGTGGCCAAAAGAAGGCCCAAGCAAGTCATGACAGTTCATACATATAAAGGGCAGATTTAGGATGCAAAAAAAAAAAAACAATATCATTACGACAATGTTTTAACAATCAGCCATTCCATTTTAAACTTTTACCTTAGTATGAGTAGTAGCAATGGGATGAAACAACGAGTAGTAGTCAGGCGATGATGAACAAAGGAAAAGAGAGATATCTTCACTTTGTTTTGGTTTGCATCCAATAAAAGAAGGAATAGCAGAGAAGAAACTTCTATAATTTTGAGAGGAAGGTCAGAGAGATCAGTGGGCAAGTGGGAGAAGAGGTGTCGTCCCTCTCTTAAGTGTGTAAAAGCTGTGTATTTATAGTGTTAAGACTAGGTCCTAATTCAGTCTCAAGTTACGAAAGTAAAAATATCAATCACGTGTAAATATGGTAAGAAGAGATTACTCTTGGTCAATCTAATTTTTAGAAAAGATTCTAGATGTCGTGTCAAATGCCCTCTTACCAAAAATGAGAGCTATCAATCTGCCATTCCCTTAAAAAGTGCTAAATGTGTATATTAGGTATGATAGTATTAGTGCCAACAGTACAAATTAAACTAGGAGGTAAAAAATAATAATAATAATTATGGAGAGTGTATTAATTTAATTTTAACAGTAGAAAAATCATTACAGCTATGTCTTTCCAAAAAAAAAAAATAACTTCACCAATTCAAAAAAAGTTCAATGGTAAAGGAACACTTTCTTTAGAAAAAGAATACAAATGTTATCGGGATACTATTAAAGCAATGAACAAATGAAAATAAAAGGGGGTCACACACTAGACAAAAATGGCAGAGTATATACTATGACATGCTCGAATTAGTTCACACGATCTAATAAAATTAAAAAGATTAAACTTAATTTTCAATTCAAAGAGAATCATTTGCCAAGTATCTTCTCTTCCCCGTATTATTCAGCAACAAAACTAATGCAATTTTAGCCACACATTTTCAGGGGTTAAAGCTTGTATCTAGACATGGGATAGTACACAGTTCACAAATATTTTCATAGTAACATAATCACATAAAAAAGAAAAAGATTTACCAGTTATAATCCGGGTCGGGTCACGTCGATTTGCCAAGCTTCTATTTTGATTTCTTGCCTTTCGTATAATGACACTGCATATATTTCGTCTTGACTATCTTGATTTCAAAGAGATTTGAGATGAATCATTAGTTTCCTTTTCGAAATTTGAGTAACCATAAAGAGGGGTGGTATGCCTTTCGTGTGAACTGAGGTAGGAGAGAAAGAAGGAACATCGTTTCTTTGGAGAGATTAGTGGAGGAACAGCGGTGGTGGTGTTGACTGTATTTAGATGGGATAATAGGTGATGGGGGAGAGAGGGAAGAGGGCAAGGGTGGCGGAAATTGGGGAAAGGGAAAGGGGAAGGGGATATGCTGTTGGGATTTTGAGTTGGGAGAGGTTTGTTCAAGTATAAAATGACTAGGGAGAATCCTGGCCCTTGGTTGAGAGTTATGGATGGCCTAGATCGCACCACGTAGGCACGCGTGGGATAGTGTATACCTGATGGTGTATGCATATGTGAGTAAATATGGAATTTTGTATTGTATTAGGGAATAGATTTGGCTTATATTTAATTTAAAGATAATGCTAATAATTAGCAAAATAACTAGCGAAAAAAAAATATATAAATAAGTTGGGATAAATATTAGTATAATATAAATAGTTACAAATTAGTTGAAACAAAGATAATTAAGTATAGTAATCACAAATAGATAATTAAGTGTATTAATTGTGTAAGTAGTCACAAAATTGTGCATGACTTTAGAAAATGATCTAAATTATGCAATTATGTAATATATTTAAAATTAAATAAATATTTGTATAAATAAGAGAATTAAGGATAGGGGTTATACACGTAAATGCATGTTGTCTAATGCAATTTTGTATAAAAATTTTAATATGTACTTTAAAGCTAAATACAACCAATTCTGAAAATGGAGGGACAAAATTGGGTGTCAACAACCAGTTGAGGTTGACTCCGATGGTAAAACTTTGCGGCAAGCCTTCAATTTTCTCTTTAAATTATGCGGACGAGATGGGGGACGGTTAGGCCTATACTCAAATGCTTCTGAGGTCCCTTGCTTTGATCAAGCAGACAGGCTTCGGTTGCACTGATGGCTGTGTGCCTCAAAGGAAAGCTCGGGCCAACATATCTCGAGCTGCTAGAAGAAAAGAAGAACTCCGAACACTTTACGGCTTAAAGCTACAATCCAGATGAAGCATCTTCAACCATGTTAATCTAGAGGAGCTCTTTATGTTTTTTTTTAGTCTTCCATTTTCTTTTTTTGTTCTACAATTGTTATGAACAAATATTGTATTCAGGAAGAACAAATTGTATATTACGAGCCTACAGGCTCTTTGTTATTAAATGTAATGGTCGATAATCAATATTCTTATACGTACTTGTGTTATTACATGTTTTGTAATGTACGTCAAGCAGTATGTTTGTGCACCTAAGGATTAGATGACTTCCGGTCGTCCTGAATGTTTTAGTGTTTAGAACGTTTATCAGTGTACCTGCTTTGAGAAATTACGTGTGTTGTGCACCAATTTTTGGCAACTAGGTTGCATCTGCAGGAAATGGCTGTTTGCGCTCATAATGGGACGACTTTAGCCCGTGTGATAACAGACACGTTTGCGTTCGACTTTGAATGTCTCTGCTTAGTTACTCAAATATTTAAGACTTTCAGGCACTACAGGAACATGCATCCCCATTGGCGTGTAGCTGCAGTTGTTGAATTAACAAGTTCAACTCACGATAATGCCTGGTGGTTGAGCTAAATGTGGTCTAGCTCTAAGCAAGTAGTGTACCCTACTTTTTATGGCGAAAAGTGAGTGTATTACTTCAACTTAGGTCTGGCCGGGGCTATGAATAGTTTGATCATAGATAGATCTAAATGAACAAGTTAAACTGACTTAAAATAGTAGTTTTATTGATAAAACATCTGCGAAGCCTGAGATGCTGTAGGTGAAAACCCATAACACGATCAATGAGTATGAAAATATTGTGATCAAAATTAAAAGGAAATAAAATAACTAAACGCTTTGAAAAGTGAAAGATACTTTATGCCCGATCCTCGCAAGGTTCGGTGGTGCATACTTGGACTTCCCTACTCGAGGGTGCTGAGCCTGGAGATGTTACTTCAGGGCCGCTGACAGCTCGATGGTATAACTCGGTGCCAATCAAATAATAATGAACAGCTTGCCTCCTCAGTTGTCTGCTTTCTGATTTGTCTTAAGGGAGGATTCCTTTACTTCGATAGTTGATCAGCGCATGAGGGTGCGCTGTGACCAATCCTGTGTCTAGAACTTTGAGGTTCATCAAGTCCATGGGGGATAACTCAACCACTATCTGCTGATTGTATGAAACTTCAGACGCTTCACAATATTTCAACTTTCTTCCCGACAAGTGAGTTTCCACATCTGAAATTTTTTCAGGAGTGCTTTCATTCTCTCATGTCGATCCGGTGTGCAGATACCCTCATTGGTAGAAACTTATTTGACTTGATCAACGATCAAGTGAGAGCCACTGAAGAAGGTGACCTCCCTGGCCTCTAGTATGCAGGCTAAGTCAAGAGCTTGAATTATGCCTTCATACTCTACTTCGTCGACTTGAGCTCTGGCGGTCATGCAAAATACCATCCCAATGGGTGGCCTGACCCACAGATCGACTTCTTACTTTTTCAGCTCCACTTCAATGCTAATCTCCCAATGTCAGGGCTCAATCATTTCTTTGTTTCTAATTGACTCCTTCGCCTTTGGCTTCAGCTTCTCCATAAAGTCTGAGGTGAAACACTATAGTTCCCGCGACTCGACGGCTGCCTAGGGTTGGTAAATAATGTCATACTCTCCCAGTATCTCGGCCCATTCTGCCGTCTTCTCCGAGAGTCTAGGTTTAGAAAATATGGTCTGTACTGGTATAGAGGAGATCATGTTGACCGTATGGTTAAGAAAATATGTGCGTAGCTCCTGGTTCGCCGTTATCATGACCGTGATAAACTGAAAAAGCAAAGGCAAAAACCTTTTCTAGTGCGAGGGTCTTTTGCTGGCATACTTCATGGGAAATTGTCTCCCATCCTCTTCTCATACAAGAACTGCATTCTATGCTAATTTTTAGTTTGAGACATATAATAATAAATGCTCACCTGGTTTTGGCAAAGCTATCACCGGAAGCTGTAGGAGCTGCATATTAGTCTGGGCTATGGTTACATAACTCTATATCAGCCATAGGGGCTGCCCCTGTCTTCGAATCACCTCAGAAAGTTGACATACCAATTTTGTGGCCTTGGGGATTAGCTGATTCATCACCACCAACCAATCTCGTAGTTTGTTGATCTCTTCTCTGACTTCTCGCTCCATGGCCTCAAACTCGATGGACTCCTATTCGGCCATATTTATTTTGGCTACCGGCCGTGCACCAAGATCCTTGCCATAGGTTGGATGATACTCTCAAGTGAAGACCGCTCAGCCCGTAAGTGAATAATCCCGTGCGAGGTCGGGTATTTGAAAACCTGATGAAATGTTGAGGGTATTTCCTTGACATTGTGTATCCACCACTGATGCAGGGTAAAATGCGAAAACGTAAAGATAGGAGCGAGACTCGTCTCGAACTCCCTACGAGGTATCCACGAGGAACTAATTCTCGTGAAACCCTCGATTCGGGTCAAGAGTTGCCTACACTATGCCACTTTCCTTGAGACACACCTGGGTCTTGCAAATGGAATGATCGGGTGGGGTTGAGGATCAACTAGGTCCACTAGAAGATTCAAGTCCCAAAACATAGGTTTCATTCAACAAAAAGGAGCATAGCTCTTGTTTTAAACATTCAAAATAGACTAAGTGTAAAAATAAGCTAAGCTATGGTATTTATAGTGTTTTCCCAAGCTATGATAAAGGTCTAAAAAGGCCCACATGTTAGGCTTAAGTAAATAGACCATGCAGGGCCAAAATAGTAAAAGAACAACCAAATTCTCGCCCCTTCAGCGTTTGGGCGGAGCGCCCATTTCCTAGGTGGAGCGCCTGACTTTAGGACCAGTGGACTTGGCTGGGCGGTCCGCTTGGCCCTTGGGCAGAGCGCTTGGCTCCTGTGTACCTTGGGCGGGGCGCCTGCTTTGCCTGGGCGGAGCGCCTGGCCTGGGATCCTCTTGATGCGTCTTCAATTCACTTCGAAAGCTCTTGACTTCTAGTCCTTTGCATCCTTCAAGCTTGGCACACGCACTTTTGGCTCGATTTTCTCTGCATCATCCTTCCCTTCTTGAAGAGATTTTGTCCTCAAAATCAAGGCAACCTCGTCCATGGTATCATCATCTCTTCGTGGTGCCCAATGCTCTCTTCCCTTGTACTTCTTGAACGTCACTTTGACATAGGCTTCTTGCAAGATCTCCCTCACCTTAACATGGAGTTTAGGACCTACAAGCAACGATAAGCAAATGCAAAACCTCCTACTTCGAAAGTAGGTTAGTGCAAGAAATGTGGAAAACACACTCTTATGGTATAACAAAGAATCAATACTAATCACAAACATCAAGTCTCCTAAGAGAACAACAAGTACTTGGTTCAATGAAAATATGCACTCAACACAAGAATCAGCAAATAGGTCATAGGGACATGGGAAGTGCAAGATCAATCTATTAAAATCCCCTTGAACATTAAGCTCACGATCAACACACCAATCCATCCTCAAAGTGTGATCAACATGTGGAGTGGAGTAAGCCAAGTAACCCAACCTACAAGTAACATCAATTACTCCACTCCCCTTCTCTAGAGTATACTTACTCACACAAAGGGATTCCTTGTTACCTCCAATTTCATCATCTAAGCAACCCTTCTCTAAAGACAAGTTCTCAAGGAAGGTATTGATAATGGCTTCTTCTTCATCATAACCCCAACAAGCAATAGTAGGGTCACTCAAAGAGTTATTTACCTCACTCAAATTCTCACACAATAGGTTGCCCAAGGAGTCAAACTCTTCATACCATGGAGGGTCTATTTTACTACCAGCCCTAGTCCGATACAATTTACTACCACAAACGAAATTGTCTTCACACAATGGGAATGTAAAGGCATGAACCTCAATTTCATAGATAAACAAAGGCATAGTATCAAGACTAGGTTCTTCACTCTCACTTGAGGATTCATCATAGACAACCTTTTCCAATTCATGCAATTTGGACTCCTCAATATCATCCTTACCATAACACATAGATCCACCAAATAGAAGCATATTAATAAGGGTATGATCAACTATATCATCTTCTCCTTTGTCAAAGATTAGTGATGTGTCATAGCAAAAGGTCACAATCAAAGTCAACTATCAAATCTATACTAAAGAGAGGTTCATTGAACAATGAGATCACATCATGATGTGGCATAGCATCTCTCTCCATTAGTGATACACAAGTACTCACAAGTTGACTACTAGACTCTTCACTAGTGGCATATTCATTTGATGCATCACAAACTCCAACTAGCATTGAGTCATCACAAGACAAGTAACTTGTAGGCTCATGAGAAGGTGAAGCAACACTTACACTTGAGTTACTTCCTTGAGCACTCACATTGGCTGAAGTGTCATGTTCAACTCCTCTTTCATGAAGCTCACATTGAAGATTTTCCTCCTCTTGTCTTTCCTTCCAAGCGCATGGTTGAAGCTCCAATGACTTGTCTTCAAATGTACCTACACAAGAGCTAACACAAGAAAAAGTAGAAGACGAAGAATAGTTAGAACAATGGGTGCTCTCACTCTCAATTTTTCTTTCCTCACCTCTCTTTTCTCTCAATATTCCCTCAAGGTCAAGTGTAGTTTGTGGTGACAATCCACTCACATCACTTCTCAAATCCTCTCATTTTTCCTCTCCTGGATTGTCACCGGTCACTCCCTCACTTCTCTCTTTCTTTTGTCTCTCATTTTCAAGTACAATGGCATGAGAGCCAAGATTATCTTTATTTGGAGTGGAGTAACTCTCACTTTCAACATGCAATGGCAAGACAATAAGATTGTTTACTTCGGGCTCAAGTACCATGGGTGGCTTAGCCTTAGCCGCTTCCCTCAACTCCCTCATACGCTTGTAGTCTTCCCTCACTTGCCTCGGAGTCCAAGGTTTAAGCACATACTTCTTTCTATCTTGCTTGACTATATAGGAGTTGGTTCGGCCATCATGTACCACACACCTATCATATTGCCATGGTCTCCCAAAAAAAAAATGGCAAGTTTGCATAGGGACCACATCAAACATGATTTTGTCCCTATAGTTCCCAATGCTAAACTCGATCAATACTTGCTTCACCACTTTTAACTCACCACGCTCACTTAACCATTGTAAACGGTATGGATTGGGATGTTTCAAAGTGGGTAATTTCAATTGGGAAATCAATGTTTGGCTCACTGTGTTGGCACAACTTCCCGAATCAATAAACATTGAGCATACTTGCCCCATCACACGACATCTAGCATGAAAAACGTTTTCTCTTTGATCATTTTCCACCTCCTCTTCCATGAATATGGTGCTCATACTCCTCCTAACTACCAAGAACAATTGAGGATCTTCTCCTTCTTCTATAGCCTCTTCGCAAGCAACTTCCTCATTCTCGGGCTCACTATCTTGTTCATACACCAATAACCTACCACAATCATGGTCTTTCGAGTAGGACAATCTCTAGCAAAATGACCATACCCCTTGCACTTATAGCTTTGAGTAGAAGTAGAAGTAGGATTGCTTAAGTGAGTTTTAGAATTACCTCCCACATGTGGTGTAGACTTCTCATGCTGCTTCTTCATATCTCTACTAACACTTGCACCACTTGCACTTGGGATGTTTGCATTTGGAGTCTTCCACTCCTTTGGCTTACTCATGGGAGTAGGAGTGTTGCTCTTGTAGCGGGTGGTCTTCTCTTCCTTGAGCCATTCCTCGGCTTCAAGAGCATTTTCAAAGACATCTTGAAGTGAGTGATAATCATGCAACCTCAATTGAGAAGCTATACCATAGTTCAATCCATTCTTGAAACGGATCACAACTTGTTCTACATCTTCGGTATCCATATCCAAAGCCATCCGGATCTTTTCAAAGTCATCATAGGACTCATTAACCGTTTTGACACCTTGCTTTAGTTCATAGATCTTCTTAAGTTGCTCTTGTCGTTTCCTTGGAGTCACATACTTGGTATTCATGAGACCTCTCAACTCATCCCAAGTAATATTCACATGCAATCCCATCCTTCTTCTTGATCTCTGCATGGAATCCCACCAAGTAGAAGCATAGGTCTCAATGGTTGAAATAGCATCGGTGCCTTTCTTCTCCTCGGTCATTTAATTTGTGCCGAACACTCTCTCCATGAGTAGTACCCATTCCATGTATGCTTCCGGATCACAAGTTCGCTTAAAGGTAGGAAGATTAAGCTTAAGCTTAACACTATTGAGGTTATTGTCATCACGACCTCCACGATGAGGCTCCGGTTGGGCTCTATAGTGATCATCATAAGCACCATAATCCCTCCTAGCATTCTCTCCATCAAATCCCATGGGTGGCCCTCGACCCCATTCACATTCCGACCCCAATTCATTGCTCGCCTAGGTTGATAGTGAGCATCATACCCATAGACATCATCACCATACTCGGCTTCCATCCCTTCTTGAGCTTCATCAACTTGCTCAAGAGTTGGAACATTTTGAACGGGTCTTGGAAATGGAGCATTTCCTTGGAGATTGCCCAAGTTGTGGGGAATGCTCACTTGTTGGGGATTGCCCAACACACGCCCTTGTGGAGCTACATCATTCTTTTGCTCATATTTCTTGGCTATCTCCGCAAAGTGTTCGGGAGTCATAGGAGTGCTATAACTTGTGCCTTCTCCGGATTAAATAGGACGCTCGGGGTCCTTCTTTCAATGGTCTCAAACCTCAAGGTTATGTCTTCCAACTTGCCCATGATGGTAGCCAAGGCATTCTTCATGGGACTAACTCCTTCGTTGGCCACTGTACCTACAAATGAACAAACGTTAGTGAAATCACCTCTCACACATCGTCACTTGTGTATCACTCAGTTCACTCGTTTAGTGGTGGTTGATATTTCACTCAAATTTGAATCTAGAAGCTTCACGTAGTTGAACAACAATCCTCAACTCAATCAAACTATCCACGAGTAAAGTGTCCTCCGGAGTGAGTGGAGTTTGTATGACTCAATGGACAATAAGCTCTTTAAAGTGAGGACTTGAGTCAAAAGGATCTGCGAATCTTCTTGGAGTTCGACTATCCAAACTAGGCATGAGTTTCCTAAAAGCTCAATGGACTAGTATCACTTAAGTACTTAGAGAAGTACTAGTTAGATAATATGCAAGCAAAGAAACAAGAGAACCTAGGAAAACTACCCAAACCACACCTTCAGTAAAGCAAGCGGAGCGCCTAGGTGGCTAGGCGGAGCGCCTCCCCAATTCAATAGTGGAAAAGTTAGGCGGAGCGCCTGGGTTTCGGGCGGAGCGCCTGGAACTTGGGTTTCAGCTTTTCAAACAACATTTTTCTTCAATTTCAATCCAAATTTTGGATCGATTTCGACATGTTTTGCCAATATTCAAGGTACCCAAAGTTGTATAAGGTTATTCTCAACAAACCCCAATGAATTTCATCCAAAACACCCAATAATCAAAGCACAATCATCGTTCAAAGTTTCAAAGTTGGGGTTTCAAAAAGGGTTTCCAAAGGGTTCGGATTCTTCAATTTTGATGTTATACAACTCCAAATCTCAAGATGTTTGTTTCAAATCATTGGGTTTTCAATCTAGAACAAACCCCGATATCAATTTCACATCCAATCAACCAACCAACCCAAGAATCAAATCATGAACTCAAGAACAAGGGTTTTCTTCCAAGGGTTTAAGAAAAATTGGGATTCAAATCTTCAAAATCCGTAATACCACTTAAAATCATGAGATTTAGGTATCCAAACGACGGGTTTTCAACAAAGATCAATCCCCAATAACACCCATAACAAAATTCAATCACACCAACAAGATATGCCAAATTTTTGGATTTTCAACATTTTTAATTTTTTTGTATTTTCTTCTTTCCAATTACTTCAAACACAAGAAACTAAAGAGAAAGTAAACTAGGCACGATGAACAAGGATCAAGGGTTTGTAGAAATGAATCCCGAGCCTTGCTCTGATACCAAACTAATGCAGGGTAAAATGCGGAAATGTAAAGATAGGAGCGAGACTCGTCTTGAACTCCCTACGCGGTATCCACGAGGAACTAAGTCTCGTGAAACCCTCGATTTCGGGTCAAGAGTTGCCTACACTATGCAACTACCCTTGAGACACACCTGGGTCTCGCAAATAGAAATATCGGGTGGGGATGAGGATCAACCAGGTCCACTAGAAGATTCAAGTCCCAAAACATAGGTTTCATTCAACACAAAGGAGCATAGCTCTTGTTTTCAACATTCAAAATAGACTAAGTGTAAAAATAAGCTAAGCTAGGGTATTTATAGTGTTTTCCCAAGCTTTGATAAAGGTCTAAAATGCCCCATACGTTAGGCTTAAGTAAATAGACCACGCAGGGCCAAAACTGTAAAAGAACAACCAAATTCCCGCCCCTTCAGCGTTTGGGCGGAGCACCCGCTTCCTAGGCGGAGTACCTGACTTCGGAACCAGTGGACTTGGTTGGGCGGTCCGCCTGGCCCTTGGACGGAGCGCCTGGCCCTTGGACGGAGCGCCTGGCTCATGTGTACCTTTTGCGGGGCGCCTGCTTTGCCTGGGCGGAGCGCCTGGCCTGGGATCCTCTTGATGCGTCTTAAATTCACGTTCAAAAGCTCATGACTTCTAGTCCTTTGCATCCTTCAAGCTTGGCACACGTTGGAAAGTGTCTTTGCTCGATTTGCCCCGCATCAGTGGCTGTCCTAAGATGACGTTATCTGGCAGACTGCAATTCAATACCTCGAAAGAAATTATACTCGTCACGCCCGGTATATGAACCGATAGAGCTAATTCTCTGATTGGCTCTTCTCGGGAGCCATTGAAACTAATTATATTTTAAGTGCTTGAGGCGACTTGACGAAACAAGCTATTATTCTGCAGTACATCCCCCAGATAATGTTCATGCTACTCCCCGGATAGAGCATGGCTCGGTGGAAGCGTAAGTGGGATATTTCCACGGGCACGATGAGGCCGCCATGATGTTCTGCCTCTTGCTCCAAACCAAACTGGATTGGACCGTTTAATTCCTATGGTACCGTAGTCCCCCGGGCGATGTTGGGTTCCATAGTTGAAAAGATTGGGTTGATAGCCTTCGAGTTTACAGAATTTGGTGCTTTGGAACGCCACGGTCCTTTTTCAGACAAATCTTTGAGGTGCCCTTGTTTCAGCAGATTCTCGATTTCAATCATCAAGGGTTTACAATCAACTGTGGCGTGACCACCGCTGTGATGAAAGTCACAATAGGGCATTGTGTTCTTCTCCGTCGCTTCTTTTATGGTAGGCGGCCGGCCATCGGACCCTTGGACCTAATCTAACAAAGTGATTGGCGACTAGATCCACAGTGTTGACTCGCAAACAAAAATCCTTAAAGTTACAGGGTTCCATCCGATTCTCTTTAGACCTTGATACTCGAGGCTCCTTCACATATCCCCTTTTATTTTCTTAGCAGATGACGTCTTGGATGGCTGGTGGAATTTCCTCATAAGCAGATGATTCTCCAGGGTCAAGGTGAAACTTCTCAGTGTACCTCTCGTGCAATGCGCTCCATGTGGTCACTGGGTGCTAGGTTAAACTCCACTCAACTCCCTGGCCGCCAACGATCCCTTTAAACTCAAACTCTTGCCAAAAGCTACCACAATGATGTTGTCAAGGACTAGAGGAAGCTTCATGCATTCCTTCTGAAATCTGTCAGTGTAGTCCTTTAGCAGCTCATTTCCCCACTGATGTAGCTCGAAGATATATTCCATTCGCTTCTCCTGCTTACGGGTACCAGAATTCTCTTTCTTGAACAAGTCTTGCTTCTAAGCGAATCATTCGATAGATCCCATTGGTAGCTGAGTGTACCAAGTGAGAGCCTCTTTAGTCAGGGTCGAGCCAAACCTCTTTACTAGAGCAGACTAATTTCATCCTTGGTAATATCATTACTCTTCATGGCGCTGTAATGTGAAGCAATATGCTCGTCTGGGTCAGTCGTTCTGTCATATTTCAAGTTATCTGGTAAGCAGAAGTGCTTTGGTATGCAGACCGGTGTGGTACTTGCCTTGTAGGCATGCTTGTAAAACTTTTGTTTATCTACCGTGGCAACTTGAGGGTGTAGCACCCAGCACATTACCTGTTCGGTCATGGATGGCCTTCATCTTCTTTATGAGGTCCTGAATGACAGGAGCTTCTTTGAGGTCTTGGTTGTTGTTTGTTGACGAGCCTCCGGGAGCAGCATCCGTGTTGAGCCTCCGGCTATGAACAGATGCTGGTGAATTGTTCGTGGGCTCTGGTTCTTGCGGGGATGCTAGCCTTTGAGACGATCAAGCAAACATTGCTCCTATCTTTCGAGATACCCATTCGATCTCATTTTTTGCGTTCTGTTCTGCCTGTTCTGACATGGTTTTGAGGAAATTAACAATGAAAGTTTTGAACTTGGGATTACCTTCCATCGATCGGTCTCCTTCCTCATTACTGGCAACAGGGATCAGTTCCTGGGAAAGTTTTTTGGCTGTTTAACAGGGTCTTTAGGATGTACGATGGGATCACACGATTCATTTGCGGACTCGTCTACAGCATCTGCATTATTCTTTGGAATGCTACCGTCATCAGACATGATTGCGCGTTTTCCTTCGTGGAATACCAACAATTTCCTGGGCTCCACAGTGGGCGCCAAACTGTTTATGCCTAATATTGTACATCTAGGTTAAACAATTCATTATGGTTGGGGACACAAGCAATACAGTGTAAGGAGGGGTACTTATAGTAGTGGTACCCAGTCCTAAATAAGGTAAAATACAAAAACTAATAAGGCTATGGGCCTATGACCAAGAAAAGGTAGAGTAATTCTTATTCCTTGTGAATAGCCGAATTCTGTGGTGAATCGCCTCATGTACAATACAATGTAAGGAGGGGTACTTATAGTAGTGGTACCCAGTCCTAAATAAGGTAAAATACAAACACTAATAAGGCTATGGGCCTATAAGTTAAGGCGGTGATATATACTAAATCATAACTAGGAGACTGTAAACCCTAGGCGGCACGATGTATACCCTGTGAACTATAGTCGTGCCGCTTAAACAGTCATTGGCTTCAGGAGCGGACATGTATCCTTTGTGCCCAGTGACTTGTAAGATAACTCTACTCTTGCCAGCTGGACTCGTATCCCCGTAATAGTAGGTGGTGTATTTTTTCCCACACAGAGACTGATCTCCCTGGCCCCCAATATGTAGGCTAAGTCAAGAGCTTGAATTACTGCGTTATATTCTACTTCAATGTTCGAACATTTTTCAGCCTTGTAGAAGACCTTCCCGGTGGGTTTTTTAACCTATAAATCAAGGTTGGCTTCTTTTCCTCTAAAGTCTACATCTGTATGGATTACCCACTTCCCGGGTTCAACCGCCTCTGTACTCTTGATCAACTCTTCTGCCTTTGATGCTAATTTATCCACAAAATCTGTGGGGAAACCTTCTAGATTTAATGGCTGTCCACAGCTGATAAATGATATCATATCCTACTAGTTCCTCGGCCCATCCTGCCAATCTCTTCGAGAGTCCAGGCAACTTCCTCCCATCTTATTCTCGCACTAGGTCTGCATTCCACGCTATTTCTGTGATTGTGATGTATAACAGCAGTGCTCTCCCTGAACTTGTTCTTTTATTATTGGAAGTTGTAGGAGATGCATCTTTGTTTGAGTAAGAACCTAGCAACAATGTATTGGCCACAAAGGTCCCTCGTGCCTTACTAATACTTCAAATAGCTGATAACATATTTCTGCTGCCATGGGAATTAAGTGACACATCTTCGACACTCGTTCTCTCAGCACCTCGACCGCTGTTCTGGCCTTCCATCCAATAGACCTATCCTTGAGAGACTTTTCATTGATCATATTTACTTCGGTTATGGGCCCTTTATTGAAGCTTTTGCCGGGAACCAGGTAACTTTCAGGCAAGGACCGCTCATTCCGTAAGTCGCTAATCCTGGCTGATAGTGGGTATATTAGGACTTGATGAAGCATTGAGGGTACCCCCTTTATGCTGTATATCCACGGTCATCCTAGGATGACATCCTATGTAAGACTGTAGGCTAATATCTAAAAATGTGTAATGCTCGTCATGCCTGGGATGTGAACCGGTAGAGCTAGTTCGCTGATAGGTTTTTCACAAAGGCCGTTAAAGCCGGTTATCTTGCAGGAGCTTGGAGTCATCTTGAGGTGATGACTTTTCTTTTGTAATGCATCCCTCTGTATGATGTTAGCGTCACTCCTTGGGTCGATTAGAGCCCGCTCGAGCTGGAGGTCGAGCACCTTGATTGGGACAACGAGCGCATCTTGGTGCTTCACTCCCTCTTCCACTTGGTTGAACATAATTGGACTGGCAAGTGAAGAACTGGAATGGAAGGCTGAAGGTTCATTCAAGAATGAAGTAGTGATCGAGTACGGCCGTTGGGAGATTCACACCAGAATCAATTCTAACGGGGGGGAGGTTGACCTGTGGATCAGAACACCGAATGGAATGGTCTACCATCAGGCCACAAATATTGATGATAATGAAGTAGAGTGTGAAGCCATAATTCAAGCTCTTTACTTAGCTTACACACTTCGGGCCAAAGAGATCAACCTGTACAATAATTCTCAGTTGATGGTTATTCAACTAAGGGAAATTTTCGTAACTGAGGACATCTGCGAGCTAGATCGAAAGAAGAAAATCAGGGCAATCCTGAAAAAATTTCATGCGTGGGAATTCATCCACCAAGAAGAGATCTCAGGAGACGCCAAAGCATCCAAAGACACAGATCATTGGTAGACGATAGTTGAGCTAACCCCCACAGGCCAGATGAACCTTGAAGTTCTAGATATAGGATCCTTCGTAAGGCAGCGTGATGTGCAGGTCAACTATCTGAGCAAAGGAGATCTTAGTAAAGACAAGTCAGAAAACATCTACCTACAGAAGCATGCAGTTCACTTTTGCTTGATCGGCGAGCAGTTGTACCACAGAGTCGTCAACGACCCCTGGGATGACTTTCAAGGCTCAGCACCCTTAGACAGGGAAGCCCAATAAAACACCCCCCCAATCTTTCGAGGAACAAACATGACATACTTTTGCTCGAGAAAGTATTTAATATGCTTATGTTATTTCCTTTTTATTACGATATTTAGCAGACATGTTATGGGTTTGCACCCACAGCATCTTAGGCTCTGCGGCTCCTTTATCAATAAAACTACAATCTTACTTAGTCAGTTGTACTCATTTATTTAGATCCATCTACGATCCAACTACTCATAGTCCCAGCCAAACCTAAGTTGAAGTAATACACTCTTCGCTAGAAAAAGTAGCGTACACTACTCGCTTAGAGCTAGACCACGTCTTACTCGGCCTCCAGGCACAAATCGAGCGTTAATCTCGTTAAAGCAACAATTGCACTACGCGCCGATGGGGACGCCTGTCTGCATAGAGCCAGATTGTCTTAAAAACTCGAGTCACTAAGCGAAGACGTTCTGTCTCAGAACACAAAAGGACCGTTACCGCACGGGCTAAAGTCGTCCCATTGTGGGTGAAAACAGCCATCTACTATGGATGCAACCTAACCACCATCTATCGGTGCACAACAGATGTAATTGCTCAAGGCAGGCATACTAACACACGTTCTTAAACAACTAGAACAATCAAGACGACAGGAAGCCATCTAAAATCTAGGTGAACAAATATACTGCTTGGTCACCCATTACGAAATGTGTCATAACACAAGTAAATATGAAATATTGGTGAACATTTGTTTTCATTAATAACGAACAGCCTATACGCTCATAATATACATTTAGTTCTTCCTGAATACAACGTTTGCTTATAACAAATGTAGGAAAAAAAGGAAAGGGAAAACTAAAAACAAAGAGCTCCTCAGGATTCACATGGCTGAAGATCCTTCATCTAGATTGCAGCTACCAACCGTAAACAGTCCGGAGTTCTTTTCTTTTTTAGAGCTTAAGATATGTCAGCCTGAGCATCCCTTGAAAGCATATGGCCGCTGAAACAACCCTTCAGCTTGATCAAAGAAAGGGGTCCTGGAAGAATTTGAATACATACCCAACCTTCCCCGATCTCGTCCGTTGAACTTGAAGAGAAGCTAGAAGACTAGCAATGCAGCTTGACCGTCTGCTTCAACCTCAACTAGCCAAACCGAAGTCCACAGCCATGCAGATCTTCAAGCACAAGTAGGAGTTCGCCGAGAGCAGAAAGGTTTGAGCTGGAAACCTACCACCGGAGAGCCTTTTCCCTTAGGTATCCCATAACTAACGGCCGATGAGGCGTTACAGTAGCAGTTCAGCTGAAGCAGATAACCAAGGTGAAAGCCATGAACCATGGAGGATTCACAAGCTCTGTGACACCTTAATCAGTCACTACTGTGAAGCTATATCCTCTTGCATGCCATGAAATAGAGCCAAGAAGTGGATTGTCAGCCCGGTACCATTGAAAGAGCGGCCTTGACACACGAGGTATCCTAGCAGAGAAGCCGCACGGAAGCTGAAAAGGATAAGCATCTGACCCCACATGACAAGAAGAATATCATAGCAACCGTTGTGTTAGAAGATGAGCACACCGTACTCAATACACTTGAAACAATGAAGACATCCTGAAGGACATCATTAGAATCTCGATCAAACTTCATGACTCGGGGGACTTCATTCATTCCTTCGTGGATGAAGCCTAAAAAGAAGATAACTGCACATGAGTTTCCCCTATATTCTCTTGAGCGTCATTAATCCAGAACAAAGAAGAACTTCTAGGAACATCAAACCAGGATCAAAGGTGAACATTTTTAATGGAAGAAAAGCTTCTCGCTATCATGAGAAATTACTGAACAAGTGAATTATTTCATGAAGCCACTATATATAGGCAGAACGGGATAAGGATGGATCAAGAAATGGTCCAGCGTTATTATTACTAGAGATGTGAAACAATTCAGAGCAGTTAATGGCAGTCCCTAAAAAGGTGTGTGAGATCAGTATCAACCAATCAAATCGAAGCATGTGAAGTTCTCAAAAATATCAATATCATTCCTTGTCAAAGACACTGCGAGTCTCAAGGGGTCAGTGAAATATCTTTTCACATCACACCATTTTCACTTCCTGACTGCTAATGTCATCACTCAACCTGTGGGGGGGGACTGACCGTGTGGGCAAAAATACGCCACATATTGTTACGGGGAGACAAGTCCAGGTGGCGAGACTAGACTTATCCTACAAGTCACCGGACACGGAGGATATACGCCCGCTCCTCGAGCCAACGACCGTTTAGTCAGTTTGGTCATAGGGCGCAGGGCATACATCCCGCTGCCTAGGGTTTACAGTCTGCTAGTTAGGGCTTAGTATACCACCGCCATCTAGCACAACTGATAAAGTCTACAGGGTAACATCCTACAGACAAGAGACAAGGGTTCGGTTCCCTACGAGTGTATAGACAAGTCACACAAGATACAATTCGCCATCAAACTCGGCTACTCTCAAGGAGTAAGAATTACTTTTATTTCTCTATTATTTTGTGCTTAATTACTTGCCTTTACTTTAGGATTTACTTACTTTTTCCATCGTAATATACCGTATTTCTTGTGATCTCATTAATAATTAGTTGTTTAACCTAGACGTACAAATTTAGGCATAAACAAAAGTAAGTAAAAACTGAAAAAAAAGGTAATAAGCAAGAATGTAAATAATCTTATTCCTAGAGAATAGTCGGACTCTATGTGAATAACTTGATTTTACAATACAATGTAAGGAGGGGTATTAGTAGCTATGATTTACCTACTCCTAATTATTGTAAAATACAAAGGCTAATAAGGTCGTGGGCCTATTTATTGAAGGCGGCGATATATATTAAACTCTACCTAGGAGACTGCAAATCCTAAAGCGACGGGATGTATACCTTGCATCCTACGGCCCGTACCAGCTGAGTTGCCGTGGCTCGAGGAGCAGGCGTTTATCCTCTACGCCTGGTGACTTGTAAGGTAAGTCTAGTCTCGCCAGCTCGATTTGTATCCACGTAATTATATGTGGCTTATTTTAGCCCACACAGTCAATCCCCCCACTTGCTAAGTATTGACGTAAGCAGTTAGGAATTCAAAAAGGCGTGATAGAAGACGTATAGAAGTGCCTGCACCCGATACTCGCCCTTTGTCTCTTCTCATGCTTTGCATTGAATGCTAGTACTCAAGTACGATGACAGGTGGCCTTGTGATTGCAGGTGTTTTTATCTGCGTTTTTCTAATGCTGCAACCACCCTATCATATCTCGTAATTATTTGGATTTATCACGTAAGCCATAGTGATCACGATCGCAAGTGTTGAATAAAATCCGCTATCCTTCTAAGAAATCTTTTGGCGCGTATAAGTACACAATAATTATAGAGCCCCTTATTCATATTTGAACTATTTCAAAAACTACTTTTCAAGAGAAGTCTTTTCTGAATCCTTCCAAAATATTACTTCTTCAAAATTGCCCAAGAAGCAAACTTCCTCCCCAAAAACTTTAGGGTTAAAGACTACCTTTTGTATGTGCCAAAATATGCCACCTATTATTACAGGGATACGAGTCCAGCTGGTGAGACTAGATTCAGCCTAATAAACCACGACAGATGATTCCTCACAGGATCCCAGTAATTCCAACGGATAATCGAAGGACCCTGCAAAAGAACCAGTCCACGCAGCCAGTAATAGAGAATAAGATCAACCTCACGGAGGTAATTCTGAGCTCAAAGGCTTCCTTGTTGTCGTCTATAAAACCCTGTTAGAATGGGCAGAGCAAAGCTCAGCCAATATGGTCGAAGGTATGACCCAGAAATTAGGAGCAATGTTTGGTAGATCGTCTCAAAGGCCACTATCACCGTAAGGACCAGCACCGTAAATGAGTCACCAGCATCCGTTCCTAATCACAAGCATAACATGGATGCCACTTCTGGAGGCTCGACAACAGTCAATAATCAAGATGTTAAAAGAACACACGTCATTCAGGACATCCTGAAGGAGATGAAGGCCATCCACGATCGAATCGGTAATGTGTTGGGTGCTCTACCCTAGGTTACCACCGTAGATGAGTAGATTTTCTACAAACACGCGTATAAGGCAAGTGCTGCAGGACAACCTTAAGTACGACAGATCTACTAATCCGGACGAGCATATTACTGCTTAGTATACAGTAGTCAAAAGCAATGAGATTTCTGAAGAAGAAACTCAATCTGCTCTGGTGGAATTCTCCCGATCGCCGAAGATGTCAACCGTCAGGGACAGAAACAGGAATACACCGTAGAACCTCGAGCTAGAGATAGAGAAAAGTGAGGCATGAGAGATTACAGAGCTGACTTCCCAATGCCAATTGAAAAGCAGGAGAACAATAGAAAAGCAACAACGCTCCCCCACAAAGGGTCTCTCCGCATAGACAGGGTACCTGAAAGGTTCGAGGAGTTGGGACTATGCGTCAATGCCATGGAATTTGTGAAGGATCATCAGAAAAGTGCTCAACTACGTTGGGCTAAAAACATCAAGGCAGAACTTGGCAAAACAGACGTAAACCTCTATTGTGACTTTTACAGAGGTCACATTCACGAGATTGCTGGCTGTAGGGCTCTAATTCCTAAAGTCATGGGTCTGCTTAATAAAGGATACTTGAAAGATCTACTGACGGATAGAGGAAAGCAGGCATACGCCAAAAATAGGAGATTGGAGGGCCCTCCAAATTTGCCGGAACCAAAGAGGTCCATCAATGTGATAGTCGATGGTCCGATGTTTAATGATTCACATCACACCGAGGCAGTACCCAATGGAGGCCACACCTGAGGTTAGATGATCTTGTTCAGTAACAAGGATAGCACCAGCTGCAACGCTCCTCATCACGATGACTTGGTCATAACACTCAGAATAAGGAATACAAATGTCAAACGCACCCTGGTCGATGCTGGAAGCACTGTAAACCTTATCAAGAGAAAGTAACTACAAGTATCTATACAATTGTTGGCTTCAAAAACTTTTGTGAAAAGACTGTTGGAGAAATAAACCTTGCTACGCGCATACCAGGAGCAGATCACAATTCGTCTTTCCAGGTAGTCAAAGGAATGGTCCCATATAATGCCATCATGGGACGACCGTGGATTCACCAAGTCAAAGCAGTACCTTCCACCCTACACCAAAAACACAAGTACCCTACCGAGTGGGGGGTAAAAAAAGTTAATAGAGATCAGGATGTGGAAAAGAATGCTATACGGTAGCTGTCCTAGGAACACCTGTCCCCGAAAGAATACCAGAGGCAAAACTCCTTGAGGCTGATGAAGACCTCAAAACTTTAATCAACCAAGACTCTGACTCTGACTCCTTGGTTGATTAAAAGTTTGGGGTGGGGGAAGGGGGAGAAGGAGGAGGGCACTTGGAACTATAACTCCTTTCAGTATTTACTTTAATTAAGTCTCTAGTTTTCCTTTTTTTGAATTTTGATTACACTATTTTCATGCTTATCAATCATGTTACGGGTGATCACCCACAATAGTTCAGGCCTAGCGCCCCCTTTTATGAATAAAACTACTATTCTACTTAGACAGTTTTACAATCAAATCCAATTCATAGCCTTGACAAAACTTAAGTTGAAGTAATACACTCACTTTTCATGAAAAAAGTAGATGAAACTACTCGCTTAAAGCTAGATTACATCTAGTTCAGCCACCAGGCATTATTTGTAAGTTGAAATCATCAATTCAACAAAATACAACAACATGCCGGTGAGGACACCCGCCCGCATAGTGCCAGTAAGTCGTAAAATACTCGAATAAACAAGCGCAGACATTCTAGTTTGAATGCAAAAATACCCTGTTACATACAACGGGCTTGTTACACCCCGTATGTCTAAAGTGATGTATATCATTCTAATGACATGTTAAGAATAATTTAAGTGTGTTTAAAGTCATAATATGACCATATAAGATGTTTATATATTGAATATAATGTTTGGGACAAATCGGATTTAAGTTGCGGAAAAGTCGAGTAAGGAATTACCTTGTAACGAAGCTTTTTAATCAATTAATTCCGTGTGTTAAATGAGGTTTTTTGGGGACATATCATATACCAAATTTAAGGCCTTGGAGTGTAGTTTCCAACACTTTTAATGGTTTGTTTATACAATATTTGGATAAAAAGATATGAGCAGCAGAAGTCAGACTAGAAAAAGGGACATAAGCGCAAAAGAGGACTAAAACTGAAATGTTTCAAGTATAAAAGGAAAATTCCTCTCATATCTCGTCATTTCCAAAAATCTATAGAGATAAACAGTGCTCTCATTATGTTTTAAGCAACTTTTACGATTTTGAAGGAAGGACGCCAATGTTAACTCGAAATTGAAGACGGATTGCGTCCAAACGCTCTACGCGATTAAGGTAACGTTATGCTACCTTCAATTTTGTCTATAGTTTGAGTTTTACAATTACTTCATTGCTAAGTAAAGCATCTAAATGATTTATTATAGCTTGTTTAAGCTCTAGAAGGTGTGGAATTCAAGGAAAACAAGGTTTAGAAGCAAGAAACATCAAAGGTATGTAAGGCTAAACCTTTCTTCGACAAGGCATTTGTTTTGTATCTTTTGAAGTTTGAATTAGTTCTAAAATTGGTGGTTCTTGAGGGGAACATATATGGAATAAAGATAATCGTGTATGTGCTTAATTTAGTGCTAAGAACTATGGTGAAAGATGTTCAAAACAGCAGCACAAAATTTTTCAAAATCGAGAAAATTGTTCTTATCTTCGGACAGTTGCTTGTATTTTGAGCATAACTCTTTGTACTAGTTTGATAATGAGATGATTTAAGATTCTCTAGAACCATGAGTCAGATATCTACAACTTTTATGAAGACCATAAAGTCTATAATATTGATTTAGATCTCGCAAAATAGATCTCAAGGCAGGACATTTGTGCTGTCTAAAGATTCTGTCAGCGAATTTGTTATGTTCTCCGGTCATCTCATTTTGTTATCCATTTAATTTGTTTATGTTATTAGTTTATCAGGGTACCCATTGCCGTGTATATTATACAGTTGGTTCTGTTTTTTCAGATCATCCAGTTTTAGGGGAAACTCTGCCGAAATTTTTATAGAAATTCAAAGAGTTGGACAAATTCTGAGTTCTAGATTGTGTCTATAATTCCATCCAGAGTTTTCTTATCATTTCTTTTAGTCCATATCTATTGTTGCCACATGTGTTATGCCTCATACATGCTTATGCTTATATTGTGATCATGTTCTGTGTGATTTAGAGTCCCCCATAGAGGCTGGACATTGGACACACAGTTCGGTCGCGTGTGATACTACCCGTATGGGGGATACAGCCCCTCTGGTTCAGGCAGGAGTTGAAACACCTAGTGTGACTGACTGTCATTCACACACTCTTACCAGAGAGACTAGATATTACTGGCTGGGGGAGACATAGCCCATAACACCCGCCAGGTTTGTTATATACGCGTATATAGCCATAGTATGCACTGCATGATTATACATGAGGCTAGTTCAGGTTTTCAATTACCTGATTTGGGGGTATACAGCCCATAACACCAGACAGGTACCAGTTCAGATAATAGTTCAGTTTTAGCTCAGTACCAGTTATCAGTTCTCAGTTATCAGCCACCAGTTCTTAATGTCAGTATGAGTTGACAGCTAGTATCAGTTGACAGCTATCAGTTCCAGTTACTAGTTACCAGTTATCAGTCATATTACAATTATTTATCAGTATAGTTCATCTCAGTCTTCAGTTTCTGATTCAGCTAGACTTCAGTTTATATTCAGATCATGTTTAGTACGTTCTTCAGATTTCTAGCTATATTGCTATGCTCCAGCTCATGTTTACATATTTATATTCGGGCCTTACAGTTTCATTCAGCTATGATATATTATATGCTCATGCCTTACATACTTGGTATATATCATACTCACGCCCTTTTCTGGGGCGCTGCATTTCATGCCGCGCAGGTGCAGATAGATGAATGCTTGGACCACATTAGTAGGCCATCTACCAGCTATTGGAGTCACTCCGCTTACTCCCGGAGTTACTTATCTTTTAGTATGTGTACAGTCAGCCAGTTTGGGTATGGCGGGGCCTTGTCCCGTCCTTTGTATATTCAGTTCATCACTCTTAGAGGCCTGTAGATATGTCCCCGTGTGGTTCTGTCAGTATGTTATGTATGTCAGCTTATGTTAGCCTTGTCAGCTTTTTGCATTGCATAATTCTTATCAGTTAGGCTTATGTTTATTCCGTTTATCAGTTATATTCATGGTTAGTAGATTATCAGCAGGATTAGGGATGATCGACACTTAGTGTTGGTCATCCGTCGCGGCCCTAGGTTGGGTCGTGACAGGGCTATTCCATTACGGGCGCAAATAGT
Organism: Petunia x hybrida; assembly: GCA_037355625.1. Classification (NCBI taxonomy): domain Eukaryota; kingdom Viridiplantae; phylum Streptophyta; class Magnoliopsida; order Solanales; family Solanaceae; genus Petunia; species Petunia x hybrida. The sequence continues at coordinate 310,980 of JBBBVM010000958.1, read as the reverse complement.
CGTCTATCACAGGCATGACTTAAGCCATCACCTATTGGCGCACACAACACATACGTACTTGCCCAAGCAGGCTCACTGATAAACAGTCAAAATATTAGAATAAATAGGGCGTCCAGTACTTAATAAAAAGCTGCCTAACCCTTTGGTGCATGCGCCTACGCAGGCACGACTTTTCAAAACCATTATTGAAAATTATTCATGACGGATATCAAATTTGTCACAGACAAAATAATGGGTAGTTCAAGTCAAAAAGTTAGGCTCTCCTCGACTGCCTCCAAGCGGGTCACATTGGCATTGTACCTCCCCAAAAAGTTAGGCTTCCTGCAGGGATGACTAGAGACTCTATATAGCCTCTTTCCACTTACAAGCCTTACTGCTCACTGGAGCATTAAGGTTTCTGTATATGATAGGCTTTACGCGTGGTTTGTAGCTCCCGTTTTAGCTGATCCACCTTTTCTTCAAAGGGCTGCAGGCTGGCGACCTGTCCCCACAGAGCATTGTTCTCCTCCCTCTGGACATTATCTAAGCTCCCTCGGTGAAGCATTTCGTGATAAACCATTAACCCCTCAATGGACAGCAGAAAAGTTGTTTAAAAGAGGAAGGTGAAAATTCAATTTCACAACATCACAGATAAGTGACAAAGATTTACCCAAAGAGAGCTTCCTACAGCGATTTCGAGTAGCTTCTGATAGCTATAATCAGCAAGGTGCTTCTTCTTGCAAGGACACCCGGGCTTTCAAATAGGTTAACTCCCGCAGCAATTGGAATGACAACCTCACGAGGTCCGCTCATGGGCTGTGCAACGGTAGCCGCATTTACAGCCACCTTCTCGCCAGGACGGTGTTGAGACGAACCAGTCGGCATAGGCGTAGGCATCACTATAGCGGGTTCTACAAGAGTACAATTGATATTCATTCACGAAATATATGAAGAAATAATACCTATGGAAGCATGAAAGCAAGGGAGAACCTGACGGTGAAGGCTCGAGGTTGAAAATCGGCAGTATGACTTCCTCTGCTACATTAACTTCTTTTTTAGCCTTAAGAGTTTTGTCAATAAGATGTCTGCACTTCCGCAAAGAGGGGCCAGATTCAAGGGTAACAACAACTGAGGAGGGTGCAGCAGCTTCAAGCTCAAGAACTCGGGGGACTTTTCCCTCACCATCAGCAATTAACATAGGCTGACTAGAAACCACCGTGTTGTTAGGCTTGGCAGGCCTTTTTGTCAATGACTCTACCACTAGACGCATGTATATCGGGAAGGGGAGCGATATACGGGGCAACAATTCAGTTTTCTTTCAATTCAAGCATTTCACAATGGGAGAATCCTGAGATGAAGTAAAGATGGTAAAGATAGTTAAAGCACGAAATCAGAAAAAAGTATTCAATAGAAGCGGCTTACCGTGGTCCTTCTCTTGCCAGCCCTTTGTGCCAGCCATGGCCATGAAAGTCATCGTACTAGCAGGGTTTCTCGCAAAGATTGCAGTAACCCACATGGTTAACTCCTAATAAGTTAGCAGAATAGGAGTCACGAAATTCACTAAGGAGAACGGGATGTCAGTTTAGGGAAACAATGGGCGAAAATACACAAAGATGAAAATGTAACCACTTATGTTTCCTGTTTAATATCTCTGGGAAATAATGTAATGGTACTATGGATGAGGTAAGTATCGCCACATATCAGTAGACCCAGCCTCGGCCTCTGGAGTCCTTACTATTGGAGACTATACCTTTCCTTCCTCGCTTAATGAGGATCAGCATGGCCGCTTTATGAAGAAGGGAAGAGTAGAAAGCAAGAACATGCCAAAAGGAAAACTTCACTTTGGCATGATTGGCCAACTGATCTAATACAGCTACCAAGCGCCAGATGGAGGGTCCAACTTGGCCTAAGCAGATGTTATACTGGCGAGAAAGAGGTAAGGATGATGTGTGAAACGAACAGACATCATTATTACTGGAGATATGAAAAAATTCGGAGCAGTTGGCAGCAGTTCTTCGCAAGGTGCATGGAATCGGTATCAGCCAATTGAAGCGAAGCACGCGGAGTTCATGAGGGAATCAATGTCATTCTTGGTCAAAGAGACTACGAGTCTCAACGAGTCAATGAGATATCTTTTCACATCCACGCCGCTTTCACTTCTTAACTGCTTGCGTCAGCACTCAGCAAGTAGGGGGACTGACTGTTTAGGCAAAAATACATCACCTACTATTACAAGGATATATGTCCTGCTGGAAAGACTAGATTTATCTTATAAGTCACCAGGTGCAGAGGATACACGCCCGCTCCTGGAGCCAACGATCGTTTAGGAAGCACGGGTATAGGACTAGAGTATACATCCCGCCGCCTAGGATTTACAGTCTCCTAGTTAGGGGTTTAGCATACCGTAGCCTTATTAGTCGTTGTATTTTACCTTATTTAGGACTGAGTATCTCTACTACAAATACCCCTCCTTACATTATATTGTACATCATGCGATTCACCACAGAGTTCGGCTACTCTCAATGAATAAGAATTACTCTACCTTTCCCTTAATTATTTTGTCTTATTTATTCATTACTGCTTTCATGCTTACATAATTTTCCGTTGTTAGGCACAAACAACCATATATAGGCCTAAAGAGCAGGTGGCCTATTTTTTCCCACACAATAGATGCCACCTCTGGAGGCTCGACAATAGTCAATAATCAATTTCTTGAAGTAATACCTATCATTCACGACATCCTTAAGGAGATTAAGGTAATCCACGAACGGATTGGTAGAATGCCGGGTGCCTTATGTTACCACCGTAGATGAGCAGAAGTTCTAAAAACATGCATATAAGGAAATCGCTGCACCGGTCCGTGTACTAAATTATTTCTGCCTGCTGGATAACCTAAAGTACGACAGAACAACTAATATAAATGAGCATATTGCTGCTTACTATACAACAATCAAATGCAATGAGATTTCTGAAGAAGAAAATCGACTTGCTCCACCTGAAGAGGTTCAGCTCAACCTTAACTAAAGGTGCCCTCGCATAGTACACTCAGCTGCAAATAGGTTCAATCGAGTCGTTCACATAGAAGCAGGATTTGTTCAAAAAGGCGCATTCTGGAGCCTACAAGTGAGAGAAGCGCATGGAAGATATCCTTGAGATTCGACAATGTGACGATGAATTGATGAAAGACTACCTTGAGATAAGAGGGAATGCATGGAGCTCCCTCCAGTTCCCGACAATATTGTTGTGGTAGCTTTTGGAAAGAGTCTAGACTCTAGGGGTTCATTAGCCACACGAGAGTTGCACTGATTTGTTACTCAACATCCGGTTACCACATGGAATGCCTTGCACTAGAGGTATACTAAGAAGCTCCGTCTAGAACCCGATCAGTCTCAAGAATCCAGCGTGGACACACAGAGAAAGCGAGCAAGCAACCTGTCTCTCGAGGGAGAGGGCGATGGAAGAAGAACAAAAGGAAGGATTCAGAATCAAGTAGGATTAGGAAAGCAAGGAAATTTCTGAAGAGTCGGGTCCCAAGAGATAACACAGAGCCACACAATTTTAAAGACTTTGGGCTGCGGATCAACGTAGTAGAGCTGGTTGCCAATCACTTTGGGAATCTAGGATCTAGGGTACATTGGCCACCTTTTATCAAGGGCGCAACTGGGAGAAATTGAATGGAGTACTGCGATTTTCATCGAAGCAGTGGCCATGCCATAGTCGACTACAAGGCCCTAATTCTAGAAATTGAGCATTTGCTGAAGGAAGGACATCTGAAGAACCTGGTCGAAGAAGAAGTAAGGCGATCAAAAGCACTCGACCCTAAGGATAAGCGAAGCATCAATGCGATTTTCGTGATGCCCGGGTCGATCGAAACTTGCAGGACTGAAGTGCTAGAACTGTTTACTAGTCCAATTGCGCTTAGCACAGTAGAAGAGGAAGGGGAGCACCTAGACGCTCTCACAATCCCAATCAAGGTGCTTGACCTTCAGATTGAGCAAGCTTTGATTGATCCATGGAGTGATGACAACATCATCCAGTTGGAGGTATTGCAGAAGATAAGCCAACATCAAAAAATAATTTCGAGCTCTTGTAGTATTACCATCGCCAACAGCATATGTTAAAACCTGTCAGAAAACTAGCTCTGCTGGTCCATATTTCTGCGAGATGACCATAACACCTTTTCAGGTACTGACTTGTAATCTCTTATATGATGTTGTCATGGGGTGACCGTGTATACACAACATAAAAGGAGTACCATCAACACTTCACGAAATGAGCGGTCCTCGCCTAGAGTATGTGCAGCACACAGAAAGAATCCTAATGTAAGGCAAAAAGCCAAGGTGAATATGATCAACGGGGAATCGTAATGGGATGAATCCATCGAGCGAAAGGCCAGAGTAGTCATAGGAGAGTTAAGAGCGCGAGTATCATAGATGAGCTACCTAATTCCCAAGGCGGCTGAATTGTGGTACCAATTCTTTGAGTTATTGATAAAACATGAAGAGCCCTAGTGGCTGATACATTGCTGGCAAGTGTTAACTTGAGTAAAGATGCATCTCTTATAGCTTCCCACAATAATTGAACCAACTCAGGGAGAGCACTTGTAGTAGTATGTAACAATATCACAGGGCGCCATGGAGCTGCTTCCTCGGGCATTGGTTATATTAGTGACTGTGTACTAAAGACTGCTAGGGCCGATATATCTCCCTATGGGAGTTTCAGTTCTTACAGAGGTATTTGAAAATTTTGCATTTCGAATGCTGGGGAATTCTTTGGGACGCTCGCTGATTAGAAGCTAAAATCTAGATAAAGGATTTCGGCCCAGCTAATTCTAGAAGATCTTGTATTCTTAGTCCTTTGGGACTTCTAGTTGCTTAAGAACACTTGTTATGACCATTATTGTATTCGAAAGAACTAGATTGTATATTGGAAGCTACAAGCCTTTGATATTAATGAAAACAGACATTCATCAATATGTGTTTTGTATGCGCACTTGGGTAGTTACTTGTAGTATATTCAAGAAGCTTTGTTAACGCTATTTTATGCATGAGCAAGTGATGGCTTATATTGCATCTATGTTAGAAGAATTTTAGGGCAAGTCCTGCGCCCGCAATGTGACGTCTTTATCCCATTGTATGTAATGGAGCATTTTTATGTTCAAGCTAGAACAATTGTGCTTGTCCACTCGAGTGCTAAAGTGTTCAACGGCACAATGCAGGCGGCCTTCCCCACCGACATGCTGGTGCAAGTTTTGAATTGGCAATTTCAATTAAAGAATAGTGCATGGTGGCTTAAGTAGAAGTGAACTAACTTCAAGCGAGTAGTTTACTCTACTTTTATAATAAAAACTGAGTGTATTACATCAACATAAATATAGTTGTGGCTATGAATAATTGGATCGTAGATGAATCTGATTGTAAAACTGACTAAGTAAATAGTAGTTTTATTGATAAGGAGGGCACCGAGCTAACAAAAGTTTAGCAAACTTTAACTAACAATGACGGGGCTAAGTGCCCATTAAGAGAAATAATAAAATGAAGAGCAAGAAAGGAAAAAATACATGTCTTAAGTATATCGGCCTAGTTGACCTTTTAAGAGTTGTATTTCCTAAGCCAGGCATAGCTGTTCCTTCCATGTTCGTGGATGCGTTCATCTTCCTGATAGCTTTGCCCCATGCTTGATGAAAGGTTGTCTTTCAGGAGGTTCTGAGGTGCCCTTCGAAGATCTTTCGTGTGCTGCTGCCGGACATGGATGCGTCGTCTGTAGGTTGTTGACCATCTGGTGATATAACTCCTAATTGATTAGATAGTATTGAGCTACCTGCCTTTGCAGCTACCTTCTTTCTGTCTTGTTTACAGAGAGTTCTCCCTTGTTCAAGTACTCAATTAATGCATGGCGCTACTCTGAGACGGGTCCTGTGTTTGGAACCTCGAGGTTCATAGAACGACCTGAGGTCATCGTTTTGGAAGTTAAGACTCCTATTGGCATGCCGATAGTCTTAAAATCTCCGTAAGGTCCATTGGGACATCTCTGTAAAATTTGAGCTGATTCGGACCTCGTTTTGGAGGATTTTTGAGAAGGTTTCCATTTCAGTTGTCGGTAAAATTTAAAAGATTTTTTCGAGCTCGATTTGAGTAAATGAGCTCCAATTTGAAATTTGAAAGTTGTATTAGGTAGATAAAGTCATTTGTGACCTGTGGGAACTTTGGAAGTGAATTCTGAGGTCATTCGGTCAGTCGCTAAAATTCTGAAATCCAAGAAATCGACCTCTTTTAATGGGAGCCGTGTCTTGAGTTCTAGAGATCTGATTCGAGTTCCATTTTTCCAAGAATGTCAAATAAGTCTTGTAAAACTTGTGTGCAAAATTTGAGGTCATTCCGGGCTTTGTAGGATCCTATTTCAACCCAAATTATAGACAAGTTGTTTCTGGTGCGAAAAATCTGCACTGTAAGTAGCTTGCTTAAAAGTATAAAAGGCCTTTTCTAGGCTGTTTTGATTTTTTCATGAAATCAGCCAAGTCTAAGTCGGTTTAGGGGCAAATCATTGTACCAGTTCGTCAAAAATCATCAGGTATCTATCTTAAGCTAATCTATTTCATTTATTCATGATTCTTAGTTAAAATTTCTTATGAATTGGAAAATTGAGCTAGGACCCTAGAATTTATGAAATTAGGAAATTTGATAATATTGAATTCGAATATGAAAATAAATCTTACCATTGTACTCGTGAGATTATGAGGAGTCCGAAAATGTATAGTTTATGGCTTTTCCGCTAAGCCTGGCCTATAGGTATTTTAGTAATTTTTCTTCTTTCACCGTCTAATTGTTAAATACTCTTTCTTCTGGCACTTATAAGTATGGATATATTTTTGGCTCAGAAAGGAATTATTCTTAGGGACATCACACTGAAAAAGAAGCTGTTCAATAGTTGCTTTGACCAAGAATTTAAGGTAGGTGATTTTGTCCAATTCTTTGATGGTGTTTGGCCTTTTGGATGATATATTCACGCATTCTTTACGTGAAGAGCTGTCGACATGGCGTACTTACTATGCAACAACCTTGTTACATATTTTCTACTTATGTTTCTTGATTTCTAGGCTGTTATATCATCTGAGGGCAGGAGGATTCCGCTCTAGGAGCAAGAGGATTCCGTTCCTTGTATCATATTGAGGGTAAGAGGATTCCGCCTCAGAGTATGAGGATTCTGCTCCATTCGTTGGACACAGTGACCCCATTACATAATGTTACATTCATCTCATAACCTTCTATGTGTTTGCTACCTATATAAGAGTGCTACTCGCCCATTTGTGCGTTGGTTATTTGTTATATACCGTTACTTTCTTTTTCCTTGGCTTGTTTGATTTTTTTTTTAGTTTAATAGCTATTCCTCGCCTATTGAGTCCTTGTGACTCACTACCTACTTATTTCTTATTTTGTATTTTTGTTTCGGTAGATTCTACTTTAGGACCTAGCCAACGTCACAAGTGAGGAGCGAGGCGATATCAACTGTTTGTGGTGAGCCAGCTTGTTCGTTGAGGCCACCAGCTATAGATGTTATTGTTATATCTCATTTTTGTTCCCTTCGGGAAATGTATATACTTTTGGACTTTTTAGATGTCTGATCTGGATACCTCTAGACCTTTGTACTGGGTAGCTAGCTGTATTTTTGGGCTGCTTGTAATATTTGTGTTATTTGTGTTATATATTGCTTTTGAGTCCTCTATGTATTTATTTGATTTTCTTCTATCTCTTTATGCTTAGTTAAAGTTTATAGGGTTCGCCTGACAGGTGTAGGGAAGGTTGTCAGGTGCGGCCTATCTTGAAATTTGGGTCATGTCAGTTGGTATCGGGGCTCGATTTAGAGTTTTTCAAGATTGTGACAGTGTCTAACAGAGTCTCGCTGATCGAGCGGAGATGTCCCTACCTATCTACGAGAGAGTATGGTTGCATTTAGGCAGTTCCCTTTCTTTCTATTCATGTCGTGCTTGAGTGTTCTTATATGAAGTTAAATATCTTTGTTAATTCATTTGTAATAAATAGTGAGAACTTGTGCGACTGCTCAGCGAGAGGGGGAGGATCCTGAGGCAGCCCCCATGTCAGGTGCTGTGTGAGGTGGATGTGTTTGCCGAGGTAGAGGCCGTGGTCGAGGCAGAGGTAGAGTTGCCCGAGACACGAGCAAGGTGCATCATCTTGAGCTTGTTGCAGAGGTTCCAGCAGTGCGAACTACTGGTGGGCAGGGAGAGCAAGTCTTATTCGTTCCCCCGGCACTTCATGATGCTTTTATGAGATTCTTGGCAGCGCAGATGCCCTAGGGTCCTCCCGTTCCTCATATAGTTATTCAGGTTGCGGTAAATATTGGTGCTCAGGCTCAAAGAGCCTCTATTCAAGCTCCAGATATAGCTCCAGATGGTTATGTTCTAGAGAAAGCGGGTGTTCTACCACCAGTTGTTCTGGTTAGTCAGCCAGCTCATGTAGTAGATCAAGTCGATAATTTGGCAAGGTTGTATAATTTTGCCAAACTTAATCCTCCGAGATTCTTCAGTCTACATAAGTTAAGCCACGTGAGTTTCTTGATCAATTCACGCATATTCTTGAGGCGATATGGAGTTGAGTATAGTGCCTTCCAGTTTGAGAGTCCAGCTTTAGCTTGGTGGACCGCACTCCGATCAGCTATGCAGGGTTTCCCTAAGCTGATTTGGAGTTTGTTATCTTACCAATTCAATGAGAATTTTCTTCCTCGCAGTTAGAAGTATGAGAAAAGGAGGCAGTTTGAGAGGATTAGATAGGGTAGCCTATCAGTCTTGGAGTATGAGTTTTTTGTTCTCTGAGATGTCTGTGTATGCTCCAGATCTTATAGAGAAGCCCTCCGAGAGGGTCAGACATTTTATTGATGGGCTTTCTCCTTATTTGCGGTCTCACATGGCTCGTGAGATTGAGGTTAGGACTCTATTTGATATAGCTTGTTATATTGTTATGCGATATGAAGCATATCATACAATGGATATGGAGGAGTTAGAGAAGGAGAGTAAGAGATCTCATGGTCTAGGGCATTCTAGTACCTCATATAGAGGTAGGAGTTATCAGCAGCAGAGTAGGCCTTTTGTAAGGCCAGTCCAGCCCATAGCCCATGGTTTTCAGGGTGCATATGTTCCCTCTCAGGGTCAATTTCAATCCCTGTCTTAACCTTGTGATCAATTCCAGTTTGAGCAGCACCGGTTTTCTCCTAGGTGTTTTATCTGTCAGGATTTTGGGTATCATAAAAAGGATTGCCCTTATGTTAATCAGCAGTGTAGTAACTGTCTTTTCTCTCAATCTCTGGCACCTATGCAGTAGTAGCCTCAGGGTCTCATCCAGCTCATGGTGCACCACCGACTTGTATAGGTCGTGGGCATAGTTTTGGTGGTCCCTCTAGAGGTGGTTCTCATAGTGTCGGCTCAGCTCTGCCGTAGAGACAACTATATTCATTACCAGCCAGGCATGATGCTGAGGCATCTCTAGCTGTTGTTACCAGTACTTTATCTTTTTATGGTTGAGATGCATATTTTTTGGTGGATCCAGAATCCACCTATTCCTATGTTTCTCCGTATTTTGCCGCGGGATTTCATATTGACTATATGCGTCTCCATGATCCATTATGTGTTTCAGAGACACGAATGTGGTGGATCGAGTTTATTCAGGCTGTACTATATCATTTGGGGGTCGTAAGACCTTGGTAGATCTTCTGATCATTGATATTATTGTTTTTGATGTTATTATTGGCATGGATTGGTAGGCGTCATGTCATGCCACGTCTCTTCAGTTGTCTCTTCCTGGTTCAACACAGATAGTGTGTCAGGGCTCTTATTTTCCATCTCTCAATTTTGTTCCTGTTGTGAGGGAGTTCTCTGATGTATTTCTAGATAATTTGCCTGGACTTCCTCCTGATCGGGAGATAGATTTCGGCATTGATATATTGCAAGGGACTCAGCCTATTCCTATTCCTCCTTATCGCATGGCTCCATCAGAGTTGAAGGAATTGAATCAGCAGTTGCATGCTTTGTTGGATAAGGAATTCATTAGGCCGAGTATTCCTCTGTGGGGTGCTCTTGTTCTATTCGTGAAGAACAAAGATGGGTCTATGTGGATGTGTATGTATTATCATCAGCTAAATAAGGTCACCATCAAGAACAAGTACCCCTTGCCTTGTATTGATGATTTGTTTGATTAGTTACATGATGCCAGATTCTTTTCTAAGATTGATTGCGATGTGGTCTTTATCAGCTGAAGATTTTTGAGTCAGATATCCCGAAGACTGTTTTACGCCATTATGAATTCAAAGTTATGTCTTTTAGGCTGACTAATGCCCCTACAACCTTTATGGATTTTAAGAACCAGGTGTTTAAGTCGTTGCTCGATTCCTTGTCTGTCTTCATCAATAAAATTCTTATCTATTCTCGAAGCCGCGAGGAGCATCGTTTATCATTTGAGGGTGGTCCTTCAGACCCTTCCTGATCATATATGTTTAAGCCTTTTTCCTCAGTTCATAAGTTTTCAAATTACCTATAAGCTCATCTAAGGATAGGGTGGTAAGATCTTTGCTTTCTATGATGGCGCAAGCCTTAATCTCCCAAGAATTTGGAAGAACTCTAGTTAGGATTTTTTCTACTCTGTCTTCAACAGTTAAAACCCTTCCCAAAGAAATAAGTTCAGATGAAATAGCATTGAATCTAGTGTACATTTCAGAAATTAATTCTCCTTCTTTCATTTTAAAACTTTCATATTCAGCAAAAAGAAGTGTACCTCTAGATCTTTTGACTTGACTTGTTCCTTCATGTGCAACTTGTAGAGCATCCCATATTTCCTTTGCAGTGGTATACTCTCTAATTCTAGTGCACTCATCAGGACTGAGTCCACCAACAAGCCCCTTCCTAGGTTTGGCATTCTTTTCCCATTGCCTTATGTCTTCAGCATTGCATTCTCTTCTGGTTTTGGGAACATCATTTCCTTCAGCATCCTTTTTCATTGGAATCATGGGACCTTCAGTCACTATGTCCCATAACTCATAGTCCTCAGCTTGAAGATGATCTCTCATCCTTTCCTTCCACCATGAGTAGTATTTTCCATTGAACAAAGGTGCTCTAACCATTGACTGACCCTCACCATTTTCCCGTGATGTACTCATTATAATCCTAGGTGTTAGCCTTTTCAAGGATAACCTGCTCTGATACCAATTGATATTTCCCAAGACACACCACTTTACTGTTTTAAGGACTAGTTCCTTAAAATGTGTTCTTTTACTATATTATATGCGGAATTAAAACTGTAAGTAAATGAACACCCAATATTAGCGTAGAAAAACCTCTTTAACTAGGGATCAAAAAACCACGACCTACTCTTCCAAGTAGGATTTCAACTTCACTATGTAAAAGACTCACTTGGTTACAAGACTACCTTCTTACTAACCTAGGACTAACTCTAATCCTTTAGTGACCTCTTTCACGATCAGTGAAGTTTCTTCAAGTACTCGACTTGAACTGAAAAGATACAACTCGATAATACCTACTACAGTTGAACTAAGACTGAACTTTGACAAAACTCAATCTAAGGAACAGGTTCTTACTTAGTTCACTGTAGCTTACTGATTACACAAATAAGATAAAAACTCTTTCAATGCTATGATCGATTCTCTCTGTATTTGTGCACATCCCAGTAGCTGAATTGCTCCTCGTTTTATAGCTTCAGCAATCATGAAGTCTTGATCAATTAGAGCTCCAAAGCTTCCAAGAGTTTGAGTCCTACTTGAACACTTCACTTGTTTACACGAAATCTTTTAGCTCTTATCCACAATTTATGCAATCTTTTCATATCACGTTTAGGTCTGCATAATTATCAAGATAAATATTAGACTTAGGATAATTAATAATATTTCATCTTAAATGATTTTGCATGAATTATCTATTTAGCTGCAGTGATTCAAAGGAACAGGTCCTTTGAATCCGTTTCTCAGTAATCAGTCAAAACTTCAACCTTATCCAAGCTAACATTTAACTTTTTATAAAAGAAGGTAAAAGATCGACAAGTAACAGTTGATTTGTTTTATCTGAATAGGAAGTAAAGCCAAAGCTGTCGGTCAAATCCTTTTGACGTTTCTTCCAGTTGTTGTTGGCTTGTTGCATCATTCTCTGGGTAGGACTTCGGAGAAAATAAATGCTCCCTTGAAATATCTGACATTTTCACTTTAATTTCAGCATGGTTGTGTATGAACACTATGAACTTCTCATAAATACAATGTACCAGATTACCATATATTCTAGCTCTGCAATGATTTAATGAATTGGTAGAACAAAAAAGGGAACAGTGAAAAAATAATTCGGTGTCATGGATATTGGAATACTAAACAAGATTTAATGGTGCTTTTTTTTCTTGTTAAATTTCGTGTGTTGCCTAACTAAAACATACTCTGTCGCATATTAGTTCTCTTTAGCAAAAATGTACTCCTTCCATCTCATTTTATTTGTCCCATTTATTTTTATACGTTCTTTAAGAAAAAATTAATGAAGAGGCATTTTTTGACTATTTATTATTCTCTCTTAAGTAAATGTTAACTCTTATTTTTACTTTCAAGATCAGTTAATACTATGGGCAAAGTGGAAAAAGATATATAGCTAATTTTGCCTTGAACTCCTAAATGGACAAATAATGTGAGACGACTATTTATAGTAAAGAGGACAATAAAACGAAACGGAAGGAGTATGTCCCAAATAAGTTGTCCCTTTAGAATTCTAAGACTAAATTTATTAGTTCTTTCAAACTATAACCTTATAATTAGAAAAATTCTCAAAAAAATTTAATAGTCAACTATTAAAATAGGGATAACATAATAAAATATATACTATATTTGATGATTTTCTTAATGGGTATGAAAAAGGTGAATGAAACAGCTAATATGTGATGGAGGGAGTTTATAAAATGAAAAGTTAGCTACTCCGTAAATACTATCACTTTACAATAGTTTACATGACATAATTAATATTTGTAGTTTGTAGAACTAAATGGGTTTTCTTTTTACCACATTTGTGTTCTGTTTATTTTGTTATCGTAATTTTTATGGAGTAAAATACTTAAAAGGTCACTCAACTTTGAGAAATGTGTGATCAAAGTCACTTTACTTTGAATTGTACTAACAAAGTCACTCAACTTAAGATAATTCTCACCAAAAGTCATTGTAACCGGATTTTACACAGTCATCTTACCGCGCACGGCAGAAGAGAAATACCATCTCATTCGGGTTTCTTGTAGTCGTTCATCTTCCAGTTGCATGGGAATATATCCCAGAAGCAACGTCTTTTGCACGAGGAGTGCATCCCTATGATATCCTCTCCTTCTTCGAGCAGTTAACGCCCGAGAACATTCTCCATAAAAATAGTGTTTAGGGTGGTTGTATAGCCCTTGCCTGATCCTCAATTTTTGAGTTTGCATAAGCTTCCAATCGTTCGGGGAAGAGGGAGTATAAGGCGCTTCTAAGATTCACGTTGGTTCCATATTGGAGTCTCTCAAAGTGAATCCAAGTTATGTCTTCGGTGCCCGTTCCGCTGCCTCCGCCTTTCTACTGAGGGATTCCTCAGTTGGGCCGATTTTTACTATTCTAGTGGTGCAGTGTGACAAGGATGTTGCTTCTTGGGTATCAACTTGGGAATATCTTCTTCTTGTTGCCGGGAGAGACATCGATGCAACAGCTATAATCTAGATGAAGAGTCTCCGGCCGTGCAAATTCGAAGGAACCTGCAATTTAGTCTTCCCTTTCTTTTCTTTTCTACAATTGTTATGAACATATGTTGTATTTAGGAAGAACTAATTGTATATTATGAGCCTAAGGGCTCTGTGTTATTAATGAAAAGATCGTTCACCAATAATTTTATATGTACTTGTGTTATTACATGTCTTATAATGTATAGTCAAGCAGTATGTTTGTGCACCTAAGGATTAGATGGCTTCTGGTCGTCCTGAATGTCCTAATAGTTAGAACATTTATCAATGAGCCTACTTTAGGCAATTACGTCTGTTGTGCACCATTATTTGGGCTAGTGCTAGTTGGGTATAGATGCATGTTATGTTTTTGGAGAGCTAGGCCATTTTATGAGAGATTTCTCGTCTAGGGGTGCTGGTGGTGCACCTCAGCCATCGATAGCAGCTGCAGCTTCTTCAGCACCAGCACGCCCACAGGGACAAGCTTCTCAAGAACCAGCAGGTCTTGGTAGAGGTCGAAGTGGAGCTCCTACAACAAGCGATCTTCAGAAATGCAGTTATTCCCTTGTTGGTGGGCAGGACCAAGAGGCCTCACTAATGTAGTCACAGCTACTCTGACAGTAAATTCTCTAGATATATATATGTTTATGGATCCTAGTTCTACACTATTATATGTTATACTCGCTTGTTGCTACTAATTTTGGGACAAAACTGGAATGCATTAAACCTTTTGAGGTAGCCACCGCCCCAGTTTGTCATTCAGTAGTAGCTAGGCATGTTTTCAGAGGTTGCACTATCGTGATTTGTGACCGTAGTACTAAAATTGACTTGATTGAATTAGAAATTGTTGATTTCGATGCTATTGGTATGGATTGGTTGTCTTCCTATTATGTTAATGTTGACTGTAACACAAAGACATTCCAGTTTCACTTCCCAGGAGAATTAGCTATAGAGTAGGAGGGGTTTCTGCATCAACAAAGGGTATGTCTATTTCTTATCTTAATGCGAGGAACTTGATAGTAAAAGGATGCTTATATCATATAGTTCATGTTCGGGACATAGATAAGATAATGCCGACTCTTTAATCTGTTCCAGTAGTGAATGAGTTCCCTGAAGTATTCCAGATGAGCTTCTAGGTCTTCCTCTAGAGCGGGAAATTGACTTTGTCATTGTATAGTGTCGAGTACGCAACCAATATCTATTCCTCCTCACAGGATGGCACCATCAGAATTAAAGGAACTTAAGGAGCAGTTGAAAGATCTGTTAGATGAGGGTTTACTTAGACCAAACACTTCTCCTTGGGAAGCACCAATTTTATTTGTAAAAAAAAAAGAAAAAAAAAGAGAGATGGCTTCCTACGTTTATGCATAGATTACAGACAGCTGAACAAGGTCACGATCAAGAACAAATATCCCCTTCCAAAAATTGATGACTTGTTCGACCAGCTTCGGGGTACCAAGTTCTTCTCGAAGATAGACTTGAGATCAGGCTACCATTAGGTTAGAGTCGGAGAGTGTGACACACCTAAAAAAGCATTCAGAACTATGTATGGTATCGTTCGAGTTAACTAATTCCCCAGCAGTGTTTATGGATCTTATAAATAGCGTGTTTAGGCCTTATGTTGACCTGTTTGTGATAGTGTTTATTGATGATATTTTGGTATATTCCAAGTCTAAATAAGAACATGCAGAGTATCCTTCGGAACCAAAAGTTGTATGCCAATTTCTCGAAATGCAAACTCATGTTGAGTTCGATAGGAGTTTTTGGACATATAGTATCATCAGAAGGCATCAAAGTAGATGGTCAGAAAAGAGAAGTAGTAAATATGGACTTTATTACAGGCTTGACTTGTCCGCGGAGCAGGCACGATTCTATTTGGATTGTAGTGGACAGACTTACAAAATTCATGCCTATTAGAACTATCTATGCTGCAAAAGAGTACGCTAGACTGTATATCAGAAGATCATATGCTCTATGGTGTTCCTATATCTATCATTTAAGATAGAGGCGCACAGTTTACAACCAACTTCTAGCGATCATTCTAGAAAGGTGTTGGTCTGGGACAGAAGTGAATTTGAGTACATCATTTCATCTCCAGACAGACGGACAAGCTGAGTGGACTATTCAGATGTTAGAGGAAATGTTAAGGGCATGTGTGTTAGATTTTGGAGGTAGATGGGATGATTACTGTCATTTATAGAGTTTGCTTACAATAATAGCTATCATTCATCATACAGATAACGCCTTATAAAGTTTTGAAAATGCAGGTCTCCTATAGGATGGCTCGAGGTTTGTGAGCCTCAGTTAATTGGTCCAGAATTAATCCATTAAGCGGCTAATTAGGGAAAGATTAATAGCAACCCAAAGCAGACAGAAGTCCAATGTAGATAATCGACGTCAAGATTAAGATTTTCATATTGGTGACTAGGTATTTTTGAAGGTATCGCCTATGAAAACTGCTATGAGATTCGTCAAGAAGGTCAAGCTTAGCCCTAGATTCATAGGTCCATATCAGGTTATCAAACGAGATGGGCGTGTAGCTTATGAGTTGGACCTTTCAACAGACCTTCAAGAGGTACATCAGTGTTTCATATCTCCAAGGTTCGGAAATGTGTTGGAGATCCTTCCAGAGTTATACCAGTTGATAATGTAACATTCACCAAGAATTTGACATATAAGGAGGTACTTGTTGCTATTGACGTCCAATTTTGTCCCTTCTTTTTCCGAAATCGACTATAATTTAACTTAACAGTGCAATTGACTATTTGTGCATAATTTGCATTAAAAGACATGCGTTTACGTGTGTTATCCTCTACTTATATATTATATACTTAAATGTGGCTATATTATGTAATTTGCGTCGTTTACGATATTTTTCAAAACGTGATTGTTTGTGCAATTTTAGTGCATTTATAGCATTTAATAAATAATTGTGGACTTACTAAATATTTGTGGCTATTTATATTTAATTAGCTTAATTTGTATTCCAATTTCCTGTTATGTGTGTATTTTACTATTTGTTATCCTCTATTTATACAATTTATATATTTAATTGTGATTATATTACGTAATTACATCATTTAGGTTATGTGTTTGAAGTATGTGCCAAATTGTGATCATTTGCGCAAATCGCTATATCTATAACATTTGTGTGTGACTATTTGTGTTTAATCATTTTAATTTGACCCCAATTATTTTACATGTGCATTTCCTCACTTTTATACATAATATATATTATCTATATTTTTATTTATTTAGTGTGCACCTTTAAGTTAATTTTTACTCTAATTAAATATTTCACTCCTAAATCCCTTTTTGCAATTCCTATAATTATCTGTCTTACTGAATCTGGGCATGTTTCTTAACCAAATACATTCCTATATTTTAATTAAGGCATATATCTTTTGGAATAAAGCCCAAAATCATTTCCCTTTATAAAATCTGAAAAATCCCATTATCTTCTCCCCATTTTTGGCAAGTCATATCTCCCAAATCACTCCACTAATCCCCTAAATCTCTCCCTCAATCATCCATTGACCTCTTCCATATTTTTTGGGTTTCGCCTATTGAAAGCTTAGTTATTTAACATATCAAATCCTTTTCTTCACTAGACATGAGTACATACAGTACTAGAAAAAAACTCAAAAAACACAGAAACACAGCCACTAAAAAAATCGGGTCTTCTTCCCAAGATACAGTACACACATATCAGCCACATATACAGACCCCCACACCCCTACTTCGTCTCCTTCAAAAAGAACCCACAACGATATAGTACATACACAGTACACTCACTCAGTAGCCACCACGAGGGTCTTTCTCCTTTCCTTCATCTTTTTTTTTTCTTTCTCCAAAACCAAGATACACCACATACACAATACACGGACACTATGATAACCCTCTCTTTGTCTTCTTGCCAAAATCACAAACCCACCAGAAACATATACTCAGTATTATCATCACCAGCGCCTACCTTCCCTCTCACAGTTGCGCATACACACGCCCCCCAAGAACCCCATGCCAAACACACACACAAACAACAAACAAATCTCTCTTTCCTCTCCAATTACACGCACTCACAAATGAAATCAGAAACAAAAACAGATCGGGACAAGGGAGTTTGAGGAAGGGGATGAAAAAATATCAGAAACGGAGAGCGGCAGTGACGCCGCCAGCTTAACCAGAATCATGCTGGAAAACTTCACCGGCGGTCGCTCCTCTTCGTATGTCGAGCGTGCCATCTGTTGACTCCGTCGATTGTTTGTTTCCTCCACCGTATTGGTGTTTCGATCTGCCAGAACTTGGACAGGGCTGTTGACCAGTGATGGATCGTCGTTTGGTTTGTTTGGTCCAATGTGGACGCTAATGTTGTTGCCTGATTTCTTGAGTATTATTGCTCTTGTGGTCACTATAATGGACCAGGCTTTAGTTCATACTGACTTTCACAAATGTGTTTGACTGGTTTCGCGTTTCTTATGAGATCTAACTATTATTCTAATTTGTTTATTGTGCTAAATTATTATTTTAACACTGTCAATGAAGTATTACTGATTACTTTCGAGATTTTGCAGTTCCAGGCACTTACGACGCTGACATGGCCAATGAAAAAATATATAAACATATAATGAGGCCCCGGGACTGATTTGAACATGATACTACACTCAGGACAATAACGTTTGGAGGCCAAATCGGTCCCGTCCCGTTACGTACTTGCTACCCCGTGCCCAAAAAACAAATAGGCGATGATGACATGTATGAGATTTATTGCAAAACAATCCGACGATGGAGTGGCGGGATCGGTGCTTGGAATGGCAACTGGAGGGACCCCGTGTTTGCAGCCGTATCGACGTCCCTACCCTCTAGCCGATTCATACAAACCTGAGCCTACACTTTTATAATATCCATTTTTCCTTTTATTTACTTTTATCATTATTATTACTATTATTTTATATCATTATTATTGCTATTATTAATGTCATAATATTATTCTTACAATTATTATTACTATTACTAATATTACTATCAATTACAATACTAACTCATTTTTTTTATATTTTTTGCGAGGTAAATTTTGACGGAAGACGGTCTATTTTTGAAGGAAACAATTAGAAGAAAAGAACATTTTATTATTACCATTACTATTATTGTTATTATTATTGCTATCACTAACATTTTCATTATTCTTATTATTACTATTATTTTATTACTATTATCATTGCTAACATCTTTTATTATTATTACTAACACTCTTATTATTACTATTATTGTTATTATTACTGACATTATGATTATTATTACTATTACCATCATTACTATTCTTAACATTTTATTACTATTATTATTATTCTTATTATTATTATTATTATTATTATTATTATTATTATTATTATTATTATTATTATTATTATGTTATGATACTAATCAATTGTATTATTTGCGAGGTACATTTGCATAAGTTAAAAGACGACACTCCAGAGACGACTCAAATTCAACTTATTATTGTATTATTTTATTTTTATCTTATTGTTTATTAATTCATTTTTGACGTACTAACTAATTTATTTTGCGAGGTATCTTCGGTTGGAGATCGCTAAGGAAGAAGCTAATTAGTGAATTTGAACATTTTTTATGTAAATCTTAATTATTATATACATATTATCATAGTTATTCAATTATTTGTCTATTTTAGTTAGTTATTTTATTTGCTTATTTATTTTTAATTACTTAGAATCCCAATTATATTGTCCGGTCGGTAACCACATTTGGTGGAGCTTAAGAGATGCCTAACCCCTTCCTCTCGAGTTAACTTGAATCCATACCTAGAATTTCTGATTTGTAGACTAATTTTCGGAGTTAATTATAAAATTAACTAGAAAAAAAAGTAGGTGCCCTAATATGCCTAGTTAAAAAATATGCTAGGTGGCGACTCCAACTCTTTACCCCTGAGTTCCAATAAGTCGAGCCCTATTTCTAACTTTAAACCGGTTCGTGAAAAAAGAGGATGCAACAGAATGGCGACTCCGCCGGGGATTTCAAGGTTCTAACCATAATAGACTTTAAATTGAGATTCTTTGCATTTATTTTCTTTTACTAATATTTCTTTCTTTTCCTTTTGCAGGTTTGCATTTAGTTTCATTGGCGTTTTCTTTTAATTTATTATCAGTAATTGTTAGTTAGTTTATATTTCCTCCACTCCTAGAATTTTTACACTTTCACACACCACGAACGATTCCATGGATCCCACGGTCGTTGGACCCACAGTCATTCCACCATAAAAGCACCCTTTAGGGAAAGTTTCAAAATTAGCCAAATAACGAAGCTTTGGAAGTTTGCAAGCTTTCAACTTTCAAGTTTTCCGCTTGGGAGAAACCTTATCTAAGAAACCTACTCCTAGATGCCATTAAGTGCATACATCACACTCAACGTTTTAAATTCCTTTTCACATGATCGTTTTAAATTATGCTTGCTTGATTACTTTAATTTTAGAACTAACCTGTTTCTTTTGGTTTTTCTTTTTCTAAATTTATTTTTTGTGAGCTACTTTAACATGTGCATCCTTTTTCAAAATCCACACATTTTAGGAAACATGTAGATTCTTTTTCAATACTCATGCATTTTTAAGAAAACATGTGCATTTCTTTCAAAACTTGTACATTTTTAAACTTCTGCATACCGCTCATACCTCCCGCCACTCCTGGCAACTTCGCAATCTTGAGTTGAAAACACAGTGGTTACTACCACCTCTTCCATCACATAAAAATTTCTTTAGGGAGAATGACTCAGAATCTATTTGGTCCGAGACGTTCCCGCTCCCGAGTTGTCCGCTTGGGAGGATAATAAAACCTGATCTAGCTAACTCCATTCCTTAGTAGCAACGCTAGGAATCATGTATCATGACATATCATTAGTTGACTTGTTCTCAAGTACAATAGGCCAACTTGTTCAAACAATCCGAACGGATTTTTAACCCCCAAAGAGTTGAACATGATCTATTTTCATATACTTAGGGGATCGAACGTGCAAATGTGGACCGTTTGTTCGCATTGTTCTGCATTCAGTGCCATTCAAAGGCACAAAGATTACCTAATAGGCATCAATAGCCCAAATTGAATAAGAAATGATTTTTTATTCATAGACAGTCGGAATTATTCTGTATTCAATACCATTCAAAGGCACAAAAGTAACCTAAGAGGCATGAAAAGCCCCAAATTGGATCAGAAATGATTGTTTATTCATAGACAGTCAGAATTATTCTGTATGAAATACCATTCAAAGGCGCGAAGGTAACCTAAGAGGCATTAAAAACCCAAATTGAATAAGAAATGATTGTTTATTCATAAACAGTCGGAATCATTCTGTATTCAATGCTATCCAAATACTTAAATGGTAACCGAAGAGGCATTAAAAGCCCAATTTGAAGCAGAAATGACCGCTTGATAGATGGGATGACATATAACGCACATTTATCATTTAAGAATTATATAAAGACTTGACATCCTTGGCATGTCAAAAGTCCATTAGCAACATCCGTCTAAAGTGTCTAATTGGTTCTCAATCCACGACGACACATCTCTTCATTTTCTCCGTTGCATTATTTTCAAAAGCTTCTGCCACACATTGATCATTTTCTCACAATAAAGAGACTCTCAAGTATTTTTATTCTCCCTTTTCCTATCGTCCTTCACCTTTTTCAAAAGATCATGGCCAATAGAACATTTGACATGGTTGCTGAAATCCCTTAGTTACTCAGAGATTGGTGGGGAAACGTAAGCATAGATAAAAAAGGAGTCAAAATGGTGTTGGGGAATATGATTTCACTAATGGAGAACACTGCAGTGAAAGGGATGATAGAAGTAGCAGTACACTATTGGGATGCAGACCGAGCAGTCTTTCACTTTGGAAATATAAAGTTGACACCGTTGCTAGAAGAAATGGCGGGTTAACTCAATTACCATCTAAAAGTGAAGAAGTCTTGATACCTAAGAACATTACACCCGAGGAGTTCTTCGAAATCGTAGGGTTTAAGCTTGAATTACGCACAGACAGTATAAGGCAATCGGGAATTTCTCTAACTTCCCTCTACATCAAATTTGGCTATAGAGAGGCATTTCAAGAATCCGAAGACTATTTCAATATTAACCAGGCAGATGGACAAGAGCGGAGGGTACTTGCTTTTGTCATCAGCTTTTTAGGGACTGCCGTATTTCCAAAACACAAAGGACGAGTTGACTTTTGCATGGTTTCAATTGCTGATGCCTTACTTAAAGACATTAACAAGAAATACACATTGGTACCTATGTTCGTCGTAGAGATGAACCTTGCTTTAGAAAGATCCAAGAAAGGCGCTGGTTTCTTTGAAGGTTGCAATTTGCTTTTACAAATTTGGCTGATTGAGCATTTGCAAAAGATGGATAGCACAAAGCAAGCTTTCCATTCAATACCAAGAGAAAACTACATCTTAACTCATACCGCCCGCATGGACAATGCTCTTGGAAAGTGGAACCAACCAACAACTGCCAACGGTTGGCACCACATGTCCTGTCAGTTGACATCCGAAAGCATTCAATGGATACTTGAGTACTTTACCAGCACTACAGTGATCATACGGTTAGAAAGGGACTCATTTCTCATCTTAGTGGGTTTTAGAGGAGTTTACCCATACACTCCTTTAAGGGCACTTAGACAAGCAGGGAGAAAGCAGATTGCACCCCAAATTGCAGATATCAGAAGTTTCAAAGCAAATATCTCGGAGGAGTGATACCGTTCAAAGACAAGGCATTAGAACTTTGGGAAAAAAGGCAACGAATGGGAATCGAGACTATTGGACGAGACAGGTTTTACGCAGGCTATGATGAAGACTACCCAGACTTGCTTAGGAAAGACCTAGCAAGGGCAGTTCCACCAAGAGTAACAACAGAAAGGAAAATAAGTGCTGATAAGTTAGAAACCGAGTGCAAGAAGCTACGCAAACAACTGGCAAGGGCACGAGAGAAGATAGCAAAGAAGCAAAGTTTGGTCGAAGAAAAGAACAAAGAAAAGGGCAAATGGTGCAGTATGGCAGAACTCGTGACAAAACGCATAGAGTCTATCGGCGTATAGGCTAGCGAGAGAATGAACTCTGTGGCAAACAGAGGAATCGAGGAGAAAGGAAGAACGACTTAGGAAATGTTGAAGAACTTCACATTTGACATATCCCAGCTCTTAACTGATGCAGACAATATCATCTTCCAAGGACACTCATCAGAGGCAAACTTGTCCGAGGAAGATTCGTCCAAAAAAGAACAAGAAGAATCTTCTGGAGATGGATCAGTATGAAAGATGTTCACCTGGTGATGATCTAACCTTATAGCAATGTTTTCCACCTTTTGCACTATTTCAATATCAGCTAATGTAACAAAAGCCCAATAAATGCAATATTATCTTTTAGGCTCCGCATTTTGTTAGCAAACGAAATGATGCATATGGCACAAAGCACTTTTCAAATCATCGTGCGTAAACCGGTCCTTCGCATTATAGGATGCATTTCTTATTTGATATGTGTGCATTATATAAATTTGTCTGTTGCTCTAGGTCGCTAAAGGAATCCTTTCCCCAAATTCAATCTCTTACTAAGGCAGACACCTCCTCTCCCTACTCTATGCCTAAATCCTGATATCTAAAACCTTTCACATATCCAAACTGTCTCTAACTCACTACCAAACTCAAAAATCTATTACCAAAATGTTGGCTCGAGTCGAATACAAGGCAAAAGATATGGTTAAGCAAGTGCACTTGTCAGGGATTTTCCGAAATAGGAAAGTTTTTCACAGCAATTCCCACCAGCCCTCTCCTCTCGCTACAATGTCTTTGCTACACTAGAAGCTACTAATAAGCCTATCCATACTGGAAATGTAAGCCTTTACAAAAATAAGAAAGATGAAGTCTCTTTCGCTGCAACCATTCAATACTCTACTTTTCAACCACCATTATCAAACGCCGCTACTATTTTATTCCTACCCTCACATACCACCTGAATATCCCATTTACAACACTCAGTCCACTCGATCTATATTCCACATCTCAGCACCAAATCGTCCATCATACCAGCAAAACACTCAACCTAACTAGCGAAATACACCACTATACCTCCTTAAGCCTCGCTCTGATGCAAAACAAAAATCGAAAAGAAACTATACTCCACTAGCCGAATCTCACACTCAAGTCTTCGAGAGATCGAAAATTGGCGGGCTAATTGTCCTGGTACCTCAATTGTTCTAGCAAGCACTATGCACATGGAGAGAAAGATTGATAAAGCAAGGGAAATGGTGGTCAAACTCAGAGACACACATGACTCACCTTAAGACCTTTTGAAACAAATATCCAATGGTTACTTTATTGCACCTGCCTACACAATCACACCACCTGCACTACCTGACTATGATCCAAGGCATTTCCCGAACTTGCTCCTATCATGATCGAAACGGCAGTCAAAAAGCTGGTGGGAGACAATAAGGAATTAGAAAGCAAGGGATGTAGCAAAGACTTGCACACAACAACCAAAACTTGCAAGCCAATTCAACTTGAAAAGAAGGCAAAGACACAATGACAAAGCTCTTATCATATGATAGACTTGGGAACTCCCTAAGCATTTGGAGGAATATCCCTATCCACTAGTAAAGATAAAGCAAGACGATGAAGTTATTTGAGACACTTACAAGAGCAAAAGTTGCTTTTATATAAAAGCATCGGCAGATAAACTTCGCGGAGCAATTTCGATTGAAGGCTTTATTGGAGTAGTATGAATTCTCATGACAACAACTACAATAGGACGTAGCGATCTAAGAGTACACATGATACGTAAGCAACCTACACCAAGTTCGGCGGCTCAGTAATAAGATATTATCCAACAGGGAAAGTTGGTGCAAGGACTATATTGCAGCAGTTGGTTGAAAAGTATGAAAGACATTGAGTATCTCTTTGAAACACACATGGGCACCATGACAGAGAAAATTCGCAAGAAAGGATGACAGATGCACTCAAGGTCTTGGTGTTGGACAAAAGCCAACAGCCCTTTCCGTCGCACAACACAACCTATTTCTTATACAACATCTTTATCACTTTTCGTTGACATTCAAATCTTCATCTCCTGCTTAAATAAGCATCGGTCATTTAACCAAAATCCTTGCCTTGACAGCTACATAATGCACTTAGGCAATCTTTTGTGATATCTGTGCGTTCTATGATAATCTCCAAATTCAAGTGCTAATCCATCACCCGTGGTCTAGGCATCCTTTCAGGCTTATATGTCATTTTTGTGTAAAAACTTTGCTAATGTGCCCATACGATTTGGTGCATTTCACCACTTTGTTACAGTCGCTCTGCGCTTGAACACCGAAATTGGTCAAGAATCTGTATTAAGAAAAGCCAAAATGGCATGCCAAGCTGAAAACATTTCTCCTAGAACAAAGTCTTTCGAACCACCAACATAGGACACCGAAAGAACCTAGATGATCTCAATCCTACATCCGTACAACTTGTGTATGGGCAAATAAAATTAGCCGGCATGATGTTTGGCAATATTTGCCTATTTTACCTTAATATCTTCTCACATTATGGTACTTTATGCGCTCGTTAAATGTGATAATTGTGTTTCTTGTGCTCACTTATCGTATTTGTGATTTTTGAATTGTGCGGATAAATTCGAGACAAGAACAATCAAAAAATATTTTGCTGGTCGACCCGGTATTGACCCATTAAAAAAAACACACTTTTTTTCCCTCCTCCACTGTGTTTAACAAACGAACAGAGAACAAAACTTTTACCTAGGGCATAGTACAACGCTTTCTTCAACATCCATTTTTTTTCCATTGATCCGACGCTGCTCAAGTATGTTTCTCTCCTCCTTGTTCTCATCTCCACAGTTCTTGGTCCTCATAAAACATTCCCTTCGCCCTTACCTTTAGTCACGGTTCCCTTGTGTTATATGTGTACTGTGAAGCATTAGTTTCATTCTATACATTGTGAATCAGTGTTCAGTTGTGCTGGGACTCTGAAAGCGATCTCCCAAAAATTTGGGAGGGTTCAACACCTTTAAACATCAATAAATTTTGAAATTGAATGCAGAACACACCACATGTTTGATAAATTGCCTAAGTGACTAAAAGTTTCAATTATGTGAAGTCTGAGTAGCATTAAGATTAGTAGGCATAACATGAACTACTTGATGATCTGAATGTTTAGAATTGATCGCGGTTGTGTGGAATTTGTATTGATCTAAGCGCAAACTAAGCTATACAACATTGTCGCACTTGATATGTGTCGATGCCTGATTGTTCCCCGTCCTGCTGCCCCGTTATTTTTCCCTTGGCTAAGTTGAGTTGAGTTAGTGTTTTCAAGTCGTTTTAATTATTGTAGTATAGTTAGGTGTAAGTGTGGGGTGCTCGCTCCCCATTTGTGCACATTGCATCATTTTAAACTAGCTATGGAGTGAATTGTTTCATGATTATCCCTGGGAAGTCTGAGTACCAGGACACTAACGTGATACTTCAAGGTGCTTCAAGTGCCCATGTTCATCTATAATCTGTCAGGTTTACAAGAGATTCTATCGCGTGTTTGAATTGGATTCTAACAATAGGACTTTATGGTGCAGGTACTATGGTGAAAACGACACAATAGGCCTCTTCTTCCTCCGTGGCACCTGCTGCACAAAGGCAAAACCTAGGTATCGCCTCGACTAGTAAAGCCCCCAAGGGCAAGGCTAAGGCCAAAGCGAAGAGCAATGCAAAACAAAAAATGCCAAAGGGCGCGGTCTCTATTCTACGGCCCGGGGGGAAAACAAAGTTTGGATTGCCATTTGTGAAGAAGGGGGAGAGCCTTGATTGGTACAAGAATTTCAAGTTGGCTTGCTACATCCCCGAACTTGCCATTGATGAAACTAAATTGACAAGGCGGTTTAGAAACATAAGAGATGCCATTCACACCATGAAATGGGGCTCCGTCTTTGAGAGTCTGGGGGATGCTAATCTTGATCTTGTGATGGAATTATATGCTAATTGGGACTTGGAGCAACCAGAGGAGCTAGTGAAAGTTCAAGGGCAATCCGTAAGGCTAGATGCATCAGCCCTTTGCACCTTTTTAGGTGTGGAGGATCATGACCTCGACGACTTGAAGGGTTTCATTCGCAAGCCGGATTACAAGGCATTGAGGCAGACCTTATGTGGTGGTGATGTGAGTCATAGGTGGGGTAGAAAGAAGCAAACGGGCCGACACAAATCTATGCAATTTTGCAGGTTTCAAAATGAAGCCCGAGTTTGGCTCAAGTTGATCAGTGCACGATTGTTTCCTTCTGACCACTTTACTAATGTGACTAAAGTGAAGGCTTGCATAGTCTACTTCTTCATGACGGGGAAACTTGTCAGTATTGGGTATTATATGCTGAAAGCTATGAAGGAGACCCGCACAAATAAGTCGAAGCGGTTGTCCTTTGCTGGTGTCCTCACACAGTATTTAATGAATGAAGGTGTCCCTGTTGACGACATTGGTGATAGGATTGTCCTAGCCTTGGAAAGAAAGTCTGATATCTCCGCAGTGCTAGGCCCGAGTGCAAGTGCCTACAAAATGTCCAATGATGAGCGGCGCGATGTGCACGATAATTTGGAGGGTCGCAAATACTTGATGCTAGAATATTTAGCAAAGCATGCGGGGATGGATATTACAGCCCTTGATCGCCAGCTTCCATTGTTGGAGTCATCCAAACGGTTATTGGGCATGACGCAGACCGTAGAGGTGCCACCTGGGGAGGATGAGAATACGGATTCTGACGTGGTTGAGGCTGATAACAGTAGTGACGAGGGAGAGTGGACTGAAGAGGAAGATGGTGAAGAAGAGGAAGAGGAGGAAGATGTGCGCACTCCACCCCACCGCCCTGGGGGTTCTGTGAGAAGCAAGGCGGTTGTGCCTCCGGTTGGTGAGCGCGATGCTTACACTCCCGCACATGCAGAGCGGGAGGACTCTGATGATGCAGATGATGAGACCTAGGCCGGTGGGCCTTCAGGGAAGTTCTTTTCACTCTTGCACTTTATTTTTATTCGCACTGAGGACAGCGCTTGATTTTAAGTGTGGGGTGGGGGAATTCCCAAGTTTTGAGGTTATGGATGATTGTTCCCTTTAGGAATTTAATTTTAACAATTTTTATTTTTGTCACTTGACTTTATTTTTATTTGTTTCTTGCTTTAATATATAAAAAATGAAGAAAAAAATAGAAAACTAATGAAAAATTCAAAAAAGATTTTATTTTTAGTTTTAGTTAGTGGTACAGTCATCCGCCCCATGGTTTTTCTTATGGCGTCGGTTCTTTTCCGTGGGTAGACCTTTGAACCGGGTAATTTTTATTTTTAGGAGTAGTTTAGTAGTAGTAGTTAGTATAGTATTTTAGGAAAATTGATAGAATGCTAGGTGCCTTTGGTTTGTTTGATACCGGTGGATTTAGACTTGAGCATGTGCTCTTTGTGAATCCCTAGGGTTTGAAAATTGTGATGCATGCCTAGAAAAATTTGAATGTCCCTCTTGAGACGCTTAGGTTCAACTACTTGACTCTTTTGTGAACTATTGTGCCTTAGTGCTTAAATTTCCAAAGTTGCACCTTGTTTGCTTAATCCGGGAGTCGGAATGAAACCGTCTTGAGTGAACTATGTGCCATGTGTAATGTGAGGTATCCTTTCTTATGTTCCGTGCTTGCATATTGATGTCTAGAACTTGCCCCGTGTATCCTAGGTTTGCTCTAGTCGGGAGATGATACAGGCGTTTCTTTGATAAGCCCTTTTAGCCTTGATTAGCCTACCCTTTAATATTATCTTTCTTAAGCCCTTTTGATCCTATTGACCTTTTTGTTGGCACCTACATTTCAAGCCTTACCCTTTTTTTTTTAATTATCTTCCTTTTGAACCCGTACTCTTTATAGCACTTTAATTGAAATATTCGGAACTTTGTGGAGTTGTGGTTGGAGAAATTGGGGGGCTTTTGAGTGGAACCGATGAAAGAAAACAATATGGTGCATTTTGAAAAAAAAATTAAAAAAAGAGAGAATCATTGGCAAGGTTGAGAAAAATATTGAAAAGAAAAAAAAAATGAAAAAGAGGAAAATAAAGAAAATAAAGGAAAGATAAAAATATCTCAATCCTTGCTAGTGTTTTGCACAAAAAAAAATATTACAAAATGCTTAAAGTTGAAAGGAGACTTTTGGGTGGTTGCTTGGTTGGTTTTGAAAAGAATAGTGAAAATAAAAAATTAAAGTTATGTATTAAAGTGCTTAGGGAGGTGTCACTATTTATCCATATTTATCCTACCCGTCCTTTAGCCTACATTACAACCCTTAAAGTCCTAGTTAATTCCGATTGGAGTGAGCTTACATTAGTGGAGTCCTACAGTACGGGCAAGCCTATGATACGTTGTCTGCGGCACGTGAACTTCTTTTTTGAGAGCGAGTGAATTCTTCCTATATTATGTCCCTAATTTATTCTTGAAATATATTCTTTGTGTGATATTTGGGACGCTCTCTTGATTATTTTTGGTGAGGGCACATGGTTTGCGCGAGATAGGTGAAGTTATTGACCTATTGGTTGAGTTAATGGGTGTGATTTTGTGAAAGCTTGGTTTTATTGAGTCGGTTTTTGAGATTGAGATGTCTTTAGTGGGTTGTTCTAGTGTTTTGTAATGTGATGAATTTTTGGCATGATGAAGGACACATGGTATGAATATGCACTTGTCTAATGGTCGGTATCAACCATAATCATAGGTAGACCTGTTCTATTGAGTGTTGGGATCTAGTTGGGAAATTAGTTTTTGATGATTGCTCGAGGGTGAGCAAAGGTTTAAGTATGGGGTGGTGATGTTTGGCAATATTTGTCTATTTTACCTTTATATCTTCTCATATTTTAGTACTTTATGCGCTCGTTATATGTGATAATTGTGTTTCTTGTGCTCACTTATCGTACTTGTGATTTTAAGAATGGTGCGGATGAATTCGAGACAAGAACAATCAAATTGGAGTTACTGGACACATTGGAAGCTATGGTGGAAGCAAGGCTTCCAAGAAAGCCCTGAGGAGTTGGAAGCTATACTGGGAGCAAGGCTTCAGAGATAGCTTTGGAGTTGGGAGCTATAGTAGAAGCGGGGCTTCCACGAAAGCTTTGAGGCTGACGAAACACAAGTTGTCCCAACTAGATTAAGCTTTGGTTTAACCTATCCTAGCACTTTGTAAACACTATAAAACCTCATTATTTCTTTATTAGGAGGGAGGTCGATTTTTTGGAGCAAGTTTTAGAGTTCTTACACATTGAACCAAGGGTTTAATTCTTTTGCATTATCTATTACAATCTTTCATATTTCTTCCATGACTTCTTGTGTTGTTATTATGAATATGCGTAACTAAACATATTATTCTAGGGTTAGAGCAAATACATGAAGGTTGATGTTTGAAAGTTGATTTCTACCTATTAATTTACCACAACAGATTGCTTATTCTTTCTTGAGCTTTATTGTTCGGTTATCAGGGCCCGATAATTGAACACTATCTACGGTTTACAAGTTAAACTCGACAGAGGGAACTTGTGAATGCAAATAAGAAGGAATAGGGCTTGATTGTGAACCTGGGCATCAGGGAATCAATTTGCGGGTAGGATAGACATATACCTATTCGCCTAGCTGAGCTAATTACAGAGTTCTTTAATGCATGCATGTAATTTAATTCTATAGAAATATAGGCGTTAGAGTAGCTTGCATGGAATCGTGAAGAATCGATAGGTTTTCACGAATATAATAACCTGTTAGTTAGCAATCTAGGAAATCAAGAAGTAGAATCAACTAGAAAACTCAACTAGATTGTTCGTAGCTCTGACCCTGGACCGTTTCTCTCTTATTGATAACGACCTATAATTTGCTCTCTATTACTTGACTTCAATTACTTGTTTTTAATTATTGTTTTAGTTAGTAAAATTCTCAACCACCATTGAAAAAGATCCCTGAATAGTTTTTAGGAAATTGTTTGCTAGGATACAGTCGTAACAATAGTCCTCGTGGGAATGATACTCGGCTCACTACCTTATTACTTGTCGACTGCGTATACTTGCGTGTGCGTTTGGGAGCAGCACGACACTATACCTACACGAGAGCCACAACAAAGAAATCCAATCGCTCTACAACAAAAGATGACAAATTCACAAGCTCACACCGCACCCAACTTACACAATAAACAACCTCCTCTCTGCCAAGATTTGGAACAATAACATTATCAGGCCCAACATAATCAAGAACAGACAAAAAGAGAACCTCACACCTTTACTCTCTTAGCACAATCAAAGGACATTGCAACCATCAAACAATCTACTCCCAAATGCCTGCTCCAAAATTCAATTCAATAAAGATCTACACTTATAACTCAAACATTCCATACCATGATACCACAAGACATCCAGGACTGTAACACAAATTTTAGAGTCTGATTGATCAAAGCAAGACAATGGTACAACAAGAAACAACAAAGGGAAACTCCAACTCCCAAACCACAAACACACTTTCTACAAAGGCTAATCCATCAAAGTTAGCTCCATGACGTTCAAAAATAAAAGCATGAAACACAAAGACACCCCATCGCAACATAAGACAAAAACAATTTTAGATAATCTCCAAATCCGGCAAAATCCAAACACCGAACCTCATGTTGAGTATGCAAATATCCACATACTCATAGTCATCGATATACCTAATCGTCACACTAAAAGACGAGTACAATTTCTGGCTAAAACATTGGTGTTTAGTGCAATGCGACCACCCTCTCTCGGTGATCGGTCATAAACAGTAAACTGGGGTAGAATTTTTTAGGATCCCCTCAAAAATTCCAAAAGACGCAAGCTGACACTGCTGCAAAAATTTTTGATATCCCCTCAAAATTTTCAAGAAAGGCCTTATAAAAGCAACACGATAGTCTCCTTAGCACATTGTATGACATAAAAATAACATTTATTTTTGTTGCACTTTACTTTTGTTTGCAGGGTACACAGCCCGACGTAACAGGGTATACAGCCCGAAGAATAGACAGCCTAGAGGGTAGAAAGCCTGATGAGAAGGCTTGGCATGACAAAAGATAGACAGCCCTGAGGGTAGACAACCCGCTGAGAAAGTCTGGCATGACAAAGGGTAGACAACCCAATGTTGAGTTTGGCATGGCAAAGGGTAGACAGCCCTGAGGGTAGACAACCCTGTGAGAAGTTTGGCATGACAGAGGGCAGACAACACGATGTTGAGTTTGGCATGGCAAAGGGTAGACAGCCCTGTGAGAAGTTTGGCATGATAGAGGGTAGACATCCCGATGTTGAATTTGGCATGGCGAAGGGCAGACAGCCCTGAGAGTAGACGGCCTTATGAGAAGTTTGGCATGACAAAGGGTAGACAACCCGATGATGAGTTTGGCATGATAAAGGTAGACAACCCTAAGGTAGACAACCCTGTGAGAAGTTTGGCATGACAGAGGGTAGACAGCCTGATGTTAAGTTTGGCATGGCAAGGGTAGACAACCCTGAGGGTAGACAGCCCTGTGAGAAGTTTGGCAAGACAAAGGGTAGACAACCCGATGTTGAGTTTGGCATGACAAGGGTAGACAGCCTGGAGGGTAGAGAGCCCGCTGAAAGGATAGCATAACAGAGGGTAGACAACCCGATGTTGAGTTTTGCATGACAAGTGTAGACAGCCTGGAGGGTAGACAGCTCAGTGAAAGGATAGCATGACAAAGGGTAGACAGCCTGGAGGGTAGACAGCTCGGTGAAAGGATGGCATGTCAAAGGGTGTGGAACTAAATAAAAGAATGATAGGCAGCCCTGCATGAAGAGATACACAGCTCAATACAAAAAGGGGGTACACAGCCCGACGTGACAAGCACACATCTAAATGATGAAAAGCAGTGGCAAGACGATTCAACAACAGGGAAGTCTCTTTATGCATTTACATACATACTATTTTTCAAAACCCGCTTTTATTGCAGGACATACAAAGCGTTGCACTGGCAAGATGGTCCAACGACAGCTCGGCACGACGAAGCAATTATTTCCTGACGAGTAGCACTTAGCAAATGGATACCCTCAGAGGAGAGGCACACATTCCCTAGCACTAAGCACCTGAACACATACTAAACAACCACAATGACGAATGAGATCTCAGCTCAACAGGGAAGTTCAGTTTATCTTTATGTTTATCCCTATTTGCATTTATCTTGATTTTACTGCAGGGCACTCCCCCGATCTTTCGACAAACACCTGTGCCATACTCTTACACCTGCACCCAAAATCACTTTCAATTATGCAACCAAAAAAACTCAAATACATACAAAACATCATCCTCAAAACCTAATTCAAGAAGCTTCATCCTACAGACAATACTTTTGCTACACCCGCAAGCTACCCATTTTGCCAAGTTCCAAAGCGCTCAAAGCTACAATTCCATACTTGCATTAGCGGTCTACCTAATCTTTCCTTGTCGATTGGGTGCTAGCTTTATATTCCTTCCTATTCGTGCTTATCTATTTGAATTGTGTGCATACATCGTGCGTCATTTCTGTATATTCCCCAGCTCATTCAAGACAATATTGAAGGCAAGATGACCCATCTATCGAGTTGTGGTTGAAACTATGGCCCATGTAAACTCCTCTTTATGGATGTGTCGTGCACCACATCTTCATAACTAGGATGATTACAAGCCCCTTTCCTCACACTCGATCTATCGATCTTACCTCGTCTTTTGACAATGTTTTTGTTGTACCTGCAAACTACCTATTCTGTAAAATTCCAACATGCTTGGAGCTGATCATCTCATGCTCCCACAAGTAATCTGTCTAATCTTTCATTACAAATTAGGATGTCATTTTGCATTTCCTTCCAATTAATACCTACTCTTTCTATTCAAGCCTATCTGCATCAATCGTGCGTGTATTCGTGCTTAATCGTGCCCATCTATTTGAATCATACACATTTATATAACCCGCTCTTCAAATGTTTCCTAGCTCAATCAAGGCAATATTGAAGGCGAGATTACTTATTTATCGAGATAATGTGAAAACTATGTACGTATAAACTCCTCTTTATGGGTGTGTAGCGCACCGCATTTTCATAACTAGGATGATTATTAGCCTCTTTTCCCACGCTCGATCGATTGATGTTATCTCATCTTCGCTAGTGCCTTTGCTTCATTCTTCATTTATTCCGCCAAAAGGCAAAGCATACACGAACCTAAACTTTACATACTTTGATAAGTTTAGTCTTCAAATCCAAAATCGTGCGTCATAAACATCTCGCACAGCCAACATGCCATTCTGGAACTGCTTACGGCCCGATTCTCATGAAACCCGAGATATGCAGGCAACTCAGAGACCGGAGTTCGGCCAAAAAATACCCAAAAACTCCCATTTTTCTTACCAGTCGTGACAAAATTGGCTACTCCATCAACAATCTTTGCCCGAAGACTCTTTTCATCATCCCCGGGCAAAGAGGGGTAGCTATTGACATCAAATTTTGTCCCTCTTTTTTCTAAAATGGCTTTAATTTAACTTAAGGGTGCAATATGACTGTTTGTGCATAATTTGCATTAAAAGGAATGCATTTATGAGTGTTATCCTCTACTTATATATTATATACTTAAATGTGGCTATATTACATAATTTTACATCATTTAGGCTATTTGTCAAAACGTGGTTATTTGTGCAATTTTACTGCATTTATATCATTTAATAAATAATTGTGGCCTTAATAAATATTTGTGGCAATTTATACTTAATTAGCTTAATTTGTATTCTAATTTCCTTTTATGTGTGTATTTTACTATTTGTTATCCTCTATTTATACAATATATATATATATATATATATATATATATATATATATATATATATATATATATATATATATATATATATATATATATAATTGTAATTATATTACGTAATTACATCACTAAGGTTATGTTTTTTTACGTATGTGCCAAATTGTGATTATTTGCGCAAATCGCTATATTTATAACATTTGTGTGTGACTATTTGTGTTTAATCATTTTAATTTGACCCCAATTATTTTATATGTGCATTTCCTCACTTTTATACATAATATATATTATTTATAATTTTATTTATTTACTGTGCACCTTTAAGTTAATTTTTAGTCTAATTAAATATTTCACTCCTTAATCCCTTTTTGCAATTTCTATAATTATCTGTCATATTGAACCTGGGCAAGTTTCTTAACCAAATATATTCCTATATTTTAATTTTGTCATATACCTTTTTGAATAAAGCCCAAAATCATTTCCCTTTACTAAATCCCAAAAATCCCATTATCTTCTCCCCATTTTTGGCAAATCGTATCTCCCAAATCACTCCCCTAATCCCCTAAATCTCTTCCTCAATCAGCGATTGACCTCATCCATATTTTTTGGGTTTTGCCTATTGAAAGCTTAGTTATTTAACATTATCACATCCTTTTCTTCACCAGACATGAGCACATACAGTACTAGAAAAAAAACTCAAAAACCACAGAAACACGTGCACTAAAAAAATCGGGTCTTCTTCCCAAGATACAGTACACACATATCAGCCACATATACAGACCCCCGTACCCCTACTTCGTCTCCTTCAAAAAAGAACCCACAACGATATAGTACATACGTACACTCACTCAGCAGCCACCACGAGGGACCCATCTTCTCCATTGGCAACAACATCAGTAGTAAACATATACACCCCCATCTTTCTCCTTTTCTTCATCTTTTTTTTTTTTCTTTCTCCAAAACCTAGATACACCACATACACACTACACAGACACTACGATAACCCCCTCTTTTTCTTCTTGCCAAAATCACAAACTCACCAGAAACATATATTCAGTATTGTCATCACCAGCGCCTACCTTTCCTCTCACAGTCGCGCACACACACGCCCCCAAGAACCCCATGCCAAACACACACACAAATTACACACTCACAAACGAAATCAGAAACAAAAACAGATCGGGACAGGGGAGTTTGAGGAAGGTGTTGAAAAGATATCAGAAACAGAGAGCGGCAATGACGCCGCGAGCTTCACCGGAACCATATCGGAAAACTTCACCGGCGGTCGCTCTTCTCCGTATGTCGACCGTGTCATCTGTTCGCTCCGTCGATTGTTTGTCTCCTCCACCATATTGGTGTTTTGAACTGCCGGAACTTTGACAGGGGTGTTGACCAGTGATGGGTCGTCATTTTGTTTGTTTATTCCAATGTGGACGCTACTGTTGTTGCCTGATTTCTATAGTATTATTGCTCTTGTGGTCACTATGGTGGACCAGGCTTTGGTTCATACTGGCTTACACAAATGTGTTTGAATGGTTTCGCATTTCTTATGAGATTCAACTATTATTCTAATTTGTTTATTGTGCTAAATTGTTATTTTAACACTGTCAATAAAGTATTACTGATTATTTTTGAGGTTTTGAAGATCCAGGCACTTACTACGCTGACATGGCCAATGAAAAAATATATATACATATATTGAGGCCTAGGGACTGATTTGAACATGATACTACACTCAGGCCAATGACGTTTGGAGGCCAAATCGGTCCCGTCCCGTTACGTACTTGCAACCCCGTGTCCCTAAAAATAAATTGGCGATGATTTCATGTATGAGCTTTATAGAAAAAAAATCCGGGGATCGAGTGGTGGGATCGGTGCTTGGCATGGCAACTGGAGGGCCCCCGTATTTGCAGTCGTACCGACGTCCCTAACCTCTACCTGATTCATACAAACCTGAGCCTACACTTTTATAAAATCCTTTTTTCCTTTTATTTTATTTTATATTTATTATTACTATTATTTTATATCATTATTATTGCTATTATTAATATCATAATATTATTCTTACTATTATTATTACTATTACTAATATTACTATCAATTACAACACTAACTCATTTTATTTATAATTTTTGCGAGGTAAATTTGGATGAAAGACGGTATATTTTTGAAGAAAATAATTAGAAGAAAAGAACCTTTTATTATTATCATTACTATTATTGTTATTATTATTTCTATCACTAACATTTTCATTATTCTTACTATTACTATTATCATTGCTAACATTTTTTATTATTATTACTAACACTCTTATTATTACTATTATTGTTATTATTACTAAAATTATTGTTACTATTACTATTACCATCATTACTATTCTTAATATTTTATTATTTTTATTATTCTTATTCTTATTCTTATTATTATTATTATTATTATTATTATTATTATTATTATTATTATTATTATTATTATTATTTCATGTTATCAAACTAATCAATTGTATTATTTGCGAGGTGCATTTGCATAAGTTAAAAGACAACACTCTAGAGACGACTCAAATTCAACTTATTATTGTATTATTTTATTTTTGTCTTATTGTTTATTAATTCATTTTTGACATACTAACTAATTTATTTTCCAAGGTATCTTCGGTTGAAGATCACTAAGGAAGAAGCCAATTAGTGAATTTGAACCTTTTTCATTTAAATCTTAACTACTATATACATATTATCATAGCCATTCAATTATTTTTCTATTTTAATTACTTATTTTATTTGCTTATTTACTTTTAATTACTTAGAATCCCAATTATATTATCCAGCTGGTAACCACATTTGGTGGAGCCTGAGAGATGTCTAACCCCTTCCTCTCGAGTTAACTTGAACCCTTACCTAGAATTTCTGGTTCGTAGACTAATTTTTGAAGTTAATTATACAATTAACTAGAAACAAAAGTAAGTGCCTTAATACACCTAGTTAAAAAATATGTTAGGTGGCGACTCCAATTCTTTACCCGTGAGTTCCAATAAGTCAAGCCCTATTTCGAACTTTAACTGGTTTGGGGAAAAATAAGATGCGACAACTGGTTCGTCGATTGAGGACGAAAGATACACCTTTAGTGAAAGTGTTATTGCGGCATAATAATATTGAAGAGATGACTTGGGAAGATGAAAAGGATATGAGGACCAGATATCCACTTCCTTTCACTACTTCATGTATGTAACGGATCCTTTTTACTTCTGTCAACATTCGAGGACAAATGTTCCTGGGAGGGGAGAGATTATTGCCTCCCATATGTCTAATGATATGTTAAGAATGATTTAAGTAATTTCTTAGTAAAATATGACTATATATGATGTTTATATATTTAATATAAAGTTTAGGAAAAATCAGATTTAAGTTGCGGAAAAACCGACTAAGGATTTCCTTTATAACGAAGCTTTTTGAGGAATTAGTTCTATGTGTTATATGAGATCTTTCGGGGTCATATCATATACCAAATTGAAGGACATGGAGTGTAGTTTCCAATACTCTTTTCCGTTTTTTCATACGACGTGTGAATAAAGAGACATTATTGTTAGAAGAAGGGCCAGTGAAGCACACACCTGGTTGATTTTTTAACCTGAATATGAATAGAAGACTTGGCTTTCTTTTTCCTCATTTTTCAGCAAACTCACAAAAACAGAGCTTCCATAGCTCTCCAAGAAAAACCTTAGTATTTTTTCACAATTCCATTATCCGCAACTAA
This sequence comes from Petunia x hybrida, assembly GCA_037355625.1. NCBI lineage: Eukaryota > Viridiplantae > Streptophyta > Magnoliopsida > Solanales > Solanaceae > Petunia > Petunia x hybrida. The sequence goes on along the minus strand of JBBBVM010000958.1, from coordinate 272,686 downwards.
AAATCAAGAGGCAAACACATCCATGCGATCCTTCCGACATATGTAAGACTTTGTCGTCCTCTTTTCTCCTAATAACTCAATTTTTTGAAAGAGCTTCGTGGCTAAGAAATCTTGTCACCACTGTATTGTACATATACACGCATAAGAAAGGGTGTAAATCAAAGAGAACAAGGTTTGGGAGTTAAACTAGTGAGGTATGTAAGGCTAAACCTTTCTTTCGACAAGGCATCTATCTTGTATCTTTTAAAGCTTGTCTTAATTTCAAATATGGTGTTTCTTATGGAAAACTTGTATGGAATCAAGAGAACCTTGTATATGCTTAATTTGGTACTAAAAATTAAGGTGAATGATGTCAAAAACAGCAACACAAATTGTTCGCTCAAAATCTGGAAAGTTGTTTTTAACTCTTGACAGCTGCTAGTATTTTGAGCATAAAGGTTTGTACAAACCTGATATTGGGGTGGCTTAGGATTCACCGGAACCCCAAGAGATATATCTACACCTTGCATGTAGACCCTAAAGTTTATATTTTCCATTTAGGCCCTGAAAACTATGACGCAATACAAGAAAGTGGTGCTGTCCAGAAAGTCTGTGCGATCGTGGAATTATTTCGCCGTCCGGTCGTTTTATTTGGTTGTCTATTCAATATTTTAATATAATCCCTTAGCCTATACATATTCTATAGTATCTCTTATGAATGCGTAAGCTAATATAGCATGTCTAGATGCTCAGTTTCATTCTAAATCAATAGTAGAAGCGTACGTTCTAAGTCATAAAATGATTGCCCGACATTACGTTCATTGCTCGTTTTCTGGATAGTTGATTTTCCTTTTGCTTGATGTTATAATCCTGACCGGGTATCCATTCCTATTTATATTGTAGTACTGGTTTGTTTATGCGGATCATTCAGTTTTAGGAGAAACTCTACCAAAATTTTTATGGAAATCCAAGGAGTTGGACAAATTCTAAGTTCCAGGTTGTGTCTATGATTCCACATAAGGTTTTCTTATAATTCGTTTGGGTTTATATTGATTGTTGCCACATGTGTTATGCCTCATACATGATTATGCTTATATTGTGATCATATTATGTGTGACTTGGAGTCCCATAACGAGGCTGGACATTGGACACATAGTCCGATCACGTATGATACTACCCATCCGGGGGACAAATCCCTCCTAGTTCAGGGGGGAGTTGAAACACCTAGTATGACCGGGTGTCATTCACACTCTCTGACCAGAGAGACTAGATAATACTGGCTGGGGGGGACATAGCCGAGACCACCTGCAAGCTTGTTATATACCGGTATATAGCCACAATATGAACTTCATGACTATACAAGAGGCTAGTTCAGATGTTCTTTTACCTTATTTGCGGGGACATTGCCCATAACACCAGACAGGTACTAGTTCAGATAACAATTCAGATTTAGCTCAGTACGAGTTATCAGTTCTTAGTTATCACCCACCAGTTCTTAGTGTCAGTATCAGTTGACACCTATCAAATCCCATTTTCTAGTTACCAGTTATGGGTCATATTAAAGTCATTTATCAGTATAGTTCAGCCTAGTCTTCAGTTTCAGATTCAGTAGACTTCAGCTTATATTAAGATCACGTTTAGTTCATGTTTCCGATTTCCAACTACATTGCTATACTTCAACACAGTTTTACATATTTATATTCCAGCCTTACATTTTCATTCAGATATGATGTATTATATGCTCATGCCTTACATACTTTATACATATAATACTCACGCCCTTTTCTAGGGTGTTGCGTGTCATGCCACGTAGGTACAGATAGATCAGTGCTTGGGCAACAGCAGTATGCCATCCATCAGCTATTGGAGTTACTCTGCTTACTCCCGGAGTTACTTATCTTTCTGTATATGTACAGTCAACTAGTTTGGGATGACGGGGTTCTGTCCCGCCCAGTACTTGTCCAATTCAGCACTCCTAGAGGCCTGTAGATATGCACTTATGTAGTTAATATGTCTTTATATGTCAGCTTGTGTTTTTCTTGTCGGCTTTTTAGGTTGTGCAGTTCTTAAGTTGGGCTTGTGCTTGTTAAGTTTATTAGTTATACTCATGGTTAGCAAATTATCAGCAAGTTTAGTGATGATCGGGACTTAGTGTCAGTTATCCGTTACGACCCTAAGTTGGTTCGTGACAAGATAGTGGATTGCCATGTACCCAAGCAAGCAGCCTAGCACATATGGAAGATAGTGGAAAATAGGGAAGGGGAGATGAACCTCGGTACTGTACAAGGGGACCTGAGGTCAAGACTGGTAGCAATGCAACATGCTGGTAAGTTCATAATCAAGAAGTTGTATGGCCCCTGGTTATGTCAGTACCCAAAGGTGCCTTGGAGAACCATTTTACTGAAGCCAAATGCTCAACCTAGACATATATTTATCCTTTGGCTTGCTCTACATAGAAGATTGAGTACAATGGACAAATTACAGAAAGTGGGAGTGAATGTTCCAATGAATTGTGTCTTCTGTAACTCTTGTGATGAAACTATGAAGCACTTGTATTTGTATTGCCAAATAACTAGAAGACTGTGTGCTGAACTACTACAATGTCTATGGTGTCAAAGAATTATAGGTGACTGGAACGATGAAGTGTTATGGGCTTGTGAAATTGCAAGAAGCAATCTGCAACTGAAGCAATTGCTAATTATGTGTTCACAATGCTGGTTTATGTGATCTGGAGGGAACAAAATTTCATGAGGTTCAAGCTATAAGTGTTCATCAAGGGGCATGGAATACTAAAATGGAAAGCTATCTTAGATGAATTATCTAAAGTCCCATAGTACTTGTGTCGTGTTGATGTTGTAGTGAATTGTTTTTCATAGAGCATAGCACAAAGTAGACATTGTGTAGTTCAAAATTGAGGTGTAGATGGTCAGCACTCTACGTGATTTATCATGCTCCATTTTTTGGATGAAATGAAACCACTCGTTTACTAAAAAAATAAAAGGCCTTTTCTAGGCTGTTTTGATTATTTCTTGAAATCAGCCAAGTCTAAGTCAGTTTAGGGGAAAATCTTCTTACCAATTCATCAAAAATCACTAAGTATCGAGCTTAAGCTAATCTATTTCGTTAATTCATGATTATTAGATAGAATTTATTACGTTCAATTGGAAAATTGAGTTAGGAACCTAAAATTTTTGAAATTAGAAATATGATAAAATTGAATTCTAATATGAAAATCAATGATATCATTGGCTCGTGGGATTTTAGTAATTTTTCTTCTTTCACCATCTAAAGGTTAAATAATTTTTCTTCTTGCAATTATAAGTGTGAATATATTTTTTTTGGCTCAAAAAAAGAAATATTTTGAGGGACATCATAATGGAAAATCAGCTGCCGACATGGCATACTTACTACGCCACAACCTTGTTGCATATTTTCTTATTATGTTTCTTGAAGACTGGGTCCGCATGATGATTCCATCTTAGGAGCAGAAGGATTCCGCTCCATGTATCATTTTGAGGGTAAGAGGATTCCACCCTAGAGTAGGAGGATTCCGCTTCATTCATTAGACACGTATGACACCATAGCATCATGGTGCATTCACCTCATAATCTTCTATGTGTTTTCTACCTTTATAAGACTGTTACTCGCCTATTTGTGCATTGTTTATCTGTTATATGCCGTTACTTTTTGTTTCCCTGCTTCATTTTACTATTTTTTGAGTTTAATAGCTATTCCTCGCCTATTGAGTCCTCATGACTCACTTCCTAACTGTTTCTTGTTTTACATTTTTATTCTGGCAGATTCTGCTCCAGGACCCAGCTAGCGTCACAAGTGACGAGCAAGGCAATTTCAGCTGTCTGTCGTGAGCCAGCTTGTTCGTTGAGGCTACCAGCTAAAGATGTTATTGTTATGTCTCAATTTTGTCCCCTTCGGGAAATGTATATACTTTTTGAGCGAGACTGACTCGAAAAGGAAATGATCGCTATCTTTTAGCAGATCTTGACATGGAAAGGGAATGACGCTATCTTTGAGCGAAACTGACTCAAAAAGGAAATGATCGCTATCTTTTAGCAGATCTTGACATCGAAAAGAAATGACGCTATCTTTGAGCGAAACTGACTCGAAAAGGAAATGATCGCTGTCTTTTAGTAGATCTTGACATGGAAAGGAAATGACGCTATCTTTGAGCGAAACTGCCGGCCGATCCTAACATCATTTATGAGGAGCCGGACGACGAAGCCTCCTCCTCAGAGAAAGATGTCTCCGACGCTACTCTCCCGGCAAGTAGGCTCTTCTGAAAAAGAAAGATGAGGGAACCTTTAGACCTTTGTACTGGGTAGCTAGCTGTATTTTTAGGCAGCTCGTAATATTTGTATTATATATTTCTTTTGAGTCCTCTATGACTTATTTTAAGTTTCTTCTATCTCTTTATGTTGAGTTAAAGTTTATAGGGTTCACGCGACAGGTCTAAGGGAGGTTGTGATGCAGCTCAAAGTGCTGATCAAGGACTCGATGACAATCAACCGAGGAGGCCTTCAACGAAGGCAATGACTGATCCACCAGGGAGGCCAATCACTCGAAGTCAAGCGAAGCTGCTCCATGACATGCACGTCCAGCTGACCATGATGGGAAGAAGCATGTGTTCGGAGAGGGAATTGCAAGGAGTTGAAACCGAGGGCTACATCTTCAAAATCGAGCCCGAGGACAAGGTTACCGAACAGCAGCACTTGACCCCGGGCAGCACAGAACCGAACACAACAACATGTGTTCGAAGCTAAGGCAGCGCCCGATGAGGAATGTGTTCGAGCAAACAATCGAGAACCGAAGCCAAGGCTTACCGAAGTCAAGACTGCCGAACACATTTTAGTTCAGCCCTGCGTGGCTTATTTCTATTGGTCGTTTGTGACCCTTTTACTAAGTTTACCCTTAGTATTCCCTATATAAACCTTATTTCCTTACAATGTAAGTACCTAGTTTTTGGATATTGAAAATTGAATGAAAGTGCCGAGCATTCAGTTAATGGACTTGTGGCTTTCGGTTAATCCGATTGAACATTCCTCTTTGATCATTCAGTTTGCAAGAGGCAATGTTCTCTTGAGGATTGTTGCATAGTTAGGGTGATTCTTGTGTCCCTTTCGATTGAGCTTTGAGACAGGTTCCTCACTGTTCTTTCGAAAGAAGCAAGTTTTGTCTTGCTTCTATCTTTTATCTTTCTTGTTTATCTTCCGCGTTTGTGCTTAGCAATTCCTTCGGGTTTGCATTGCACCATCTTGGTATCAGAGCACGGTTTGGGCTTGTTTCTACAACCCCAAATCCTGTTCAAGTTATCTCTACTTCGTGCGTTTTGTATCTTTGTTTCCTTTTCGTGTTCTTGATCTGGTTTTGTTACTGTGTTGTTATTATACAAAAAAAAAGTGTTAAAAAGAAAATTCAAAAATTGTGTTTGATTGTTGGTTGTTTGGAAAAAAAAAAAAAAAACGATCACTGATTCTTGATCTCCATTGTTTTCTGATTCCAACGAGTACCCGACGTACTGATTTTGTGACTAGGGTTTCTTGGTGAAAATTTTGGACTGTTTTGAGCTTTAATGGTGACTGAACTCGAACCCCATTGTGTTTGGAAGAAACCGATGAAGAATGGTGGTTCTTGAGTGATTTGGGTTTGTTTGTTGCTTAAAATCGAAGTTCTTAAGTTTGAAACGTTGTCCGTACGCCGGAAAATTGTTACAAAGTTCGTAACAGTGTACGACACGTCGAGCTGGTTCTTGGCTCGAAGAACTTGAATTCCTCCGTTGTTGAAACCGGAGTTGAAAGAACAACCCAGATCTGTTGAAAATTGTGATCAGTGGACCGAAGTTGTTGTGTCCGTACGCCGGAGCAAGGTCACTGTTCCATTGAAGAAGAAAGGGGTTAAACTTTGAACATCAAAACCCCCAGGTGAAATTGTCGGCTGAAAAAGGAAAGTGGATAAGATAAAACCCTATCCGTACCAAGGAGGGACCACTTTTGTACGGACAGGAGTGGTGTGATCGAAAAAGATTCCAAAAGGGAATCAAAGGGTAGATTCTCCTAGGTTCTCACTTTCTTTCGTGTCAAAAATTCTAGTTGGTGGATCTTTTGAGTAATTGTCCTACTCGAGGTCGTACTAACTCATTTGAGCTGATAAGAACTCGTGCGAAGGGTGACCGAAGTCCCAACTGTCCTAGAAATTTCTTTTGACTCCCCGAGCTCAGTTAAAAGCGTCCGTTCCATCGAGTCGAACATCACTTCACTCTTCCCGAAGAGACAGTGACTATTGTCGAACTTGAAGGGTCTTAGAGGACCGATCAATTGGACGAGCCACTGTTAACAAGTCCTTGAGTGAACCAAAAACCGAACCCATAAATTGAGTGGACCCGAGCGCCACCCATCAAAGGTGAGGGAGAGTGTGAGGTGATTTCTAACCTTTAACATTTGTTTGGTCTTTGATTTGTGCAGGTACCATGGCTGGAAACGAAGGCAAAGGCATTGAAAGACCCGAAGTATCATTAGCCGATCTCATGGCTGCGATACAAGGTGTCAGTGCCGAAGTGAGAGGAGTGAGTGTTCGAGTAGCTCAACTCGAACAAGGAAGTGCGTCCGTGGCCATGCATGGGTCCGGCGCTGGAACGAGCCAATCCACCCCGATGAAACCTGAGCTGTATGCTGAGCTTGTTTGGCAACATCAGTTGACAAGTGAAGCAATTCGAAGAGAACTAAACTTGGGCAATCCCCAAGCTGGATATCAAAACTTGGGCATTCCCCGAGGAGAAAGGTTACCACTTCCAAAGGCCCGAAGAGACCTTGGAGCTGTAGCCGAAGAGGTTGATGAAGAGGAATTTCCCGAGGATGAGTATGAACGTGAGCCGCCATTCGCTCAACGAAGGCAAGCTCACCGAGGTCGTGGAAATTTCCGAGGTCGAGGCCGAGGCGCAAATGTTGGAAGAAGTATTGAGCGTGAGGCTGATGATCGTGATGATGAGTATCCCGAACAGGTTCGTGGTGTTCGAGACTCAAATTTGAACAGTGTCAAGATCACTATTCCACCCTTTAAAGGAACTAGTGATCCCGATGAGTATCTTGAATGGAAGCTTAAAATGGAGCGCATCTTTGAAACCAATGAGATGACCGATGAAAGAAAAGCTGCCCATGCCATTGCTTCGTTCGAAGCTTATGCATCTACTTGGTGGGAATCTGACAAGAGGCATAGACGAAGGAATGACTATCCCGAAGTCACTACCTGGCCACAGTTGATGAGAGCAATGGATGCTAAGTATTTGAGTGCCAAGTATCGACAAACTCAAATGGAAAAGCTCTATGAGTTGAAGCAAGGGTCCAAGTCAGTTCAAGAGTACCATGATGAGTTTGAAAAGGTTCGATTGAATCTTGATCTGACCGAAGACGAGGAACAAGCCATTATCCGATTTAAAAGTGGCTTGGCCAAGGATGTGTCATCTCAGTTGAGACTCCACGTGTACCACACGCTTGGAGATTTGTTTGATGCTGCTACCGAAGCTGAAAAAGTGGTTAAGGAAGAAAAGGCAAACCGGTATCGAGGAGTCACTACTTCTACTCCCTTGAACCGAGGTAAAGAATGGAAGAGTCCTAATCCAAGTACCAACACTGTTCGAGAATCGAAGAAACCCTTCGAGAGGGGTGTGACCAGTAACCAACCAAGAGAAGCGGGAGGTAAAGTGCAACTAAACTCTCCAAGTGCTTCAAACATTCAGTGTCATAAATGTAGAGGTTATGGTCACATGGCAAAAGAGTGTCCAACTCGCAAAGTTATGGTTTTGCTCGAAGATGGAACTGTCCATGAGCAAGCGAGTGACACCGAGGAGGAAAATATCGAGGAGACTGACCGAGCTGAAGATGATGATGATCATGAGGCTGCCGAAGCTGATCATCCGGAAATGTTTCTTGTGGTTCGAAGGAATTTGAGCTGCATGACTCTTGAAGAAGAGGACAACCAAAGAGAAAACCTCTTTCATGCCCGATGTCGAGTGAGGGGGAAGGTGTGTTCGATGATCATTGATTCTGGTAGTTGTGCCAATGTAGTGAGCCAAACTTTGGTTTCGCAAATGGGATTACCTACGATGAAGCATCCCCACCCTTACAAATTGCAATGGCTGAATGAGTGTGGAGAATTGAGAGTTGTCAAACAAGTGTGGATCAAGTTAAGAATCGGCGAGTATCAAGATGAAATGATATTCGATGTGGTGCCGATGCAGGCTTGTCATTTGCTATTGGGTCGACCGTGGCAATATGACCGAACAGCTGTTCACAATGGCAGATCCAACACTTACACTGTTAAGCTCGATGGGAAGAGCTTCGTGCTCAAACCTCAGTCCCCAAAGCAGGTCACCGAGGACTATAAAAGGATGAAAGAATTGAAAGAAGCGGCCAAGGCTAAGCTTCCGATGGGAGCAAAATTGGGGCCCGAAGAGACAAACTCACCACCCGAAGCAAAAGGAATCTGTGCAATCATGCAACCCGGTGAGATCTTACGAGGCAACGACCGCGGTCAGATGATGATTTGCCTCGTGCACAAAGGTATTCTTCTAAACTCTAATTATGATTTTTCTAACGATAACCCTTTGCCCAGTGCTGTACAAAGTGTTTTGCAGGACTTCGAGGATATGTTTCCCGAGGAAATGCCAGGTGGATTGCCTCCATTGAGAGGAATCGAGTACCAAATTGACTTCGTGCCGGGATCTCAAATCCCCAACAAACCTGCATACCGGTGTAATCCCGAGGACACCAAAGAGCTCCAACGGCAGGTTGATGAATTGCTGAACAAGGGCCTCGTTCGAGAGAGCTTGAGCCCTTGCGCCGTTCCCGTTATCCTTGTTCCGAAGAAGGATGGAACATGGCGAATGTGTGTTGACTGTCGAGCAGTCAACAAAATAACGGTAAAGTATCGTCATCCTATCCCTCGATTAGATGACATGCTAGATGAATTAAGTGGTTCTTCATGCTTTACAAAGATTGACCTCAGGTCCGGTTACCACCAGATCCGAATGAAACCCGGAGACGAGTGGAAAACCGCATTCAAGACCAAATTCGATCTCTATGAATGGTTGGTAATGCCATTTGGCTTATCCAACGCCCCGAGCACATTCATGCGATTGATGAACCATGTGCTCAAACCGTTCATAAACAAGTTCGTTGTCGTTTATTTCGATGACATACTTGTTTACAGTCGAACCATGGATGAACATGTCGAACACCTAAGGCTTGTGCTTGAAAGGCTTCGAGAAGAGAAGTTGTATGCTAACTTCAAAAAGTGTGCGTTTGGTATCGATCGTGTAGTCTTTCTAGGATTTGTAATCAGTGCTAATGGTGTCGAAGTCGACGAATCAAAAGTCGAAGCCATCAAAGACTGGCCAACTCCAACCTCGGTATCACAAGTTCGTAGCTTCCATGGGTTAGCTAGCTTTTACCGAAGGTTTTTTCGTGACTTTAACACCGTGGTAGCTCCTCTAACCGAGCTGGTTAAGAAGGACAATCCATTTGTGTGGGGAGAGTCCCAAGAAAGGGCTTTCCAAGAGTTGAAACGGAGGCTTTGTTCTGCCCCGTTGTTGCAACTCCCTGACTTCGGCAAAGCATTCGAAGTCGAGTGCGATGCATCTGGAGTTGGGATCGGAGGCGTGCTGATGCAAGAATCGAAGCCGATCGCTTACTTTAGCGAAAAGCTTAAGGGTGCAACTTTGAATTATTCGACATATGACAAAGAGTTGTATGCCCTCGTTCGAGCACTCGCCCATTGGCAGCATTATTTGTGGCCTCGAGAGTTTGTGATCCGAAGTGATCATGAGTCCTTGAAGTATCTCCGAGGACAGGAGAAATTGAACCGAAGACATGCCAAGTGGGTTGAATTCATTGAGAGCTTTCCCTATGTAATTCATTACAAAAAGGGAAAAGACAATGTTGTGGCCGACGCGCTATCAAGGAAATTCGCCTTAGCGACCACTCTCGCCTCTAGGCTCATGGGATTCGAGAGCATCAAGCTAATGTACGATGACGATCCCAAGCTGAAATGCGTTCGTGACGCAATCTTGAGTGGCCGAAGGGTTGAGAAGTATCAGTAGCACGATGGCTACCTCTGGGAGGGTTTGTGTGCCAGTGTCATCGTGGAGAGAGCTCTTAGTTCGAGAAGCTCACTCCGGTGGACTGATGGGGCACTTCGGTGTCGACAAAACTCTTGGTATCTTGACCGAGCAGTTCCATTGGCCCAAAATGCGACGGGATGTGGAAAAACTTTGCAACGCCTGTCATGGTTTGTACACCCCGTTACCAGTGCCTGATCGACCTTGGGTTGATATATCCATGGACTTTGTCTTGGGGTTACCGAGGTCGGGGGGAGGACATGATAGCATCTTCGTTGTGGTTGATCGATTTTCGAAAATGGCTCACTTTATTCCTTGCAAAAAGTGTGATGATGCACAGCATGTAGCTACATTGCTTGTTTCTAATGTGTTGAAATTGCATGGTGTACAACGTACTATTGTGAGTGATCGAGACACAAAATTCTTGAGTCATTTTTGAAAATGTTTGTGGGGTGCCCTCGGCACAAAGCTACTATTCTCGACGTCTCACCATCCTCAGACTGATGGACAGACCGAGGTAGTAAACCGCACCTTGCGATCGTTGCTTCGAGCAATGACCAAAGGCAAGGTTGGGAACTGGGCTGATCGTTTGCCCATGATGGAGTTTGCATACAATCGAACGGTGCATCAACACCGTGGAGTTCATGAGGGATCACATGAAGGACGCCCAAGTACATTGGCCCACCAACATGAGGGCAAAAACTGGTAAATGGAACAAAAACCTTTACTGCGACTTTCATAGGGATCACAGACATGAGACAGCTGGCTGCAGGGCCCCGAATTTTTGAAGTTATGGATCTTCTCAATAAAGGCTATTTGAAGGATTTTCTTACTAATAGGGAAATCAGACATATGCCAAAAACATGATTTCGGAGGGACCTCCAGATTTTCCAGAGCCTAAGTGGTCCATTAACATAATAGTCTGTGGTCCAATGTTGCTTGATGAATCGAAGCACGGCGAGGCAGCACCTGATAGGGGTCACGCTTGAGACGAGATGATCATATTCAATGTTGAGGACAACACCAGTTGCAATACTCTTCACCGCGATGCCCTGGTCATCACACTCAGAATAGAGGATACGGGTGTTAAGCGCGTCCTAGTTGGTGTTAGCAGTGCCGTGAACCTCATTAAGTGGGACACCTTTCAGGCAATGGGAATTGAAGACAAAATTACTCCAAGTTTTTATACGCTAGCAGGCTTTAACAACTCATGTGAAACATCCAGCGGAAAAGTTAACCTTGCTATACACATCCCGGGAGCGGATCATATTTCATCTTTTCAGGAAATCAAAGGAGATGTCCCATGTAACGCAATCGTGGGACGTCCGTGGATTTACCAGGTCAAAGCAGTGCCTTTTACCTGGCATAAAAAGCGCAAATACCCTACCAAGTGGGATGAGAGGGATCAATGTCGATCAGGAGGAAGTAAAGGAATGCTACACGACAGTGGTCCTAGGAGAATCTGACCCCGTAAAGGCACCCAAGGCAGATTTCCCCGAAGCCAATGAAGAACTCGAAACCTCAATCAACCAAGATTATGATTCTGATTATTTAGTTGATTGAAATGTTTTCAAGGGAGTGGGGAGGGGTAGGAGTATGACACTTTGAAGTATATTCCTTTTCAGTATTTAGTTTTTACCGTTCAGATCCATCTACGATTCAAATATTCATAGCCCCGGCCAAACTCAAGTTGAAGTAATACACTTACTTTTTGTGAAAAAAGTAGGGTAAACTACTCGCTTGAAGCTAGATCACGTCTAGCTCAGCCACTAGGCATTATTCATAAGTTGAACTCGTCGACTTAACAAATTTGCTCCTACATGCCGGTGGGGATGTGTCACGACCCAACTTAGGGTCGCAACGGATGACTAACACTAAGTGTCGATCATCACTAATCCTGCTAATAATCTGCTAACCATGAATATAACTGATAAACGGAATAAGCATAAACCTAGCTGATAAGAATTATGCAATGCAAAAAGCCGACAAGGCTAACATAAGCTGACATACATAACATACTGACAGAACCACACATGGACATATCTACAGGCCTCTAAGAGTGCTGAACTGAATATACAAAGGACGGGACAAGGCCCCGCAATACCCAAACTGGCTGACTGTACACATACCAAAAGATAAGTAACTCCGAGAGTAAGCGGAGTGACTCCAATAGCTGATAGATGACCTACTAATGTGGTCCAAGCATTGATCTATCTGCACCTGCGCGGCATGAAACGCAGCGCCCCAGAAAAGGGCGTGAGTACGATATGTACCAAGTATGTAAGGCATGAGCATATAATATATCATAGCTGAATGAAACTGTAAGGCTGGAATATAAATATGTAAATATGAGCTGGAGCATAGCAATATAGCTGGAAATATGAAGAACATACTAAACATGATCTGAATATAAACTGCAGTCTAGCTGAATCTGAAACTGAAGACTGAGCTGAACTATACTGATAAATAACTATAATATGACTGATAACTGGTAACTAGAATCTGGAACTGATAACTGTCAACTGATCCTGACGCTAAGAACTGGTGGATGATAACTAAGAACTGATAACTGGTACTGAGCTAAAACTGAACTGTTATCTGAACTGGTACCTGTCTGGTGTTATGGGTTGTATCCCCCCAAATCAGGTGACTGAAAACCTGAACTAGCGTCATGTATAATCATGCAGTGCATACTGTGGCTATCTATGCGTATATAACAACGTGGCGGGTGTTATGGGCTATGTCTCCCCCCCAAGCCAGTAATATCAAGTCTCTCTGGTCAGACTGTGTGAATGACACCTGGTCACACTAGGTTTTTAAACTCCCCCCGAACCAGTGGGGCTGTGTCCCCCAGACGGGTAGTATCACACGCGACCGGACTGTGTGTGCAATGTCCAGCCTCTATGGGGGACTCCAAATCACACATAACATGATCACAATATAAGCATAAGAAAGTATGAGGCATAACACATGTGGAAATAATAGATATGGACTCAAAGGAATGAGAAGAAAACTCTGGATAGAATTATAGACACAACCTAGAACTCAGAATTTGTCCAACTCATTGAATTTCCATAAAATTTTCGGCTGAGTTTCCCCTGAAACTGGATGATCCACAAAAACAGAACCAGCACTATACAATACACGGGAATGGATACCCGGATAAACTTATAACATAAAGATGTTAAACGGATAACAAGATGAGACGACTGAATGGCATAACAAATCCGCAGATAGAATGTCTGGACAGCACCATTGTTCTGCCTTTCGACCTAATTTTCAGAGTATAGATAAAAGTTATAGACTTCATTGTCTTCATAAAAGTTTTAGATATATTTCTTAGGGTTCCAGGGAATCTTGAATCATCTCAATATCTACTTAGCCATAAAGTAATTCTAAAACACAAGCTATAGACGAAATTGAAGGTAGCATAACGTTACCTTAATCGTGTAGAGAGTTTTGACGCAATCCGTCTTCAATTTCGAGTTACGATTGGCATCCTTCCTTTAAAATTATAAAAGTTGCTTAAACCTTCATGGGAGCACTGTTTCTATCGTGTATGTTCTGGAATATTGAAAAAGAAGACATCTTTTCCTTTTATACTCGAAACATTTCAGTTCTAGCCCTCTTTTGCGCTTATGTCCCTTCTTCTGGCCTGACTTCTGATGCTCATATCTTTTTATCTATACGTTGTATGTACAAACCGTCAAAAGTTTTGGAAACTAAACTCCAAGACCTTCAATTTGGCATATGATATGTCCCCAAAAGACTTCATATAACAAAAAAATTAATTGATGAAAGAGCTTTGTTACAAGGCAATTCCTTAGTCGGTTTCTCCGCAACTTAAATCCAATTTTTCCAAAACTTTATATTCAACATATAAACATCATAAGATCATATTAGGACTTTAAACTCACTTAAATCATTCTTAACATGTCATTAGAATGATATACGTCACTTTAGGCATACGGAGTGTAACAGGATGCCCGCCCACATAGTGCCAGAAAGGCTTAAAATACTCGAGTAACTAAGCACAGACGTTCAAAGTTTGACGAAAAAATGCCTCGGTACATACATGGGCTAAAGACATCCCATTGTGGGCACAAACCGCCGTCCACTACGAACGTAATTCAAACCGTCAAACAGTGGCGAGCATAAAACAGACATAATTGCCCAAGCACAAATAAACATTCTAGACGATAGAATTAACAGGGTGTTCGTTACTAATGCAAAAGTCGTCTAACTCTAGACGCACACGCCCGCAAAGAAACAACCTTGTAAATCCACTGCCTAATTATTTATGACATAAATTAAAATTGTCACAAAAATATTGATAGGTAATTCAAGTCAAAAAGCATCAAAACGGGCAAAAACATATCATAACACCAGCAGAGCACGAGCAAATGTTCAAATCTTAGATGCAAAAAAAAAATCTTAGCATCAAGGGGGGAGAGATTACTATCTCTCTCTCGGGGGACTCCCTTCGGTAACAACAGTCGCCGAAGGTCCTGCTTCACCAGTTGCAAGTTCCCCAGCCAGCGCTTCATCTCCGCTTTCACCACTAACCTCTTTAGAGCCTTCTTCAAGGTTGGATCCAATCTGAGCATCTACCTGGGCTACAAGCTCGGTAAATGAGGCAATATCAGCATCCAGGTCCACACTAAGGTCGTCATGAACGCGAGGGAAGGTGGCAAGATTGGTTGCGATGTTAGCACGATCCACTTCAGTTCTGCAGCGGGCATTCAAGGCATTTAACAACTCCTACTTGCGATGAGCGACATTGCAAAACTTGTCACGAACCTTTTCCAGGAACGCCCCTTTGCTTTTCGGCATGTCATTCTCATCTTTAAGAAAGGCAGAAAGGCCCCTAGAATCATAGAAACTCTTTTCAGCAGCATTGATTCTCTTGTCTACCCCAGGCAGCTTTTGTTGTAAAAGCCTTCATAGTCGCTTCCACGCGGGCTACATTATTATGCTGAAGTTGTTATAGAGCTTGGCCTTAGTAAGAGAAGATTGAAGGGTTTCCATGGCCTATTTATGGTTACTGATCTCCTTGCTCAGTCCTCCTCGAGGATTTTACTTCTCAAATATTCCATCCGATAGGCTTTGCGCGTGGTATGGAGCTCCCCTTTCAGTCATTCAACTTCTTCCACGAAGGGCTGTAGGCTAGCAACCTACCCTCGGAGGGCTTCGTTCTCCTCTTCTACGCCTTTATCTGAGCCTCCTTGATGGAGTATCTCATTATAAACCATCAGCCTTTGGACGAATGTTGGAACAAATATTTAGCAGAGGAGAGCAAAGATTCAATTCACAAAACACTGAAAAATAGAGAAGGAAAGCTTATCCAAAGAGAGCAACCTCAAGAAGCTTTAGGCAGCTACAACCAGCAAGATGTCTTTGCTCATTAGGACTGATCAAGTCAGCAATATGGTCATCTTGAACAAGTTAACCCCTGCTGCAATGGGGATAACAACCTCCCAGGCTCCATCCACGGGTTCAGTAACGACATCCGCTTCTATGGCCACCTCCTTACCAGGACAGTGCTTGAAAGAGTTGGTGCTCTGAGGTTGGCATCAGCATAATGGGCTCTACATGTATGCAAGAGAAAGTTGCTTTTGAAGCGCGTGAAGAAATTGCAGCTGTGAAATATGAAGTAAAGGACTGATTTGATGACTAGGATCAAGGAGAACGGATGGTAGAACCACTTTATCCTGCGCACGAGCTTCCTCTCCGGCCTCAGAAGCTTCATTTATCAAGTATCTATGCTTCCGCGTAGACGGGTCATATTCAATAGCAGCAGAAGAAGGAGTCTCAACAGATTCAGGTTTAGGTACTCGGGGACTTCGCCGTCGCCATCAGAAATCACCAAGGTCTTTTAACAACCACCACATTTCTAAGCTTGGAAGGCCTCTTTCACTTGAAGAACGAGTGTTACTCGCCCTCTCGATGATTCTCCCTCCAGACGCTCGCACATCGGGCAGGGGAGTAATGTACGGGGCAGTAATTTTAATCTCTTTTAGTAGGGGTATCTCACGACGAGAGAACCTTGTGACGAAGAGGATGTAGTTAAGACAATAAAAGTTATAAATCAGAAGAAGTGACTTACCGTGGTCCTTCTCCCGCCAACTATAATAATTGGCCAGGGATCTGAAAGTTATTGAAACAGGAGGATTTCTCGTGAAGATAGCTGTGACCCATATGATTAACACATCCTAAGTTAAGTGAATAGCCATCACGAAATTCACTAAGGGTGATGAAAAGTCAGTTCGAAAAAACAGCGGACGTAAAGCGTACAAAGATAAGGGCGTAGAAACTTACATTTCTTGTTGAAGGCCTATGAAAAGGGAAGAGAGGAGACTATGTCAAGTGTCTGCGCCACCACGTATTGGTGAAACCAGCTATGGTCCCTGGAGTCTTCGCTGTTACGGACTACGCCTTTCTTCCGCCATTTGATAAACATCAACATGCCCGCCTTATGAAGACGGGGAGAGTACAAAGCAAGAAGATGTCAGAAGGAGAATTTTACCTTAGCATGGTTCGCCAGGTGATCTAACACAACCACCAAGCGCCAAACGGAAGGTCCCAATTGTCTTAGGTAGATGTTGTATTGGCGGCATATTTCTTCAACAATCGAACGGTCACACTTGTTGAGATGCAGAGTGAAAGGGTATGTATGAACCATCGAGTAACCAGCACGATGGGAGGAAATTCTTTCTTCAGCGGTAGGGACAATAATCTCTATAATTTCAGGCCACTTACAATCAAGCGTGATACAGGTTATGTCATCCCTTACAACTACAGATGAGTAGAACTCAATAGAGAGGTTGCTACTTTGATGTTCCTGTTTGGGTGTCTGACCTTGCATTCGGCCATCACTTTCAAAGCTAAAGTATGCAAGAAGATAATCTTGGGCTCTGAAGTTTGCGGGACGGAAGTTTGCTCCTTGGGCCATGTCGAAGGAAAGAATTATTGAAAAGGCTAAAGGAACGGTTTATCTCTTGAAGGAAAGCTCTTGAATAATTTGAAGATGAACAAAAACCTTTATAGTAATGGCGTATTTATACATGCCAAAAAGGATTCCTGGATAGGAAGCTGAACGTTCTTGATCACGTAGGATCACGATTATGGGTGATCGTGGTTATTGCAGTTTACGTAATGTGTATCGCAATAATTATGGGATATGGCAGAACAGTGGTAACATTGGGAAGATACGTGTAAGAATCCCTCCAGTTACTGGGGTACACATCATTTTACTTGAGTATTTGCATTCAATGCAATGCATGCGAAGAGACATTGAAGAAGTATTAGATGCAGGCAAATCTGTACGTGATGACATTGAAGGAGTATTAAATGCAGGCAAATCTTTACGTCTTCTATCACGCCTCTTTCACTTTCCGGATGCTCGCGTCATTACTCAACAACTGGGGAACAGTCTGTGTGGGCGAAAATACGCCACCTACTATTACAGTGATAGGAGTCCAGCTGGTGAGACTAGACTTATCCTATAAGTCACTAGACAGAGAAGATATACGTCTGCTCCTCGAGTTACGATCATTCAAGCGGTACGGGTGTAGGATGCAACACATACATCCCGCTGCCTTAGGGTTTACAATCTCCAAGTTAGGGTTTTGCATAAACCACCACCTTGAGTTTATAGGCCCATGAGGCTCATTAGTGTTTGTATTTTACCATAATTAGGATTAGATAAATTTCTACTATAAATACCCCTCCTTACATTTTATTGTACATCAAGCGATTCACACAGAATCCACAAATTCTCAAGAAATAATATTACTTACTTTCTTGTCCATTACTTTTCTCTCTATTTACTTACATTTTCCATCGTGTTTACTGTTTTTCTTGTGATCCTCTTATAAACTCAATTGTTTAACCTAGACATCCAATTTTGGCATAAACTGTTTGGCGCCCACCGTGGGGCCCAGGCAATTGTAGGTATTCTACGAAAGAAAACGTGCAGTCATTACAGACAGCAAAGATGACGTTCCAAAGAACACTACCGTTGCAGTAAATGAGTCTGCATAGGATCCTAGCGATCCCAGCGTGAAGCCGAAGGATCTTGTCTTGGAGCCAGTCCATGCAGCCAGTGACAGTGAAGGCGATCAATCACACGAAGGTAATTCTGAGTGTAGAGGTTTCCTTATTGATCTTATCAAAACCCTGTCAGAACGGGCAGAGCAGAACTCGGTCAACATGGTCGAGGGAATGACCCATAAGTTAAGAGCGATATTCACTGGATCATCTCAGAAGCTAGCAGCCCCGCGTAGACCAGCGCCCGTGAATAATTCACCAGCATCCGTTCCTAACCGCAGGCTCAACATGGATGCCGCCCCTGGACACTCGTCAATAGTCAATAGTCAGGACCTCAAAAGAACACCTGTGATTACAACACCCTAAAGAAGATGAAGGCCATCTATGATCAGATTGGTAACGTGCTAGGTGCTCCACCCCAGGTTACCACCGTAGATGAGCAAAAGTTTTACAAACATGCATACAAATCAAGCGCTGCGCCGATCCGCGTAACAAAGAACTTCCGCTTGCCAGATAACCTAATGTACGATGAGACAACGAATCTAGACGAGTATATTTCTGCATACTATACAGCTGACAAAAGTAACGAAATCTATGAGGAAGAAATCTAATCTTCTTAGTGAAGAGATTTGGCTCGACCTTGACTAAGGGTGCCCTCGCGTGGTACACTTGGCTACTGATAGGCTCCATTTATATTATTCACCAAGATACAGGATCTATTCAAGAATGCCCATTCTGGCGCCCGTAGGGTGAAGCGCATGGAGGACATCTTCGAGATTTGGTAGTGTGACGATGAATTGTTATACGAGTACCTACAGAGGTTTCAGAAGGAACACATAGATCTCCCTCCAGTTCCCGATAACATTGCTATAGTAGCTTTTAGCAAAAGTGTGAACTCCAGAGGTTCGTCGGCTACTAGGGAGTTGTAGAGGAGTCTTACTCAACACCCTGTGCCAACATGAGTGCCCTGTATCAGAGGTACACTGAGAAACTCTGCCTGGAGCCAGAGCACTCGCAGAATCCTGAAAATAAACGAACAAAATGAGCAAGAAGTCTGTCCTTGGAGGGAGAAGGAGATGGAAGAAGAGTAAAAGGAAAGACTCAAAGCCAAGCAGGAACAAGAAAGCATGGCAATAGCTGGGGGCACGGGTCCCAGCAGAAATAAATAAAGCCCCGTAGTTTCAGAGATTTTTGTTTGCAAGTCAACACTGTAGTCCTAGTTCCCAATCACTTTTGAAAACTAGGACCAAAAATACGGTGACCGCCCACCATAAAAGGAGCAACCATGAGGAATTCAAATGGCCTACTGTGACTTTCATCGAAGCAACGGCTATACCACGGTCGACTGCAAGGCCCTGATGTCAAAAATTGACCATCTACTGAAGGAATGGCATCTCATGGATGTGATTGAAGAAGGAGCAAGGCGGTCAAGAGCACCGGACTCTGAGGACAAATTGAGCATGAATGCGATATTCACAACCCTGGGACCAATCATAGCGTGGCGGCTGAAATGTCAGGGTCATTCATTAGCCCTATTACGTTCGGCTCGGAAAAGGAATGAAAGCACCAGGGCGCTCTGGTTGTCCCCATAAGGCTCTCCAACCTCCAGATCAAGCGAGCTTTGGTTGACCAAGGAAGTAATGTAAATATTATCCACAGAGACGTATTGTAGAAGATAGACCAGCACCATCAGATGATTCTAAGGCCTCGCAGGATAGTCAGCTTGATGTTTGGCAATATTTGCCGAATTTACCTTAATATTTCTTTGCATTTTAGTACTTTATGCGCTCATTATATGAGATAATTGAGATTCTTGCGCTCACTTATTATGTTTGTGATTGTAGGACTGGTTTGGATGAGTTCGAGGAAACAACAATCAAAATGGAGCAAAATACGTTGAAAAGCAAGGCTTGAACCAATGTGATGAATTGGAAGCTATTTTGAAGACAAAGCTTCCAAGAAAGCCTTGGAATTTGGAAGCTGTTTTGAGAGCTAAGCTTCAGAGATAGCTTTGAATTTGGGAGCTATACTGGAAACGTGGTGATGTTTGGCAATATTTGCCTATTTTACCTTAATATACTCTCACATTTTAGTACTTTATGCACTCGTTATCTGTGATAGTTGTGTTTCTTGTGCTCACTTATCGTATTTGTGATATTAGGAACGGTGCGGATGAATATTAGGCAAGAACAAGCAAATTAGAGTTAATGGACGCATTGGAAGCTATGGTAGAAGCAAGGCTTCCAAGAAAGCCCTGAAGAGTTGGAAGCTATAATGGGAGCAAGGCCTCAGCGAAAGCCTTGAAAAGTTGGAGGCTATAGTGGAAGCGTGGCTTCCACGAAAGCTTTGAGGCTGACGAAACAAAAGTTTTCCCAACTAGATTAGGCTTTGGTTTAATTTATCCTAGCACTTTGTAAACAATATAAAACCTCTTTAATTCCGTTTTAAAAGGGGAGGTCGAATTTCTAGAGCAAGTTTTGGAGTTCTTACACATTGAACCAAGGGTTTAATTCCTTTACTTCATCTATTACAATATTTAATCTTTCTTCCATGAATTCTTGTGTTGTTATTATGAATATGAGTAGCTAAACATATCGTTCTAGGGTTAGAGTAATTACATGAAGGTTGATGTTTGAAAGTTAATTTCTCCCTATTGATTTACCATTACGGATTGTTTATTCTTTCTTGAGCCTAATTGTTTGGTTATCAGGGCCTGGTAATTGAACACTATCTACGGTTTACAAGTTGGACTCGACAGAGGGAACTTGTAAATGCAAATAAGAAAGAATAGGGCTTGATTGTGAACCTGGGCATCAGGGAATTGATATGCGGGTAGGATAGACATATACCTATTCGTCTGGCTTAGCTAAATACAGAGTTCGTTAATGCATGCATGTTATTTAATTCCATAGAAATATAGGCGTTAGAGTAGCTTGCATAGACTCGTGAAGAATCGACAGGTTTTCACGAATATAATTAACCTGTTAGCTAGCGATCTGGGAAATCAAGAAGTAGAATCAACTGGAAAACTCAACTAGATTGTTCGTAACTCTGACCCTGGACCGTTCTGTTTTATTGATAATAACTTAGAATTTGCTCTGTTACTTGATCTCAATTACTTCTTTTTAATTATTTCTTTTAGTTAGTAAATTTCACAACCATCATCGAAAAAAAGATCCATGAATAGTTTTTACGAAATTGTTTGCTAGGATTCAGTCTGAACAATAGTCCTCGTGGGAACGATACTCGATTTATCACTTTATTACTTGTCGACCACGTATACTTGTGTGTGCGTTTGGGAGCAACAAGTTTTTGGCGCCGTTGCCGGGGACTAAATAATTGATTGTTTTCTTTTAGACAATTTATTATTTTCTATTCAGGATTAATTTTTGTTTTGAGTTTCTTGTGCCATTTCAGGTAATAGGTCTTGAACGCAAAGGGAGAGAAAGGACGAACCACTTGAACCTTTTGATCCTGAACCTGAAAGGACCTTACGGAGATTGAGGAAAGAAGCAAGAGTCCGTGAAGCACTCGCAATTGTACTTGCTTCCCTACCTATTGAAATGGCAGCAGAACGAGCTTTAGCTGTGCGAGATGTTGCTCTTCCCAGTCTGGAAGGAGTAGCTTCTAGCATTGTGAAGCCTGAAATTACTGGACACTTTGAGATTAAGTCTGGCATGATACAACTGCTGCATGCGACTGGGCAATTTGCTGGATTACTGCACTAGGATCCACAACAGCATATCCAAAATTTCTTGGAGATTAGTGACACATACACACCATCAGGCGTCTCAACTGACTATGTTCGCTTGATACATTTTCCGTTTTCATTGATTGGAACAGCAAGGAAGTAGTTAAAGGCTGAAAAGCCTGGGTCTATCACAACTTAGGATGATTTAGCTAAGAAATGTTTGGCTAAATTCCATCCATCTGCCAAAACAGCCAGAATACGGAGTGAGATTATGTCTTTCAGACAACAGGGTAGAGAATCCTTGTATTCAGCTTGGGAGAGATTCAAGTCATTGTTAAGAGATTGTCGGCACCACAACCAATCTAATGAGGTGTTAGCCCACACTTTTGTTGAAGGATTGAATGCTCATACCAAGATCGTGGTGGATGCTGCAGCTGGGGGCCAAGTATTAGCCCTGAATTTTAATGAGATTTATGAATTGCTGGATAAATTTTCTCAGAGAAATCTTGATTGGCAGGGTGATGGTAGAGCACCAACTCAAAAAGCTGTTGGGATACTTCAGTTGGATGCATTCTCAGCATTAACTGCAAAGGTAGATGCCATAGCTAATCAGATCAACAAGTTAGCACCGCCACCAGCTCAGCAACAAGTAGCACCAGTCAAACAAGTCCAGCAGTTCCAGAATTTCTGTGAGGTCTGTGGAGAGGATCATACTACCGAGGTTTGCCTCTCCAATCTAGAGTCAGTTTATTACGTGGGAAATCAAAACAGGTTTCAGGGATAGAATCGGAATCAGTTTGGCAATAGCTATAATCCTATCTCACGAAATCATCCCGGTTTCTCATGGAGTGATAATCAAGCTGCTCAGGGTAATACGAGATCTTAGAATAATTACCAGAGTTCACAACCTCAGGCTCAGACACAGTAGTCGAACAGTTCAGTTGAAGATTTGATAAAGCAAATGTTGGCAGGTCAGCAGAAAATTATAGCAGACAATGCAGCTCAAGCACAGTCCATAAAAGATCTTGCCAATGCTCAAAAAGATCTGGAACGCCAAATGGGGCAGCTAACTGGAGCACAAAACACTAGACCACATGGTGCCTTGCCAAGTGACACAGAGAAGAATCCTAAAGAATTTGGGCAAGCAGTTACTATAAGAAATGGTCGAGCTCTAGAAGAAGTGCCTCCAAAGCCGAGGAAGCCTGTTGGTGAATTGGAGCCAAACACTGAAAAGGAAGCTGATAAAGTGGTAGAGAAGCAGACCGATCTTGATAATGTCAGACCACCACCACCTTTCCCTCAAAGGCTTCAAAAGCAGAAAATAGATGCAACTTGCAAGAAATTTATGGAGATCTTACGTCAGATACAAGTGAATATTCCTTTGGTGGAACTTTTGCGTGATGTTCCTAAATACGCTAAGTACATCAAGGATATTGTGGCAAACAAAAGAAGACTGACTGAGTTCGAGACGGTTGCACTTACTGAAGAGTGCAGTTCCAGAGTCAGAAGTAAACTTCCTCATAAATTGAAAGATCCCGGAAGCTTCACTATTCCTATAGCAATAGGGAAGCATGAGGTTGGACGAGCTTTATGTGACTTGGGCGCTAGCGTAAATTTAATTCCATCATCGGTGTTTCGAAAGCTAGGCCTGGGTGAACCAAGACCAACCACAGTGACCCTGCAGTTAGCGGACAGATCTTTGACATGCCCCGAGGGAGTTATTGAGGATGTTCTAGTACAAGTAGGCCAATTCATCCTCCCCGTTGATTTCATCATTTTGGATTATGAGGCTGATCAAGATGTCCCGCTCATCTTGGGAAGAGGATTTTTGGCTACTGCTGATGCTGTGATTAGAGTTAGAGCGGGGAAGATGATAATGAGGGTAAATGGTGAAGAAGCTGTATTTAATGTGTTCCGGGCTACTCAACTTCCATCGCACTATGAAGAGTTATCTATGGTAAAAGTGCTGGATAGGGAGTTGACTGCCTCTGAAAAATCACTTTTGGCTTCTAAGGATGATCCTCTTGAAAGAGCACTAATGTATGAAGATGAAATGCTGAATGATGAGGAGACTGAGGAATACTTGGAGATTCTCAACATGGAGTGTCAATTCATCTCAGGGTGGAAGAAGTTTGAGGAGCTTGATAGACCGCTGACACTAGCTCCTGCTAAACCGTCTATTGAGAAAGCTCCAGTTCTTGAACTTAAACCTTTACCTGCTCATTTATGATATGCTTATTTGGGTGAGGGTAACACTTTAGCCGTAATCCTTTCTTCTTTGTTGTCTGATGTTCAGGTTGAGAAGGTCTTAAGAGTGTTACGAGAGCGCAAGAGGGCAATTGGATGGACCATTGCGGATATTAGAGGGATTAGTTGTTCTTTTTGTATGCACAAGATCCTCTTGGAGGAGGGTCATAAGCCAAGTGTTGAGCAGTAAAGAAGGCTAAATCCAGTCATGAAGGAGGTTGTGAAGAAGGAAATTATCAAGTGGCTTGATGCTGGTATTATTTTTCCTATCTCTGACAGCAATTGGGTGAGTCCAGTCAAATGTGTTCCAAAGAAGGGAGGTATGACAGTTGTGACGAACGAGCAGAATGAATTAATTCCTACAAGAACAGTCACGGGGTGGCGGATTTGCATTGATTATAGAAAATTGAACAAGGTCACCAGAAAAGATCACTTTCCACTCCCCTTCATTGATCAGATGTTGGATAGGCTAGCTGGGCATGAATATTACTATTTTCTGGATGGATACTCGGGCTACAACCAGATTTTGATAGCACCAGAAGATCAGGAGAAGACGACGTTTACATGTCCTTATGGCACTTATGCATTTAGAAGGATGTCGTTTGGACTATGTAACGCGCCGGGAGCCTTTCAAAGATGCATGATGACTATTTTCACCGATATGGTGGAAAAATTTGTTGAGGTATTCATGGACGATTTCTCAGTCTTTGGAGATTCGTTTGATGGCTGCTTGAAGAACTTAGATACAGTGTTGCGCCGCTGTGAAGAAACCAACTTGGTACTCAACTAGGAAAAATGTCACTTCATGGTTCGAGAAGGCATTGTACTTGGCCATAAGGTGTCGAAACAAGGGATCGAGGTTGATAGAGCAAAGGTTGAAGCAGTTGAAAATTACCACCACCTCTCTCTGTCAAAGGTGTGCGTAGTTTCTTGGGACATGCTGGGTTCTATAGGAGATTCATTAAGGACTTTTCAAAGATAGCAAATCCCATGTGCAAATTGTTAGAGAAGGATGCAAAGTTTGAATTCGATGATGCTTGTCTGAAGGCGTTTGAAGAACTGAAAAAGAGGTTGGTGACTGCACCAATTATTATTGCTCCTGACTGGTCTCTACCATTTGAGTTGATGTGTGACGCGAGTGATACTACTGTTGGGGCTGTTCTCGGGCAAAGAAAGGGTAGAATTTTTCACTCTATATATTATGCAAGCAAGACTCTTGATGCTGCCCAATCCAATTACACTACCACCGAGAAGGAGCTGCTAGCTGTTGTTTATGCTTTTGATAAGTTCCGATCTTACTTGGCTGGTACTCGGGTTATTGTCTACACTGATCATGCCGCAATTCGGTATTTATTTGAGAAGAAAGATTCCAAGCCATGACTGATTCGTTGGGTTCTTCTACTCCGAGAGTTTGATGTGGAAATCCGAGATCGAAAAGGGACCGAGAATCAAGTGGCCGATCACTTGTCGAGGCTGGAAGATAGAAAACATGTAGATGAGGGGCCTGAGATAAATGAAGTTTTTCCAGACGAGCAACTTTTTGCTCTGCAGGTAACCGAGGTGCCCTGGTATGCTGGCATGGTGAACTTGATGGTGAGTAATGTTTATCCGCCTGATGCTACAGCTGAAAAGAGAAGGAAACTTCTCCATGAGAGTAGATTTTACGTCTGGGATGAGCCGTATTTGTATAAAATTGGTCCAGACCAATTGGCGAGGAGATGTATCCCAAGTGAGGAAGTCGAGTCTGTGTTGCAGAGTTGTCATTCATCTCCCTATGGTGGTTATCACAGTGGTGATAGGACAGCTGCGAAGGTGCTTCAGTCGGGGTTCTTTTGGCCTACTCTATTCAAAGATGCTCATACCTTTGTTAAACAGTGTGATCGTTGCCAAAGAACCAGTAATATTTTAAGGCATCACGAGATGCCCTTGAATAACATCCTGGAGATTGAGTTGTTCGATTGTTGGGGAATTGATTTTATGGGTCCGTTTCCACCTTCTAATGGCAACAAATACATACTTGTAGCAGTCGACTATGTGTCAAAGTGGGTGGAAGCTGTTGCACTTCCAACCAATGATGCGAGTGTGGTAGTCAAGTTCTTGATGAAAAATATTTTTACTCGTTTTGGGACACCACGGGCCATCATCAGTGATGAAGGTACGCATATTTGCAATCGCTTGTTCAATAAGCTTTTGGCCAAGTATGGGGTGCGTCACAAGGTAGCTACTGCTTATCATCCTTAAACGAGTGGCCAAGTGGAGGTGTCGAATAGGGAGATAAAGCAGATTCTTGAGAAAACTGTTAATACTTCAAGGAAGGATTGGTCTATGAAGCTCGATGACGCTCTTTGGGCCTATAGAACGGCTTTTAAAACACCTATTGGAACCTCTCCATATAGGTTGGTTTACGGGAAGCCTGTCACTTGCCTGTTGCGTTACAACATAAGGCATATTGGGCAATTAAAAAGCTAAACTCAGATATGGAAGTGGCGGGTGAAAAGAGGATGCTTCAGTTGCATGAGCTAGATGAGTTCCGTTTCCACGCTTATGAGAATGCGAAGTTATACAAAGAGCGGACAAAGAAATAGCATGACCAGCACATTGAACGTCGTCAATTTGAGCCGGGTCAGTTGGTATTGTTGTTCAATTCTAGATTGAAATTATTTCCGGGAAAGCTGAAATCTAGATGGTCAGGCCCCTTTGAGGTAGTTCGTGTTACGGCGCATGGAGCGGTTGAATTAAGAGCACCGGATTCCGAGAAGTCATTTTTAGTGAACGGGCAAAGAGTTAAGCGATATTGGGGAGGTTTGGTGGATCATCGTACCTCCGCTTCATTGCGAGAACTATAAATTGTAACCATCGTGCCACGACATTAACTAAGGCGCTTCTCGGGAGGCAACCCGAGCTTTGTATGTAAACGCAAAAATAAAAGAAAAAAAATACAAAAAGAATAAAAAATACAAAAAGAGTCGTGCCGTGATGTTAAATCAAGCGCTAGTTGGGAGGCAACCCAATTTTTATTGTTTTCGTCATTTTATTTCTTTAGTGTTACGTAGTTCTCATTGTTTTTGCAGGGCTCGGGACATTCGAAAGGTGAAGCATTTTCAAGGAGTGCGGAATTATTGAGAGGCAATGAGAATTCTTGTGGGAACAGTTTCCAAAAGCTACAACACTTAGAAAATTCTTGTGGGAGAAAACGGGACTAAGCCATGCCCAAGGCGTCGCCCCCACCATCGCTCTAAGCACACCAGTGAACTCCAGCACTTCCCAAGCGATGCTGATGCGTCGCCCTTCTCAAAGCTTCAAATTGCAAGGGCGATCCCACAGCGACGCCCCCACGATCGCATGGTGTCAAGCTGTGAGTTCCCAACGTTCCAGGCGATCCCCCAGCGACGCTTTCACCATCGCCTTCACTGTTCGTGTACAACTACCGAGCGACACTCCCACGATCGCTCCCAATTAGGCAGTGAGTTCCCTCAGCTCAAGGCTTTCTCGAGGCGTCGCCCCCTCCTTCGCAGGTAAGTTTAAACTAAAAATTTTGCAGGTCAACCCGAGATTGACCCGTTGACCCACGAAACATTTAAAACATAAAACACACTATTCTTTTCCCTCTTCCATTGTCTCTCATGAAACAAAACACCGCACTCTCACCTAGGGCATAAAACAACATAAATTCAACACCAACTCAACATCCGTTTTTTTCTCCCATTGATCCGAAGCTGGTCAGGTATGTTTCTCTCTTTCTTGTTCTCTCCCCAAAATTCCTGGTACTACTAAAACAGTCCCCTCCCCCGTCCCTTTAGTCACGGTTCCATTGAGGTTTTTATGAACTGTGAAGCGTATGTCGATTCTATAAATTGTAATTAGTGTTGAGTTGTGCTTGGATTCTGAAGGTGATCTCCCAAAAATTTGGGAGGGTTCAATACTTTTAAATATCAATGAACTTTGAAATTGATCCCAGAGCACACCACATGTTTGATGAATTGCCTAAGTGACTAAAAGTTTCAATTATGTGAAGTCTGAGTAGCATAAAGCTTGGTAGGCATAACTTGAACTACTTGATGCTCTAAAGGTTTAGAATTGATCGCGATTGTGTGGAATTTGAATTGATCAAAGCGCGAACTAAGCTATAAACCAATGTCACGCTTGTTATGTGTTGCTTCTTGCCCTTTCCCTGTAGTGCTGCCCCGTCCATTTTTCTTTGGTTAAGTTATGTTGAGTTAGTGTTTTCAAGTCATTGTAGTACGGTTAGGTGTAAGTGTAGGGTGCTCGCTCCCCGTTTGCGCACATTGCTTACGTGTAAACTAGCTATGGATTTAATTGTTTCATGATTACCTCTGGGAAGTCTGAGTACCAGGACAGTAACGTGCTACTTCACAGCGCTTCAAGCGTCCATGTTCATTCTAAGAGAGTCTATCGCTTGTTCGAATTGGATTCTAACGATAGAACTTTATGGTGCAGGTACTATGGTGAAAACAACACAAAAGGCCTCTTCTTCTGTGACACCTGCTGCACCAAGGCAAAAGCTAGGAGTCGCCTCGACTAGTAAAGCCCCCAGGGGCAAGGCTAAGGCCAAAGCGAAGAGCAAGGCAAAACCAAAGATGCCAAAGGGCGCGGTCACTACTACACGACCCGGGGGGAAAACACATTTTTGATTGCCATTTGTGAAGAAGGGGAGAGCTTGGATTGGTACAAAAACTTGAAGTTGGCCGGCTACATTCCCGAACTTTCCATTGATGAAACTAAATTGATAAGGCGGTTTAGAAATATAAGAGATGTAGTTCACACCATGAAATGGGGATCTGTTTTTGAGAGTCCGGGGGATGCCAATCTTGATCTCGTGATTGAATTATATGCCAATTGGGACTTGGAACAACCGGAGGAGCTAGTGAAAATTCGAGGGAAATCCGTGAGGCTAGATGCATCAGCCCTTTGCACCTTTTTAGGTGTGGAGGATCATGACCTTGACGACTTGCGGGATTTCATTCGCAAGCCGGATTACAAGGCGTTGAGGCAGACCTTATGTGGTGGTGATGTGAGCAATAGGTGGGGTAGAAAGAAGCAAACGGGCCGACATAAATCTATGCAATTTTGCAGGTTTCAAAACGAAGCCCGAGTTTGGCTCAAAATGGTCAATGCACGACTGTTTCCTTCTGACCACTTTACTAATGTGACTAAAGTGAAGGCGTGCATAGTCTACTTCTTCATGATGGGGAAACCTGTCAACATTGGGTATTACATGCTCAAAGCTATGAAGGAGACACGCACAAACAAGTCAAAGCGGTTGCCTTTTGCTGGTGTACTCACACAGTATTTGATGAAAGAAGGTGTCCCTGTTGATACCGTTGGTGATAGGATTGTCCCGGCCTTGGAGAGAAAGTATGATATTTCCATAGTGCTAAGCCCGAGTGCAAATTCCTACAAAATGTCCAATGATAAGCGGCGCGATGTGCACGATAACTTGAAGAGCCGCAAATACTTAATGATAGAATATTTGCAAAGAATGCAGGGATGGATATGGCAGCCCTTGATCGCCAGCTTCCATTGTTGGAGTTATCCAAAAGGCTATTGGGCATGACGCGGACCGTAGAGGTGCCACCTGGGGAGGATGAGAATACGGATTCTGACATGGTTGCGGCAGATAATGGTATTGACGAGGGAGAGTGGACTGAAGAGGAAGATGGTGAAGAAGAGGAAGAGGAGGAGGATGCGCGCACTCCACCCCACCGCCCTGGGGGTTCTGTGAGAAGCAAGGCGGTGGTGCCACCGGTTAGTGAGCGCGATGCTGACACTCCCGCACATGCAGAGCGGGAGGACTCTGATGATGCAGGTGATGAGACCTAGGCTGGTGGGCCTTCAGGGAAGTTCTTTTCACTCTTGCACTTTATTTTTGTTCGCACTGAGGACACTGCTTGATTTTAACTGTAGGGTGTGGAAACTTCCAAAATTTTGAGGTTATGGATGATTGTATCTTTAGGAATTTATTTTTAGCAATTTTTTTTATGTTTGTCACTTGACTTTATTTTTATTTGTTTCTTGCTTTAATATATAAAAAAAATTAGAAAACTAATGAAAAATTCCAAAAAGATTTTATTTTTAGTTTTGGTTAAGTGGTACAGTCATCCGTCCCGTAGTTTTTCTTATGGCCTCGGTTCTTTTCCACGGGTAGACCTTTGAACCGGGTAAATTTTTATTTTTAGGAGTAGTTTAGTAGTAGTAGTTAGTAGAGTACTTTAGGAAAATTGATAGAATGCTAGGTACCTTTGGTTTGTTTGATACCGGTGAATTTGGACTTGAGCATCTACTCTTTGTGAATCCCTTTTGGTCTAAAATTTGTGATGCATGCCTAGAAAAAATTTGAATGACCCGTTTGAGATGCTTAGGCTCAACTACTTGACTCTTTTGAACTATTGTGCCTTAGTGCTTAAATTTTAAAAGTTGCATCCTGTTTGCTTTAACCGAGAGTTGGAATGAAACCGTCTTTAGTGAACTATGTGCCATGTGTGTTGTGAGTTGTTGCTCCCAACGCACACGCAAGTATACGTGGTCGACAAGTAATAAAGTGATAAGTAGAGTATCGTTCCCACGAGGACTATTCAGACTGACGCTTAATAAACAATTTCTAACAACTATTCAGGGATCTTTTCCAATAGTGAGAGTTTTAATTAACTAAAGAACAGTAATTAAGATGGTAAAAGTGAATTCAAACAATGGAGCAAAAATGGGTTGTTATCAGTAATAAGGAGACGGTCCAGGGTCAGAGTTACGAACAATCCAGTTGAGTTTTCCAATTGATTCCACTTCTTAAATCCTGGGTTACTAACTAACAGAGTAAATGTAATTATGAAAACCTTTCAGTTCTTCACAATCTATGCAAGCTACTTCAATCCCTATATGTCTATGGGTTAAATCACATGCACGCATTAACGAACTCTGTAATGAGTTAAACTAGGCAAGCAAGTATATGTCTATCCTACTCGCAAATTGGTTCCCCGATGCCCGGGTTCACAAACTAGTCCTATTCTTTCTTATTACGTAATTAAATTCCCTCTTTCGAGTTCAATCTAAAAACCATAGATAATGCGTAATAATCGGGCCCTGACAATTACACAAGTGAAATCAAGAAAGAATAAGTAACCCGTGATGGGATTCAATTAATGGAAATCAATCTTCAAACATCAACCTTCATGAAATACTCTAACCCTAGAACAATAGATTTAGCCACGCATACTCATAATAACAACACAAGGATTTGATGTAATAATGAAATAATGATGTAATAGATTAATGGAAGGAAGAAAAACCCTTGTTCTTGATGTTATGAGCTCTCCAATTGCTCCAAAGTCTGAACTCCCATGAAAAACTAAGTAAAAGAGTATTTATAGAGTTTACAAAAGCCTAGTAATAAGTTAGACCCAAGCCTAGACGAAATAGGACATAAAAACGCGCACAAGGGGCGCTATAACGGGCGCCCCGCGCCTCGGAACGCGTGCAGACAACCAGAAGACGCCAACTTCTCCACGCTTTAGGGCCGCGCCGCGTGAAGAACTGCGCCAGCCAATGCGCGCGCTGGGCAGCGCGGCGCGTGGGTTATGGCGCCCAGCCATTTTTCTGTTCCGTTTGCTCCTTTGCTCGCTCGTGTCGTGCCTTCGTGTGCTCGATCCAATCCTCAATCAAAATCCAATCTTTTCTTGCTCAATCATGCTCCTAAAAGCTCCAATTACACTGCGTAACAACCTACATACACACGACATAAAATTAGTGCAAAACCAAATTCATAAACTATAAAACGAGCGAATAACAAGCTCAAACATACGAAAATATTAAGGAAATATTAGCATAAAATGCCAAACATCACCACCCCACACTTGAACCCTTGCTCGCCCTCGAGCAATCACAAATAACTTCCCAACCTAGGTAAAACAGGTCTGCCTATGACTATGGTTTATACCGATCATTGAACCAATGCACACATGACTACTATGGATCCACAAACATGCCAACAATTTAACAAACTCAAAAAATATGAGAACAACCACCCCAAAATAGCTCAAATGCACAAACTCAACTTATTGCAACCATGCTCCCACAAAATCACACCTATCTACTCAACCAAGAAGCCATCAACTTCACCTATTTCATGCAAACCATGTGCCCTCACCAATATGAAAGAGAGTGCCCCCCAAATATCACACACAACAATAAATATCAAGAATAGAATGGGGACAATAGCATAGAAAGAATTCACTCACTCTCATGAAAAGCTCACATGTCACACACGATGTACCATAGGCTTGCCTGTAGTGTAGGACTCCACTAATGTAAGCTCACTCCAATCGGGATTAACTAGGACTTTAAAAAGGTTGTAATGTAGGCTAAGGGCGGGTAGGATACATATGGGTAATAGTGACTACCTCCCTAAGCACTTTAATACATCACATTCAAATTAAGCACAATTCTCATCAAGCCACCCAATCAACAACTTTCCACACATACACCTTCTCAACAAGTAGCATTTTTTCTGTTAAGCACACACTAGCAAGGAATGGATATTCTTTTCCTCTTTTTTTTTTCCTTTTCACAATTTTTTCTTTTCAACTTTGCTCTTTTTTCTTTTCTTTTTCAATTCATTTTTTCAATTTCATTAACTTCCAACCTTGCCAATGCTTTCCACTACTTCACAATTTTCACAATTATTCTCCTTCATTAGCTCCACTCAAGAACCCCCCACTATCCAACCACGGCTCCAAAATAATATCACACGATATTAACTAAAGTGCTTAAGGAGTACAGGGCCAAAAGAGACAATTTAGAACAAATGGGTAGGCTCGGGGTGTGGGTGCCAACAAAAAGGTCAAAGAATTCACAACAAAATTTTTTCTCAAGGTATATATGTAAGGGTAGGCAAATCAAAAGAAGGCCTTGTATCATTTCCCGACTAGAGCAAACCTAGGATTTCGCTTTGCACACACATGGGGCAAGTTCTAGACATTAATATGCAACATGGAGCAAACAAAAACATGCCTCACACACACATTGCACATGATTCACACAAAAAGGTTCCATCAACAACTCTCAACCAAGCTTCTAGAATGCCACTTGTGGAAATTTAAGCACTCATACACAAAGGTTAACAATAAAATCAAGCAAGTGGACTCAAGCATCTCAAGGGGGTTATTCCATTTTTTTTCTCTAGGCATGCATCACAATTTAAAACCCAAGGACGCCACAAATAGCACATGCAATCAATTCAAGTCCACCGGTATCAAACAAATCAAAGGCACCTAGCATTCCACCTAGTTCCTTCGTCTAGGGCCACCTATACTAACTACTCTAGTCCTAATAAAAATAAAAACTACCCGGTTCAAAGGCCTCCCCGTGGAAAAGAACCGTGGCCATAAGAAAAACCACGGGGCGGATGACATGTACCACTAATAAAACTAAAAGGAAAATCTTTTTGGAATTTTTCATTGGTTTTCTAATTTTTTTTTTTTCAATTTTTTCATATATTAAAGCATGAAACAAATCAAAATAAAGTCAAGTGACAAAAGAAAATCCTACGGTACATGCATCCCTAACCTCAAAAATAGATAAAGGGTAGTTTCCCACCCCACACTTAAACTAGGCAATGTCCTCAGTGCTAAAAATAAGAAAGTGCAAGGTAAAGAAAACTTCCCTGAAGATTCTAGTCCTTGGTGCTAGCATCCTCCAAGCTTCCATATAGTATGAGGTACTCAGACTTCCCCCAACAGGTCATCAATATTAGGCAAGGGTGAGGACACCCCACACTTAGCCTCGACATTACATGAACCTACAATCCAAAGAATCACCCAAAGTAATATACAACTTAAAAATAATAATAAATAAAAAATAAATAAAAGTAAAGAAAGCAAATTGGGTTGCCTCCCAAGAAGCGCCTTAGTTAACGTTGTGGCACGACGTCCCTTTTAGCTCACTTCCAGCATTTATGTCTTCTCTTCTTACGACGAACTTTTGCTTTCTTCCTTTCTTTGAGAGAACCCATCTTCAATTTCACATGTGGTGTACTTCCATGTTATTGACTAACACATTCAATCATAGAGCACTCTTCAACCTTAGCTATGTGCTCCTTCTCATTATACACCTTGAAAGTAACCTTTTCTCCATGCGCTCTAACAGTCATCTCACCCAGCTCCATGTCAATAAGTGCCTTCGAGGTGACTAAGAATGGTCTCCCCAGAATGATTGGAGCTTCTCGGTCCTCTTCATAATCTAGGACTACAAAATCAGCAGAGAATGTAAACTTACCAACTTTTAGCAGCACATCCTCCAACTTACCATCAGGGTGAGTGAGTGATCCATCCGCCATCTTGAGAGTAACTGAAGAGGGCTTGATTGCTCCTAGCCCCAACCTTTTGCAAACAGACAGAGGCATGAGATTTATGCTCGCACCCAAATCAGACAAGGCACCAGTGATATCATGCCCTCCAATGGTACAAGGAACAGTAAACTTCCCAGGATCTTGAAGTTTTGGAGGTAGCTTACTCAAGATTGTGCTACACTCCTCAACTAACTCAACTGTATCTACCTCTTGAGGCTTTTTCTTTTTGACTAAAATCTCTTTTAAGAACTTCACAGAAGACGACATCAATTCAAACACGTCAGTTAAAGGGATATTAACTTGAAGCTCTTTCAACATACTCACAAATTTTTGATACTGGGCCAAATCCTTCGATGGTATAAGCCTCTGGGGGAATGGTGGGGGCGGCAGAGGTGCCTCCTTTCTCTCTTCTTTCTTCTTCATCTTCTCCACTTTTTCAACTTTTTCTATTTCAGCTCTCTCTTCAGACTTGGCCATCAGCTCTCCACCTTCAATTAAAGTAACTGCAAGACATTGTTCAGGCTCTTTTTTAACAGTGCTTATTTCTCCCACCAACTGCCCCAACTGGTGCTCCAAGTTCTTTTGAGCATTGGCAAGATCTTGTATGGCCTGTGCATGGGCTGCAGTGTCAGCTATCATTCTCTGCTGGCCTGCCATTATCTGCTTTAGCATATCTTCAACTGAACTGCTAACCTGCTGTGGTGGAGCTGGAAGTGGGTGGTAATTATTCGGAGCTCTCATATTACCTTGATAATAACCATTACCAAACTGATTTTGACCCTGCAGCCTGTTTTGATTACCCACGTAATAAACTGACTCTGGATTAGAAGAGCAAACCTCTGTAGCATGATCTTGACCACAAACCTCACAAAAACTCTGGAGTTGTTGCACTGGAGCCACTGGTTGCTGAGTCTTTGGCAGAGCTAGCTTGCTAATTTGATTGGAAATAGCATCCATCCTCGCCCTTAGTTCTGAAACTGCATCTAATTGAAGTACCCCTGCAGCTTTCTGCGTAATAGCTCTACCATCTCCCTGCCAATCAGGATTGCTCTGCGAAAACTTATCTAGCAAATCATAGATCTGGTCAAAATTTAAGGCCAATACTTGACCTCCAGCAGCAGCATCTACCACGATCTTAGTGTGCGCATTCAACCCCTCAACAAAAGTATGTGCAAGAACCTCATTGGATTGGTTGTGGTGTGGATAATCCCTCAATAGAGCCTTAAATCTCTCCCAGGCTGAATATAAAGATTCTCCTTCTAACTGTCTGAAGGACATAATTTCACTCCTCACCCTGGCTGTCTTGGCATATGGATAAAACTTAGCCAAGAACTTCTTAGCCAAATCATTCCAAGTGGTGATAGACCCAGACTTTTCAGCCTTTAACCACCTCTTTGCTGCCCCAATCAGTGAAAACGGGAATAAAGTCAAGCAAACATAATCAGTAGGAACTCCCGATGGTGTATAAGTATCATTGATCTCCAAGAAATTCTGGATATGTTGTTGCGGATCTTCATGAAGTAATCCACCAAATTGTCCAGTTGTATGTAACAATTGTATCATACCGGACTTAATCTCAAAGTTTCCAGTAATTTCAGGCTTAACTATGCTCGAGGCTACTCCCTCCAGGCTGGGGAGAGCAACATCTCGCACAGCTAAAGCTTGTTCTTCTGCCATTCCTGTAGGTAAAGATCAAGCAGGACCTAATACCTGAAACAGCACAAAACTAAAAACAAAAATTAAACCTGACTAGAAGTTAATAAACTGTTCAAAAATTAGTCCCCGGCAACGGCGCCAAAAACTTGTTGCTCCCAACGCACACGCAAGTATACGTGGTCGACAAGTAATAAAGTGATAAGTAGAGTATCGTTCCCACGAGGACTATTCAGACTGACGCTTAATAAACAATTTCTAACAACTATTCAGGGATCTTTTCCAATAGTGAGAGTTTTAATTAACTAAAGAACAGTAATTAAGATGGTAAAAGTGAATTCAAACAATGGAGCAAAAATGGGTTGTTATCAGTAATAAGGAGACGGTCCAGGGTCAGAGTTACGAACAATCCAGTTGAGTTTTCCAATTGATTCCACTTCTTAAATCCCGGGTTACTAACTAATAGAGTAAATGTAATTATGAAAACCTTTCAGTTCTTCACAATCTATGCAAGCTACTTCAATCCCTATATGTCTATGGGTTAAATCACATGCACGCATTAACAAACTCTGTAATGAGTTAAACTAGGCAAGCAAGTATATGTCTATCCTACTCGCAAATTGGTTCCCCGATGCCCGGGTTCACAAACTAGTCCTATCCTTTCTTATTACGTAATTAAATTCCCTCTTTCGAGTTAAATCTAAAAACCATAGATAATGCGTAATAATCGGGCCCTGACAATTACACAAGTGAAATCAAGAAAGAATAAGTAACCCGTGATGGGATTCAATTAATGGAAATCAATCTTCAAACATCAACCTTCATGAAATACTCTAACCCTAGAACAATAGATTTAGCCACGCATACTCATAATAACAACACAAGGATTTGATGTAATAATGAAATAATGATGTAATAGATTAATGGAAGGAAGAAAAACCCTTGTTCTTGATGTTATGAGCTCTCCAATTGCTCCAAAGTCTGAACTCCCATGAAAAACTAAGTAAAAGAGTATTTATAGAGTTTACAAAAGCCTAGTAATAAGTTAGACCCAAGCCTAGACGAAATAGGACATAAAAACGCGCACAAGGGGCGCTATAACGGGCGCCCCGCGCCTCGGAACGCGTGCAGACAACCAGAAGACGCCAACTTCTCCATGCTTTAGGGCCGCGCCGCGTGAAGAACCGCGCCAGCCAATGCGCGCGCTGGGCAGCGCGGCGCGTGGGTTATGGCGCCCAGCCATTTTTCTGTTCCGTTTGCTCCTTTGCTCGCTCGTGTCGTGCCTTCGTGTGCTCGATCCAATCCTCAATCAAAATCCAATCTTTTCTTGCTCAATCATGCTCCTAAAAGCTCCAATTACACTGCGTAACAACCTACATACACACGACATAAAATTAGTGCAAAACCACATTCATAAACTATAAAACGAGCGAATAACAAGCTCAAACATGCGGAAATATTAAGGAAATATTAGCATAAAATGCCAAACATTATGAGTATCTTTTCTTATATTCCGTGCCGCATATTGATGTCTAGAACTTGCCCCGTGTGTGTTCAAAGAAAAATCCTAGATTTGCTCTAGTTGGGAGATGATACAGGTGTGTCTTTAATAAGCCTTTCTACCCTTGATTAGCCTACCCTTGAATATAATCCTTCTTAAGCCCTTTTGAGCCTATTGACCTTTTTGTTGGCACCCACAATTCAAGCCTTACCCCTTTTGTTCTTAATTGTCTCTTTTTGAACTCTTAACTCCTTGTAGCACTTTAATTGAAAAATATTTGATTATTTGTGGAGTTTTGGTTGGAGTAATTGGGCAGCTTTTGAGTGGAACAGATGAAAGAAAACAATTTGGTGCATTTTGGAAAAAAAAAAGAATCATTGACAAGGTTGATAAAAATATTGAAAAGAAAAAAAAAATGAAATGAAAAAAAAAGAGAAGAAAACAAAAGAAAAAAATCTCAATCCTTACCAGTGTTGTGCAAAAGTAAAGTTACAAATTGCTTAAATTGAAAGGAGACTTTTGGGTGGTTGCTTGGTTGGTTTTGAAAAGAATTGTGGAAAGAAAAAATTAAAGTGATGTGTTAAAGTGCTTAGGGAGGTAGTCACTATTTGTCCATATTTATCTTACCCGTCCTTTAGCCTACATTACAACCCTTAAAGTCCTAGTTAATTCCGATTGGGGTGAGCTTACATTAGTGTAGTCCTACACTACGGGCAAGCCTATGGTACGTTGTGTGTGGCACGTGAATTTCTTTTGGAGAGCGAGTGAATTCTTCCTATATTATTTCCCTCATTTATTCTTGAAATATATTCTGTGTGTGATATTTGGGACGCTCTCTTGATTTGGTGAGGGCACATGGTTTGCACGAGATAGGTGAAATTTTGACTTCTTGGTTGAGTGATTGGGTGTGATTTTGTGAAAGCTTGGTTTCATTGAGTCGGTTTTTGAGGTTGAGATGTCTTGGGTTGGTCGTTCTAGTGTTTTAAAACGTGGTGACTTTTTGGCATGTGTTGAGGGTCACATGGTATGTATATGCACTTGTCTAATGGTCGGTATCAACCATAATCATAGGTAGACCTGTTCTATTGAGTGTTAGGATCTAGTTGGAAAATTGGTTTTTGATGATTGCTCGAGGGCGAGCAAAGGTCTAAGTGTGGGGTGAGGATGTTTGGCAATATTTGCCTATTTTACCTTAATATATTCTCACATTTAGTACTTTATGCACTCGTTATATGTGATAGTTGTGTTTCTTGTGCTCACTTATCATATTTGTGATATTAGGAATGGTGCAGATGAATTTGAGGCAAGAACAAGCAAATTAGAGTTAATGGACGCATTGGAAGCTGTGGTGGAAGCAACGCTTCCAAGAAAGCCCTGAAGAGTTGGAAGCTATACCTGGAGCAAGGCCTCAGCGAAAGGCTTGAAAAGTTGGAGCCTATAGTGGAAGCGTGGCTTCCACGAAAGCTTTGAGGCTGACTGATGTTTGGCATTTTATGCCTATATTTCCTTAATATTTCCTCACGTTTGAGTATTTTATTCGCCCGTTTTCTAGTTTATGAATGTGATTTTGTACTGATATTGTGCCGTATGTGTGTAGGTTATTTTGCAGTGCATTTGGAGCTTTTAAGAGCATGATCGAGCAAGGAATGGTTGGAAATTGATTGAGGATTGCATCGAGCACATGAAGGCACGACGCGAGGTGAGTTGCGGAGCAAGGAAGACGCTGAATAAGCCTGGCGCAGTAGGCCATGCGGCGCGCCACCCAACGCGCCAGCTTGTTGAGCGCGGTTCTGGGTGCGACACGGGGCCAAAGCGTCCAAGTCTCGACGTAATCTGCCTAGGGTGGCGCATTCGGGGGCACAGGGCGCCAGCTACAGCGCCCCTGGAGCATTTTGGGACTTCCTATTTCGTCTAGGCTTAGGTGTAACTTATTACTAGGCCTTTGTAAACCCTATAAATACTCTTTTACTTAGTTTTTGATAGAGGTTCAGATTTTGGAGCAATTTGAGAGCACCATACTTCATTGAACAAGGGTTTATTCCTATTCTTTCATCTATTAATCATTTACATCATTATTTCATTAATTCATTGCCTTGTGATTATGAATATGCGTGGCTAAATCTTACGTTCTAGGGTTAGAGTATTTCATGAAAGTTGATGTTTGAAGATTGATTCCCATTAATTGCATAACGGGTTACTTATTCTTTCTTGATTTCACTTGTGTAATTGTTAGAGCTCGATAATTATGCATTATCTATGGTTTTTAAATTGAACTCGAAAGAGGGAATTTAATTACGTAATAAGAAAGAGTAGGGCTAGTTTGTAAACCCGGGCATCGGAGAACCAATTCGTGGGTAGGATAGACATATACTTGCTCGCCTAGTTTAACTAATTATAGAATTTGGTAATACGTACACGTGATTCAACCCATAGACATATAGGGATTGGAGTAGCCTGCATAGACCGTGAAGAATTGAAAGGTTTTCACGGGTACATTTACTCTGTTAGTTAGTAACCCGGGATTTAAGAAGTGGAATCAATTGGAAAACTCAACTGGATTGTTCGTAACTCTGACCCTGGACCGTCTCCTTAATATTGTTAACAACCAAAGTTTGCTCCATTGTTTGACTAAACTTCAACCATTTTTAGGCCCCTGGATAGTAGATAGAAATTATTTGTTAAGTGTCAGTCTAAATAGTCCTCGTGGGAACGATATTCTACTTATCATTTTATTACTTGTCTACCGCGTATACTTGCGTGTGCGTTGGGAGCAACAAGTTTTTGGCGCTGTTGCCAGGGATTAGTCCTTTCTATTAGTTCCTTCTTCCAACAGAATGTGCAGAATTCTTTTTGAACGATTACTTATTATCTATTCAGGTTTAATTTTTTGTTTAGTTTCTTGTGTTGTTTCAGGCAACAGGTTTTGCATGCAAAAGAATAGAAGGAACGAACCACTCGAACCTTTTGATCCCGAGCCTGAAAGGACCTTGAGAAGGGTAAGAAGAGAAGCGAGAGACCGAGAAGCACTAGCACTTGTACTTGCTTCCTTACCCATTGAAATGGCAAAGAACGAGCAATAGCGGTGCGAGATGTTGCTCTTCCCAGCCTGGGGAGAGTTGCGTCTAGCATTGTGAAGCCCGCTATCACCGGGCACTTTGAGATTAAGTCCGGTATGATTCAGTTGCTGCATACGACTGGGCAATATGCTGGATTGATTCATGAAGATTCGCAGCAACACATTCAGAATTTCTTGGAGATCAGTTATACTTATACACCAACGGGAGTTCCTACTGATTATGTGCGCTTGACATTGTTCCCGTTTTCACTGATTGGGGCAGTAAGGAGGTGGTCAAAGGCTGAAAAGCCTGGGTCTATCACCACTTGGGAGGATTTGGCTACAAAGCTTTTGGCTAAGTTTTACCCATCTGCCAAGATAGCCCGGCTGAGGAGTGAAATTATGTCCTTCAGATAGGTAGAAGGAGAGTCTTTGTATTCAGCCTGGGAACGTTTCAAAGCTTTATTGAGAGATTGTCCACACCACAACCAATCCAATGAGATTCTTGCACACACTTTTGTTGAGGGGTTGACTGCACATACTAAGATCGTGGTAGATGCTGCTGCTGGCCAAGTGCTGGCCTTAAACTTTGACCAGATCTATGAATTGTTAGACAAGTTTTCGCAGAGCAATCCTGATTGGCAGGGAGATGGTAGAGCTACTATACAAAAATCTGCTGGGGTACTTCAACTAGATGCAGTTTCAGAGCTAAGGGCGAAGATGGATGCTCTATCCAATCAAAATAGCAAGCTAGCTCTGCCGCATTCTCAACAGCAGCCAGCTCCAGTGCAACAACTTCAGGTCTTTTGTGAGGTTTGTAGAGAAGATCATGCCACTGACGTCTGTCACTCTAATCCAGAGTCAGTATATTACGTGGGCAATCAGAACAGGCCAAAAGGTCAGAATCGCAATCAATATGGTAATAGCTACAACACCAACTGGCGTAGTCACCAAAATTTTTCTTAGAGGGACAACCGTGAGCAGCTACAAGCCAATGACAGACCTCAAAATAATTTTCCAAATGCACAACCGCAGGGGTCACAGTCACAGGCTCAGCCACAACAGTCTAATTCAGTTGAAGATATGCTTAGAAAAATTCTTGCAGGGAAGCAAAAACTCATGGATGATTCAGCAGCTCAGGCACAAACAATAAAAGATTTGACCAATGCTCAGAAAGATCTTGAGAGACAAATGGGGCAGCTAGCTGGAGCACAGAATAATAGACCTCGAGGTGCTTTGCCAAGTGATACAGAGAAAAATCCTAAAGAATTTGTGCAAGCAGTTACTTTGAGGAATGGAAGAGCTCTAGAAGAAGTTCCCCCAAAGCCAAAGAAGCCTGTTGGTGAGTTAGAGTCTAATGCTGATAGAGAGGTGGAGAAAGAAGCTGAGAAAGTGATAGAAAAGCAGCCCGAGCCTGCTATTGTGAGACCACCACCACCTTTTCCTCAGAGACTTCAGAAGCAGAAAGTTGATGCAGCATGCAAGAAATTTTTGGAGATCTTGAGTCAGATTCAGGTAAATATTCCTTTGGTGGAGCTTTTACGGGATGTTCCCAAATATGCCAAATACATCAAGGAAATTGTTGCTAACAAGAGAAGACTGACTGAGTTCGAGACAGTTGCACTTACTGAAGAGTGCAGTTCCAGAGTTAGAAGCAAGCTTCCTCAGAAATTGAAGGATCCTGGCAGTTTTACTATTCCCTTGAAAATTGGGAAGCATGAGGTTTGTCGAGCTTTGTGTGATTTGGGTGCTAGTGTGAATTTAATGCCTTCATCAGTTTTCAGGAAGCTAGGCCTGGGTGAACCACGACCAACTACTGTGACTCTGCAACTGGCTGATAGATCTTTGACATGCCTCGAGGGGATTATTGAG
Organism: Petunia x hybrida; assembly: GCA_037355625.1. NCBI lineage: Eukaryota > Viridiplantae > Streptophyta > Magnoliopsida > Solanales > Solanaceae > Petunia > Petunia x hybrida. The sequence goes on along the minus strand of JBBBVM010000958.1, from coordinate 230,156 downwards.
GATGTGCTTGTACAAGTGGGTCAGTTTATATTGCCTGTTGATTTCATTATTCTTGATTATGAAGCTGATCCTGAGGTTCTTCTCATCTTGGGAAGAGGATTTTTGGCCACTGCTGATGCTGTCAATAGAGTCAGAGCTGGAAAGATGATTATGAAGGTGAATGGTGAAGAAGTTGTATTCAATGTGTTCAGAGCTACCCAGCTTCCTTCCCATCATGAAGAGTTGTTCATGGTAAAAGTGGTAGATGATGAGTTGACTGCTGATGAGAGGTCATTCTTGGCTTCTAATGTTGATTCTCTGGGGAAGGCACTCTTATGTGATGATGATGATATCCTGAAGGATGATGACATTGAAGAATATGTGGAGATTTTTAATATGCAGAGTAAATTCATCCCAGGGTGGAAGAAATTTGAGGAGCTTGATAGACCGTTGACCTTAACTCCTGCTAAACCATCTATTGAGAAGGCTCCTACTCTTAAACTCAAACCTTTACATGCGCATTTGCGTTATGCTTATTTGGGTGAGGGTAATACCTTGCCCGTGATCCTTTCTTCTTTGGTGTCTGATGTGCAGGTTGAAAAGGTGTTGAGGGTGTTGCGAGAGCGCAAGAGAGCTATTGGCTGGACCATTGCTGATATTAGAGGGATTAATCCTTCTTTCTGCATGCACAAAATTCTTTTGGAAGAAGGCCACAAGCCATCTATAGAGCAGCAGAGGAGATTAAATCCAATTATGAAGGAGGTGGTGAAGAAGGAAATTATCAAGTGGCTGGATGCTGGCATTATTTTTCCTATCTCTGACAGCAAGTGGGTTAGTCCAGTACAATGTGTTCCAAAGAAAGGGGGCATGACAGTAGTGAAGAATGAGCATAATGAGTTTATTCTTACAAGAACAGTCACAGGGTGGCGAATTTGCATTGATTATAGAAAGCTGAACAAGGCCACCAGGAAAATCCACTTCCCACTTCCCTTTATTGATCAAATGCTGAATAGACTTGCTGGGCATGAGTATTATTATTTTTTGGATGGGTATTCGGGCTACAATCAAATTGTGATAGCTCCTGAAGATCAAGAGAAGACTACATTTACTTGTCCATATGGCACCTATGCATTTAGGAGAATGCCGTTTGGATTTTGTAATGCCCCGGGGAGTTTTCAGCGGTGCATGATGGCTATTTTCACCGACATGGTGGAAAAATTTGTGGAGGTGTTCATGGATGATTTCTCAGTGGTTGGTGATTCCTTTGATGATTGCTTGAAAAATTTAGATATTGTGCTGAGCCGTTGTGAAGAAACAAATTTGGTGCTAAATTGGGAAAAATGTCACTGTATGGTTCAAGAAGGCATAGTACTTGGGCACAAGGTGTCAAAGCAAGGGATTGAGGTTGATAAAGCGAAGATTGAGGCTATTGAGAAATTACCACCACCTATCTCTGTTAAAGGGGTGCGTAGTTTATTGGGACATGCAGGTTTCTATAGGCGTTTCATAAAGGACTTCTCCAAAATTTCTAATCCCATGTGTAAGTTGTTGGAGAAAGATGTAAAATTTGAGTTTAATGATGCTTGTCTCAAGGTATTTGAAGAGTTGAAGAAAAGGTTGGTGACTGCACCAATCATCATTGCTCCTGACTGGTCGTTGCCATTTGAATTGATGTGTGATGCAAGTGATAATGCTATTGGGGCCGTTCTAGGCCAAAGAATTGGAAGAATCTTTCACTACATCTATTATGCAAGCAAGACTCTTGATGCAGCCCAGTCCAATTATACCACCACTGAGAAGGAGTTGCTAGCCGTAGTGTATGCTTTTGATAAATTCAGATCTTATTTAGTTGGCACTCATGTTGTTGTCTACACTGATCATGCCGCAATCCGGTACTTGTTTGAGAAGAAGGATTCCAAGCCTAGACTAATTCGATGGGTTCTCCTATTGCAAGAGTTTGATGTTGAAATTCGAGATCGCAAGGGGACTGAGAATCAAGTAGCTGATCATTTGTCAAGGCTGGAGAATAGAGATCATGTAGATGAAGGGCCTGAGATTAAAGAGGTATTCCCTGATGAGCATCTTTTTGCTTTAGCTGCAGCCGAGGTGCCATGGTATGCTGATATGGTGAACTTAATTGTGAGTAATGTGTATCCTCCTGGGGCTACAGCTGAGCAAAGGCGCAAACTCCTTCATGAGAGCAGATTTTATGTGTGGGATGAGCCTTATTTGTACAAGATAGGCCATGACCAATTAGCTAGGAGATGCATTCCAAGGGAAGAAGTTGAGCCAATTCTACAGAGCTGCCATTCCTCTCCTTATGGTGGCCATCTTGGTGGAGATCGAACAGCTGCAAAGGTACTTCAGTCTGGTTTCTTTTGGCCTACTTTATTTAAAGATGTTCATGCTTTGGTTAAGCAGTGTGATCGTTGCCAAAGAAAGGGTACTATCTCTAGGCGTCACGAGATGTCTTTGAACAATATTCTGGAGATTGAGCTATTTGATTGTTGGGGGATTGACATTATGGGTCCGTTCCCACCTTCCATGGGCCATAAATACATTCTCGTGGCGGTTGATTATGTGTCTAAATGGGTGGAGGCTGTGGCACTTCCAACAAATGATGCGAGTGTGCTGGTGAAATTCTTGAAGAAAAAGTATTTTCACTCGTTTTGGGACACCGCGGGCTGTAATCAGTGATGAAGGTACGCATTTTTGCAACCGGTTGTTCAATAAATTGTTGGCCAAGTATGGGGTTCGCCACAAGGTGGCAACTGCTTATCATCCCCAAACTAGTGGCCAAGTGGAAGTGTCTAATAGAGAGATCAAGAAAATCCTTGAGAAGACTGTGAATGCCTCGAGAAAAGACTGGGCTATGAAGTTAGATGATGCTCTCTGGGCCTATCGGACTGCATTTAAAATGCCTATTGGAACCTCTCCATATAGGCTTGTTTATGGTAAGGCCTGTCACTTGCCCGTTAAGCTAGAGCGTAAGGCATATTGGGCAATTCAAAAGCTCAACCTTGATATGGCCTTGGCGGGTGAGAAGAGAATGCTTCAATTGCATGAGCTTGAAGAGTTCCGTTTCCATGCTTACGAAAATTTAAAATTGTATAAGGAACGGACAAAGAAGTGGCATGACAAGCATATTGAGCGTCGTCAGTTTGAGCCCGGGCAGCTAGTGTTGTTGTTTAACTCGAGGCTGAAGCTATTTCCGGGCAAGTTGAAGTCTAGATGGTCGGGGCCGTTTGAAGTAGTTCGTGTTACTGCACATGGAGCGGTTGAATTGAGAGCCCCGAATTCGGAGAAGACGTTCTTGGTGAATGGCCAAAGGGTGAAGCATTATTGGGGAGGTTCGGTGAATCATCGTACCTCCATTATTTTGAGGGACCCATGATTGATACTCGTCGTGCCACGACGTTAAATAAGGCGCTTCTCGGGAGGCAGCCCGAGTTTGTACTTGTAATAGTTTAGTTGTTTTATGTTTTATAGTGTCACGCAGTTTTTGTTTTTGTGTGTCGTTTTGTAGGTATCGGGAGTGCTAAACGACATGCACTTGATGTATTGAGGGGTACGGGACACTTTGAGGCATATCCCGCGCTTGAATTCGCACTTGGAATCGAAAATTGGTGCGGAAAAAATTGTACGGGCGCATTTGGGAGCGCCCCGCGCATCCCAACGCGCAAAAAGAGGTCTGAAGCGCAAAGCCTGGGCGCGATGGCCTAAAGCACCGAGGCCAACAGAATGTGCAGAATTCCAAACGCGGTTGGGGCGCGCCGCGTGGGGCAAAGCGCCAAGCAAAAATTCGGTTAAATCCGGGTCCAAACGGGTTTTAACCCGCGGCCCGGATCCCCTTTCCCCTCTTTTACCCGATCCCCTCCCCTTTCCTTCATTATTTTCTCTCAAAACACTCCCAAAAACTCCCCTAAATCATTCCTAATTCTTGGAATTAATCACAAGCTCTTCTCCACCCAATCTAACATCTTCAAGTAAGTAAATTCTTTCTCTTCTCTCTCCATTACATGTAAGATTAACATTCTCTTTCCATGGTAAATTCCTTAACTAGTATGCAAGCTTATGATTAGAATTGGATCCTAAATTGCTTAAATTGATTATTATGCTTCATGGTTAGCTTGTGTACTTGGAAAAAAGGATCTCCCAACAATTTGGGAGGGTTATCACATTACAAAAGCCATTGAAATTGAAAGTTGAACATTGTGCACACCAAGTGTTTGTGAAAAAGCCTCAACCATGAAAATTGCCTAATATTGTGAATTCTTGAGTAGCAATACTTTTCTTAGGCTTAAGATGAACATTGAGTGTCGCACGTGCATAAAAATTGGCTATTTTGTACCCCCACGAGCTTGATCATGAAGTCCACAAACGTGGCAATTTTGTGCGATGCTAGTTTAGCTAAGTGTGGGGTGGTGTCCTACCAATTGTGCTTGAATTGAAATCTTGTGCTTGAATTGACATCTCACATTGGTATTCGTGTTTGTTGTAGGCACCATGGTTAGAACATCTACCAAACCGAGCTCTTCCTCCACCTCGGCTCCTAAAAAGTCATTACAACCCGAGGCTTCATCTAGCAAGGCAAAGGGTAAGGCACCGGCCAAGCCCAAGGCCAAGCCAAGGGCCAAGGCGAGGGTTCCTAAAGATGCGGTACCTATCCCAAGGCCCGGGGGCAAGACGCGATTCAGTCTCTCTTTTGTGAAGAAAGGTGAGTGCCAAGCTTGGTACAAGAGTGTGAAGCTTGCGGGGTACATTCCCGAGCAAGCCATTGACAAGAGGAGATTGATGCAAAAGTTTCAAGGCGCGGGTGATGCTATTCATGCCTTGCATTGGGACTCGGTCTTTGAGAGTCCGGGGCATGCCAACCTCGACCTGGTACAGGAACTCTATGCCAATTGGGATCCGGATGAAGCATGGAGAGATAATGATATGGTGGCTATTCGGGGGGTGAAGGTGAGATTGGACCGCATGGCGTTGAATGCTTTCTTGGGGGTAGAGGACCCCGAATATGACGAGCTGAAGGACTTTATTAGGAAGCCTGATTACAAGGCTATGCGGGAGACATTGTGTGGTGAGAGCTCTACTCATAGGTGGGCGCGAACTGAGACAGGAAGACACAAATTCATGTTCTTTTCGCAATTTTTGAAGACAGCTCGAGTGTGGATGAGGTTGATCAATGCACGCATCATACCTTCGTCTCATTATTCCCAGGTAACCAAGACTCGGGCGTGCATGACTTACTTTTTCATGACCGGGCGGCCGGTCAACATTGGCTACTACATGCTGATGGTGATGAGAGAGCAAAGGAAGTCGACGACATGTAGCCGATTATATTTTGGGAACATTCTTACCCGGTATCTGGAGCAGGCTGGAGTCCCAGTTGATGAGGTCGGGGATCGCATTGTCCCCGACATTGGGAAGATGTTTGATATCGCCTCGGTGAAGAGTGTGACCACTACTGCACCAGTGCACCTGACGGCAGACGAGTGGCGGGACACAGACGCCAACTTGTCCGCACGTCACTACTTGATAATGGAGCACATGGCCCGGCAGGCTGGCATGGATATGGCGGCTATTGATCGCACAGTACCTTTATTGGAGTCTTCGAAATGCCTGCTGGGCATGACTCAGGCAGCACAGATGCCCCCGGAGGAGGATGAGAACACTGATTCGGACATTGTTGATAATGATCCGGACAGTGAGGCTGTGGAGACAGATGCTGAGGGAGGTGCCACTGATGGGGAGGAGGAGGACTAGGACCGCACTCCAGCGCACCACCCATGGTAGGCTGACTGGCCTTCAGGGAAGTTTCCTTTACCTTTGCACTTATTATTTTGAGCACTGAGGACACTGCTTGTTTTAAGTGTGGGGTGGGGGAACTCCCCTTTATTTTTGAGGTTAGGGATGCATGTACCGTAGGATTTTCTTTTGTCACTTGACTTTATTTTTATTTGTTTCTTGCTTTAATATATGAAAAAATGAAAAAAAAAATTAGAAAACCAATGAAAAATTGCAAAAAGATTTTCTTTTTTTTAGTCTTTATTAGTGGTACATGTCATCTACCCCGTGGTTTTTCTTATGGCCTCGGTTCTTTTCCACGGGGAGGCCTTTGAACCGAGTAGTTTTTATTTTTAGGATTAGAATAGTTAGTATAGGTGGCCCTAGACGAAGGAAATAGGTAGAATGCTAGGTGCCTTTGATTTGTTTGATACCGGTGGACTTGAACTTGTTGCATGTGCTATTTGTGGTGTCCTTGGTTTTAAATTGTGATGCATGCCTAGAGAAAAAATGGAACGACCCCCTTGAGATGCTTGAGTCCACTTGCTTGACTTTGTTGTGAACCTTTGTGCATTAGTGCTTAATTTTCCACAAGTTGCACTCTATTTACTTGATTGAGAGTTGTGATGGAGCCTTTTTGTGTAGACTGTGTGCAATGTGTGTTGTGAGGCATGTTCTTATTATACTCCGTGTTTGCATATTGGTGTCTAGAACTTGCCCTGTGTGTGTGCAAAGCGAAATCCTAGGTTTGCTCAGTCGGGAAATAATACAGGCCTTCTTTTGATTTGCCTACCCTTACATATACACCTTGGACTTGATTGTTGTGATTTCTTTGACCTTTACTCCTTAAGCACTTTAATTGATAATGTTGTTTTATTGTGGAGTTGTGGTTGAAATATTGGGAGGTTTTTGAGTGGAACCAATGAGGGGAATATGTAATGAATTGTGTAGTACTTGATTATGAGCATTGGCAAGGTTTGGAGTGAATTGAAAAGAAACAAATGAAAAGAGAAAAAAAAAAGCAAAGTTGAAAAAATTTGAAAAAGAAATAAAGAGAGAAGAATATCCATCCTTGCTAGTGTGTGCTTAAAAGAAAAAAATTGCTACTTGTTGAGAAGGTGTGTGTGAAAGTTGTTGATTGGGTGGCTTTGATGAGACTTGTGCTTATTTAATTGTGATATATTAAAGTGCTTAGGGAGGTAGTCACTATTACCCATATGTATCCTACCAGCCCCTTAGCCTACATTACAACCTTTTTAAAGTCCTAGTTAATCCCGATTGGAGTGAGCTTACATTAGTGGAGTCCTACACTACGGGCAAGCCTATGGTACATCGTGTGTGACCTGTGAGATTTTCATGAGAGTGAGTGAATTCTTTCTATGTTATTGTCCCCATTCTATTCTTGATATCTATTGTTGTGTGTGATATTTGGGGGACACTCTCTTACTTCATTTTGGTGAGGGCACATAGTTTGCATGAAATAGGTAAAGTCGTGGCTTCTTAGTTGAGTAGATAGGTGTGACTTTGTGGGAGCATGGTTGCAATGAGTTGGGTTTGTGCATTTGAGCTATCTTGGGGCGGTTGTTCTCGTGTTTTTGAGTTTGCTAAATATTGGCATGAATATGATTTTGCACTGATACTGTGTCGTATGTGTGTAGGTTGTTATGCTGTACATTTGGAGTTTTTAAGAGCATGATCGAGCAAGGAATGGTTGGAAATTGATTGAGAATTGGATCGAGCACACGAAGGCACGACGCGAGGCGAGTTGCGGAGCAAGGAAGACGCTGAATTAGCCTGGCGCGGTAGGCCATACGGCGCACCGCCCAACGCGCCAGCTTGTTGAGCGCGGTTCTGGGTGCGACGCGGGGCCAAAGCGCCCAAGTCTCGACGTAATCTGCCTAGGGTGGCGCGTTCGGGGGTGCGGGGCGCCAACTACAGCGCCCCTGGAGCGTTTTGGAACTTCCTATTTCGTCTAGGCTTAGGTGTAACATATTACTAGGCCTTTGTAAACCCTATAATACTCTTTTACTTAGTTTTTGATAGAGGTTCTTGTAAACCCTATAATACTCTTTTACTTAGTTTTTGATAGAGGTTCAGACTTTGGAGCAATTTGAGAGCACCATACTTCATTGAACAAGGGTTTATTCCTATTCTTTCATCTATTTAATTATTTACATCATTATTTCATCAATTCATTGCCTTGTGATTATGAATATGCGTGGCTAAATCTTACGTTCTAGGGTTAGAGTATTTCATGAAAGTTGATGTTTGAAGATTGATTCCCATTAATTGAATCCCATAACGGGTTACTTATTATTTCTTGATTTCACTTGTGTAATTGTTAGAGCTCGATAATTATGCATTATCTATGGTTTTTAGATTGAACTCGAAAGAGGAAATTTAATTACGTAATAAGAAAGAGTAGGGCTAGTTTGTGAACCCGGGCATCGGGGAACCAATTCGTGGGTAGGATAGACATATACTTGCTCACCTAGTTTAACTAATTACAGAATTCGGTAATACGTACACGTGATTCAACCCATAGGCATATAGGGATTGGAGTAGCCTGCATAGACCGTGAAGAATCGAAAGGTTTTCACGGGTACATTTACTCTGTTAGTTAGTAACCCAGGATTTAAGAAGTGGAATCAATTGGAAAACTCAACTGAATTGTTCGTAACACTGACCCTGGACCGTCTCCTTAATATTGTTAACAACCAAAGTTTGCTCCATTGTTTGACTAAACTTCAACTATTTTAATTACTGTTCGTTAGTTAATAAAAACTCTCACCATTGGAAAAATGCCCCTGGATAGTGGATAGAAATTGTTTGTTAAGTGTCAGTCTAAATAGTCCTCGTAGGAACAATACTCTACTTATCATTTTATTACTTGTCGGCTGCGTATACTTGCGTGTGCGTTGGGAGCAACACTGACAAAAGAAAAGTTTTCCCAACTAGATTAGGCTTTGGTTTAACTTATCCTAGCACTTTGTAAACAATATAAAACCTCTTTAATTCCGTTGTAAAAGGGGAGGTCGAATTTCTAGAGCTAGTTTTGGAGTTCTTACACATTGAACCAAGGGTTTAATTCTTTTACTTCATCTATTACAATATTTAATCTTTCTTCCATGAATTATTGTGTTGTTATTATGAATATGAGTAGCTAAACATATCGTTCTAGGGTTAGAGTAATTACATGAAGGTTGATGTTTGAAAGTTGATTTCTCCCTATTGATTTACCATTACAGATTGTTTATTCTTTCTTAAGCCTAATTGTTTGGTTATCAGGGCCCGGTAATTGAACACTATCTACGGTTTACAAGTTGGACTCGACAGAGGGAACTTGTAAATGCAAATAAGAAATAATAGGGCTTGATTGTGAACCTGGGCATCAGGGAATCGATTTGCGGGTAGGATAGACATATACCTATTCGCCTGGCTTAGCTAAATATAGAGTTCGTTAATGCATGCATGTTATTTAATTCCATAGAAATATAGGCGTTAGAGTAGCTTGCATAGACTCGTGAAGAATCGATAGGTTTTCACGAATATAATTAACCTGTTAGCTAGCGATCTTGGAAATCAAGAAGTAAAATCGACTGGAAAACTCAACTGAATTGTTCGTAACTCTGACTCTGGACCGTTCTCTTTTATTGATAACAACTTAGAATTTGCTCTGTTACTTGATCTCAATTACTTGTTTGTAATTATTTCCTTTAGTTAGTAAATTTCACAACCATCATCGAAAAAAAGATCCCTGAATAGTTTTTACGAAATTGTTTGCTAGGATTCAGTCTGAACAATAGTTCTCATGGAAACGATACTCGATTTATCACTTTATTACTTGTCGACCACGTATACTTGCGTGTGCGTTTGGAAGCAACACGGGGCTTCCAAGAAAGCTTCGATCCTGGCGAGAATAATGTTTCCCAACTACCTTAGGAGATGGTTTAACTTATCCTAGCACTTTGTAAACATTATAAATACATTATTACTTAGGTTTTTAAGGAGGTTAGACGTGAAGGAGAGCTGAAGAGCCCTAGATGTCTTCTAAACAAGTTTCTTTCTCTCTTTCTCTTATTTTTCTCTTTAATTCTATAGTTTATTCGTTCTAGAGTTAGGGCAATTACATGAAAGTTGATGTTTGAAAGTTGATTTCTGCCTATTGATTTACCACTATGGATTGTTTATTCTTTCTTGAGCTTAATTTTTTGGTTAGTAGGGCCCGATAATTGAACACTATCTACGGTTTATAAGTTGAACTCGACAGAGGGAACTTGTGAACGCACGTAAGAAAGAATATGGCTTAATTGTGAACCTGGGCATCAGGGAATCGATTTGCGGGTAGGATAGACATATACCTATTCACCTTGCTTATCTAAATACAAAGTTCTTTAATGCATGCATGTGATTTAATTCCATAGAAATATAGGCGTTAGAGTAGCTTGTATAGAGTCGTGAAAATCTGTCCTGAGGAAGCCAAAAGACCCTCTCACGGCCGAAGGCTCCGCAACACGTTGGATAGCTTTTAGATCCCGCCCTAAAACGCCCATTCCCCTAGAGTTCCGAAGTGATTCTCATTCTCACCGCTCACGGTTAAAAAAGTGGTTAACTATCTCGAAAAAATCCATATCGTCCATCCGAAAAACGTGTCTCAATTACAGCCAACTCCCCCTCCCCTGTCTCTTTTCTATTGTTCTATTTGGGACGGAAAGAAAAAGATCTGCCTTTTGCGGGAAGAATCGCTCGAAAGCACGGCAAGAATCGACAGATTTTCACGAATATACTTAACCTTTTAAGTAGAATGAACTGGAAAACTCAACTGGATTGTTTGCAGCTCTAACTCTGGACTGTTTCTCCATTACTGATAACGACCCATAATTTGCTCTCTCTTACTTGACTTCAATTTCTTATTTTAAATTACTATTTTTTTAGTTAGTAAAATCTATAATCATCGAAAAAGATTCCTGAATAGTTTTTAGGAATTTTTACTAGAATACAGTTATTACAATAGTCCTCATGGGAATGATACTCGACTCACTACTTTATTACTTGTCGACCACGTATACTTGCATGTTCGTTTGGGAACAACAAGTTTTTGGCACCGTTCCCAGGGACTAAATAATTGACTATTTTCTTTTTGAACAATTTATATTTTCTATTCAGGTCTAATTTTTTTATTTAGTTTATTATTGTGTTACTTGTTAACATGGCATCTTTTAATAAAAAATGGTCGAATGATGGTTGCTTAAATTTTGATGATCTTTGTCTAATTTATGGAGGAACCCATTTGTGGGAAAAATTTCCAACTCGTTCAACCCTACGGGAATGGTTATGTGAATTTTTTACAACTTTTGATTGGAATTCTTGCAAATTGTGTGGTGATCAGTGGAATAGTTGTCCCAAGTGTCATACTTCTTCCCCTATCAATGTGTGTGATGATTCTAATAATATTGGTGAGTCTGACAGAAATGATGAAGTGCAGGTTGTAAGTCAAACTTGGCTAATGGAGCGAACTCAACTATTAGATACATATGGGGATTTCTTGAATGAAATAACAAATATGACGAGGAAATTTAAGGAAGAAAGAGTGGAGCTCAAACAAGATATTGATCAATTTGCCTTAGTTATTCATGATCTAGAGGCAAATTTGAGTGATATTATTGAGGTGTCTGATACCCAATTATCAAATGTCCTGGATAGTAGATTTGAGATAGAAGAGCTTAGGAGCCAATTTGAGGAGCAAAAAGTAGAATTCCTACCATTCGACCCAATATTAGTTGATGATGTCGAGGTTGAGAAAATTACAGTAGAGTCAAGTGAAGAAGAAGAAAACATCAAATTTGAGGACTCTAGTGTTTGTGCAAGTGAGGGTGTCAAAAGTAATGCAATTTTAGAATTGAAGCACATTGGACCTCATTCCAATCATTTTTCAACATTGTGTTTGGGTGGTGACATGAAAATTGAGCCACCCGAGCCTATGAAGAAACCAAAAGAGGAGGAACAAGGCGTCTATATTTTAAAGTTTGTGATGTCGAGGAGATAAAATGACATCCCTCATTTAAAGGCTAAGAAATGCAAGATGCGACATTGGTTACTTGGTCCTCTTGTATTTTTTCCGCCATCCCAATACCATAGCCATAAGCTTGAGGCAAACTTGGGGAGTCAATTCATTAGTTCTAGGTGGAGGCAAAAGTGGTGAAATTATCTTCGTCGTGCCGCGATGTTAAATCAAGTGCTTCTTTGGAGGCAACCCAATTTTCTTGCTTTACTTTTATTTATTTTATTTATTTTTTATTAGTTTTTTTTATGGATGTATATTACTTTGGGTGATTCATTGGATTACAGGTTCATGTAATGTAAAGTTTAAGTGTGGGGTGTACTCACCCCTACCTAATATTGATGACCTGTTGGGGGAGGGCTGAGTACCCATGTGTTGAAGGAGAAGTTTTGAAGATGACAAAGGACCTGGTGCTAAGTGGACCACAAAAAGGTTCACAGTTGATTTGAGAAGACCGGCTATTCAACGAGATAATCAAGTCAGAGTTGAAAAAGGAAAGAAGAGAATAGCTGGGGTCAAAGTTCCAATCCTACCAGAAGTAGAAGAAGATAGAGGCGGTGCTGAGAAGGACGCGGTTCCTAAACGACAATGGATTGGAACATAAGGCAAATTAACCTAGGTTTTAAATAAGGAAATATGGGTAACCTTGTTTAAACTGATTTCAAAGAGGAAAAGGATTCTTAAACTTAGTTGGATCCGGCTAAGTCTACTTCATATATATACAAGTTAATTTGGCCAAATTCAATATGCACAAAAGACATCTCAATAGAGCATATCAAGTACTATCAAATCGTGAGAAGCTTTGTGCGCAAGAACAAAGGCGGAGCAGCAGAACATTACGAAGGAGCAGTTTCATAGTTAAGTATGTTGTTTTAGTTTCTTTGTTATAGGCTATTGAGTTGTAATCTATCAGCTTGTTTAGAAGCATATAGTAGAGATTACTTTTTGAGGGTAAGTAGAGGTAACCTTACCAGCTAACGTGTCGCTGTGAAGGTTCTAGGTACTAAGGGGTTCTAGTTCCTTGATTACATTACGTTGTAGTCTAAAACTTGCTCGGGTTTTCCTTTAATGGAAGAGTTAAATCCCAAGAGTTTGGGTCGTGGTTTTTTATCCCTTGAGCAAGGATTTTTCCACGTAAAAATCTCTGTGTTCTTTACGTTTCTGCAATTTGTTTAGTTTCAGAGATAGGTGAAACTTGCAAGGAACCTGGTTCTTTGTGAGTTATACGCAGAAAGTTAAAAGCAAGTTTTAGAATTGAAAATCGGGTAAGAACATTATTCACCCCCCTTTCTAGTGCCTTACGAAGATGCACCAAGTGCAACAAGTGGTATCAGCGCAGGTTCTCTCGAAGAAAGATTAACATCTTGAGAAGGATCTGAACAATGAGTGCACCACCGATAATCACCGAAGGACAATCTGTCAACAGGCCTCCTCAATTCAATGGAAAATACTATGGATGGTGGAAAGGCAGAATGGAAGACTTTATTCAAGCTGAAGACTTCCAACTATGGATCATTACCAAGGATGGACCTCTTATTCCAAACAAAACTGTTGGACAGCCACCCAATCAGCAAACTGTTCCCAAAGAGATATCTGAGTATACTGATGCTGATATCAAGATGGTGGAGAAGAATGCAAAAGCTAAGAGGCTCATCATATGTGGACTTGGTCCTGATGAATTCAACAGAGTTTCTTCATACAAAACTGCCAAAGAAATTTGGGATGATCTACAAATTGCTCATGAAGGAACTTCACGCGTAAAGAAGTCAAGGATCCAGATGCTGAAAAGAAATTTCGAGTTGTTTGCTATGGGTGTATCTGAGTCCATCCAGGATATGATGACCAGGTTCACAATCATAACGAACGAGATAAAATCACTAGGTATGGTTCTAACCAATGAAGACTTAGTTGAAAAGGTGATCAGGATTCTACCTGATTCATGGGAGTCAAAGGTTACAGCTATCATTGAGTCCAAGGAACTGGATAAGATTGAACTAGATGAACTCGTTGGTAGTCTGAAAACCCATGAGCTTATGAAACAGTCAAGGATGAAGGTGGAACCCAAGAAGGAGAAGAACCTAGCTCTAGAAGTAACTGGAAGTTCCAAGTATGAAGTATCTGAGCATGAGATGGCTTTAGTCAATGCAGTTTGAAAGACCTTAAGCTTTGAAAGAAGAAGAACCAAAGCCACTCCTGCCAAGAACAACATAATTGAAAATCCTAACTACTCATGGTGTTTTAAGTGTAATAAGAAGGATCATGCTATAAAGGACTGCCCATTGTGGGATATTGAGCGGAAAAGTTCTGGAGCTTTAAAGGAGAATGAACCTAAGAAGACCAAACGCCCTCCCAACTTCAGAGCATTAAGAAGAAAGAACAAAAGAGGCTTTCTATGCAACATGGGGACCTTCTGAAAGTGAAAGTGATGAAGAAGAAGAAGAACCAGAAGACGACTCTCCATTGGCACTGATGGCTGATAATGAACCTTTGATTGATGATACACCTGAGGTAAGTCTCGATAAACTGAAAACTAGACTTCATACTTGTTCTTCTAGGGAATTGAATCTGCTTGCCTTGACTTTAATTGAAGAGATTGAAAATCTGAGGTCTGAGAAGGAACAAGCACTTTCTGAGAAGGACCAACTAATGGCAGTGGCGTCTGATTTTTCAATGAAAAATAAAAACTTGAAAAAAGCTAAATCTGATCTTAAAAAGGAATTAATTGCTAGTGAAGCTCAAGTTTTGGAACTAAATCAGAAAGTCTCAGCCCTTGAATTAGAAAGTCTTCAATTGAAGGAACATGTGCTTTATGAGAAAAAGCTAGCTTCTACACTCGAACTTGAAAAGCAAAAATTGAAAGAAGGGTCTGGTAAGCAAGGAGTTAGTGAGGCTCAAATCAACCTTGAAGCTGAACTTAAAAAGAAAAACCAGGTTCTACATCAGGAAACTGAGAAGAACCGGGTTATTCAGGAAAAGGTTGAAAAAGCTAACTCTGAGCTCACCAGACTCGCTAAATGGAACAAGTCTTCTAAAGCTTTGAATTGGTTGCATGAAAATCATAATAGAGGTAAAACAGGATTAGGACATAGGAATCCTTTACCTGCTATGAACCCTAATAGTAAATATGTAGGACTTCCTTGCAACAAACTCTGCTTCTTGTGTGGTAAGACTGGACATATCAAGAATGAATGCAGTGTTGCAAAAGAAGCAGTGAAAAAGAATAAAAAATCAATTTTACCATATTGGGCTAGAAAAGATTTAATTCATCCATTCGATAACAAAAAGGGACCCAAGCTTGTCTGGGTTCCTGTTACTAACCCTTGATTATTTTTTTTTTTTTTTGCAGGCTGGAGTGAGATAGAACAACCCAAGCTGGATTCTTGATAGTGGGTGTTCCAAGCACATGACAGGAGATAGAAGAAACTTTCTCTCACTCGCAGCGTTTCAAGGGGGTACTGTGGCTTTTGGAGGAGGCAAGAGCGGTGAAATTGTTGGTATTGGAAAAGTTGGGAGATCCCTCGATCATGCTATTGACAATGTACTCTGTGTGGATGGATTGAGGTACAATCTACTAAGTATCTCTCAACTATGTGATAGAGGAAACTCAGTGAGTTTCACATCTGTAGGTTGCACGGTGAAGAACCTGCAGACTGGTGAAGTGATAATGGAAGGGAAACGAGCTAATAATGTGTACAAGGCTACACTAGGTTCTCTTCCTGAGAATAATTTGACTTGTCTGAATGTGCTGGAGAATGATAGTCAGTTGTGGCAAAAGAGACTAGGACATGCAAGCTTTACTCAATTGAATAAGTTTGTGTCAAAGGACCTGGTTCGTGGAATGCCAAGCAAGAGGTTCGATGACATCAAAATTTGTGATGCTTGTGTGAGGGGGAAACATGTAAGATCTTCATTCAAGTCAAAGAAAGTGGTTAGTACTTCTAAACCACTTGAGCTGGTTCACATGGACTTGTGTGGACCAATGAGGGTAAGGAGCAGAGGAGGTAAGAGGTTTGTAATGGTAATAGTTGATGATTACTCCAGATACACGTGGACCTTGTTCCTCTGATCGAAAGGTGAAGCATATGATATGTTCGAAGACTGGGTCAGAATAAATCAGAAGAAACTGAGGCTTCAACTAGTGAGTATAAGGTCCGACCACGGTACAGAATTTGAAAATACTAAGTTTGCTGAATATTGTAACAAACATGGTGTGGATCACAGCTTCTCTGCACCAAGGACCCCTCAGCAGAATGGTGTAGTTGAAAGGAAGAACAGGTCCTTGGAGGACATGGCTAGAACAGTGTTGCTGTCAAGCGGTTTATCCAAGAATTTTTGGGCTGAAGTTGTCAACACCGCTTGCTACTTGCTGAATCTCTGTTCTATCCGTCCTCTGTTAGAGAAAACTCCCTATGAGCTGATTAGAGGCAGGAACCCTAATATTGCACATCTCAGAGCTTTTGGGTGCAAGTGATTCGTGCATAACAATGGGAAAGAACCTCTAGGGAAGTTTGGCGCGAGAAGTGATGAAGCCATCTTCTTGGGATATTCTTCACAAAGCAAAGCTTATAAAGTGTTCAACAAGAGAACCATGACTATAGAAGAAAGTGTGCATGTGGTATTTGATGAATCTTAAAGTGTTACAAACAGACAAGAAGATGATGATCAGGAGATCGGTCTTGCAAGAGATGAACCTGCTGAAGACCCTGAGAATTTGAATAGAGTTAAAAGTAATCAGGACGATAAGGATCAAACTCAGGGGAACTAGAAGGCGATCAGACAGGGCGAACTGAAGAGCAAGATAAAGAAGAGTTAGATGGCTCAGATCCTCCTGGAAACGACACTCAGTAGATTCAGCCTAAACCTTGGAGATATCAAAGTGCTTATCCACTGGAGAACCTCATGTCTGGTCTAAATACTGGAGTTGTTACCAGAAGAGCTTTGAAGAACTTCAGTGCATTCTTTGCGTTTCTGTCCTCAATAGAACCAAAGAATGTACGTGAAGTACTTGAGGATCCAGACTGGGTGATTGCGATTCAAGAGGAACTTCATCAGTTTGAACGAAGTAAGGTATGGCACCTGGTCCCTCGACCAACGGACAGGTCCATCATTGGTACTAAATGGGTATTTAAAAACAAACTGGTTGAACATGGCATAGTGACAAGGAACAAGGCAAGACTGGTGGTTCAAGGTTATAGTCAAGAAGAAGAAATCGATTATGATGAAACCTTTGCACCTCTTGCTAGAATGGAGGCCATTAGGATGCTTATTGCTTTTGCAGCTTACATGGAGTTTAAGCTGTATCAGATGGATGTGAAGAGTGCATTCCTTAATGGTTATTTGAATGAAGAGGTGTATGTGGTTCAACCACCTGGCTTTGAAAGTACAGATTTTCCTGATCATGTGTACAAACTTGACAAGGCATTGTATGGGTTAAAACAGGCTCCTAGGGCTTGGTATGAAAGGTTGTCTGGGTTCTTATTGAGGTAAGATAGACAATACTTTGTTTTTAAGGAAGAAAGCCAAGGAACTGCTGATTGTTCAAGCATATGTAGACGACATCATCTTCGGTGCTACTAATGAGAACCTTTGCAAGGAGTTTGCCGACCTGATGGGAAGTGAATTTGAGATGAGTATGATGGGTGAGCTAAATTTCTTCTTAGGCTTACAAATCAAGCAATCTCAGGAAGGCACAATGATCCACCAGCAGAAGTACATCAAAGAGCTGTTAAGGAAGTATGACATGAAGTCTGCTAAGGATATGAACACACCCATTGCTCCTGGAATGAAGATAGATCTGGATGAAACTGGTGCTTCAATTGATGAAACTAAGTACAGAGGAATGATTGGTTCTTTGTTGTATTTAACTACAGGTCGTCCAGATATTGTTTATAGTGTAGGGTTGTGTGCAAGGTTCCAGTCAAAACCAAAGGAGTCACTCTTAACTGCAGTTAAGAGAATCTTGAGATATTTGAAAGGAACTCAAGATCTTGGCTTATGGTACCCAAAAGGTGGAAGTTTTGATCTAATTGGGTATGCAGATGCTGACTATGCTGGTCACTTGGTTGATAGGAAAAGTCTTCTGGGATGGCAAACTTCCTAGGTCCTTGTTTAGTTTCATGGGCTACAAAGAAACAAAATTTAGTGGCACTATCCACAGCTGAAGCGGAATATGTAGCAGCTGCTTTATGTTTCACAGTTATTATGGATCAAGCAGCAGCTGGAGGACTTTGGAATCAAGTGTGGACCAGTTCCAATCTTTTGTGACAATACCAGTGCAGTCAATATCGCCAAGAACCCGGTCCAGCACAAGAGAACAAAGCACATTGATATTAGGCATCACTTTTTAATGGACAATGTTGAGAAAGGCCTAATTACTATGAACTTTTGCATGACTGAGGACCAAATTGCTGATATCTTCACTAAGGCATTGAACATGGTACGATTTGAAAAGAACATGCTTGAGCTAGGGATGACCAAGATACAGTGAATGAAGCGGCACCTGGTTCTCCCAATGATTGGCTAGTGAAGTTTCCTTATTTTATTTAGCTTAACTTTGCCTAGTTGATTCTACACATGAAAACTTAATTGTTTTGCTTGCTAACCTGTTTGGAACGTGCTTTTATGACTTAGATACTAGCAAATTTTTGAAATGAAGGGGTATTACTGATGAAACTGGTGCATGGACATTCAGGTACACATCCTATGTTACTTACTAAGTATAATGGTTGTCTTACGAGGCCTATTTGTTACCAATCACCCTCACTTGGCGCCGGATTAGTGTAAAACTTTTAAAATTCAAATACTTTGAACCGTGATGGCGTCAGCTCCTATGCGTCATAAGTAGTAGCAGCTTTTTCCTATCCCATCAACCCGTTCCCCTTCCCGATAAACCTAAACTCTTCCCTATTCAACTACTTGATCAAAGAAACATTATTTCTATTGGCTGAAAGGTTTTAAACTCTCTCATAATATTTTTTCTCTCTAAAACACAATTCTCTGTAAAACAAAAATGTCGACCAGTTCCAAAGTAGACACTCAAATATCTTCTCCAAAACTCAAATTATCTAAACTAAATCAAAAGGCAAAGCAACTAGTAAGGGGGAAAGTGTTCCAGAAACTGGTACGGAGGAAGGGATCATTGAAACGGCTCAAGAAATCGTCCAAGAAACTGAAAGGTAAACCCTAGTTCTCCTACTGGTACTGTAGTCGTCGATACTAGCTTACCTTCTGTGCCTATAGATTTAGTAGAGCCTGCTGTGAACAAAGAAGGAGAAAAGAAGGAGGTAGTTGTAGAAAATATTGAAAAGGTTGTAGAAGCAGAGGTTGTTTTTGTGGTTGCTAAAGAAACTGAGAACATAGTCGAGGAACCTGTTCCTGAGACAGTTCCTGTGGTAGAAAAGACTGTTAGTGACAAAGGAGAGGAGAAATCTGCTGAACCTGCTAAAGAACCTGAAAAAGAACCTGGTTCGTTCTTCGGTTCTGTGGCAGGTGATGATGCAGATCTGAGAGATATTGATGATTATGTGGAAGAGATTGTAGAAGGTGTAGGTTTTACTGAACCTTTAGATGCTGTGTTGCCTGAGGCCAATCCCACTCCCAAGCTAGTGAAGGTTCCTCCAGTGAGACTGATGTTGTGGTGGTGGAGGAACAGAGGAGATTGGGAAAGAGGCCTATGGTTCAGGAACAGAAACAGACAGTGAAGAAAAGAAGGTTAGTGAAGGGAGGAGATTTTGTGGGTAGTTCCAAAATTGGAAGTTCCGGAGATGCAGAGGGTATGGGAGAAAGAAATAGAAAAACAGGGAGTCATGTGAGAAGACCTGCGACTCGTGGTTCTGTGAGAGAGCAGTAGGAGAGGATAGTGGAGGAACCTGAGGTTTGTAGGAGAGGATTGTGGAAGAACCTGAGGCAGGTGATTGGTGATGACAAGGAAGACAAGAAAAGGAGAGTGGCCTACTTTAGAGGGTTACCATTGGTGAAGGGTAAAATTCTTACTAATCATGAGCTAGAGGGTATGACTCAACTTGGTGCTAAGTTGAGAGCTCAGGGTTGGTTGAACCTATTCAGTGATCGTGCTAGACAGCTGAGGGAGCAAGAGTTTCGAGAATTTTACTCCAATTGCACAATGAGTGAAGGAATTGTGACACCCATAGTCAAGGGGCTGGTAATTCAGTTTGATTGTGTGGAACTGGGTGAGATTTTTGGTGTTCCCTCTTAGGGCTATAGCGAGTATATGAGGAACTCGTGGCCGGCTAGAGGAGATGGTGTGTCTGCTTTGGAGGTGACCCAAAAATTTGCAGGGAGACCAAGACTGGCAATGGCTACACAAGTTAAGAAGAAGGCAATGCAACCCTTCTACCAGTTTCTCTTTGAATTTGTGCTAAAGAACCTACTGCAGAGGTCGGAAAGGAGGAGTGAGGCCAACTTTCTGGATATGACCTATATGGACCCTCTAGATCGAGAGGTTCGTATTAATCTGCCTGAATTGATGATTAAGCACATTGGTAGGGTAGCTGATATGGGGTTAAGCAAACATGCGCTGGTCTATAGGTTTCTTCTGGGGAATGTCTTTGATTTCTTTGGGGTGCCTGCTGGTAAGTGGACAGAGCCGGACCACAATGACTTGTTTGGGAGGAACATTCTTAAATCCTGTGACTATGTGTTGGATGGTGAACCTGCTGATGAGCCAGAGCATTTGGAGGAGGATGCAGATGAAAGGAGAAACAACAGAGTAAACAAGAGAATTGAGGGGTTCAGGAGGCAGCTTGAAAGGCAAAATGATGAGCTGGCCTGGATGAATGCTGAAAACACAAGGCTGGATGTAGAGCTGGAGCGTGAAAGAGAAGGAAACTCGTATCGCCTCGCCTTGTTTCTTGCTCACTTTAACATCCCTGATATTCCCCAATTCTGAACCAGTTCCTTTCCCTAGTTCCCTCCTGGATCTTTTTATTTGGCCTGTTTTAAGACAATCTTACTTCTCGATTTGTAATATTTTGGATGATGTTTGGATGTTTTATGCTGGTTTGGCACTTTTTGTTGATAAATATCCTATCTGCTAGTACTTATTGACTGAAACAGGTTCCTGACGTTTAAAGGTTGGCTTGCTGCCTTCGGCACTAGAGTTGACTAAACTTAAATTAAGTTAAGCAGGTTCTGACAACTGTGGAACTTTTCGATGATGCCAAAAGGAGGAAGTTAGTTGTTTTTAGTTCATTTTATGTTTGTGACCTAATTTTTGCCTAACTGTTATCACCCTGATTCGTGGTTAGTGTTCGATTTTTACAGGCTCTTGAGAGTATAAACCCTCGGTGAGACAACATTGTTTGTCATCATCAAAAATGGGGAATTTGTTGAAGGAGAAGTTTTGAAGATGACAAAGGACCTGGTTCTAAGTGGACCACGAAAAGGTTCACAGTTGATTTGAGAAGACCGGCTATTCAACGAGATAATCAAGTCAGAGTTGAAAAAGGAAAGAAGAGAACAGCTGGGGGTCAAAGTTCCAATCCTACCGGAAGTAGAAGAAGCTAGAGGCGGTGCTGAGAAGGATGCGGTTCCTAAACGACAATGGATTGGAACATAAGGCAAATTAACCTAGGTTTTAAATAAGGAAATATGGGTAACCTTGTTTAAACTGATTTCAAAGAGGAAAAGGATTCCAAAACTTAGTTGGATCCGGTTAAGTCTAGTTCCTATATATACAAGTTAATTTGGCCAAATTCAATATGCACAAAAGACATCTCAACAGAGCATATCAAGTACAATCAGATCGTGAGAAGCTTTGTGTGCAAGAATAAAGGCTGAGCAGCAGAACCTTACGAAGGAGCAGTTTCATAGTTAAGTCTGCTGTTTTAGTTTCTTTGTTATAGGCTATTGAGTTGTAATCTATCAGCTTGTTTAGAAGCGTATAGTAGAGATTACTTTTTGAGGTTAAGTAGAGGTAACCTTACCAGCTAACGTGTGGCTGTGAAGGTTCTAGGTACTAGGGGGTTCTAGTTCCTTTATTACAATACGTTGTAGTCTAAAACTTGCTCAGGTTTTCCTTTAGTGGAATAGTTAAATCCCAAGAGTTTGGGTCGTGGTTTTTTGTCCCTTGAGCAAGGATTTTTCCACGTAAAAATCTCTGTGTTCTTTACGTTTCCATAATTTTTTTAGTTTCAGAGATAGGGGAAACTTGCAAGGAACCTGGTTCTTTGTGAGTTAGGCGCAGAAAGTTAAAAGCAAGTTTTAGAATTGAAAATCGGGTAAGGACACTATTCACCCCTCCCCTAGTGCCTTACGAAGGTGCACCAAGTGCAACACCATGCATACGGAAGCTTGGAGTATGCTATCGCCAAGGCTAGGCTGTTTGGCCTTCAGGGAAGTTTCTTTAACTATTGCACTTTATTTTTATCGCATTGAGGACATTTCTCTGTTTAAGTGTTGGGTGAGGGAATTTCCAAATTTTTGAGGTTATGGATGACTGTACATTAGAAATTTCATTTTAGCATATTTTATTTTGTCAGTTGACTTTATTTTTATTTATTTCTTGCATTATTATATATAAAAAAATGATAAAAAAATTAGAAAACTAATGAAAAATTTTGAAAAGATTTTCTTTTTGGTTTTTGTTAGTGGTACATGTCATCCACCCCGTGGTTGTTCTTATGGCCTCGGTTCTTTTCCATGGGTAGACCTTTGAACCGAGTAATTTTTTATTTTTAGGAGTAGCATAGTATTAGTAGTAGAATATTTTAGGAAAATGATAGAATGCTAGGTACCTTTGGTTTTTTTGATACCGGTGGATTTAGACTTGAGCATATGCTATGTGTGAATCTCTTTTGGTCTTAAAATTGTGATGCATGCCTTGAAAAATTGGAATGACCTTCTTGAGACGCTTAAATTCAGCTACTCGACTCTCTTGTATATCATTGTGCCTTAGTACTTAAATTTCAAAAGTTGCGCCTTATTTGCTTAAACCGAGAGTTGGACTGGAGTTGTCTTGAGTGAACTATGTGCCATGTGTGATGTGAGGTATTCTTTCTTATGTTCCGTGCTTGCATATTGATGTCTAGGACTTGCCCTGTGTGTGTTCAAAGCGAAATCCTAGGTTCGCTCTAGTCGGAAGATGATATAGGCATTTTTTTGATAAGCCCTTTTAGCCTTGATTAGCCTACGCTTTAATATTATCCTTATTAAGCCCTTTTGAGCCTATTGACCTTTTTATTGGCCCCCACATTACAAGCCTTATCCCCTTTGTTCTTAATTGTCTTCTTTTTGAACCCTTACTCCTTAGAGCACTTTAATTGCAAAATATTTAAATTTGTAGAGTTGTGGTTGGCGAAACTGGGTGGCTTTTGAGTGGAACCAATGAAAGAAAAATACGGTGCACTTTGAAAAAAATCATTGGCAAGGTTGAAAAAAAAATTTGAAATGAAAGAAAAGAAGTTAAAAGAAAAATATGGAAAAGAGAAAAATGGAGAAAATAAAAGAAAAAAAACTCAATCCTTGCTTGTGTTGTGCAAAATTAAAAAAATGCTTAAAGTTGAGAGGGAAATTTCTGGTGATGGCTGGGTGGTTGCTTGGTTGATTTTGAGAATGGTCGAGCTAAAAATTGAAAGTGATGTATTAAAGTGCTTAGGGAGGCAGTCACTATTTTATCCATATTTATCCTACTCGTCCTTTAGCCTACATTACAACCCTTAAAGTCCTAGTTAATTTCGATTGGAGTGAGCTTACATTAGTGGAGTGCTACACTACGGGCAAGCCTATGGTACATCGTGTGTGGCACGTGAACTTCTTTGTGAGAGCGAGTGAATTCTTTCTATATTTTGTCCCTAATCTATTCTTAAAATATATTTTATGTGTGATTTTTGGGACGCTCTCTTAATTCATTATTTTTTGGTGAGGGCACATGGTTTGCGAAAGATACGTAAAGTTATTGACTTTTTGGTTGAGCGGATGGGTGTGATTTTGTGAAAGCTTGGTTATATTGAGTCGGTTTTTGAAATTAAGATGCCTTGAGTTAGTTGTTCTAGTATTTTGAAATATGATGAATTTTTGGCATGTTGTGGGTCACATGATATGTACTTATACTCTTGTCTAATGGTCGGTATCAATCATAATCATAGGTAGACCTGTTCTATCGAGTGTTGGGATCTAGTTGGGAAATTGGTTTTGGTGATTGCTCGAGGGCGAGCAAAAGTCTATGTGTGGGGTGGTGATGTTTGGCAATATTTGCCTACTTTACCTTAATATTTCCTTGTATTTTCGTACTTTATGCGCTCATTATATGAGATAATTGCGATTCTTGCGCTCACTTATTATGTCTGTGATGGTAGGACTGGTTTTGATAAGTTCGAAGCAAGAACAATCAAAATGGAGAAAAATACGTTGGAAAGCAAGGCTTGAAGCAAAGTGATGAATCGGAAGCTATTTTGAAGGCGAAGCTACCAAAAAAGTCTTGGAATTTGGAAGTTGTTTTGAGAGCAAAGCTTCAGAGATAGCTTTGAATTTGGGAGCTATACTGGAAGCGGGGCTTCCAAGAAAGCTTCGATCCTCGCAAGAATAAAGTTTCCCAACTAGTTTAGGATTTGGTTTAACTTATCCTAGCACTTTGTAAACATTATAAATACATTATTACTTAGGTTTTTAAGGAGGTTAGATGTGGAGGAGAGCAGAGGAGCCCTAGATGTCTTCTAAACAAGTTTCTTTCTCTCTTTCTCTTATTCTTCTCTTTAATTCTATAGTTTATTCGTTCTAGAGTAAGGGAAATTACATGAATGTTGATGTTTGAAAGTTGATTTCTGCCTACTGATTTACAACTATGGATTGTTTATTCTTTCTTGAGCTTAATTGTTTGGTTATTAGGGCCCGATAATTGAACACTATCTACAGTTTATAAGTTGAACTCGACAGAGGGAACTTGTGAACGCACATAAGAAAGAATATGGCTTGATTGTGAACCTAGGCATCAAGCAATCAATTTGCGGGTAGGATAGACATATACCTATTCACCTTGCTTAGCTAAATACAGAGTTCTTTGATGCATGCATGTGATTTAATTCAATAGAAATATAAGCGTTAGAGTAGTTTGCATAGAATCATGAAGAATCGACAGATTTTCAAGAATATATTTAACCTTTTAGTTAGCAATCTAGGAAATCAAGAAGTAGAATCAACTGGAAAACTCAACTGGATTATCTGCGGCTCTAACTCTGGACCGTTTCTCCATTATTGATAACGACCCATAATTTGCTCTCTATTACATGACTTGAATTTCTTATTTTTAATTACTGTTTTCTTTAGTTAGTAAAATCTACAGTCATCAAAAAAATTCCCTGAATAGTTTTTAGGAATTGCTTACTAGAATACAGTTTTTACAACAGTCCTCGTGGGAACGATACTAGACTCACTACTTTATTACTTGTCGACCATGTATACTTGCGTGTGCGTTTGGGAGCAACAAAACTTCAATGGCCTTCGCGAGGAGCGTATTTGAGAACTAGCTGTACTGGTTCATATTCCGGGTATGACGAGCATAACACCTTTTTAGGTCCTAACCTGTAGTCTTTCATGTGATGTCATCCTAGGTCGGCCATGGATACACATTGTGACACGACCCGGAATCCGGTTAGGCCGTGCGGGCACCCGACATCCTCCCCTAGACCCGTCGGGCGAACCCTTACCAATTAAATCAGGAAAATAAATATAACAATTTACAAATAAGGACAAGACTTAAAATAAAAACACAGACATACTAATACCTCTAAGCTGTACAAAAAAAATTACAGCTGACTACCCAACATGCTAGGTTTAGGGCTATCCAGACTAGACATCTAAGAGTACAGAAGAAGACAAATATCTCCTGAAGGGAGCAAAATGCAACTGAAATAGTAAACATAAAACAGGTGGCCATCTGGAATAAAAGCTGGCTCACCCTGACAGCTGAAGTCGTCTTCGCCCCTTCACAACGTGGCGAACTCAATCCTGGAGCGAACCTACCGAAACGAAATAGATAGACAAGAAACAAACAACAAACAAGGGTGAGTCAAAGGACTCAATAAGTGGGGCAGACTAGCTACCTCAAAGAATAGGATAGCTAGCAAGGGAGGAAAGAAATAGATAAACCAAATTCTTCTTATTTAAATTATAAAAAGATAGAGCCAGATAACAACCAGAAACACGTAAGGAACTTATGAACTCAACCAAGGATGCGAGCCAGAAACATATTAACAAATAAGCAATGCAAATATAAACAGAACCGTAGTCATGTACCGCAGGTCTACACAATGGTATGAGTTGAGATGCAATAACATGAAGTGAGATGAAATGAAATGAAATGAAATATGATGCAAAGGGTCACATGTGCCCGTAATCCCATCCCGAAGAGGAATACTCCTGCATTCGAGGGGAATCCAATCTGATAATCAACTGGAGCAGAATACTCCTGCTCCTGGGGCGGAATACTCCTGCACCCGATATAATATAAACCAGAGGCGGAATACTCCTGCACTCTCCTGGGCGGAATCCTCCTACCCTCAATATGATACAATGGAGCGGAATACTCCTGCTCCTGGGGCGGAATACTCCTGCCCTCAATATGATACACTGGAGCGGAATACTCCTGCTCCTGGGGCGGAATACTCCTGCCCTCAATAGGATACACTGGAGCGGAATACTCCTGCTCCTGGGGCGCAATACTCCTGCACCCAATATGATATGCAATGTAATGCATATGAATGACATATAATGCATATGAATGCAATGTGATGCAATAATAACATTTCACTGGCGCGGGACTCTCATCGACAGCCGGGAAGTAGATGCCAACTCATAGCCAAAGTACAATACTCAGATTCTCAATGCAATACCAATAATAGGACATAACATATAATAGAGAATATAAATCCAAAGCTAAGGCGTAATGAGTACGCCTATCGGCAGCTACACACGTAAGGAACACGTGGTAGAAAATCCACGAGGCCAGGTGCCTCCAAAGAAATGGATATAAATACTTACCTCTTCCAAAAGTTAGCATTGCTAATCAACAACCACTTTATCCCTTGGTTTCACGACCAAACGATCCTGCTGTGTTTAATAAGCAGAAAAATATATCAAATAAGGCTAAAGGCTTCATTCCCCACATCTTAGGGTAATCCGGTTAGGAACCTGATACCCTATTTGCATACGCAATACGAAGGCCAGGCCTATGTACAGGGTTTAAGGCCACATAACCAAACCCCAAATAAATTACATTTATAAGTTGCCCATAACTCACTGAGTACGAATATATAATAAATTTCATTATCGGGGTCCATTTGACCCTTTAAACTATTAATTTACGTCATTAGGGCGATGTCTAAGATCCCTATTTTTACCGTAAAAATATATTCAAACATACGTAATAAAGTCAAATAATATATTAGGATCATTACCTGAATGTTTCGGGGTAAAAATTCTACTTTTCTCCGGCCCCTTTTCTTATTTTCTGGCATTTTTCCTGATAATTTTCGTTGTTTCTCATTTTCACAGATTCTTCTCATTTTCGCTTCTGCTTGTGCTGCATTTCCCTTACGAATAAAATGTC
Source organism: Petunia x hybrida (assembly GCA_037355625.1). Taxonomy (NCBI): domain Eukaryota; kingdom Viridiplantae; phylum Streptophyta; class Magnoliopsida; order Solanales; family Solanaceae; genus Petunia; species Petunia x hybrida. The sequence continues at coordinate 202,767 of JBBBVM010000958.1, read as the reverse complement.
AAGGGATTAAAATCCCTTTGACCACCGCCTACTCATTTTATTTTTTGTCATTTTCCCCTTTTTTTTTCTTTTTTTCTTTTAAAATTTGCTGTTACGGTAAAAATTAAAACGGTACCCTACGATATTCGAAATAATTCCAACTTTTGCATACAAGTTATACAAAATATATGTAACATACTCGTGAAGGCGGATCTCAAATTGGACTCCCGAAACTCAAGATGTGAATTTAAATGGAAAAGAAGTCAAATTATTTAACTTTCGGCATTTTAGCGGAAACTAGCCGAGCAACATCGAAATTCACTTTCGAAAGTTCACAAAAGTCACAAATAATTATACGAACCTAACGGCGCTTTCGGATTTCGAAACGGAGCTCATTCGGCAAAACCGAGCTCGAAAATCTCTTTTTAATATTTATCGCTAATAAAACAAAATGAAATCTTCTTCCGATGCCTACCAAACGAGGTCTGATTTAGCTCAATTTTACAGACAGGTCCTAATGGATATTACGAATATTTTAAAATAATCGACACGCCAATCTGAGTCCTAACTTCCGAAACGACTGACCGAGGTCGTTTCACATTGTCAAGGGAGTACCCTCAACAATCCATCAAGTTTTCAAATACCTAACTTCGCACAGAGTAAGAAACTTACGGAGTAAGCGGCCTCCACCAGGAAACTATCTTGTGTCCGATAGAAGACACGACGAAGGGCCAGTAGTCGAGGTAAACATGGTCGATGAGGAATCTTTTTGGTATGCGTCTATGGAGCATAGGGCCAGAATAGAGATCGGCAAACAGAAGGAACGGCTGTCGGAGATGAGCCAACTCATCCCCAAAGCAGCAAAGTTATGGTACCAGCTTCGCGAGGTACTGGTAAAACACGAAGGACCCTTGTGGATGATACATTACAACCTGGTATTAGCCCTAGTAAAGGTGCAACTCTTGCAGCATCCGAAGATAACTGAGCTAGTCCAGGGGAACACCTATTGCTATATGTTTCAATCTCAGAAGTAGCATGGAATGTGGTGCTCGTACGAGACGAAGATGGGAGACAGTTTCCCATAAAATATATCAGCAAGGTACTTTTGTGCCCAGATAGGCTTCTGCGTTTACTTGTTCAGTTTGTAGTGGTCGTGGTTTTGGCAACTCAGGAGTTGTGTTCGTATTTTCTCAGCCATACGGTCAGTGTGGTCTCTTCTATGCTAATACAGACACTTTTGTCCAGAACTGGGCTTTCAAAACGGCTGGCAGAATGGGCTGAAGAACTGGGAGAATATAATATTATTTATCAATCACGAAAAGCCGTCAGATCACAGGCTCTAGAAGGTTTCACCTCAGATTTTGTGGAGGAATAAACATTGAAGGCAGAGGAGTCAATCAAGACTATTAAGACGATCTAGCCCAGGCACTAGAAAATCCATACAGACGTGTATCTTGATGGAGAAGAAGCCAACCTTGATTTATGGCTCTAAACACCAACCGGGAAGGTCTTCTGCAAGGCCGTGAAAGGTCCAAGCATCAAAGCAGAATATGAAGCCATAATTCAAGCTACTGATTTAGCCTACATATTGGAGACTAGGCAGGTCAGCCTCAACAAAAGCTCACAGTTGGTGGTCAATCGAACGAATGAGGTTATTAACTAAGGAGGACATCTATGTGCCAGATTGGCAAGGAAAAATCAAACGCTTTTGAAAAACTTTAAAAAAAGGGAGTATGTCTATTGGGAAAACGCCCGAGAACTCACGCACTGATTCAGATGACTAGCAGAAAGTGATCCAGTTGACCCCCACAGACCTGATGAACTTTGAAGTTCCAAGCACAAAATCCGCTTCAAAACAGCATCACGCGCTGATTAACTTCTTGGACAAGGGAATACTCCCCAAAGACAAGTCAAAAAGCAGACAGCTACAGAAGCAAGCAGCTCATTCTTGTTTAATCAATGGGGATTTATGACATTGGGTGGTCAACGGCCCACGAGACGCATTTCGAGCCTCAGTATCCTCCAACAAGGGCGTGTGGGCAAAAATATGCCACCTGCTATTACGTTAATACGAGTCCAGTTGGTGAGACTAGACTTATCTTACAAGTTACTAGGTGTAGAGGATACACGGCCGCTCCTTGAGCCAACGACCGTTTAGGCGGCACTGCCATAGGACATAGGGTATACATCCCACCACCTAGGATTTACAATCTCCTAGTTAGGGTTTAGTATATACCACTGTCTTGAGTTATAGGCCCATAGCCTTATTAGTCTTGGTATTTTACCTTATTAGGACTGGGTATCACCACTATAAATACCCCTCCTTACGTTGTATTGTACATAAGGCGATTCAACACAACATCTGGCTATTCTCAAGGAATAAGAATTACTCTACCTTTTTTTTGCTTATTTCGTCTTGTTTACTTATTATTGTTCTCGTTATATTTACTTACTTTTTTGTCATAATTGTTGTATTGCTTGTGACCCCAAAAATAATTAATTGTTTAACCTAGACGTACTATTTTAGGCATAAACAGTTTGGCACCCACCATAGGGCCTAAGCAATTATAGGTATTCTACGATGGAAAGGCGCAATCATGTCTGACTATGGTTGCAGTGATCTAAGAAACACTAGAGATGTAGTAGACGAGTCCGCTAATGATCCCAGTGATCCCATCGTACAACCTAAAAATCTTGTTGAGCAGCTAAAAGACACCTCTCAGGAGCCGATCCCTGTTGCCAGCGACGGAGAAGGCGATCAACCTTCGGAAGGTAATTCTAAGTTTAGAGGTTTCCTTGTGAATCTCCTCAAAACTGCGTCCGAGCGGAATTCAAGCAACATAGTCGAAGGAATATTCAAGAGGATAGGAGCGATGTTTGCTGGATCATCTTAGAGGTCAGCATCCACGTGAGGACCAGCGCCCAAAAAAAATTTACCAGCATCACCTCCTAATCGCTAGCTTAACATGGATGCCGCCCCTGAAGGCTCATCAACAATGAACAACCAAGACCTCAGGGGAGCTCCAGTCATTCAGGACCTCATAAAAGAGATGAAGGCCATTCATGATAGAATTGGTAATGTGCCAGGTGCTCCACCCCAAATTACCATGGTAGGTGAGCAAAAGTATTATAAACATGCTTACAAAGAGAGTGTTGTACTGGTCTGCATATCAAAGCATTTCTGCTTGCCGGATCACTTGAAGTATGGCGGAACGACTGATCTGGACAAGCATATTGCTGCGTATAACACGACTGTGAAGAGTAACGAGATTACCGAGGAAGAAATCCAATCTGCTTAAATGAAGAGGTTTGGCTCAACCCTGATTAAAGGGGCCCTGGCTTGGTACACTCACCTACCAATAGGATCTATCGAATCATTTACTCAGATGCAAGACTTGTTCAAGAAAGCGTATTCTGGTGCCCGCAAGTGGGAGAAGCGCATGGAAGATATCTTCGAGATACGTCAGCGGGACAATGAGCTGCTATAGGGCTACCTTGACAGATTTTAGAGGGAACGCATGGAGCTTCCTTAAGTCTCTGATAACATCATTGTAGTAGCCTTCGGCAAGAGTTTGAATTCAAAGGGATCGTTGGCCACAGGGAGTTGTAGTGGAGTTTAACCCAGCACCCAGTGACCACATGGAGCGTGTTGCATCAAAGGTATACTGAAAAGATTCGCTTTGAGCTAGACAATTCTCATAACATTGAAGTCGAGCGAAGGAAAAGATCAGAGAGCCCTTCCCTAGAAGGGGAGGAGGACAGAAGAAGGGTGAAGCCAAAGGCTCAGAACTAGTTAGGAGCCGGAAGGTAGAACAACTCCTGAGCATTGGGGACCTAAGAGAAGTAGATGGAACCCCATAACTTCAATGCTATAGACTTGGTCGCCAATCACTTCGGTAGATTAGGCCCAAGGGTCCGATGGCCACCTACCGTAAAAGAAGCAATGGGGAGAAACACAATGCCTAATTGATGGTTAAAATCGAGCATCTGCTGAAGGAAGGACACCTCAAAGATCTGGTTGAAGAAGGACCACAGCATTATAAAGCGTTTGATTCTGAAAATTTGAAAACTATTAATGCAATCTTTTCATCTATGGAGCCTAACACAGCTCGGGGGACTACGGTGCCATGGGAATTGAACAGTCTAATCCTGTTCGGTTTGGAGGAAGAGGCAGAACATCAAGGAGACCTCATCGTGCCCGTAGAAATATCCGACTTACGCGTACAACGAGCCATATTCGATCCGAGGAGTAGCATGAAAATTGTCAAGGGGGAGGTACTGCGGAATAATGGCTTATGCCATCAAGTAGCCTCAAGCTCCCAAAAGATAATTAGTTTCAATGGATCTCGTGAAGAGCCTATCGGAGAACTAGCTCTACTGGTTCATATATCGGGCGTAACGAACATAACCTCCTTCCAGGTATTGAATTGCAGTCTATCATATGACATCATCCACGGGTTCAACAACAACATATGCGTCTATGGCCTCCTCCTTGCAAAGATGACACTTGAAAGAGTCGGTCATCTTGGTGGCTGGTGTTGATATAGTGGCAAATGCATGTATACAAAAAAATTTACTTGTGGAGCGCATGAGCAAATTGTACTAGCAAAATATGAAGTAAAGGACTGACCTGATGACCGGGGCTCTAGGGGAAAGGATGGTAGCACCAGTTCATCCTCTACACTAACTTCCTCTCTGGCCTCAAGAGCTCCATCTATCATGTGTTTGCGCTTTCGCGTAGACGGACTTGAACGAGTCTCAACGGCTTCAAGTTCAGGCACTCAAGAGACTTTTCCCTCGCCATCAGAAATCACCAAAGTCTCGTTACTAACTACCACGTTGTTGAACTTGGAAAGCCTCTTTCTCTTTGAAGAGCAAGAGTGGCTCGCCCTTTCGATGATTATCCCTCCAGACACTCGCACATTGGCCAGGGGAGCAATTTACGGGGCAACAATGCTAATCTCTTTCTGTGGGGGCATCTCATGGCGGGAGAAATCCTAGATGAAGAGGGAGTAATGAAGACAATGGAAACCAGGAACCAAAAGAGAAATTTAGAAGAGGTGACTTACCATGGTCCTTTGCCCGCCAACTGTTCATATTGGCCAGGGCTATGAAACTCATTGAAGCGGGAGGGTTTCTCGAAAAGATCGCAGTGACCCACATGGTTAGCTCGTCATGAGTTAATGGAATAGGAGTCAGAGAATTCATTGAGGAGGATGAAAAGTCAGTTCGGAGAAACAACGAACATAAAGTATACAGAGATAAAGGCGCGGAAACTTACATTTCTTGTTAAAGACCTCTTGAAAGGGAAGAGATGAAACTATGTCAGGTGTCCGCACCGCCCCGTATCGATGGACCCAGCTGTGATCCTTGGAGTCTTCACTATTAGGGACCACTCCTTTCTTCCCCCATTTAATAAACATAAGCATGCCCGCCTTGTGATGATGGGGAGAGTAGATAGCGAGAAGGTGCCAGATGAAGACCTTTACCCTAGCATGGTTTCCCAGGTGATCTAACAGAGCTACCAGTTCCCCCACTTGCTGAGTGGCGTATTTTTGCCCACATAGCCAGTCCCCCCACTTGGTGAGTGCTGACACGAGCAGTTAGGAAGTGAAAGCGGTGTACCAGACGGATGTGAAAAGATATCTCACTAGCGTCCTTAAAACTCGCAGTACCTTTAGTTAAATATTTGACCAAGTAAAATAATAATCTAATTTTCTTACTATTCCACATCCACTTTTGTGAATTACTTCAGCATGTGCATCATTTTTCAAATCTTACTAGTTTTAGAAAACATGTCCATTTTCTTTCAAAACTTATACATTTTTAAACTTGTGTATACCGCTCATACTTCCCGCCGCTCATAGTAGTTTCAAATTGTGCGTTAAAAAATACGGTGGTTACTACAACCTATCCCTCACAAAAATTTCTTTAGGGAAACGACTTGGAATCTATTTGGTCCGTGACGTTCCCGATCCCGATTCGTCTGCTTGGCAGGATAATAAAACTCGGTCTAAGTCAACCCAGCTCTTATTGGTAACTCTAGGACCATGCGTCATGACATATTATTAGTCGACTTGTTCTCAAATCCGATAGGCCAACTTGTTCAAACAATCCGAACGGGTTTTTAACCCTCAAAAGGAATCGAACATGATTTATTTGCATATACTTAGGGGACCGAATGTGCAAATGTGGACCGTTTATTGGAATTGTTCTGCATTCAGAGTCATTCAAAGGCACAAGGGTAACCAAACGGGCATCAAATGTCCAAATTGAATTAGAAACTGCCGTTTATGCCTAAACAGTTGGAATTATTCTATATTCAGTGCTATTCAAAGGCACAAATGGTAACCGAAGAGGCATTAAAAGCCCAATTTGAAGCAGAAACGACCGCTTGATAGGCGGGATGATACATAATGTGCATTTATCCTTTAGGCATTATATAAAGAATTGACATCCTTGGTATGTCAAAAGTCCATTATCAATCTTTTTTCTAAAGTGTCCAAAGGGTTCTCAATCCACAACGACATATCTCTTCATATTCCATGTTGCATTAGCTTCATAAAACATGTGCCACATTGCGGGATTTAGGCATCTTCCTTCCCCTTTTTCTCCTTCCTTCATCTTTTCCAAAGATCATGGCCACTAGAACATTCGACATGGTTGCCGGAGTCCCTCAGTTACTCAATGATTGGTGGGGAAACCTAGGCATAGATCAACAAGACCGAGCTAAAATAGTGTTGGGGAATCTAATTTCACTAATGGAGCACACTGCAATGAAAGGGATAGTAGAAGCAGCAGTACACTATTGGGATGCAGACCGAGCAGTTTTTCACTTTGGGAGTGTAGAGTTGACACCATTGCTTGAAGAAATAGGTAGGTGAACTCAATTACCATTTGAAAGTGAAGAAATCTTGATGCCTAAGAACATTACACCCGAGGAGTTCTTCGAAATGGTAGGGTTTAAGCCCGAATTATGCACAGACAGTAAAAGGCAATCGAGAATTTCTTTGACTTTTCTCTACATCAAATTTGGGTACGGAGAAGCATTTCAAGAATTCGAAGGTAATTTCTACATTAACAAGGCAGATTGGCAAGAGCGGAGCATACTTGCTTTTGTTACCAGGTTTTTAGGGACTGTCGTATTTCCAGAACACAAAGGACGAGCTGACGTTTGCATGGTATCAATTGCTGATGCCCTACTCAAGGACTTTAACAAGAAATACACTTTGGTATCAATGATTATTGCAGAAATGTATCAAGCTTTAGAAAGATGCAAGAAGGGTGCTAGCTTTTTCGAAGGTTGCAATTTGCTTCTACAAATTTGATTAATGGAACATTTGCAAAGGATGAACAGCACAGACCAAGCCTTCCATTCCACATCAAGAGAGAATTACATCTTGACTCATACCGCTCGCATGAACAGTGCTCTTGAAAAGTGGGACCAGCCAAGAACTGCTAAAGGCTGGCATCATAGGCTTTCTCAACTCCTCTTCAGAAAACAAAACACTTCTTCAACAATTTCTCATGGTAACAAGAGATTCTTTTTTCCTCAAAAATGCTCGCATTTGATCCTGGTTTGATATTCCCAGAAAACCTTCCCTGTCCCGAAAGGAGAAAACTTATCTACAGTTATCTTTTCGTTTCTCTTCATTCGTGATGGATTGAACGAAGTCCCTTGAGTCATGAAGTATGATCGGGATTCTAATGATGCCTTTTGGGATATTTTCATCATCTCACGTGCAGTGATTATGTTGTGCTCGTCTTCTAACACAGCGATTGCTGTGATATTCTTTATGTCATGCGGGGTCAGGACACTTATCCCTTTCAGCTTCTGTGTGGCTTCTACGCCATGATTTCTCAGGTGTTTAGGTTGCTTCTTTGACGGAGTAGGGTTGAAGCCGACTTGTCTTACTCTGTTTCATGGCAGGCAAGCGAATACCGCTATGGGCTATGAGTAGATTAACGAGTCACCAAGTTCTAACGCCACTCGTGGCTCAAGGTCTTCTCTTAGTTCTGCTGGTACGGCCTTGTTGGTGCTGCAAAGCCTCATCGGCCTTTGGCTGTGGTACACCTGAGGGAAGAGGCTCCTTTGTGATAAGCTCCCAGCTCAAGCCTTCCTGCTTTCGGTGAACTCCTGTTTGCGCCAGAAGATCAACAGGGTTGTACACTCCGATTTGGCGAGTTGAGGTTGAAGCGGATGGTCAAGCTTCGCTGCTGGTCTTCTAGTTACTCTTCGAGTTTAGCGGACGAGATGGGGGAAGGTCAAGCCTATACTCAGGTGCTTCCGGGATCCCTTGCTTTGATAAAGCGGACAGGCTTTGGTTGCACCAGTGGCCGTATACCTTGAAAGCATACTCGGGCTGACATATCTCGGGATGTCAAAAGAAAAGAAGAACTACATACTATTTACAGCATATAGCTACAATCCAGATGAAGGATTTCAGCCATGTTAATCCTGAGGAGCTCTTTGTTTTTAGTCTTCCCTTTATTTATTTTTTTCTACAACTGTTATAAAAAAATATTGTAATCAGGAAGAACTAAATGTATATTATGAGCCTACGAGCTGTTTGTTATTAATGAAGCGAATGTCTATCAATATTTCATACATACTTATGTTATTACGTGTTTCCTAATGCGTAATCAAGCAGTATGTTTGTGCCCTTAGATATTAGATGGCTTTCGGTCGTCCTGACTGCTCTAGTTTAAGAACGTGTGTCAGTGTGCGTGCCTTGAGCAGTTAGGTCCGTTGTGCACCGATAAATGGCGACTAGGTTGCATCCGTTGTAGATGGTTGTTTGCACCCACAATGGGACAACTTTAGCCCATGTGGAAACAGTCCTTTTGCATTTTGAGACAAAATGTCTTCGTTTAGTACTCGAGTATTTAAGACTTTCTGGCACTATGCGGACCGGCGTCCCCATCAGCGTGTAGGTTTAATTATTGATTTAATGAGATCAACGCTCGAGTAATGCCTGGTGGTTGAGTTAGACGTGATCTAACTCTAAGCGAGTAGTGTACTCAAGTTTTTATACCGAAAAATGAGTGTGTTACTTCAACTTAGGTTTGGCCAGCGCTATGAATAGTTGGATCGTAGATGGATTTAAGTAAATTGAGTAAAACTAACTAAGTAAAATAGTAGTTTTATTGATAGAAGAGGCACAAGGCCGGTGATGCTGTGGGCGGAAACCCATAACATGTCTGATAAATAAAAACAAAGTAAATGCTTTCTCAAGCAAAGTTACTTTATATTTGATCCTTGAAAGATTCGGGGTCATTCAGTTGGGCTTCCCTGTTTGAGGGTGTTGAGTCTTAAAAGTCATCCTCGGGATCGTTGATGACCCTGTGATAGAGCTGCGCACCGATCAATCAATAGTGAACTGTCTATTTCTAAAAGTAAATGCTTTTTGTCTTGTCTTTGGGAAGATCTCCTTTGCTCAGATAGTTGAGCAGAGCTTCACGCTGCCCCGCAAAGAATCCTACATCTGGAACTTCAAGGTTCATCAAGTCTGCGGGGGTAAACTCAACTATCAGCTGCCAATCGTCTGAGTCTTCGGATGCTTTGGCGCCTCCTGAGGCTTCTTCTTTGGTGGATGAATTCCCACGCATGAAATTTTTTCAAGAGTGCCCTAATTTTCCTCTTTTGATCCGACTTATGGCTGCCCCCAGCTATGAAAATTTCCCTTAGTTGATTAACCATCAGGTGAGATCTACTGTACAGGTCGATCTCCCTAGTCCCTAGTGTGTAGGCTAAGTCAAGAGCTCGAATTATGGCTTCACACTCTGCTTTGTGGTTATCAACCTTCACAGCCTGGTGGTAGACAATCCCAGACGACGTTCTGATCCAGAGATCGATCTTCCCCCTGTTGAGATTTATTCCCGTGAGAATTTCCCAATGGCTATACTCAATTGCTGCTTCATTCCTAAGCAACTCTTCAGCCTTCAATTCCAATTCTTATGCAAAATCTGAGGTAAAACTTTCCAACGCCTGCCTCTTGTTGTCCATACGGGGTTGATAGATGATATCGTACTATCCTAACTCTTCAGCTACTTTGCCGTATCTTTCGACAGATCTGGTTTAGAAAGAATAGCTTGCACCAGTGTCGAAGAGACTAAACTGACAAAGTGTTCCTGAAAGTACGAACGCAACTTTTGTGTGGCCATTACCACGGTTGCTATGATCTGGAGCTGTAAGGGTAAGAATTGTTCTATGCATTGTGGCATCTTGCTTGTATACTTCACGGGAAACTGCTGCCCTTTTTTTTCTCGTACAAGGATTGGATTCCAAGCTATCTCGAATATTAAAACATATAACAATAGGTTCTCACCTATCTCTGGTTCGGTTATGACTGGAATCTGCAGGAGTTGGATGTTCGTCTGTGCCATCGTCAAATAACATTGTATCAGCTAGAGGGGTCCTCCTTCCTTCCACAATACCTCAGAAAGACAACACACCGATTCAGTCTCTTTCGGGGCTAGTTGATCCATTAATGCCAATCGATCCTGCAACTCGCTAAGTTCCTCTCTGAACTCTCGCACTAATGCTTCAATAATTTTCGACTCGGAATGTGTAATCCTGTCTGGTGTAAGGTGACATTCCTCAGGGAGAGGCCGCTCACCTCGTAAGTCGGCGATCCCGTTCAATCTAGGGTACTTAAAGACCTGATGAAGTGTTGAGGGTATCCCCTGATGTCGTGTATCCATGGCCATCCCATGATTACATCGTACGGGAGATTGCAATTCATCACCTGGAAAGTTTTTCTCGTCACGCCCGGTATATGGATCGGTAGAGCTAGTTCCCCAGCGAATGCTTCCCGGATTCCATTGAAACCCATTATGTTTCGAGTGCTCAAGGATATCTAAGGACAATGGCTGAACTTGTGTAATATGTCCCCTTTGATAGTATTAGACCTGCTCCCCGGGTCGATAAGAGCCTAGATATTTCCAAAGGTACAACGAGGTCTGCTTGTAGGTCCGCCTTCTCCTCCATGTCGAAATCGATGGATTCGAATGTTATCCCTGTTATTGTTGTCCCCCGGGCCATGTCCGGTCGTTTGTCCATAAGGATTGCGTTAATGGTATTCAGGTTGTCAGACTCTGGGCCTTTAAATCGTCGGAATCCTGCTTCCAGCAGCTCCTTGAGATGTCCTTCCCTTAGCAAGTGTTCGATCTCGATCATTATGGCGTTGCAATCGGTCGTTGCATGGCCCCCGCTGCGATGAAAGTCGCAATAGGGCGTCGTATTTCTCCCTTAGATCCCTTCGTGTTAGGTGGCCATCAGACCCTAGGGCCCAGTTTTCCAAGGTGATTGGTGACTAGGTCCACAACATTGACGCGAAGACCGAATTCACTGAAATTCCGAGGCTTAATTCGCTTCTCCTTCTACCCAAACGCTCGAGCATTCTACAGCCCGACGCTTACTTAATTTTCGACCTTTGGCTTTATCCTTCTACCATCCCCCTCACCTTCTAGGGACGGGCTTCTCAGTCTCTTTGTTCGCTCGTCCTTGGGGTTATGAGAATGGTCTGGTTCCAAACGAAGCTTCTCAGTATACCTCTAATGTAGCGCACTTCATGTGGATATTGGGTTTTGGGTTACGCTCCACTGCAGTTCATGGGTAGCTAGAGATCCCTTTGAATTGAGGCTTTTGTCGAAGGCTACCACAACGATATTATCAAGGAATGGAGGGAGCTCCATGCGTTCCTTCTGAAATCTATCGAGGTAATCCATTATCAGCCATCAATGCCAATGGAGAGTCGTCTTCTGGTTCTTCTTCTTCTTCATCACTTTCGCTATCAGAAGGTCCCCATGTTGCATAGAAAACCTCTTTCTTCTTTCTCCTTAATGCTCTGAAGTTGGGTGGACGTTTGGTCTTCTTAGGTTCATTCTCCTTTGAAACTCCAGACATTTTCCACTCAATATCCCACAGTGGGCAGTCCTTTATAGCATGATCCTTCTTATTACACTTAAAACACCCTGAGTAGTCAGGATTTTCAATTATGTTGTTCTTGGCAGGAGTGGCTTTGGTTCTTCTTCTTTCGAAGCCTAAGGTTTTTCGTACTGCATTGACTAAATCCATCTCATGCTCAGATACTTCATACTTAGAACCTCCAGTAGCCTCTAGAGCTCGGTTCTTCTCCTTCTTGGGTTCCACCTTCATCCTTGACTGTTTCATAAGCTCATGGGTTTTCAGACTATCAACGAGTTCATCTAGTTCAATCTTATCCAATTCCTTAGACTCGATGATAGCTGTAACATTTGATTCCCATGAATCAGGCAGAATCCTGATCACTTTTTCGACCAAATCTTCGTTAGTTTGAACCACACCTAGTGACTTCATCTCGTTCGTTATGATTGTGAACCTGGTCATCATATCCTGGATAGATTCAGATTCACCCATAGCAAACAGCTCGAACTTTCTTTTTCAGTATCTGGATCCTGGACTTCTTTACACGTGAAGTTCCTTCATGAGCAATTTGTAGAGCATCCCAAATTTCTTTGGCAGTCTTGCATGAAGAAACTCTGTTGTATTCATCAGGACCAAGTCCACATATGATGAGCCTCTTAGCTTTTGCATTCTTCTCCACCATCTTGAAATCAGCATCTGTGTATTCAGATATCTCCTTGGGAACAGTTTGCTCATTAGGTGGCTGTCCAACAGTTTTGCTTGGGACAAGAGGTCCATCCTTGGTGATGATCCATAGCTGAAAGTCTTCAGCTTGAATAAAGTCTTCCATTCTGCCTTTCCACCATCCATAGTATTGGCCATTGAATTGAGGAGGCCTGTTAACAGATTGTCCTTCGGTGATTATCGGTGGTGCACTCATTGTTCAGATCCTTCTCAAGATGTTAATCTTTCCTTGAGAGAACCTGCTCTGATACCACTTGTTGCACTTGGTGCACCTTCGTAAGACACTAGAGGGGGATTGAATAGTGTCCTTACCCGATTTTCAACTTCTAAAACTTGCTTTTAAGTTTCTGCACCTAACTCACAAAGAACCAGGTTCCTTGCAACTTTCACCTATCTCTGAAACTAAACAAATTGTGGAAACGTAAAGAACACAGAGATTTTTACGTGGAAAAATCCTTGCTCAAGGGATAAAAAACCACGACCAAAACTCTTGGGATTTAACTCTTCCACTAAAGGAAAACCCGAGCAAGTTTTAGACTACAACGTAATGTAATCAAGGAACTAGAACCCCCTAGTACCTAGACCTTCACAGCCACACGTTAGCTGGTAAGGTTACCTCTACTCAACCTCAAAAAGTAATCTCTAATTAATGCTTCTAACCAAGCGAACAGATTACAACTCAATAGCCTATAACAAAGAAACTAAAACAACAAACTTAACTGAAACTGCTCCTTTAGAAGGTTCTGCTGCTTAGCCTTTGTTCTTGCACACAAAGCTTCCCACGATCAGATTGTACTTGATATGCTCTGTTGAGATCTCTTTTGTGCGTGTTCAATTTTGGCCAAATTAACTTGTATATATAGGAGCTAGACTTAGCCGGATCCAACTAAGTTTAGGAATCCTTTTCCTCTTTGAAATCAGTTTAAACAAGGTTACCCATATTTCCTTATTTAAAACCTAAGTTAATTTGCCTTATGTCCCAATCCATTTACGTTTAGGAACCGCGTCCTTCTCAGCACCGCTTCTAGCTTCTTCGACTTCCGATAGGATTGGAACTTTGACTCCAGCTGACCTTCTCACTTCGACTGCGAACCTTTTCGTGGTCCACTTAGCACCAGGTCCTTTGTCATCTTCAAAACTTATCCTTCAACAACTCTTCTTCCATCCACTTCGCCCTCTAAGAATGGACTTCCTGCTCGTATCCTTCGCTTATCTTTTGGATTTTAGGAGTGTTCTGGCTCCAAGCAGAGCTTTTTAGTGTACCTCTGCTGAAAGGCACTCCATGTCGACACAGGGTGTTGAGTTAGACTCCACTGCAACTCCCTAGGGGCCAACAATCCCTTTGAGTTCAGGCTTTTACAAAAAGCCGCCACAGCAATGTTGTCTGGGACTAGAGGAAGCTCCATGTGTTCCATTTGAAAGCTGTCTAGGTAGTCCTCCAGCAATTCATCATCACGCTGACGAATCTCGAAGATGTCTTCCATGCGCTTCTCCCGCTTGCAGGCACCAAAATGTGCTTTCTTGAACAGGTTCTACATCTAAGTGAATGACTCGACGGAGAAAATCGGTAGCTGAGTGTACTAAGAAACGGCACCTTTAGTCAAGGTTGAGCCAAACCTTTTAACTAGAGCAGACTGAATTTCTTCTTCAGAGATTTCGTTGCTCTTGACAGCTGTATAGTATGCGGAAATGTGCTCGTGCAGATTCATTGTCCCGTCAAACTTTAAGTTATCCAGCAGAGGAAAGTGCTTCAGTATGCGGATCGGTACAGAACTTGCTTTGTGTGCATGCATGTAAAACTTCTGGTCATCTACGGTGGTAACCTGGGGTGGAGCACCCGGACATTACCAATCCGATCGTGGATGGTCTTCATCTCCTTTAGGATGTCCTATATGACAGGTGTTCCTTTAAGGTCTTTATTATTGACGGTTGATGAACCTCTAGGGGCGGCGTCCATGTTGAGTCGTTGGCTAGGAATGGATGCTGGTGAATTGTTCACTGGCGCCGATCCTCGCGGCGATGCTTATCTCTGAGACAATCCAGCAAACATCGCTTCTAAATTTTGGGTCATGCCCTCGACCATCTTGACCGAGTTCTGTTCTGCTCTTTCTGACAGGGTTTTGAGGAGATTAACAAGGAAACCTTTAAACTTAGAAATACCTCAGAGTGGTTGATCGCCCTCGCCATCACTATCTATATGGACTGGCTCTTGGGAAGGATCTTTCGGCTGCACAGTGGGATTACTGGGATATTTTGCGGACTCGTCTACTACGTTGGTAGTGTTCTTTGGAATGTTGCTGCTGTCGTCCGACATGACTGCACGTTTTCCTTCGTAGAATACCTACTATTGCTTGGGCCCACGGTGCGCGCCAAAGTGTTTATGCCTAACATTGTACATCTAGGTTAAATAATTAAATTTATGAATGCATCACAAGCAATACAGTATAAATGATAAAAAAAAGCAAATAAATAGATAGAAAAATAATAGACAAGAAAGTAAGAGTTTTATTCTTTGAGAATAGTCAGATTCAGTGTGAATCTCTTTATGTACAATACAATGTGAGGAGGGGTATTTATAGTAGAGATTACCTAGTCCTATTTATGGTGAAATAAAAAGACTAATATGGCTTTTGAGCCCATAAACTCAAGGGGTACTGACTGTGTGGGAAAAAAATATGCCACCTACTATTATGTGGATACAAGTCCGGCTGGCGAGACTAGACTTATCCTACAAGTCACCGGGCACAAAGAATACATGTCTGCTCCTCGAGTTACGACCGGTCAGATGGTACGGGTGTAGGATGCAAGGCATACATCCGCTGCCTTAGGGTTTACAGTCTCCAAGTTAAGGTTTTGCGTATAATACCACCTTGAGTTTACAGGCCCACGAACCTCATTAGTCTTTGTATTTTACCATAATTAAGACTGGGTAAATTTCTACTATAAATATCCCTCCTTATATTGTATTTCACATCAAGCGATTCACACCGAATCCGGCAATTGTGAAGGAATAATATTACTTACTTTCTTGTCAATTACTTTTCTCTCTTTTTACTTATATTTTCCATCGTGTTTACTGTATTGATTGTGAACCTCTTATAAATTCAATTATTTAACCTAGACCTCCAATTTTAGGCATAAACACTGATGCAATCCAAACTGCCTTAAGACCATTCACACAAAGTCAAGCAAGGGAGATTCAAGGTGTTCATCTACACTTGGCATGGAAGAGCTTGGACATAGAGAGCTTCATAGATGATTTGAAGACCGTTTGCTGCAGCACCTGTTTGGGTGAACCGCTCAAAGCCAAGGTTGACCGCCCCAACACATCTCAGCAACTTCTCCACTGTGGCAGGTCCAGGGCGGACTACCTCTTGAGCCAGGCGGAGCGCCTACACCTTTTTCCTCCTGATTTTGGCCAAGTATAGAAAATGCAACTCTCTGAAGTTTCTAAGGTGGAGTGCCTCACTGCAGGGCGGACCGCCTCAGACACTCAGGGTGCAGCGCATCCCTCCTAGGGCGGACCACCTCCATTGAATTCTGCAGTTACGGGATTTTGTGAACTTTCGAGACTTCTTTAATAGTTGATCTTGTAGGCTATTTCAATAACAATAGTACGTGTTGAGGAAACCTATAAATATCACACTTAGGGTTTATTTTTGTTACCTACCTTACAACATTGAAAACAACTTTGAGTTTCTCTTAATAGAAAGAACCTTTTAGCTTGAATTCTCTTGGTGAATCCAATTGACCTTCAATCCTCTTTGATCGAATTGTTTGGAAGAATCTACATATTTTTTAGGATAGTTCGTATTGCGTAGGTGCTTGTTGACTCCAACAAGGGCGTAACGAGACTAGTTCCTCGTTGAATCCTTGTTCTTGTTCAATTCGTGTCTCGTTTTTATCTTGTTACTTGTTTCCACATTTTATATTACATCAAACACTTATGACTATATCGCTGATGGCATGCATCCCAAGTTTTATCTGGGTGCTCCTACAAAGTCTTTTGCAACTCGCATGTAGCCACCTAACCTCAGGGGTTCAAGCTTTTGGAAAAGACTACTGTAGCTATGCTATATCAGTTTCCAGAGGAAGCGTCATATGCTCTCTCTGGAATCTCTCAAAGAAGTCCTTCAGCAGTTCTCTATCTTGCTGTCGAATCTCAAAGATATATTTCATCCTCTTTTCACACTTTCGAGCACCGGAGAGCGCCATCTTGAATAGGTTTTGCATCTAGGCGAAAGATCCGATCGATCACACGGGTAGCTGAGTATACCACGTCAGGGTAGAGCCGAATCTTTTCACCAGTGCTGATTAGATCTCTTTCTCAATCATCTCATTATTCTTAACTATCGTGAAGTTGCAACTATGTGGATCTCTGGATCAGTTGTAAACATACTTTAATGATTCCGGTAGATAAAATTTCTTCAGTATCTGAAGCAGCACGGCACTTGCCTTGTAAGCTTGCTTGAAGAATTATTGTTCGCCCACTTTGGTTACCTGGGGTTGAGCGCCTGGTATGTAACTCATCCGCTCATGGACTTCCTACAACTCATGGCATAACGCTTGCATAGCAGGGGACTTTGTTGATGCTGGATCGTTGGTCATTGCCGAACTTCCTGGGGCTGCTTCCAAATCAATTTGTCGTCGGGCTACTAATGTCGGGGTATTTCCTAGGGGCCCTGATCCTCGAAGGGATTCTAGCCTTGGAGCTGATTTGGCGAAAACTGCCTCAGATGTTTGGCTAGTGCTTCAGCCATCATTGCTGAGTTCTGGACCAACTACTATTGTTAAGCCTTGAGAAACTTGTCAAAAGCTTTCACAAATTTGTCTTTGGACCTGACGGGGCTTCTGTGTTGTGACTCGTCGTGGTCACTTTCTTCTCCTACGTTGATTGGATTCTTGGTTCGACCCTTTTCATGTCTGACAGGATCCTGGGATCCTTTGATGCGTCGTCAACTTCTTGAACAGTACTCTGTAAGAGTCCATCGTTGTCGTGTGACATGTTTGTGTGTATTTTCGTAAAAACTTGCAATTGCTTGGGCCCCATGGTAGGCGCCAAACTGTTTATGCCTAAATCTTGTCGAATAGGTTAAATAGATAAATGTCGAAGAGGGTCACGAGCAATAAAAAATAATATAAAAAAATAATATTAAATCAGAGAGATAATAATTGTATTCCTTGAGAATAAAGTAAACTCGTAGTGAATATCTTGTGTCGTATACAATAATGGAGAAGGACATTTATAGGCTTAATTTACGTCAATCCCAATTATGGTTAAATACTAAGTTTATAGGCCTTGGGCCAGTTTACATAAAGCGGAGATATTACAATAATGGAGAAGGACATTTATAGGCTTAATTTACGTCAATCCCAATTATGGTTAAATACTAAGTTTATAGGCCTTGGGCCAGTTTACATAAAGCGGAGATATTAAGCAAATGCTAACTAGAAGACTAATATTCTTATGGCGGTTGGGTATATACACTTCGGCTTTGTGCCCGTACTTGATGAGTGGCCGTGGCTATGGAGAAGGTGTATATCCTTAGCGCCCGATAACTTGTAGAGTAAAGTTAGTCTCTGTCAGCTAGACTCGTATCGCTGTAATTATAGGTGGTGTATTTTACCTACACACCTATGATAACTAGACTCTTAGTTAGGTTTTACCTTGTGTAACCGCCTCTTTTAATGGACTAAAGACCATTAGAATAAGTATTCTACTATAACTAGGATTGAGGTAAACCCAAGCCTATATATACCCCTCTCCGGAATTGTAAACGATAGTCGAGATTGTCGACACCCATTTTTCTCCGAACCCGGTTATAGTTAGAAATTGGGCTCGACTTATTGGAACTCACGGGTAAAGACTTTGAGTCGCTACCTAACATATTTTTAACTAGACGTATTATGGAACCTACTTTGTTTCTAGCCAATTTTATAATTAACTCCGAAACTTAGTCTACGAACCAGAAATTCTAGGTAAGGGTTCAAGTTAACCCGACCAAATGTGGTTACCAGCCGGACTAAATAATTGGGATTTTAAACAATTAAAAGTAACCAAGCAAATAAACTAACTAACTAAAACTAGACAAATGACGGTATTTTAAGTACAACATAATAATTAAGATTGAATGAAAGATTCAAATTCACTAATTGACTTCTTCCTTGGAGAATTACACTTCGCAAAAATAAAATAAATTAGTTAGTATATCAAAACAAATTAATAAAAAAATAAAAAATTAAAATTGCAAGAATGAAATAGTAAATTAGGTTAGGAGCATTTTCTAGAGCATCGTCTTCAAGATTGTTCATCCAAATATATCTTGCAAATAAAAATAACAAATTAGTAAGGATCGTAAATAAAATAAGATTGAATAATATAATAGTCCTAAAATATTTTGTCTTCTCGAATTGGGTCGTCATTAACGAATTACCCCCGAATGTACCTCGCAAAAATATGAAAATGAATTAGAACGATAGTTAATAACGTGAAATAAATAAAATAATAATAATAATAATAATAATAATAATAATAATAATAATAATAATAATAACAAAATAATAATAATAAAGATAAAAATAAAAATAAGAAAAGATGGATTCTGTAAAAGTTTAGGCTCAGAATGGTGTATTGCATCAAGTAGAGGTTAGGGATTTGATACGGCTGCAAACACGGAGCCCGGGCTGTTTTGCCATACCAAGTACCTCCAATCCCACCACTCTACTATCACGTACTTTGCAAAGCTTTAAATATCGTCATCTCCTATTCTTTTTTCGGAGGGACAAAATCGTAAGGGATTATTGTACCGGGACGGGACTGTTTTGGCCTCCAAACGTCATTGGCCTTGTAGTATCTGTTCAAATCAGTCCGTAGGCCTCAACATATGTATATATTTTTTTCATTGGCAATTCATAGCATCATGCGGTACTGTTTGGTGTCAAACGATAAAGTACGAAATTTGTAAGCCTTGCAGTGTGAAGTATCAAACAATTATAAGCCAATAGCCTTGGAAATAATCAACAAATAAAAAACCATTGTATCCCACGAAGTGGCACTACAACACGAAAACAAAGTTAGGCTGCATCATAATTAAAGCAAACAATAGGCTTTACACAGCCAAAACTTTAGAAAGAAAAACTTGAAATGCAATAACATACACAGAAAGCTTCAATAAAGCAATGAACAATCGCCAATCAAGAAACCCATCGGAAGACCCAACAACTGCAGAAAGAAGCAGCGACCACCACTGAGTTTTTCGGTGGGACAGCGGTGGTAACAGAGATCACAACAATCAACACGAGGGAAGGGGAGCGACTGCCGATCTATTTTCCGATGGCGTTGCTGCCACCCCGATCCTTTTATTTTCTAATTCAGCAATGAGTAATGGGAACAAACGGAGCGAGGAAACGACCGGCCGCGATATTCCTTTTTCGATATCCACTGTTTGATCCAATTTTCATTGATGGTGTGTGTACGTGTTTGTGATTTTGGACTGGTGGGGATATTGTGTGTATGTATTGGGATCTGTGTGTGTCTGTATTATCTGTGGGTGCAAAGGTGAGGCTGAGGATGAAAGGTGTGATGTCTCCTCTCCCCCGTTCTGCTGATGTGGTTCTCAATTGGTGGGATGTATTGTATGTCTCTGGTGTACTCTGTGTGTGTATCGTGTAGTTGGTATGTGTGTATGTGTGTGTGGGATATTGGAGAAGACGAAAGGTTTGGGGTCTGTGCGTGTGTCTCTACTAATTTTTTGTGTGTGTTGAAGATGAAGGAGTTATGAGAGTATGGGTGTGTTTCAGATCCGTTTGAGTGTGTGTGTATCGATATTTGTATGTGGGGGGTGGTAGAGGTGTTTGGAGAAGATGATGGAGGAGTCGTATGGGGGGGGGGTGTGCGAGGATAATGTGTGTGTTTCCGTATGTACTGATGCAGTCTCCTTCTGATATGTGCATTTTTTAGAGTGAAGAAGACAATGAGCCGTTGGGGAAGGCGTGGAACTAGGGAGAAGATTAGGAAAAGATTTTTGGAGAGATTTATGGAGAGGTGTTGGGGGAGGTGTATCAAGACAAATGTTTGTCTAGGTTCAAAGAAATATTTCAAAATAGGTGCCTTAAAAGGAAGATTGAGAATTTGAAGGGATTTGATTATGACTTGATTTGGGAACTTGAAAAAAAATAGGAGAAAAAGGGAAAATGTAAGTGAACGTATTTAGACGAACACTTGTCTAGGTTCAACAGAAATTTTATAAGAATTATTTTAGAAGGGGGTATTTTGAGAGTGATTTTGTGGAATCAATATGAAAGACTCAGAAATGTATCTAGACCCTATTTTGTCCAGGTTCAAGATGGGAGGTTTTAACAAAAGAATAAGGAAAATAATTAAATAGGAAAATAAATTGAGAAATTATTAAAAAGAATTTGAATTTGAAAGTGGATGTAGGATAGTAAGAAAATTGGACTGAATATTATTTTAATTGGACTGATATTTAACTAAAGGTGCAAAAATGGCAATACATAAATACATATGGGGATCATATATAGAAAATATGCACAAATTCAAACAATGATCAAATAAAGTTTAATAAGTACAAAACAGATACAAACAGTTATTAAAATATTATAAATACAGCAACTTGCACAAATGACTACAGTTTAATACGTATTTAACAAATAGCCTAAAATTATATGATACAACCACATTTATGTGTATAATATATAATTAAGGTATAACATACGTAAATGCATGTTTTCTAATACAAATTTGTCAAACAGTCAATATTGCACCTTTAGGTTAAATATAGTCCATTTATAGAAAAAGGATGGATAAAATTGGGTGTCAACAGCTGCCCTTCTTTGCTTGGGATGATGAAAGGGTCTTCGGGCAAAGATAGTTGACGGAGTAGCCAATTTTGTCAGGACTGGCAAGCAAAATGGCGGAAAGGAAAAATGAGAGTTTTGGGGTATTTCGGCCGAAGCCCGGTCTCTGAGTTGCCTACATATGTCGGGTTTCACGAGAATCAGGCCGTGTGTAGTTCTACAATGGCATGTTGCCTGTGTGAGATGTTTATGACGCACGATTTTAGATGTCCGGAGTAACCTTGTCAGAGTATGTAAAGCTTACATTTGAATGTATTTTGCCATTCGGAGAGATAAATGACTGCTGAATATGGCAGAGGCATTGTCGAAGATGAGATAATATCGATAGATCGAGCGTGGGAAAAGAGGCTTGTAATCATCCTAGCTATGAAGATGTGGTGCACGACACACCCATAAAGAGGAGTTTACATGGACATAGTTTCCACTACAACTCGATAAATGAGTCATCTTGTCTTCAATATTGTCTCGACCAAACTGGGGAATATTTAGAAGTAAAGCACGATAAATGCACATGATTTAAATGGATGGGCACGATTAAGCACGGGAACACACACGATTGGCACAAATAGGCTTGAATAGGAAGGAATATGAAACTGACACCGAATCGACAAGGAAAGATTAGGTAGATCACTGGTGCGGGTTTGGAACTGTAGCTTTGAGCGCTTTGGAACTCGGCAAAATAGGTAGCTTGCGGGTGTAGCAAAAGCATTGTATGTAGGATTAAGCTTCTTGAATTGGGTTTTGGGATGATGCTTTGTATGTATTAGAGGTTTTATGGTTGCACAATTTCGCGTGGGTAATGATTTTGGGAGCGGGTATGAGAGTATGGTGCAGGGGTTCGTCGAGAGATCGGGGAGTGCCTTGCAGCAAAATCAAGACAAATGCAAATAGAGATAAAAATAAAGATAAAGTAAACTTCCCTGTTGAGTTGAGCTCTCCTTTGTCATGTAGTTGTCTAGTCTGGTTTCAGGTGTTCAGTGTTAGGGAATGTGTGCCTCTCCTCTGGGGGATATTCATTTGCTAAGTGCTTCTCGTCAGGAAATAATTGCTTCGTCGCGCCGAGCTGTCGTTGGATCGTCTTGCCAGTGCAATGCAGGATTGTATGTCCTTTTTGTTATGCCAAGTTATCCACCACATACAATGCCATTCTTTTCCTCAGGCTGTCTACTCTTTGCCATGCTGTTCTTTTAACTGGGTTGTCTACCCTTTGGGTTTTCTACCTCATGTCATGCCATTCCTTTCACCAGGCTCTCTACCCTCCATGTTGTCTACCTTTTGCCATATCATTTTTATCGGGCTGTCTACCCTCTGGGCTGTTTACCCTTTGTCATGCCAATCTTTCTCATCGGGCTTTCTACCCTTCGAGCTGTCTACCCTTTGTCATGCCAATCTTTATCGTCGGGTTGTCGACCCTTTGTCATGCCATTCCTTTCACCGGGCTGTCTACCCTCCAGGCTGTCTACCTTTTGCCATATCATTTTTTATCGGGTTGTCTATCCTTCGGGCTGTCTACCCTTTGTCATGCCAATATTTCTCCTCGGGCTGTCTACCCTTTGTCATGGCAATCTTTCTTATCGGGCTGTCTACCCTTTGTCATGTCATTCTTTCATTGGGCTATCTGCCTTTTAGGTTGTATACCCTGCAAGAATAAAGTAAAGCATAGCAAAGAAAAACTGAATGCTTTTCGTGGGGAGATAATTTCCTGTTACGTCGGGCTGTGTACCCTACAAACAAAAGTAAAGTAAAGTGCAACAAATAGAATGCCATTTTTATGTCATGCAATGTGCTAAGAAGGCTATCGTATTACTTTTATAATATCTTTCTTGAAATTTTTTAGGGGATCTCAAAAATTTCTGCCCCAGTGTCAAGCTTGCGCCTTTTGAAATTTTTAAGGGGATCCTCAAAAATTCTGCCCCAGTTTACTGCATATAATAGATCACCACGAGAGGGCGGTTGCGTTTCACTGAACACCAATGTATTAGCTAGAATCTGTACATGTCCTTTAGTGTGGCGATTGGGTATATCGATGACTATGATTATATGGATACTTGCATGCCCAGACTGAGGTTTGATGTGTGGATTTTGCCGGATTTGGAGGTTGTCCAAAATTGTATTTGTCTTAGGTTATGATGGGGTGTCTTCATGATTCATGCTTTTCTTTTTGAAAGTCATGGAACTAACTTTGATGGATTGGCCTTTGTAGAAAGTGTGTTTGTCGTTTGGGAGTTGGAGTTTCTCTTTGTTGGTTCTTGTTGTATGATTGTCTTGCTTTGGTCAATCAGACTCAGAACTTTGTGTTTCAGTGCTGGATGTCTTGTAGTGTCATGGTATTAAATGTGTAAGTGACGAGCGTGGATCTAGTTGGATTGAATTTAAAAATGGGTATCTAAGGAGTAGTTTGTTTGTTGGGTGCAATATCCTTTGTCTTAGCTAAAGGAGTAAAGGCGTGAGGTTTTGTCTTTTTGTATGTCCTTGATTGGGTTGAGCCTGATAAGGTTGTTGTTGAAATTCTTTACCGAGGGGGGGGGTTGTTTTTTTGTGTAAGTTGGGTGCAGTGTGAGGTTGTGAATTTTGCTAGCTTTGTCTCTATAGTGATTGAATTTCTTTCTTGCGGCTCTTGTGTGTGTATAGAGCCAGTTTATTTTATTTACCCATACAAAAGTTGTACGAAAGCAGGATTGGGATTGTCTGGGTTCTCTCGGTGTCCCAAAAAGTCCTTGTTCTAGAAGAAAATATTTTTAGCTTGGCATGCCACTTCGGCTTTTCTTAATACAGATTCTTGACCAATTTTGGCGTTCAAGCGCAGAGCGACCGTAATAAAGTGGTGAAATGAACAAAATCGTGTGGGCACATCAGCAAAGATTTGACACAAAAATGACACAAAAGCTTAAGAGGATGCCTAGATCGCAGATGATGGGTTAGCACTTGAATTTGGAGATTATCATAGAACGCACAGATATCACAAGAGATTGCCTAAGTGCTTTCTGTAGCAGTCAAGGCAAGGCTTTTGGTCAAACGACCGATGCTTATTTAAGCAGGAGATGAGGAGTTGAATGTCAATGAAGAGGGTAAAGATGTTGGGTAAGGAATAGATTGTGTTGTGCGACAGAAGGGGGGATTGGCTTTTATCGAACACCAAGACTTTGAGTGCATTGGTCATCCTTTCTTGCAAATTTGTCTTTCATGATGCCTATGTGTCTTTCAAAGAGATATTCAACGTCTTTCATACTTGTCAACTAACTGCTGCAGTATAGTCCTTGCACCAACTTTCCTTGTTGGATAATATCTTATTGTTGAACCGCCGAACTCGATGTAGGTTGCTTATGTATCATGTGTACTCTTAGATTGCTACATCCTATTGTTGTTTTCGTCATGAGAATTCATATCACCCCAATAAAGCCTTCGACTGAAATTGCTCCAAAAGGTCAATTCGTCTGTGCTTTTATATCAAAGCAACCCTTGCTCTTGTAAGTGTCTTAAATAACTTCATCGTCATATTTTATCTTTGCTAGTGGGTAGAGATGCTTTCCAAATACTTAGGAAGTTTCCAGATTTTTCATATGATGAGAGCTTTGTCATTGTGTCTTTGCCTTCCTTTTCAAGTTGAATTGGCTTGCCTGTTATTGGTTGTTGTGCGCAAGTCCTTGCTACACTTCTGTCTTTCCAATATTATCTTCCACTGGCCCTTTAACTGCTATTTTGATCATGATAGGAGCAAGTTGGAAAATGGTTTGGATCACAGTCATGTATTGCAGGTGGTGTGACTGTGTAGATTAAAGCAACAAAAATGATCATTAGATACTGGCATCAAAAGGTCTTGTGGTAAAGCAGGTGTGCCTTTGAGTTTGACCATTATATCTCTTGCTCCGCTAATATTCTGCTCCATGTGCATAGTACATGCTGTAACAAACCCTTCTTGTTTTGACCAATCAACGACAAATGCACTTTGTCTAACCATAACTTCCGCCTTAGTGTTCGACTTAAAGCCAACCTTTTGGATAGTAGGTTTGGGCTTGGTAGTGAGTTAGAGATAGTTTGGATATGTGAAAGGTTTTAGATATCAGGATTCAGGTGTAGGGAGATGAGATGCCTGCCTTGGTAGGAGATTGGATTTGGGAAGGGACTCATCGAAGGTAGAAAGAGACTTAGGGCAACAGACATATTCATGCAATGTACACATATCAAATAAGAAATGAATCCTATAATGCGAAGGACCGTTTTACGCATGATGATTTGAAAAGCGCATTGTGCCACATGCATCATTTCGTTTGCTAACATAATGTGGAGCCTAAAAGATAATATTGCATTTATTGGACTTTTGTTACATTGATTGATATTGAAATAGTGCAAAAGGTGGAAAACATTGCTAGGAGATTAGATCATGGCCATGTGAACATCTTTCTTGCTGATCCATCCCCGGAAGATTCTTCCTCTTCTTCTTCGGACGAGTCTCCCTCAGACAAGCTTGCCTCTGATGAGTCTCCCTGAAAAATGATGTTGTCTGCATCAGTTAAGAGCCGAGATATGCCAAATGTGAAGTTCTTCAACATTTCTCAAGCCTTATTTCCTTTCTCCTCTATTCCTTTGTCAGCCATATCATTCATTCCTTCGCTAGCTCATACACCTATAGACTCTATGTATTTTGTCAAGAGTTCTGCCTTACTGCGCCATTTTCCTTTTTTTTTTTGTTCTTTGCTTCGACCAAACTTTGCTTCTTTGCTATTTTCCCCCGTGTCCTTGCCAGTTGTTAGTGTAGCTTCTTGCACTTGGTTTCTAACTCATCAACATTTCTTTTCGTTTTTGTTGTTGCTCTTGGTTGAACTGCCCTTGCTATGTCTTTTCTAAGCCAGTCTAGATAGTCTTCGTCATAGCCTACGTCAAACCTGTCTCGTCCAATAGTCTCGAATCCCATTCGTTACCTTTCTTTCCAAAGTTCTATATCTTGTCTTTGAACGGTATCACTCCTCTGAGAATATTTGCTTTGAAACTTTTGATGTCTGCAATTTGGGGTACAATATACTTTCTCCCTGCTCTTCTAAGTGCCCTTAAAAGAGTGTATGGGTAAACTCCTCTAAAGCCCACTAAAATGAGAAATGGGTCTCTTTCCGACCGTGTGTAACGCTGGGAAAATAATCAAATATCCATTGTATATTTTCAGATGTCAACTAGCATAGTATGTGGGCCAACCTTTAATAGTTACTGGCCAGTCCCACTTCCCAAGAGCGTTGTCCATACGGGCGGTATGAGTCAAGATATAGTCCTCCCTTGGTGTGGAATGGAAGGCTTGTTCTATGCTGTTCATCTTTTGCAAATATTCCACCAACCAAATTTTTAATAGTAAATTGCAACCTTCGAAAAACCCAACGCCTTTCTTGCATCTTTCTAAAGCACGGTTCATTTCTGCGAAGATCATAGGTACCAATGTGTATTTCTTATTAATGTCTTTGAGTAGGGCATCAGCAATTGAAACCATGCAAATATCCACTCGTCCTTTATTTTCTGGAAACACGATTGTCCCTAAAAAGCTGGTGACAAAAGCAAGTACCCTCCGCTCTTGCCAATCCGCCTGGTTAATGCTGAAATAGTCTTCGGATTCTTGAAATACTTCTCCGTACCCGAATTTGATGTAGAGGGAAGTTAAGGAAATTCCTTATTGTCTCACACTATCTGTGCACAATTCGGGCTTGAGCCCTACCATTTCAAAGAATTCCTCGGATGTAATGTTCTTAGGCATCAAGATTTCCTCGCTTTCAAATGGTAATCGAGTTAACCCGCCTATTTCTTCCAGTAAGGGTGTCAACTCTACACTTTCGAAGTGAAAAACTGCTCGGTCTGCATCCCAATAGTGTACTTCTTCTTCTATCATCCCTTTCACTGCAGTTTTGCTCCATTAGTGAAATCATATACCCCAACACCATTTTGACTCGGTCTTTTTGATCTATGCTTACGTTTTCCCACCAATCTCTGAGTAATTGAGGGATTTCAGCAACCATATCAAATGTTCTATTGGCCATGATCTTTTGGAAAAGGTGAAGGACGATAGGAAAAGGGAGAAGAAAAATGCCTAAGATTCATTTTATTGCAAGCAAAATGATCAACGTGTGGCACAAGCTTTTGAAAACAATGCAACAGAGAATATGAAGAGATGTGTCGTTGTGGGTTGAGAACCCTTTAGACACTTTAGGCGGAAGTTGCTAATGGACTTTTGACTTGCCAAGGATATCAAGTCTTTATATAACGCTGAAAGTATAAATGTGCGTTATGCGTCATCCCATCTATCAAGCAGTCATTTCTGCTTCAAATTGGGCTTTTAATACCTCTTCCGTTACCATTTAAGCTTTTGAATAGCATTGAATACAGAATAATTCCAATCCTTTGGGAATAAACGGTCGTTTCTGATTCAATTCAGGCTTTTAATGCCTCTTAGGTTACCTTCGTGCCTTTGAATGGTATTGAATACATAAAAATTCCGACTGTTTATGAATAAACAATCATTTCTAATTTAATTTGGGCTTTTGACGCCTATTAGGTAACCTTTGTGCCTTTGAATGACACTGAATGCAGAACAATGCCAATAAACGATCCACATTTGCATGTTCGATCCCCAAAGTATATACAAATAGATCGTGTTCAATGCTCTTTTGGGGGTCAAAAACCCGTTCGAATTGTTTGAACACATCAGTTTATCGGACTTTAGAACAAGATATGTCATGATGCATGATTTCCAGTGTTGCTACAAAGGAATAGAGATAGCTAGAGCAGGTATTATTATCCTCCCAAGTGGACGACTCGGGAGCGGGAACATCACAGACCAAATAGATTCCAAGTTGTTCCCTCTAAAGAAATTTTGTGAAGAAAAAGGCGGTCGTAACCACCGTATTTCAACGCATAATTTTGCAATTTCCAGGAATGGTGGACGGTATGAGTGGAATGCACAAGTTTAAAAAAAAATGTACAAGTTTTTAAAAGAATGCACAAGTTGAAACAATATACAAAATAAATTTTAAAAGAGAAGGAACAAAAGAAAAACAAAAGAAACAAGTTAGTCCTGGTATTATGCAAGATAATATTAAAAATGCAAATAGAGTCATCAAGTGAAATCGTTAAATAGAGGATTTAACAAACTTATGTAGAATTTGAAAAAAATCGTTTAAGAAAATGATGTAATGCATTTCCCGATCGAGGTGTGGGTTTTTCTAGACAAGGTTTCTCCTAAGCGGACAACTTGAAAGTTGAAAGTACACAAACTGCCAACAGCTTCGCTAATTGGCTAATTTTGTGTAGTTTTCCTAAAGGGTGCTTTTATGGTGGAACGACCATGGGGTCCACGCAATCGTTCGTGGTGTGTGCAAGTGTAAATATTCTAGGAGAGGAGGAAGTGCAAATGGAATAAACAATTACAAAATGAATATAACCGAGCAATTTAAAGAAAGAAACGCCAAAACTTGAAAATCTAAAGATGAACATCAATCCTGCAAATAGGAAAGAAGATAAGTTAGTCCCGAAAAATAATAATAAGAATCCCAATTAAAAATCCACTGTGGTTAGAACCTTGATATTTCCAGCGGAATCGCCATTTTATCGACGCCCATTTTTTTCAGAATCCAGTTAAAGTTCGAAATAGGGCTCGACTTATTGGAACTCACGGATAAAGACTTGGAGTCGCCACCTAACATATTTTTGACTAAGCATATTAGGGTACCTACTTCATTTCTAGCCAATTTTATATTTAATTCTGAAACTTAGTCTACGAACCCAAAATTCTAAGTAAGGGTTCAAGTTAACCCGAGAGGAAGCTGTTAGGCACCTCTCAAGCTCCACCAAATGTGGTTAGCAGCCATACTAAATAATTGGGATTCTAAATAATTAAAAAATAACTAAGCAAATAAACTAACTAATTAAAACTAGACAAATGACTGCATTTTAAGTACAACATAAAAATTAAGATTGAATGAAAGATTCAAATTCACTAATTGACTTCTTCCTTGGAGAAATACACCACGCAAAAATAAAACAAATTATTTAGTATATCAAAACAAATTAATAAACAATAGAAAACTAAATTTGCAAGAATGAAATAGTAAATTAGGTTAGGAGCATTTTTTAGAGCGTCGTCTTCGAGATTGTTCATCCAAATATACCTTGCAAATAAAAACAACAAATTAGTAAGGATCGTAAATAAAATAAGATTGAATAATGTAATAGTCCTAAAATATTTATTCTTCCCAAATTGGGTCGTCATTAACGAATTACACCCGAATCTACCTCGTAAAAATATGAAAATGAATTAGTACGATAGTTAATAAAGTAAAATAAATATTAATAATAAAACAATAATAATATTAATAATAAAGATAAAAAATTCGAAAAGATGGATTTTGTAAAAGTTTAGGCTCAGAATGGTGTATTGCATCAAGTAGAGGTTAGAGATGTTGATACGGCTGCAAATACGGAGTTCGGGCCAGTTTTCCATGCCAAGTACCTCCAATCTCACCACTCTACTATCACTTATTTTGCAAAGTATTAAATATCGTCAACGCCTATTTGTTTTTCAGAGGGACAAAATCGTAAGGAACTGTTGTATCTGGACGGGACTGTTTTGGTCTCCAAACATCATTGGCCTTGTAGTATCTATTCAAAGCAGTCCGTGGGCCTCAATATATGTATGTATTTTTTCATTAGCCATTTATAGCATCACGCGGTACTGTTTGGTGTCAAACGAACCAGTAAAGTACGAAAATTGTAAGCCTTGCAGTGTGAAGTATCAAATAATTATAAGCCAGGAGCCTTGGAATAATCAACAAAGAAAAAACCATTGTATCCCACGAAGTGGCACTGCAACACGAAAACAAAGTTAGGCAACATCATCATTAAAGCAAACAATAGCTTTACACAGCCAAAACTTTAGAAAGAAAAACTTGAATTGCACTAATAGGGAACACAGAAAGCTTCAATGAAGCAATGAACAATCGCCAATCAAGAAACCCATCGGAAGACCCGAAAACTGCAGAAAGAAGCAGCGACCACCGCTGAGTTTTCCGGTGGGACAGCGGTGATAACAGAGATCACAGTAATCAACTAGAGGGAAGGGGAGCGACTGCCGATCCTTTTTCCGATGGCGTCGCTGCCACCCTGATCTTTTTATTTCCTGATTCAGCAATGAGTAATGGGAACAAACGGAGCGAGGAAATGACCGGCCGCGATATCCCCTTTTCGATATCTAGTGTTCGATCCAATTTTCATTGATGGTGTGTGTACTGTGTTTGTGATTTTGGACTGGTGGGGATATTGTGTATGTATTGGGATCTGCGTGTGTACGTATTTTCTGTGGGTGTAAAGGTGAGGATGATGATGAGAGGTGTGATGTCTCCTCTCCCCCGTTCTGCTGATGTGGTTCTCAATCAACGGGATGTATTGTACGTCTCTGGTGTACTCTGTGTGTGTATCGTGTAGCTGGTATGTGAGTGTGCGTGGGGGGGGGGGGTACTGGAGAAGATGAAAGCGTTGGGGTCTGTGCGTGTGTCTCTACTGATTTTATTTGTGTGTTGAAGATGAAGGAGTTATGGGAGTATGGGTGTGTTTCTGATCCGTTTGTGTGTGTGTATATCGATATTTGTGTGTGGCGGGTAGTGGAGGTATTTGGAGAAGATGATGGAGGAGTTGTATGGGGGGTGTGCGAATGTGTGTGTATTCGTATGTACTAATGTAGTCTCCTTCTGATCTGTGCATTTTTAAGAGTGCAGCAGACAATGAGCCATTGGGGAAGGAGTGGAATCAGGGAGAAGATTAGGAAAAGATTTTTGGAGTGATATATGGAGATGTGTTGGGGGAGGTGTATCAAGACAAATGCTTGTTTAGGTTAAAAGAAATATTTCAAAATAGGTGCCTTAAAAGGGAGATTGAGGGATTAAATGGATTTGATTATGACTTGATTAGGGAATTTGAAATAAAATAGGAAAAAAGGAAAATGTAAGTGAACGTATTTAGACGAACACTTGACTTGGTTCAATAGGAATTTTAAAGAAATGTTTAGAAAAGGGTAATTCGAGAGTAATTATGTGGAATCAATATGGAAGATTCGGGAATGTATCTAGACCCTATTTTGTCCAGGTTCAAGATAGGAGGTTTTAACAAAAGAATAAGGAAAATAATTAAATAGAAAACAAATAGAGAAATTATTAAAAAGAATTTGAATTTGAATTTGAAATTGGATGTAGGATAGTAAGAAAATTGGACTGAATATCATTTTAATTGGACTGATATTTAACTAAAGGTGCAAAAATGGTAATATATAAATACACATCGGGATCATATATATAAAATATGCACAAACGCATACAATAATTAAATAATTTTAAATAAGTACAAAATAGATATAAACAGCTATTAAAATATTATAAATGCAGCAACATGCACAATGGCCATAATTTAATGCTTATTTAATAAATAGCCTAAAATTGCATGATACAACCACAATTATGTGTATAATATATAATTAAGGTATAACACACGTAAATGCATGTTTTCTAATGCAAATTTGTCAAACAGTCAATATTGCACCTTTAGGTTAAATATAGCTCATTTATAGAAAAAAGAGGGACAAAATTGGGTATCAACAAAATTCAACTAGAATCCTTCCATTATTCAAGGAATACAACTTTATTTTACTTGTTTTTCTTCGATATTCCATTATTGCTCGTAGCCTCTATAAATTTAATTGTTCTCTCCACTAAACAAATCTTAGGCATAAACACTACATATGACTTGTATCCTCTTTTCATGAAACTACTTCAATCTTCTTGTTGCTGCTATGGCAATTTTGGGCAAAGATAACATACTTCAGATCAAAAGCAATTCATCCATCTGAACATGGCTTACGTGGAGTCAATTTAAAAGATTTTATTCTATGTTAGCATTTATGTAATTAAATATGTCGTCTAATTGTCCACGTGGAATCGTATAGTTCAGAATAGTTCTCATTTTGGAAAAGAAAAACATTGCTCTTATTAAATAAATAATCTTTCAAGTTTACTTCTTTTATTTAGGACATGCCATTTTCCCGTCAAATGTGTATTATTCATATAAAATCCTTCTTACTTTATTTGTTTGCTTGGTGATTTTCCACTATTCCTGAATTAAATTTGTCATATTAAGTGTTTATTCGTTGATTTTGATATAAAACGTGACAAATGATAAAATCCAGTATGAACTTCCACTTTTCATTCTTCAAACCCTTCATCCCTTATCAGAGTTAGCTTAATATTCAACTTACATTTATCTACTTGTTTGTTTGCAAGTCTTAATGTAGCTCCTTCTAATGCCTATATCCATTTCAATTTCAATTTAAGTAACATATTTTGCTTTTCGAGAGTCAAAATAATATATTTTAATTGATATTCTTAGATGTGTTTTTTGCCATATTAATATAAAAATTAAAGAATTGCAATTTATAATACATATTTTATAGTATTTGAATGTTTAAACTTTAATTTTAAAATATTAAAATTCTATTTTAATCAAATTTGTCTTTAAAATTTAATAAAATGGACTCTCAGAAAGTAAGACATCTCTCCTCTCTCCTAATATATAAGAGAGAACGCAGCAGGTTAAGGTTGTTCTGCTTAGGACAATATTGGAAATTCATATTATGGGTGCTTCATATGTATTGTACATGCTGCAGTTGTTGCTGTACCTTTCTGGTTTTATTGGAAAGACATAAATATCTACAGCTAATACCAGATGCATACAACGATATTTCTGCAAAAAATAGGGGTATAATTGATAATTCCTTATATTTTGCCGCCGCTTTCCATATATATCCTTCAACTTTATGTTAATTCTCACTGTAGATTAATGAACTGACACATGTTCAGAAGACACGTGACGTCCTTTGTCTGTCACTCTGTTGCTACATTAGTTCTACTAGAGTTAAACACTTATACCTAGGGGTGGGCTTTCGGTACTTCGATTCGGTTTTTTGAAACTTCGGTTCGGTATTTCGGTTTTCGGTTCGGTTTGAAGTGTAGAAAAATCCGTAATTTTTATACTTCGGTTCAGTTCAGTTTTTTAGTTCGGTGTTTCGGTTTAAACCAAAGTTTATGGCAACAAAAAAAAAGTCTGAACAAGAAAATTTATAGCCTATGACTAATTAGGATAATTTGGTCCCCTCGACCACACCATAATTTGGTCCTCTCACTTTCTCATTTCTTTCAATTTCTTTTAACTTAAACGAAATTAGTACTAAAAGTATGACTAATTACAGAAAATGAAACTATTCACCCCCTTCGTACAGTCTGGTATTATCATGGCGGAACTACAATCAGTGAAAGTTTATACTGAAAAACTATAATTGTATATATAAGTCAAATAGGAGTATTACTTGATATTTATTAAAATTTGAAAATTCTTAAACATTCTTAGCAAAATTATTGGTTTCGTCACTTGGCACTGATGTAATTTTATAACGTTTTAATTTAGATAATTGTGCTATGAATAATTTTTACACTGGAACATTTCATATACCAGTGTAAGTATATTACAGCAGAAACGAAACTTGAGAATATAAATTATTTTAGGCGAATTCAACTTGTTTAACAACTAAGACTTTAACGTTGATCTAGACAATAACAGACATTTTGAAAGAAAAATAAGAAACTCTATTAATTCTTCTTTCTCAAATCAAGCATGTCGTGCACTTTTGGTCTCGCACTTTTTTGCAAACTATAATTTTGTTTGCAATGGTATAGATTGAGCACATTTAACTTTTAGACTTAGAGATTGTGTGGCTCTAATCAATCCATTAACAGATTTTATGTAACCTGGATATGGTTAACTATAATACAAAAAGTAAGGAACATTTAAGTTTTTTCTCTATTCTGCAAAAATAAAAAATAGCAGAACCTTTAGTTAAATCAGTCAATATGTCGAATCACGTTACTTACTGACAATGGGCAACTTAGGGATTTAGGAAATATATGGCATGTGTGTAAAAAAAAAAAAAAAAACTTCGGTTTTTTCGGGTCCCGAAATTCCGGGTTGCCCGAAACCGAAAACCGAACCGAAAAACCAATGTTTCAAAATTTGTTGGACCAAACCGAACCGAAATACCGAACCCGAAATACCGAATTAGTTCGGTTCGGTTCGGTATTTTGGTTTTTTCGATTTAGTTTAGTTCGGTTCGGTTTATACTGTAAGTTACACCTAATAAGAGGAACATAAGTGAGGACCCACAGGTTCTCTTTACATCCAACCTTATATTCTGTGGAGAAAAATTGAACCACATTATTATTATTATTATTATTATTATTATTATTATTATTAAAACGAGACTAGTACTTTATACGTATAACCATTTTAAACAAGATGAGATGGACAGCAACATGTCCTTTGTTTAACAAAAAGTAGTAATCTAACAAATTGTATTATCCTATACTATCAACTAATTAAATGTACGTTACAATTAGTTATTTTGTGTGAACTTCTATAACAATTTCGTCACCCAAAAAGATATGTATAAGAAAAATAAATATTTACTAGATGAATTTAGTATTTTCATGGGATGTGTATAAGTAGTATTTGAGTATTTCTACTGCAAAATGATTTCTCCCTAGATTGAACCTAATGCATTATATTATATCAGACGAAGATGAGTTATATTAAAATAAAAAGTACAACATAAACTTCAAAAGATGAGCACATAATAATGTAAGAAAGATATAATGATAATATACACACTTTTAGTCTCAGTTATGTATTGATGTTCAATTGAATACGTGTTTCTTTAGAAACAAATAAAGATTTTGAGACTTGAAAACGTAAAATGAGTTAGAGAAAATTCGGTGCCTATATATTGTATTATTAGAAGTAAAATGAGAAATTTTAAGTATAATTATATTTTTTCTGAAATATAGCATGATGTTATTATATTAAGATATAAAAACAACATACGTTATATAAATTAGGACATACTCCATGAAGTACTTAGGCCCTTGGTTTTGGAAGGTAGCATGATGCTAAAAAAACATAAGAAATTTTTTTGATTTCCTTGCAGGGAAAGTACAAATAACTTTCAATTTTTATTTCTAGAAACCCCAACAAAAGTAATGATAAGAATTAAGTGGAAATTTTGAAGTGCACATAAACGAAAAACTCTGAGCACCCACCCGAAAAAACAAAGATCTAGAGTATCCCGGAGATAATAATACTGTAGTATTGTTCGGTCATCTGTGCACTTTTATAAATTTCCATGTTATAACATATCAAATGAAGATGAGGCACTTTAAATTCAACAAAAAATGACAACATAAACTTCAAAAGGTATGAGAAAAATATATCACAATTTGCACATTAAAAAAAGGGTAAAGTAATAAATAATTCTTAATTACTTTTTATAGTGAATAATCGTTTACCTTAAAAAAAGAGCCTTTAGTCTAACTTCTCCATAATTTACACCAAAGAAAGAGCAATAATGTGTAGATGATGCTAAAAATGTTAGCTTTAACCTTAAGTAAATGAAATTCCAAGTTTGTAGATAAAAATGGTTAAATAAATGACTAGCATTTCCCAAAAAAGCACAGAGAGCACGTATTGGAGAACAAATACTTATAAGAATCGTTTGTATCATTTTGTAATACTATTATTTACTTCACGAAGCAACTAGGAAATACTAAAGGAATAGAGCAATACAAATATACAATAATAACATATAGTACTCAAAGAAAAATTAAAAAAGAAAAAAGGGCACAATTTAGTAGTTACATATTGAGCGCAGGCAACCTACCCTAGTATAATAGAAACCGGAACGGTGGTAGTATTTTAATCTTGTGTCGTAAAAAAAAAAATATAATAATAATAAAAATAGATAAATAATTAAAACTAAAAAAAATATTATATAATGTCAGCTGTAGAAGTTAAACATGTCGAACAATGCAAGACTACAAAAAAACTATACAGTGTCATTTGCAGAAGTTAAACGCATTGAACAATGGAAGATTATTGACGTATCAAGGGCTTGTCCAAATAGACATCAGTGTTTGTGACTAAATTTTTACATCTAGATTAAATAAAAAAAAATATTAATGAGGTCAGTATTACTTTGGAAAAAGAAAGTAAACACGATGAAAATAAAGACAAGTAATTAAGCACAAAATAATAGAGAAAGCAAAGTAACTCTTATTCCTTGAGAATAGCCGAGTTTGATGGCGAATTGTGTCTTGTGTGAGTTGCGTACAATACAATGTAAGAAGGGGTATTTATAGTAGTGATACTCAATCCTAAATAAGGTAAAATACAACTACTAATAAGACCATGGGCCTACAACTCAAGGCTGTATACTAAACCCTAACTAGGAGACTGTAAACCCTAGGCGGTGGGATGTGTGCCCTTCGCCCTATGACCAAACCGCCTAAACGGTCGTTGGCTCTGCGAGCGGGCATATATCCTCAGTGCCCGGTGACTTGTAGGATAAGTCTAGTCTCACCAGCTGTACTCGCATCCCCGTAACAATAGGTTGCGTATTTTTTCTACACAATCAGCCCCCACTTGCTGAGTGCTGACGCAACCAGTCAGGAAGTGAAAGTGGTGTGATGTGAAAAGATATTTAATAGCATGTACCTCCTTCCCCGTTGAAACTGCAAAACTGGGTGCTGTATTGCAGGCGATGCCTGGTGATCGCCTCCCACAATTTTACCTCTACTGTTTGGCCGCACGGTAAGGGAAGCGCCTTCAGAATCTCGCTTGGCCATGAACTGGCTGTTTTTTGCATGATTCTGCGTGGTTTTGCTAAACTCGATGCACTTCATTGACTACACTCTCTTTCCTTTGAATTGGTTGCTCCATTAGCACTTCAAAATCATTAATTGTTTGCATTGTATTCACGTTATCTTGAGTACCTGCAGATTGCTTGTGCCTCACAGTTTGTTTAGTTGAAGTTGAGGTTTTTTTGGCCTGTTCTTCTTGCGCCTTATGCTGCTGGATAGCATGAGATTTGCCTACTTTTCTGTTAGTTAAAGCTTGTCAATCTATTGCTTTCTCCATGCTTCCATATTTAGTACCAATATGGTAAGAGGTGGTAGCAACACAAAGAACCAAAGTCGCTCTTTCATTGCGCTACTTCTTGCCAACAACATCACTTGTCACTACTTCTACCTGCAAAGAACATTCACTATTCTTCCTAAAATTAATATTTAAAGCAGGACCGATCCCTTTCACACCTCCAACTAATCCATTCAACACAGTTCCCGTCGTACTCTTAGAAACTACATCACGTTGCGCAATCTCCTTTTCTACAGAATTTCTCATGAATCTCCTTGGAATTTTTGAATGCTCAATTGAGCATGTTCTTCAACGCCTCCACCCTCATTATTGGTATCATCCAGCTTCTCAAACATCAAACGACAATTATCCAACTTGCGTCCCTGATGCTTACAAAAGCTACAATATGAAAAAATATTATCATATTGAATCTTTTGGAAGTATTCTACAACCTTTCCCAAATTCTCATCAACATATTGCAACCTAACATGATTGGGATGTTTATATAGAAGATCAAGCTCAACCTTTACCCTAGCCACACTAGGTCTTGATTTTTCTT
This sequence comes from Petunia x hybrida, assembly GCA_037355625.1. Taxonomy (NCBI): domain Eukaryota; kingdom Viridiplantae; phylum Streptophyta; class Magnoliopsida; order Solanales; family Solanaceae; genus Petunia; species Petunia x hybrida. The sequence goes on along the minus strand of JBBBVM010000958.1, from coordinate 164,689 downwards.
GAGTAGCCCTGTCCATAGTAATAGGTCTTCCTACTGTCGATGCAATCGAAAGCAAAGCTCTCTTAGCAAAGAGCTCAAACATCAGATTCGGCAATGAAATCCAACAAAATGCCCTAGAAGTTTTTTCATTAGGATTAAAACCTCTAGAATATGGGAAAACGCTATATTGAAATTCTTCACCACTACTCTGCAAAAAAATTGACAACCCTAGAAGTTGCTAACACATAATCATCACTGTTTTCAAACCTTATCAAAATATGACACCTCGCAAGCCAACCAACTAAGCAATGACCTTGAACACCAAGATGTTTTAGGAGTAACTTACGTAATTCTTGCATCTCAGGCTGACCATATGAAAACTTCATCACCAAAGCTTGATGTAACCCTTTCTCTTTCTTAAATTCTTCAATTTCATGTAATGAAAATTTTAATGTTGGATTTCCATGACTAATTTCTATAGGGTTTAATTTCAATGGTGTGATTGTAGTAGCGGTTTGTGTAGGATTTTTTAGAATATTAGCATAGGGAATTGGATTTGGTGGAAGAGCAACCCTAGTAGGGGGCTGCCCACCGGCCAAATTTGCTATAGGAGGCATTGGTGAAGGGCTAAAAATTGCCCCTCTTAGAGAGAAAAGAGGCCAGATGAATTAGTTGTGCCTCAGTAGAATTTCTGATTGACTTAAATTACTTGTGATTTTGATTGTGATGTTTTTTTAATATTCTCCGTAAACAATAAGTAATGCCAAGTTATGCCTCTGTCGGCGTTTGCACCTAAGAATTAGATAGATTCCGGTCGTCCTGACTGTTCTAGTTATTTAAGAACGTGTGTCAGTGTGCCTGCCTTGAGCAATTACGTCTGTTGTGCACCGATAGACGGCGGCTAGGTTGCATCCGTAGCGGATAGTTGTTTGCGCCAACAATGGGGCGACTTTAGCCCCTGTGGAAACGGTCCTTTTGCATTTTGATACAAAATGTCATCACTTAGTTACTCGAGTATTTAATACTTTCTGGCACTATGCACATATTCCCCATCAGCGTGTAGGTGCAATTATTGATTTAACGAGATCAACGCTCGATTAATGCCTGGTGGCTGAGTTAGACGTGGTCTAACTCTAAGTGAGTAATGTACTCTACTTTCTTGTAGGGAAAAGTGAGTGTATTACTTCAACTTAGGTCTAGCCGGGGCTATGAATAGTTGGATCGTAGATGGATCTAAATAAATGAGTAAAACTGACTAGTTAGAATAGTAGGTTTATTGATATGGTGTGGAGCCATGTAAAATAAGGTACGGGGCTAAATGCCTGTTGTAAGACAAAGAACGGGGCTGAGAGCCCATTGTAAATAATTTTGAGAAGACCAGTTAAAAAAATAAATACATGTCTCGAGTACTGAGGCTTAGTCAGCCTTTCAAGAGTAGTACTTCTTCAGCCATGTGATATTTCAGTTATTTACAATGTCTATCCTCTCCATGACTTTGAGAATGTATGCACCTTTTCTAGCTATACCCCGCACTTTGTACGGTCCTTCCCAATTTGGAGCGAGCTTTCCTACTCCCGCCTGCTTGGTGTTCTGAGTAACTTTGCGAAGGACCAGATCCCCGATGTTGAAGGATTGTGGACATTCCCTTGCATTATAATATTTCTCTACTCGCTGCTGTCTCCCGCGTTCTTCCAAGAGGTCAAGGGAGGCTTTTTTAGGGCTTCGTCATTGGACTCCTCTTCGGTGAATGTCCGTCGTAGACTGGAAACTCTAATTTTCAAAAGAATCATAGCTTCCGTTCCATACGTCAGTTAAAATGGTGTTTCTCCGGTGCTGGCATTTGATGTAGTTTGGTATGCCCATAGGACCATGGGCAGCTCTTTGGGCCATCTTCCTTTAGCCTCCTTGAGCCGCTTCTTCAGACTCTCCACTATCGTCTTATTTGAGGATTTGGCTTGGCTGTTGGTTGAAGGGTGGTAACGAATGGAGGTTATGGTAAGAACCAAATAAGCGGAAGCGATAAACTAAGATGCGGAAGCAATAATCACAAGATAACAAGAAAGTAAGGGATGGGGAAGAACAGAAATAGAAGAAAAGAACGAATCAACTAACACATAGATTGATTCAAAAGGGAGAAGAGACTTGAACCATTAAACGGGGTCACACTAGCGGTGATCCACCATGGATTCAATGTAAGAGATACACGAAGTCAACGCTTCAACAAGAATGGCCAAGCCTATTCTATCTTCTCAATTCTATCTTCAAAACTAGCTTATTGAAATAAATGACTAAGTGTGGTATTTATAGGTTCACCACACTTCTAAATGAAATGTCTAAATAGCCCCTAAGTCTAGTCAAAACAATACAAGTCACTTAGGGCTATAGTTGGAATTACACTTAAAACAAGTAGGAGTCCCGCCTTGACACTTCAGCAACTAGGCGCCCCGCCTGAATAGTAGGCCATCAGAGTAGGCACCCCAGGCCAAAAGTGGGCGGCCAGAGTAGGCGGTCCGCCCAAAAAGTAGGCGGTCCGCCCATTAAACAGTCGCCCCAAACTCCTGAGGCTTGATTTCAAGTAGGCGGTCCGCCCCTTTGAGTAGGCAGTCCGCCCCTTCCTGGGGGTTCTTGGAATGGCTCAAAATATGTCCCCCGAGCCTCTCCTTTGGTGCCTATGTGCTCCTCCTTAATTGGCACTCCATTGCATGATCTTCAAGTTGCTTCCGGAGGCCTTGACGGTACTATTTGTGCTCTCAAGCTTGGCTCTTGATGGTTGGCGCTTTGGCTTCAATTCGCCCCACATCATCCTCCCCTTCTTGAAAGGATTTCGTCCTCGAAATCAAACCATCAAGCCTACAGTCAAAACAAGCGCAAACAAAGCTTCCCACTACAAGAGTAGGTTAGTGGCAAAAGTGTGGGAAAACACACTCTTGTGATAGAGCCAAGCATCAATAACAAGTAAAAAGCTTATGTCTCCAAAGGAAACAACAAGTACGTGACTCCAAATGAAAGCGCACCCAGCACAAGAGCAAGCAAAGAGATCAATAGGATATGGAACATGCAAGATATAGCAATCAAATTCCCTATGACCCCTAAGCTTATGAGCAACACACCGAGCCTTCAAATCAATATTATCACAATGTGTCACATTGGCTTTGGCATGCTCAACACCCAAGGTGTGATCAACATGTGGGATGGAATAAACCAAATAGTTCAATTGGCAACTAACATCAAATACTCCACTCTCCTTCTTGGAAGCACGCTTACACATACCAAGAGTGACTTCCTCTCCTCTAATTCCAACTCCAAGACAATCTTCCTCACTAGACAAACTCCAAAGGAAGGTCTCCAAAATCGGCCCTTCATCATTATAGTCCACACAATGAAGGTTAGGACTACTAGAAGATGGTTCAACACAACCAAAATCAAGGCCACTCATCCCACTTGGAGCTCCAAACAATGGATCGTCCATAGAGTCTAACCTTTCAAACCATGGAGGTTCTATGTGACTACCAATCCTAGTCCGATATAATTCGCTACCACAAATGAGATTATCTTCACACAATGGAAATGTAAAAGCATGCACTTCAAATTCATGGTCAACCAAAAGCATGGTATCAAGAGGAGTCATTGAAGACAATTCTATCCATCTCATACTCTAGAGACCCCTCAAGGTCACAACCATACTCAAGCAATTCATCAAGGGAAAAAATAGAGCATTCATTCAACTCATCTTCTTCTTTATCAAATATAGGTGGGGTGTCATAACAAGGGTCACAAATAGGGTCAACCACACAATCTTCACTAGAGAGAGGTTCAATAAATATCGAGCTCACATCATGATGTGGCTTATCATTCCTCTCAACTAATGGTTCACAATCACACACAAGTTGACCATTTGACTCTACACTAGTTGCAAACACATTGTATTCATACAAATCATCAACTAGTGTTGAGTTTTCACAAACACCATCACAAGACAAGGGAGTAACATTTTCAAGGGGAGAACTATCACTTACCTTTGAGTGGCCATCTTGCTCACTCAATGCACTTGAAGTATCATGGCTAGTTCCTCCACTTTGAAGCTCACATTGAAGATCTTCTTCACCTTGTCCTTCTTTCTTGGGACGTGAGTGAGGCTCTATTAGTTTGCCTCCAAGAGTACCTACACAAGCATTCACACAAGTAGGAGAAAAAGATAAAGGGTTAAGGTTAGAATAAGGGGTGTCCTCACTCTTTTTCCCCTCTTTCTTTTCCCTCATTTTCTTTTCAAGGTTAGGTGTAGATTTGGGTGGTGACATCCCACTCACATCACTCAACACATCCTCTCCTTTTTCCACTCGAGGAATGTCACCGGTCACTCCCTTACTCCTCTCAATCTTTTGTCTCTCAAATTCGGGTGAATTGGGACGAGGCCCAAGAATACCCATAGCCGGAGTAGGTGGACTTTTAACATCAACCCGGAATCTAGGACTAAGAGACTCATCACTTGAGGACTCTTTCTTCTTTGTTGGTGAACCACTTGGCTTTGGAGCTTGTGGTTTGGGGTTCACCTTGTTGACAATTGTCAACTCTCTTCTTGCACTAGTCCCACCATTGTTTGTGATTGTAGGACTTCTTGTTTGCACTCTTTCAACCATAGGATGAGGTTCTTGCTCCTTTTCCCTTTGCATAGGCCTAGAAGGTATACTAGGAAGTGACTTGATCTTTGCTCTAAGAGGCTCAAAGTTAAAAGTCCTTTGGCCCTTGCTCACATAATACCTATCACACTCAATACCATATCGCACCTTCTTGCCTTGCTACCATGGCTCACCTAGCCACACATGACAATGCTTCATGGGATACACATCGCACCACACATAACCCCAATAACTCTTATGAGAGATGCACACTCGAACTTACTTGGAAACCCACACTCCGAGGTACTCATAAGGATGCTCTAGGGCATAGCAAGGTAGCCTTAACTCATCAACCACCGAGGTACTAATGCAATTGGCATTGGTGCTACCAATCTTGAGCAAGTACCCTCCATTACCTTCCACCTCAACAAGGAACCTCCTTAGACCCAACTTCCGTATAGGATCATCCAAGTAAGAACTTGGAAGTTCAAGAAAAACATCACCCTCAAATTGAGCCTTCCTCATCCCTCCTCCCCTAGCATCACCACTAGGATAACTTCCACTTCCCGTCGCCCTTCCAACATTAGAAGTGTTGTTGAAAGTCGAGGAAGGAGTACCACTATGGAACTCATAATTGCCTCTCGCCTTGGTTCCGTAGCCCATAGCACCCCTCCTACCACCACTACTAGAGCAATGCACCCCCGTAACGGTAAGAGAAACACCATTTCTCAGTCCACCCTTCACATGGGAGTTAGAAGCATCAAGCCGTTTAGCATAAGTAGAATAGGCAAGCTTCTCCCTTCTCATGGAACAACCACCACCTCCTCCCATACTAATGGAAGGACCTCTACTACTCCCTTGCACACCACAAGCAACCTCCAGAGAAGATGAAAATGAACAATTCTCATAATCAACCTCATCATCAATTCTCTCTACGTCACTATCATCATGTTCAAATTCATCACAAGAAGAGTAAGTAGGATCATCATACCTTGAAGCGTCACTATCTTCATATTCTTGACTTGGAGCATAAGATTCTTCACATTCATCTTCGCAAGCCCCATAGTCTTCTTCATCTTTATAATCAACATAGTGACCCGCTTCTTCATCATATGAGCCTTGGTTCCCCGAATCGTCATAGCAATACCCATCATCACCACCATCATAGGAACCATAGCCTCCATCATCTCCGCATGAGTCATACCCTCCACAATCATCATCATCCGAAGCCATAGTTGTAACCAAAGAGTTAAGGACCTCACAAATTCACTCCCTCACGTGTATCACTCAAAAAATGTCACTCAATTTTCTTTCCACTCGTGTATACACTCAAGGTCGTTGGCTTTTGTGACCTCACTATATTGTTCTCACCACTCTAGCCTTTTTCCACTCAAGACCTTCTTGTCTCTTAGTAATCCCAATGGCAAGATCAATCAACTAATGCACCCAAGTAATGGTTTGGAATGGAGTTAAAGTGACTCGATGTACGGAAGCTATTTTAATGCGCACTTGAAGCAAGCAAGTTCTACGACTTTAAGTAAAGACTCCAAGACACACAACACCCTAAAGGATCAAAGATTAGTGTTAATAAAGTAGGACTAATATCTTAGGAACACTAACCAAGAGGTACGGAAGCAAACGGAATACAAAAACACACGAAACGAAGCCAAACGGAGGCCCTCCAGGAGTGGGCGGTCCGCCTGAACTCAGGGGCGGTCCGCCTACTAATGTTCAGAGAGTTCACTACTTTCTGGGCGCCCCGCCTACTGGGGTTTTCAGCACAGTCCGAAAACGCATTTTTTGGTCTTTTGACACCCAAATTCGGTTGTTTTCAAGGTGTTTTTCCAATCCGAAGGTACCCAATGGTGTTTTCAACTCCTACAATCAATCTCCAATGTTTTATAACAACACCCAATCCATAACAAATCCAAATCAAGAAATTTCAATCAAATTCAAGGGTTTTTCAATTTTGGGGTTTTTGATTTTTTCAACTTTTGATTCTCAACACCAAATCATGAAACAAGGGTACCAAATCAACGGGTAATCATCATAGATCAATCCCCGATATCAAACACCAAAGGAATCATCAAATCCAATCCACAATAAGAATTTTTTTGTATTTTTCACTTTTTTAATTTTTTTGTTTTTCTTCTTTTCTCAAGAACATAAACACAATAACAATAAAGTAAAGATAAGATGAACAAGGAACGTGGATTCGTAAGAATGAAACCCGAGCCTTGCTCTGATACCAAGATGGTAAGAACCAAATAGGCGGAAGCGATAAACTAAGATGCGGAAGCAATAATCACAAGATAACAAGAAAGTAAGGGATGGGGAAGAACAGAAATAGAAGAAAAGAACGAATCAACTAACACATAGATTGATTCAAAAGGGAGAAGAGACTTGAACCATTAAACGGGGTCACACTAGCGGTGATCCACCATGGATTCAACGTAAGAGATACACGAAGTCAACGCTTCAACAAGAATGGCCAAGCCTATTCTATCTTCTCAATTCTATCTTCAAAACTAGCTTATTGAAATAAATAACTAAGTGTAGTATTTATAGGTTCACCACACTTCTAAATGAAATGTCTAAATAGCCCCTAAGTCTAGTCAAAACAATACAAGTCACTTAGGGCTATAGTTGGAATTACACTCAAAATAAATAGGAGTCCCGTCTTGACACTTCAGCAACTAGGCGCCCTGCCTGAATAGTAGGCCACTAGAGTAGGCACCCCAGGCCAAAAATGGGCGGCCAGAGTAGGCGGTCCGCCCAAAAGTAGGCGGTCCGCCCATTAAACAGGCGCCCCAAACTCCTGAGGCTTGATTTCAAGTAGGCGGTCCGCCCCTTTGAGTAGGCGGTCCGCCCCTTCCTGGGGGTTCTTGGAATGGCTCAAAATATGTCCCCCGAGCCTCTCCTTTGGTGCCTATGTGCTCCTCCTTAATTGGCGCTCCATTGCATGATCTTCAAGTTGCTTCCGGAGGCCTTGACGGTACACTTTGTGCTCTCAAGCTTGGCTCTTGATGGTTGGCGCTTTGGCTCCAATTCGCCCCACATCAGGTTATCTTTGATTTCCCATTCTTTCAGAAAAGTAGTGATCTTATCGCCTATGAATTGGGGGACCGTTATTGTAGGTGATTTCTACTGGCATCCCAAATCGGCACATAATGTTTTTCCAAATAAAATCTATGACTTCCTGCTCTCGAATCTGGGCATATGCGGCCGCCTCGACCTATTTGGGGAAATAGTGTGTCATTATAAGAACGAACTTGACACCTCCGAGCGCTTTAGCCATAGGCCTTACGATGTCCATTCCCTATTTCATGAAAGGCCATGGGGCTATTATAGAATGTAATAACTTCGCCGGCTGATGAAATACATGGGAGAACCTTTGGCAGCTATCACATGCCCGGGCAAACTTGCTCGCGTTGTCTTTCATTCGGTGCTAGAGATAGCCCGCCCTGATTAACTTTCGAGCTAGAGACCGCCCACCAGAATGATTTCTGCATTGTCCCTCGTGGATTTCTATGAGTGTGTAATACACCTTAGAAGGACTCAAACATTTAGCCAAAGTTCCGTTAAACATTCTGTGTTGGTCTATATCTTGTTAGAACAACAAATCGAATTTGTTTTGGGTTAACTAGCAACTATTTGTATCAAAGTCATAAAAATACAAGAAATTTGATAAAGAGAACTTAGACAAAAGCTAAGAGACAAAGAGTGAGTGTATTTCATATATCTTTGGATGCCTTTACATAATCTTTCCATGATTATTTATAGTCTACAAGGGTGAGAATATCAATTACTTCGCTTAATGGCCATTACTTCACGTTCAGTCGTAGTGTGACCATGATCTCTTTCTTAAATGTGTGGGCAACGGTCATAAGTTACAAAAGATATGAGCTCGTTCACGAATCTTAACCGAGGGGTAAGTTACACGCTTCGTGATCGTGATGGTTGTCTTCTAATCAGCTCGAGAGATAACTTGTAGCTAAGGCCCGTTTCCTACCCGAGGCATCTAGCTTCGGGAGCTGAGCGAGCTTCCTTGAGAGCTTATTTCCAAAGGATCTAGTCAAACCATGTTTCGAGCCCTATCGTCGAGGCTCGGTAAATTTTTACCCAATACACATTTGCCAGTACAACTCTTCGTTAATCAACACGTAGCGGGCCGCTTGAGCTCTTAACCTTCTGTTTTTTTTTCTGTCTGCCGGGAGCATTCCTTTGTTGAGATATCCAATGATCGGGTGCTGCCGGTCCCATGATGACCCTACTGCATTGACTTCACGGCGCTTGACATCTCCATAAGTTAGCTCAATAGTATAAACTGGGATGTCTGCATTTAATTCTGCAGTGGCCGCTAGGCTGGCTAGGGCATCAGCCTCCGTGTTTTCTTCTCTTTGTATCTGATTAATCATCCATTTTTGAAAATTCTTCAAACACTTCTCCACTCTGGCTAGGTACTTTTGCATGCAGCCGTCTTTGGCGTGTATGCTCCAGTCACTTGGTTCACTACGAGCTGAGAATCGCAGTTGATGCTGACCTCCCTGGCCCTCAATATGTAAGCTAATTCTAGGGCTTGAATTATAGCTTCATATTCTGCTTCATTGTTCGTCATCTGGGAGCAGCTGACAGCTTTCCTGAACACCTTCTTTGTCGAGGACTCGATCACTAAACCAAGCTCGGCCCCTTTTATATTCGAGGCACCGTCTGTGTGGATCACCCATTCCTTGGGGGTAATGCCCTCTATCATCTTGTGTTCTTCCTCCGCCTTTGGCATAAAGTCAGTGCTGAAGTCGGTGACAAAGTCCGCGAGAACTTGTTACTTGATGGTCGTTCTTACTGATAAATGATATCATACTCGTCGAGCTTAACAGTCCACATCGCCAACCTACCTGACAACTCGGGTTTGTGCAAAAGAGGAACCATGACAATGGTGTGACTCTGAAAATACGACCTTTGGCATTAAGTCAACGCTGAAGTCGGTGACAAAGTCCACGAGAACTTGTTACTTGATGGCCATTCTTGCTGATAAATGATATCATACTCATTGAGCTTGACAGCCCACTTCACCAACCTACCTGACAACTCGGGTTTGTGCAAATGAGGAAACCATGACAATGGTATGACTCTAAAAATACGGCTGCAGCTTCCTCGCTGCCATGACTAAGGCAAGTGCGAGCTTCTCTAGATGTTGATACCTTGTTTCTGCGCCTAGAAGAGACTTGCTGACATAATACATTGGTGACTGCATCGCTTTCTCTTCTCGTAGCAGGATGGCGCTAACGTCGACTTCAGATACTGCTAGCTACAGGAATAACAGTTCTCCCTCGCGTGGCTTGGTAAACAATGGGAGATTTTCCAAATACTGCTTTAGCTTTTTTAGCACCTTGTTGCATTGCACTATCCACTCAATGCTTTTATTCATTTTCAGGACATTGAAAAATTGATGATACTTCTCTGATGACCGCGAGATGAATCGGCTAAGCACTGCAATTTGACCATTAAGCCTTTTAACTTCCACTTCACTCTTCAGGACCTCCGGTATTGCCTCGATTGCTTCGATCTTCACCGAGTTTGCTTCTATGCGCCAGTTGGAAACAATGAAATCAAGGAACATCCCGAAGGATACGCCAAATGCACACTTCTCGGGGTTGAGCTTCATTCCAAACTTGTCCAGGATATCGAATGCTATATCTAGATGGCCAATGTGATCTTTGGCAATTTCTGACTTGGCCAACATGTCGTCGATGTAGACTTCCATGGTCTTGCTGATCTGCTCCTTGAACATCAGGTTCACTAATCTTTTGATAAGTTGTTCCTGCGTTCTTCAGTCCGAAAGGCATCACTCTCTAACAATAAATCCCCATATCCGTGATGAAATAAGTCTTTTCTTGATCATCTGGATTCATGAAGATCTGATTATATCCCGAGTATGCATCTAAAAAGCTCAAGGCTTCGTACCCTGCTGTTGAATCGATGAGTTGATCAATGTTAAGAAGGGGGAAGGAATCCTTTGGGCATGCTTTATACAGGTCTCTGAAGTCGATGCACATCTGCCACTTGACGTTCTTCTTGGGAACCATTACCACGTTTGATAGCCAGTCGGGGTATTGAACCTCGTGAATGGAACCATTTCTCACGGCTTATCGGCTGTTTCTTCTACCTCATTGGCTTGATTTGATCGATGTTTAGATTATGCAATATTATGCTAGTTGATATTCCTTACATATCAGTGTGTGTCCAGGCAAAGGTGCCTGATCGAATGCACAGGATGTTAGCATACTCTTCTTTTGCTTCGGTAGAGAGCTTGACACTTTCGTAGAATTTCTTGTCCGGATCTTCCTCGTCGAAGATTACTGGATCAAGGTCGTCAACTGTAGCTTTAGTCGGCTGATCTTCTTCCTCCAGGTCAGAGGGTATGATAGTTGGTTCGTAAGGTCTAGTTACTTCATGGACCCCATGTGCTAAGGGTACGCTAGTGACTAGATTTAGCCCAAGCAACTTGTCCAGTTTCTTCTTCTGATTTTTAGTCTCTTTCCTAGTGGCATCACTCACTGCTATCATGCAACAGCTCTGAGATAGCTTCTATTCCCCCTGAATTTCTTTCACCCCCCAAGGAATCGGGTATTTGAGGACCTGGTGAAGTTTAGATGGCACAACGTGTACTTCGTGAATCCAGGGTCTCCCAAGGATAATGTTATACGAGAGGTTGCATGTCATTACTTGGAAAGACGTCAACCGCACTACTCTTGGCAGGTGTACATGGAGGAGGATTTATCCAACAGACTTCTTGCTGGAACAGTTAAAGCTAGTTATGGCATATGGGCTTGGGATTACCCGACTCTGCATCACCATCTGACAGACAACCTTCCGGTGAATGATATTGACTGCACTGCCGGCATCCACCAACACACGCTTGACTCGAGCATCATGTACCTGCAGAGTAATTATTAAGGCATAATCGTGAGGGTGGTAGGCTCGCTGCAAATCTCCGTCATCGAACTTGATGGTGTTGAGGCGTGGCGTTTTGGCTATTTACTTGTGAGCCTCACAGACCATGATGGCTTTGGTCTCATTGCTTCTGATCCCCGCCCCCTCAAGATCGTGCTGATAGGTCTTTTTTCTGCCGAGTGTGCTTGTTGATGAAGGTCAATATGTTGGTACAACCCTGACCTTGGCGACGGATGACTGGATTTTGGTCTTAGATAGTAGTCCACAATTTCAGTCGTACTGACCGAGTCATGGATTATCTGTTGTATCTCGTTATCGATGTGTCGTATGGCGGTATTACGTTTTGACATGACTTCATCATTTTCTTCGTAGGATACATACAATTGCCTGGGGCCCACGGTGGGTGCCAAACTATTTATACCTAAATTTGTATGTTTAGGTTAAACAATTAATTAATGACTATGGTGGGCCTTGCACAGTACACAATCTCTCCCCTACATACTCGTCTCCCTTAACCATGGCTTTGATACTAGTTGTTGTGCTAAGACAGCTCAACATACTCTTACATTGTGTGATATTGTCTGCTTTGGACTAAGCCCGTATAATTTTTCCGAAAATGCCTCACACCATTAAAAAGTATTCATTACATTTTATATGTAATTTATTTTTCTTACCACTTCCGATGTAGCACTTCGTTCGTAATAAGTAAACTTCTCAAAGGACAAAAGAAGATAGTACAAATTTTTGTTTTGTGTCTAGTTTGTTTTGTCACCAAAGACAGATTATTTATACAAAAGAAATTTGTTTATGAAATAAACAAATAGAAGGAGAAAAAACGCAAGATTACATAAAGAAGCACACAACCAATTTACCAAACATGATGTTTGGGAACATTTTTCTTTCTTCAATAGCCAAATAATCCTGTCGTACAAAACAAACTTCAACATTTTTTTTCTTTTCTTTTCAATGACTAATCATCGTTAATATCTAGTAACATGAGCAATGAAGGAATCCATCTCCATTTGTTGATCTCCCCCATCCATCACTGATTCTCTTACTTTTTGACCTAATTCAATTGCACGGATTCTCATCTCATGCCCTTCCTTAGAATCCATCAATTTTTCAACAGCCTTTTTTATTGTATTTGAATCAATTAAATCGTCACGATTCTCCCAATTCTTCACCACTACTCCAATTTTAATCACATCTGTAACAAAAATGGCATTTCTTGGCTGGTCAAAACGCATTGGCCATGTTGCTATAGGCACTCCCATAGTAATACTTTCCATACAAGAGTTCCATCCACAGTGACTCATAAATCCACCAGTTGATGAATGTTCCAAAATTTCCAATTGGGGTGCCCAATCTTTAACTATGATTCCTCTTTCTTTTACTCTATCTTCATACCCTTTTGGAATTTGGACTTCCCCTTCTACTGATAAAACATCTCTTACTACCCAAATGAACTTCTGCTGACTTTTTTCCAGCCCTATGGCGAGCTCTTTGATTTGCTCGGTTGATAATGAGCTTGTTGTTCCAAAAGAAACAAGAATCACGGAATTTGGTTCTTGTTTGTCTAGCCAGTCTAAGCATATGTGACGACTTTTGAAGTTGGTTATTCCTGATATAGTCACAGGATTGAAGGGTCCAATAGCCCATTGTTTGCGAATTCTGAGTAACTTCATGAATCTTGCAAGTGTTTCAAGATAACGACCCTCGACAACTTTACAAGTATCATATAAATTGCCAGAGCTAAATTTGTTACAACTCTGTTGTAATCGAAGAAATTCGATAAACTCAGGTGTAAAACTACTCTTGAGTGTTGGAAGGCCTTCTGGAATGTAAACACCAGATGGGAGTAGAAGTTTCTTAGCCAATTTCAGGAGGAGCGAAGGGAGATGAAGTCGATTTTGGATGACATCACGAATGATGGAGCTAATGGTAAAAGCAGAAACAGCATGAAAACAATAGGCTTCAGCATTTTCTATTGACACAACATCTTGAACAACCCAAGCCATTAAAGAATCATAAATGATCACAACTCTTCGAGTTGTTCCTGATAACTTCATGATGAATTCACTCAACGGCTCACGCAATGTTAAAGATGCATCAAGTACTGATGCTATGACTTTTGACATGATTTCAGGAGAACTATTCAAACAATTATTAGGAGGGTTCACAAGAGAAGATGGAGTTGTGAATTCTTGGAAATGAATGTTAGTAGAATTTGCTAAATCCCAACCATGAATTCGAGCCTTAGCTTGGTTAATTTCTGTACCAAAACCAACATAATGAATTGGTATATTGTATGATGAAACGAGACGAGAAAGATGGAGGAATTGATTAAGATGTCCTTGTGCTGGAAAAGGAACCATAACCATAGCAATTTGGTTATGGTTTTCAAAAGAATCAGCAACAAGGGATGCCATTGGAAGAAGTTTGTTAGATAGAATTCTTGTTTTGCTATCGCTTCAGAAATCAATGCCCTGAATATTACAAGAAAGCCCGGTTTTATAAGTAATAGAACAAATTAAAGAAAATAGATAATTAAAAAAAGGAAAGAATAAACAGAAGAGGAAGACACAACAGGACAACTGTGAGTAGCACGTCGGGAATATACTATGCAAGCAAGGGGGAGTTATATTATTGACAACTGCATTCTTGTGGGTCTCACCTCTCAACAAAAACTGGTAAAGAGTTTCTTCAGCACACCCTCTCTCACCGTCGATCCTCTGGGCATTTTTCCTTCTAAAATCATCTTTTCTCGTCTTTTCTTTAATGAGTAGCTTCAAAGGTGGACCTAAACGTTTAAGCACGACCGAACACATTTAGATTGGACAAAAGTACAATTATTTAAGATGCCTAGTAAGGGTGTCCAGCAGCCCGGTCCGGTTCGGGACCGGTTTTTTTACCAGTTTCGGTCCGGTCGCTGGGAAGGTGCAAAACCGGAAGAAACCAGCCATTCGGGTCTGGTCCAATCCGGTGGAAAAACAAAGGGGCGGGTTGAGACCGGCGCCGGCAACCATTAGGCTGGTTTTTCAGTCCGGCCGGTTAACGAATAATTTTAATTTTTTTTTGTTGTTTTTTTAAGACAAATACAATAAAAATTAAAATAGAAGAGCTATAAAAATTATTTTAAAATAATGTAAAGTGTAAAGTAAACAATAAACAAAATTTGAATTTGGAAAACAAAGGCAAACACTTTATTGAAATTTGAGAAAATACATAACTGAAAAGACAAATTAGAAAATTGAAAATTACATAGTTATTTCCTTAACCAGTTCTTCAACATCGGAGATAAATGCCCTCCGCCCAAGCTCTCTATTCGACGTTATATTGTTTTTCTAAGTAGCTCCTAAACTTCATCGTTCAACCACCAGTTGGGTAAAGGTTCCACTCTCTCATATAAAGTATACATTTAGCTTTCTTAGTTTCAGTATTTTTCGTAATAAATTCCTACACTTCAGATAGAAGCTGTCGTTCCTCACATTGATTTTCACTAGGACCAGCAGTTTGATTTTCAGCCATTACGATTTTTTGGTATAAATTTAGAAAATAACCTTTAATAGTAATTTGGAGAGAAATAGATAGAAAATGATGAATTGTTATATAATTGATTAAATAATAGGGTATAAATAGATAAAAATAGGTTGGGGTATGGAGGGGTGGTATTAGGGGGGTGGGAGGCAAATATAGCTGTGTTTGGCCTTTGGCCAACAGCTATATTTGAAATAGACATATTCAAAATCTGGTCGGGTCCGGTCCGATTTCGGCACGGTCTGGTGCGGTTTGCCGATTCTATATTTTTTCTCTATTTCTTTATTTTTTTTGATTTTTTGTCTTTCATTTCAAGTGATGGATAATTTTTAAATTATGGAAATATAACAACAAATTGTTACTAACTTTTAGTATATATTTGGAATGTTTAGTTTGTTTCAAAGTTCAAAGTTTGAATTAAAAAGTTTTAATATTTTTTCAAACTTGGAATTAATTTCAAAGTTTGAAAATTAGATTCAAAACTTTCAATTAATTTGATAATTTCAAACTTTGAATTAATTTGGTAATTTCAAACTTTGATTTAATTTTATATTTTATACTTTTAAACTTTAAATTAATTTATAAATTAGTAAATTAATTGCAGTATTTTTGCGCAAAAAATTAATTAAAAAAATAAAAAGACAAGAGTTGTGATGGAATTCCAAGACTTGGAGCAATTCTATTGATACTTGTTTAAAACATAAGGAGTGCCAAGTACATACTACATAGCCAAACTTTTATACTTGTAATTTCAAAATCCTAATTTAGAAAATTACATTCTTTTAAGCATATTGGCTAATTTTTTTAGGATAGCCATAGGCTTTTCTTTAGGATCTTTGGTGGTAGTTGTTCAGGTTCATCTTCTTCGTCTGGTTCTTCTTCTTCTTCTTCTTCGTCATTGCCGGTTTGACTCCCTTCGCTTTTTTCGTCATTAAACTTTGATTGATATATTTCTTGTCTTTTTTCTTACTAATTTCTGATAGTGCAAAGTTCTTCGGTCGGCTCTGATCCAATCTCTGAATAAAACTGATGTCTCTATTGACTCTTTCTTCAACGAATGTGATCTCCAATTTGTAATCTTCCTAGGCTAAAAGTGCTTTCCGAGGCAACTGATGAAGCTTGAATTGTTAATATATGCCGGGCCCTTTTTGCAAGAATTGGAAATTGCGATTCTTGAAACTTCTAGTAATCTAGCAAGTCATGACTTCCAAAATTTTTAAGTTTCTTTGCATATTCAATTAAATAAACTTGGAACTCGTTGTATTACTCTCCGTACTCGTCCTATTTTTCTAGCAACCTTTCATCAAGTCTGCCAAAAGTGTTCATCCCTGCATGCCTTTTGCCCATTTGAGAAGAACTTTCACCATTGGATTGTATTGGGGCAGTTGGTGTAGCATTGTCTACCCAAGCTTTATACTTTGCAAAAACAATCATGGTATCTGCAAAAACATTAGCACACACATCTTCTACAGTTGGAAATCCATTAGTCTTAATTTCTCTAGGAGTAATTTCTAAATTTGTATATATTTCGCTAACAAGTCATTCAGTTAACTTAAATTTAAAAGCAGGATGCAACGCAGAAGCAATATAAAAAAGAGGAGGAATAGGGAAAAAATATTTTCTAAATTTTTCAATCATAGCATTTACTGCCACTTTAAATACTTCATATTTCCTATATTCTTTCAATAACTCTGATATTCCAGCGATATAATATAACATGGTAGAAACAGTTGGATAACATTGTCCAGAAAATTCTAAAGAAGCATGATAAAATTTTTTTAAAAACTGAAGAAGATGAGCAACAAGGTTTCAATCATCATCTCTAAGGTGATAGGCCTCCATAAAATGCTTATTATACATTTGTGAAATAGGCACTCTATATTCATAAGCAACATTCAATGCTTCATATAAAGTGTTCCATATAGTATAAGCTTCCTTTGGAACTCTCCTAATTTCCATTCCTAATTGTATATATTTTCTTTCCCATTCTCTTTTTCTATCTTGGCTTTTTGTTCTAAAAATATAAGTAATAGCTACTTTCACCTTTTCGATAATGTGGTTAAAAAAGTCAAGACCATCTTTTACTACTAAATTATAAATATGACATGCACATCTAACATGAAAAAGTAATCAAAATGGGGGTTCAAAATAGGTCTTAAGTTCCTAAGAGCTTCTATGCTATTTGTAGCATTATCTACCGTAATACTAAAAATTTTGTTAATTAAACAGTACGTACGACAAATTGATGAAACTTTATTTGAAATATAATTTCCCGTGTGTGGTTCATCAACAACTTTATACGTTTTTGAAAAACTCAATCAGGATCTATCCACTGAACAATAATTATAATACAATCACTATTATTAGTAGAACGACCCATATTCGTAGTAAGACATACTCTAGTGTCAAAGTTATCAAATAAATATCGCAAATAATCATTATATTCATTCTTAAATTTAATAATATCATTTCTAAAAGTAGTTTTTAGAAAACCTTAATAAAAGAGATTATATGTAGTCTGAATATAACGAACAAAACCAGTACACGAATGAAAAGTAAAGGGTAAAGCCTCTACCGCAACCAATTTAGCAATATTTTCCCGATAATTTTTCTTATCATAACGAAGAAGCCCTCCTATTACTGGGTTAAGTTGTGTCTGGGTACCCAAAGATTGATCATGCGCTACTCCCCATGTTCAGTCCCTAAAGTCCCTAAATAAATACCCCCACCCTCATTGCCCATTCTTTAGTATGTACCTTTTGTAAGTGTGTCCTAATTTTACTCGTCCCACCTTCATTATCCCCAGTTTTAAAAGACCAATCTTTTTTACAAAGCCCACATAACCTATATTGTTCAACTTTCATTACCACAAATTTCCAAACCTCAGATCTATCCTTACGTTTAGCCGGTTCTCTAGTAAGAACTATAGGAGGCAAATCAGACTGAACTTTACATGGACTAGCTTTGAATTCACTAGGTGATGTTTCTTTTAAATTAACCCCTTGTGTGTTATGAAAGTCGTATTGTGCTTCTAACATTTCATGATCAAGTATATTATTAGCGCTAACATCATGATAATAGTAAGAATCATCTATTTGGGTGAACTGACTAGACGTACCAGCAATTCCTTTACCCGTATTTCTCCGACGACCACGTGCCTGCCCCCATCACTAGTTCCAATTGAACCTCTTTGTGACATAATTATAAATTAAAAATAAATATATGACAAAAAATTATAAAGATTAGGAAGTAGGAATGACCAATCAAATATAACCGTATAATCCATGTGAAGTTGATACTTGATCCTTCACTCAAATTAATTAGTTGAATACTTGATAATTGAAAACTTCAAGAAATAGCGAAATTGATATTTCAACCAAGTAGCGCCTCCAATTTACCCAAATACTTGATAATTCAAAACTTCACCAAATAGCCAAATATAACTTTAATAGCAACTCCAATTAAAACTTGATAAAGTAGCTAAATTGTAAAATTTTAACAAATAGCCAAAGTAGCAAATTAGTAATAATGTAGAGAATTTGAGTTAATTAGAGAGAATTGAATGATTTGTGTGAAAATATGATGAAATAATGAGGTATTTATAGGAAAAAAATAGTTGGGGGGTGGTTATGGGGTTGTAGAGGGGCTAAAATGGCCGTTTTTGACCGTTGGACAACGGCTAGGGCGTCAAAAGAGTCGTTGCCAATGGCTAGTTAATGGATGAAATCTGAAAATTTTATATATATATATATATATATATATATATATATATATATATATATATATATATATATATATCAGTCCGGTATGGTCCGAATCGGTCTGGGCCGGTTCCGGTCCAAAATATACATCCGGTCTAAAATCAGAGGGTCGTATCGGGATCAGTTCCGGGGGGGGGGGGGGGGGGAGTTAAGCCATTCGGTCCGGTCTGCGCCGATTTTCGGCCCGAATCTGATCCGATGCAAACCGGACCGTTAGACACCTTTAATGCCAAGTAACATATATATTGAATTTTACTGTATTTATATATTTATACATACAGAATTTTTTGACGACATCAACCGATTTTGGTAAACCCCTACCTACCACATATAGTTCTGCCTCTAATAGCCTCCTTTCTTTCTTTGTTGTTTTTCTTCCCCTTTCTTTTCTCGTTCTTTCTCCTTCCCGGTTGCATAAGTTTGTGCTCCTACTACATAAGTAAAAATGTAGGCGTTTGTCGTGTTTAACGTAAAAAATTAAATCAAAAAAATTGAAATAAATTTTTTCAATTTCAGTCGAAAAATTATATTTAAAGCTAAAATTATATTTGACATGCATTTTATTTGAAAACAGTTGAAGTTTTTTTTTTTTTTAAACCCCACCCCTTCCCTCTCTCGGAATAAATAGTGGCCCTCCCACTTTTTGCTCCTACGGCGACTCGAAACCACAACCTCTTGAATATAGGTAGAGGGTGCTAACCATCTGAGCAACCCTCACTTGTCAACAATTGAAGTTTTGATGAGGAGGAATTTGTTTTTTTTAAAAACCTTGAAAAAGTGATAAAATCTACTTTTTGAATTTTCAAAACACCCAATTTTTAAAAATAATTTAAAAAATCAAAAGTTTGTATGGCCAAACAATTTTTTGAACGGAAAAAAAAAGAGGAAAAAGTTTTATGGCCAAATGGGCGCATAAAATGAACCTTCTTTTCTTTTCATTTTTACCTCCTAGTATAGGGTGAATTACACAACTTGAAGTGCTACCCGCGGATGGAAATATTCCTACAAAAATTTTATATTGACGTCCGCATCCCGTCATCCCTTTTAAGTAAGTGTTGTCCCCGTGGTAGCACTTGACCTTTTATCTCTTTGAACATTCTCCCCAGATAACTTAAAGTGCTACCTTGCAGGCAATACTTGTCAATTTATAACTTGAAGTGCTGCCCCCGAGGTAGCACTTGTCAATTTACAACTTGAAGCGCTGCCCCCGAGGCTATTTTGCTAAATCATTCTTAAGTGAGGACAAAAAATCATAATCAATGATAAGGGGGTACATGTAGTGAAATTTTTTACCTAGTATATTACCGATGTCTGCTGCAAATTAAATTATTTGGCTAGTTCGACCATGGAGTTTATTTGTGTTTTTAATTATCTTCTAATGCTGGAATTTTTTATTTAAAAAAAGCTGAAACTGAACTTCGTAGTTTGTGAATATTTGAGTGTTTATGCCTAAAAATTTCCTGATAGGTTAAACAGATCAATTATAAGGGAGGTCACACATATAGTAACTACTAAGGAACATCGAATAAAGAAGAAAATAGAGGCTGTATTCCTTGAGAATAGACAGATTCTTGGAAAATTGCTTGATGATCGATGCAATAGGGGAGAATAGTATTTATAGTTATAGGTTTACCCAGTCCTAATAATGGTAAAATACAATGTCTATAGCTCATGTGTCTGTTTATTCAAGGTGGTGATACTAATTAACCCCAACTAGGAGACTGTAAATCTGAGGCAGCGGGATGTTTGCCTTACGGCCTTGAACCCGTATTTGATTAGCGGTCATGGCTACAGGGTCGGTGTATATCCTCAGCGCTCGGTGACTTGTAGAGTAATTCTAATCTCTACCAGCTGGACCCGTATCCTCGTAATTATAGGTAGTGTATAAGGTGTGACAGAAGATGTAAGGGCCTAAGCAAGCTAGGTACATGCCGCCTATCTTTTCGCCTGTTTTTCATTAATGATGATATAACGACCCACTCGAGTACATCGACTGCAATGTTGTGATAGGCGGAATATGCCCGCGCCTTTCTGATGTTGCAGATTATCTGCCATATTGTATAGGGATTTAGCAAATAGGCCATAATCCCATGTCTACAAACAATTCACTTGCCTTTTAGGACTTTTCACTATGTTGTATAAATATATCGGAGTACTAACCCGTTCATTATTGAAACGACTACCTGACCTTAGGTAGTCGTTTCAGGAGTTAGGACTGATTGGCTTGCCGACAGTCTTAAAAGTTCCGTAAGGTCCATTTGGAACTTCTCTAGAATTTTAGCTAAACCAGACCTCGTTTGGTAGGCATCCGAAGAAGGTTTCAGTTTCCGTTGTCGGTAAATCTTAAAAATAGGTTTTCGAGCTCGATTTTTGCAAATAAGCTTCGATTCAAAATTCGAAAGCATCGTTACGTGCGTATGGTTATTTATGACTTGTCTAGACTTTCAGAAGTAAATTCTAAGGTCGTTCGGATAGTTTTCGCTAAAGTCCTAAAAGTTAAAGAACTTAATCATTTTCGTTTCATTCGTATCTCGAGTTTCAGGAATCAGATTCAAGTTTCATCTTCGTGAACATATCATACAAGTTCTGCATAACTTGTATGCAAAATTTGAGGTCATTCCGAACTTTGTAGGGTTCCATTATAATTTTCGTCATGGTAGCAAGTTTTTTTAAAAAAAAAAGAAATTTTTTTTTTAAAAAAAAAAGATATTTAAGATGGAGGCGGTGACTAAGGGATATTTATCCCTTAACTTAGAGTTAAATATTCCAAGCATAAAAATGAACAGAAACAAGGAAAGAGAGAAAGAGAACGCCGAGAACAAAAGAAAAAGTCAGAAAAGAGAGAAAGGAAAGGAAAAAAATAGAATTTTCACCCCGAAACATCCAGGTAATGATGTTAATTCATTATTTCTGTATATTATCTGTGTTTGAATATATTTTAACAGTAAAAATTGGGTTATTAGTCATCATTTTAGTAAGTTAAATTAATAGTTTAAAGCGTTAATTGAACACCGATAATGGAATTGATTATATATTAAAACTCAGGGAGTTATAGGCATCCCGTAAATATAATTTATTTAAGGTTTGGTTATGTAATTTTGAACCATGTACGTAGGTCGGGACAGCGTATCGCGTATGCAAATCGGGTGTTGCAATCCCAACCAGATTATTTTAAGACGTAAGGGATGAAGCCTTTAGCCTTATTTGATATATTCTTTTGCTTATTGAATAGAGCATGATCGTTTTGCAGTGAATCCAAAGGAAAAAATGGTTGTTGAGTAGCAGTTCTAACTTTGAAAGAAGGTAAGTGATTATATCAATTTCTTTGGTGTCCTTTGGTCTTGTGGATATTCTACCATGTGTTCCTTACGTGTGTAGCTGCTGATAGGCATACTTATTATGCCTTAGTTTTTTATGTACATTTTATATTAAATGTTATGCCTTGTTGTTGGTATTACGTTGAGCATAAAATCATTATACTCTGGTTGTGATCTTGATATATACTTCCCGGCAGTCGATGAGGGTCCCGCTCCAATGAAGGGTTATTATTGCATATACTTCTCGGTAGTCGATGAGGGTCCCGCGCCAGTGAAGACTTATTATTGCATGTATCTCCTGGTAGATGATGAGGTTCTCGTGCTGGAGATAGAGTTCTAGCACATGTGATCCCATTGCATCATCATACATTCATTTCACACCTCTATATGTACTTTCTGAGCTGTATGGATTTGCTGTATTGATTGTTTGTGTATGACTTATCTGGTTGACTTTTATGGCTTGTGTTTCCCTGGGTAGCACTATTCTTCGAGTTCGCTAGTCACTCCTCACTTACTGGGTCCTCATGACTCCCTATCTATTCTTGCGTTTTCTTTTCAGTCGGTAGATTCTGCTCGAAGACCTATCCAGGCGCATCGTGATTGATGAGCACTATGTTCCTAGCTGTCTATGGTGAGCCATCTTGTTCATTAAAGCCACCAGCTGATATTATAGTTTATCTTATTTTTGCTCCCTTAGGGAGATGTGCATATCTTTTGGACCTTTTAGATGTCTAATCTGGAAACCTCTAAACCTGCGTATTTTGGATAGTTAGTTGTATTATTTAGATAGCTTGTATATATGTCTATCCTTGGGAGTTATCTTTTATTTTTAAGGTTAGATTTTTGTTGTTCTCTAAATAATTCTACGCCATTTATATCGATTCAGTCAATAGGTTTCGCCCGACAGGTCTGGTGGATGTTGTCATGTGCCCGTACGACCTAGCTGAGAATTTAGGTCGTGTTAGTTGATATTAGAGCTCGATCTTGAGGCTTGCCTGATCACGACAGTGTCTAATAGAGTCTCGTTGATGGGGAGTCTCGTGTGTGAGTCTTCTTATCTGAGGGTGAGTATACTGCCTTCTAGTTTAAGGATTCAACTTTAGCTTGTGAACTGCACTCTGATCAGCTAGGTAGGGTTTAGCTAAGCTGACCTGGAGTGAGTTCTCCCACCGATTCTTGGAGAAGTTTCTTCATGCAGTCAGCAAGATAAGAAGATGAGATAGTTTGAGAGAATTAGACAATGTAACTTGTCAGTGTTGGAGTATGAGCTTATGTTCTCGGAGATGTTGGCGTCTTATAGTTTGTGCAGGAGCCGTCTAAGAGAGTCAAATGTTTTATTGATGGGCTTTCTCCCTATCTGCGGTCTCAGATGGCTCGTGAGATTGAGGCTGGTACTCCATTTGATGTCGTTGTTGATATTGATAAGAGGTATGAGGCATATCATAGATTAGAGATGGAGGAGCTAGAGCGAGAGACTAAGAGATCCCGTAGTCCAGGGCATTCTAGTACCTCATCTGGAGGTAGGAGTTATCAGCAACAGAGTAGGCCTTCTGTCAGACTAGGTCAGTTTCCAACGCGTGGTTTTAAGGATGCACCAGGACCTCAAAAGGGTCAGCCCCAGCTTCCTCCTAGTATTCATCAGCAGTTTTTGTAGTGCCAGTATGGCTCAGGGTATTTCCATTTTCTTCATCCAGGGCATCATAAGAAGGATTGCCCTTATCTTCATCAGCAGGACAGTAACCGTCTTTTTCCTCACCCTCCAGCGCCTAAGCAGCAGCAGAAGCCTCAGGGTGCAACTTCAGGGTCCCAACCAGCTAGAGGTGCACCACCATCCAGTAGAGGTCCTAGCCGTGATTCAGGTGATCCCTCTAGAGGTGGATCTCAGGGTAGCAGATTAGCTCGGCCCCAGAGACAACTATATGCATTGACAGCCAGGCAGGATGCCAAGGCATCTCTAGCTGTTGTTACAGGTATTTTATTGATTTGTGGTCGAGATGCATATTCTTTGGTGGATCCAGGATCTATATATTCATATGTCTCTCCTTATTTTGCTACAGGTTTCCATGTTGATTATATGCGTCTCTGTGATCCATTCTAT
Organism: Petunia x hybrida; assembly: GCA_037355625.1. Classification (NCBI taxonomy): domain Eukaryota; kingdom Viridiplantae; phylum Streptophyta; class Magnoliopsida; order Solanales; family Solanaceae; genus Petunia; species Petunia x hybrida. The sequence goes on along the minus strand of JBBBVM010000958.1, from coordinate 140,427 downwards.
GTTTCTACTCGTATCGGAGACATTATTATTGTTTATCAAGTTTATCAAACTTGTACCATATCTTTTGGGGGTCGTGAGACCCTGGTAGACCTTCTGGTTTTGGATATGGTCGACTTTGATATCATTATTGGCATGGATTGGTTGGCGTCATGCTATGCCACTCTGGATTGTCATGCCAAGTCTATTCAGTTATCTTTTTCCTGCCTCAGCGCTGGTGGTGTCGCAGGGTTCTCAATTGCCACCTACAAGGCGTGTTATCTCTTTCTTGCAGGTGAGGCAGATGATGAATAAGGGGTGTTCAGTGTATCTTGCAATGGTTCGAGATACCACTATGGAGATTCTATCTCTCAATTCCATCCTTGTTTTGAGGGAATTCTCTGATGTATTTCCATATGATCTCCCAGGACTTCCTCCCGATCGAGAGATCGAATTTGGCATTGATATGATGCAAGGGACTCAACCTATTTCTCTGCGGGGTGCTCCTGTGTTGTTTGTGAAGAAGAAAGATGGGACCAAACAAATGTGTATTGATTATCGACAGCTAAATAAGGTCACCATCAAGAACAATTACCTGTTACCTTGTATTGATGACTTGATTGATCAGTCGCACGGTGCCAAATTCTTTTCTAAGATCGATCTGCGATCTGGTTATCATCAGCTGAAGATTCAGGAGTCACATATCCCGAAGGTTGCTTTCAAGACTCGTTACAGCCATTACAAGTTCCTTGTTATGTCTTTTGGGCTGACTAATGCCCCTGCAGCCTTTATGGATCTCATGAACCTGGTGTTTAAGCCATTCCTCGATTCTTCGTCATTATCTTCATCGATGCCATTCTTATCTATTCTCGTAGCCATGAGGAGCATGATTATCATTTGAAGGTTGTTCTTCAGACCCTCCATGATCGTAAGTTGTATGCCAAGTTCTCCAAATATGAGTTTGGCTTGATTTCGTTGCATTTTTTGCTCACGTGGTATCTAGTGAGGTATCAAGGTAGGTCCAAAGAAGATTGAAGCGGTGTAGAAGTGGCCTCGTCCTACAACTCCGATGGAGATTCGCAACTTCCTTGGATTGTATGGTTATTATCGGAGGTTCGTGGAGAAGTTCTCTACTATTGCAGCTCCCCTGACTCGCCTGACCCATAAGGCATTTCAGTTCCGATGGTCTGATGAGTGCGAGGCGAGCTTTCAGAAGCTCAAGGCTTTATTAACTTCAGTTCCAGTACTATCCCTTCCTTCTGGCACTGGTGGATTTGCTGTCTATTGTGATGTGTCCCATGTGGGTCTTGGATGTATTCTTATGTAGCACGGGAAGGTGGTTGCTTATGCTTCCAGGCAGCTGAAGCCAAATGAGAAGAATTATCCGACTCATGATCTAAAGTTGGCAGCTTAGTCTTCGCTCTAAAGATTTAGAGGCACTATCTTTATAGTGAGCCTTGTGAGGTGTATACCAATCACAAAAGCTTACAGTATCTTCTCTCTCACAAGGATCTTAATGGCCGACAGCAGAAGTGGCTTGAATAGATAAAAGACTGTGATCTCATTATCCATTATCATCCTGGGAAGGCGAATGTGGTAGCAGATGCTTTGAGCAAGAAGTCCATGGGCAGCTTGGCTTTTCTCTACGCTGACATGCGACCTTTGGCTCGAGAGTCAAAGTTCCTTGGCGATTCCGAAATGAGATTTCTTCGCTCGGACTCCAGCCGAGTCTTGGCATGTATTGTAGCTGAGTCTTCCTTAATCAGTCAGATTAAGGGAAGACAGTTCGAGTATCTTCATTTGCAGGAGTCACGTAGTCGTGTCCTAAGTGGAGGAGTTTCTTTCTTTGAGCTTGATTCAGATGGAATTCTTCGGTTTAATGGACGACTCTGTGTCCCTGATGTCGGAGATTAGAGGCATTCAGTGCTCCGTGAGGCTCATAGCTCACATTATTCTATGCATCCTAACATTACTAAGATGTATCAGGACCTCCGTGAGTTATATTGGTTGAAGGGGATGAAGAAGGATGTATTTGATTATGTGTCTCATTGCTTGAACTGTCAACAAGTTAAGTTCGAGCACCGGAGACCGGCATGGTTAGCTTAGGCATTGCCTATTCCCGAGTGGAAGTGGGAGCAGATCACGATGGATTTTGTAGTTGGTCTACTGAAGACCCTACGGTGCCATGATTCAGTTTGGGTTATTGTGGACAGACTTACTAAATCAGCTCACTTTATCCTTGTGAGGACTACCGATTAAGCTCAGAGGTTTGCTCAGGTTTTCATTGAGCAGGTGGTTCCAAGTTCTGGCAGTCTTTTCAAAAGGAGTTGGGGACTCAGGTGCATCTTAGCACAACATTACATCCTTAGACCGATGGTCAGTCCGAGCAAGTTATTCAGATTCTAGAAGATATGCTGAGAGCTTGTGCATTCGACTTTGAAGGTTACTGGAATGATCATTTGGCTTTAGCGGAGTTTTCTTATAATAGCTATCAATCCTCCATTTAGATGGCTCCATTAGTGGCCTTGTATGGCATAGATACCGTTCTCCTATTAGTTGGTTCGAGTCTCGAGAAATTAAGGTGATGAGTTTAGATATGGTTCGTCAGACTCTTGATGTTGTTCGTGTTATTCCGAATCGTCTACGGACCGCCCAGAGCAGGAAGATTTCATACTCGAACCGGAGGAGCCGAGAGTTAGAGTTCGAGGTCGGCGACATGGTATTTTTGAAAGTGTTGTCGATGCAGGGTGTAAAGAGATTTGGCAGGAAAGGGAAGCTAAGTCCCAGATTCATTGGCCCTTTCTGTATCGAGAAGCGTATTTGTAAGGTGGCTTATCAGCTTGATTTGCCAGCCTCTAGGCCAGTTCATCTGGTGTGTAATGTGTCGATGCTTCAAAAATGTATCTGGGATCCTTCCGAAGTGATTGAGTTAGATCTTGCTCAGCTAGATGTGAATCTAGCTTACGAGGAGTTTCCAGTTGCTATAGTTTCCTGTGATGTTCAGAAGCTTCGTTCGAAGCACATTCCGATGGTTTGAGTGCGATGGCTCAATCGTCCTCGTGAAGAGGACAATTGGGAGATTGAGTCCAATATGCGTGAGAGGTATCCTCACCTCTTCGACGTTCCAGGTTTGATCTTGATCTTTAAGCCTAAAATTTCATATCATTGTTTATGACTTTGGTTCCGTAGTGGTGTAATAATATCTAATAAATGTCATTAAATATTGGTGTAAGCGTTCTCACTATTTGTATGAAATCTACTATAGACTCTATCTCGTTCGAAGACGAACGAGAGTCTAAGTGGAGGAGAATGAAAAGAAAAGACCTTAAGTAGTTGTTTCGGGAGTTAAGACTCCGATTGGCGTGTCGAAAGTCTTAAAAGCTCTGTAAGATCCATTCGGACCTGTCTCTAAAATTTGAGCTAAATCAGACATCGTTTGGTAAGCATCAGAAGAAGGTTTCAGTTTTCTTTGTTGGTAAGTTTTAAAAAGAGGTTTTCGAGCTTGATTTTAGCGAATGAGCTCCTATTCAAAATTCGAAAGCAGCGTTAGGTCCGTATGGTCATTTGTGACTTGTGTAAACTTTGGGAAGTGAGTTCCGAGGTCAATCAGATAGTTTTCGCTAAAGTCCAAAAAGTTAAAGAATTAGATCTTTTCCGTTTAATTCGTATCTCGAGTTTCGGGAATCGGATTTGAGTTTCATCTTCGCGAGCATATCATACAAGTTCTGTATAACTTGTATGAAAAATTTGAGGTCTTTTCGAAGGGTTCCATTTTAATTTTCGTCAAGGTAGCGAGTTTTTCTTTTATTTTTTTTGAAAAAAAAAGAAAAAAATATATTTAAGATGGAGGCGGTGGCTAAGGGATATTTATCCCTTAGCTTAGATTTAAAAGCTTCCAACCATAAAAATGAACAGAAACAAGGAACGAGAGAAAGAGAACGCCGAGAGCAAAAGAAAAAATCACAAAAAGGAGAAAGAAAAGGAAAAGGAGAAGGAAAAAAATAGAATTTTCACCCCGAAATATCTAGGTAATAATGTTAATTCATTGTTTCAGTTTATTACATGTGTTTGAATATATTTTAATGGTAAAAATTGGGATATTAGACATTATTCTAATAAGTTAAATAGATAGTTTAAAGGGTTAGTTGTACCCCGATAATAGAATTGATTATATATTCGAACTCAGGGAGTTATGGGTAACCCATAATTGTAATTTATTTAAGGTTGATTATGTGATTTTAAACCATGTACGTAGGCCTAGATTGTGTATTGCGTATGCGAATCGGGTTTCGGGTTCCTAACCGAATAGTTTTAAGACGTAAGAAATGAAGGTTTTAGCCTTATTTGATATATTTTCTACATATTGAATATAGTGCAGGATTGTTTGGCAGTGAATACAAAGGACAACACGGTCTTTGAGTAGCAGTGCTAACTTTGGAACAAGGTAAATGATTATATCTATTTCCTGGTGGCCTTTGGCCTTGTGGATATTCTACCACGTGTTGGTTACGTGCGTAGCTGCTGATAGGCGTACTTATTACGCCTTATTTTTTTATGTACACTGTATATCATATGTTATGCCTTGTTGTTGGTATTGTATTGAGCATAAAATCATTGTACTTTGGTTGTGAGCCTGATATATACATCCCGGCAGTCGATGAGGGTCCCACACCGGTGAAGGGTTATTATTGCATACATCTCCTGGTAAATGTGACCGGAGATAGAGGTCGGGCAAATGTGACCCCATTGCATTATCATACATTCCTTTCATACCTTTATATGTACTTTCTGAGCTGTATAGATTTGCTGCATTGATTATTTGTGTATGACTTGTCTTGATGATTGTTATGGCTTCTATTTCCCTGGCTAGCGTTGCTATTCTTCGAGTTCGGTAGTTACTCCTCACTTACTGGGTCCTTATGACTCACTCCCTATCTTTTCTTGCGTTTTCTTTTCGTTCTGCAGATTCTGCTCCAGAACCTATCCAGCCGCATCGTGATTGTGGAGCAGTACGTGCCCAGCTGTCTATGGTGAGGCATCTTGTTCATTAAAGACACTAGTTGATATTATAGTTTATCTTATTTTTGCTCCCTTCGGGAGATGTGCATATCTTTTGGACCTCTTAGGTGTCTGATCTAGAAACCTCTAAACCTGTGTGTTTTGGGTAGTTAGCTATATTATTTAGACAACTTGTATATATGTCTATCCTTTGGAGTTATCTTGTGTTGTTAAGGTTAAATTTATGTTGTTCTCTAAATAATTCTACGCAATTTATATCGATTTAGTTAATAGGGTTCGCCTGACAGGTCAAGGAGAGGTGGTCGGGTGCCCGCATGGCCTAGTTGAGAATTCAGGTTGTGGTAATTATTTACCTTCAGACTTCTCCCATACTCGAGTTCTTTCGTTTCATACCAAAACTCCTTCTCCTTCAAGCCTTTTTACTTCTCGATGGCACACGAATCCAACTTCTTTTCCAAGGGCTTCAGAGCCCAATAATATATTCCTTTAGTCATAAACCATGAAAAAGACGGCAAGCTGCTAGCCCAGATGCCCAACCAAGAGGATTAAAATGATAATGATTCTATTGAATCTTATCCCTTTGTCGTCCATCCTAATGATCTTCCCCACATCAGGCTCGATTATGGTTGGAAGTGTAGCCTGGATATCAGCATCCCTACTGCGGCGGAAAGGATCTTCACTTATCATTCTGGTTACTCGTTCATCCATATGTACCCTTTTACTTTTCGCTTCGAACGCCCATTCACTTGATCGTTGAAGATTTATGCCAGCAGTACAATATTTTCTTAAGCCATGTCGGGCCTTCCGTTTGGCGTTTGATTGCCGTTCTTAATCATTTGGCCACTCATGCGGGCCTAGACTTCACTTTCTGGCATCTTCATGCCTTCCACTCTTTGCCTGCTCAAGCTGGGTATGCTGAACCATAAGAGGCAAGGGGGAGGCATCGTCTCCAAGAGCGAAGACTACAAGGACCGTGGTTGGTACTATCGATATGCAGTTGTGCGTACCCCATGAATCGTTTCATCTCTCCCTTTTTTTTCCAAGGTCTTTAATAGGAACCATAAGTTTCTATGATACAAATTTGTTTTGCTCTTATTATACTTCCTTACGCCAACTTCCATCTTTTTCCAGTGAATCTCGTGACCAAATTCCCGATCTCTCATGTTGCCCTAGTTGAATGGGTCACCACGATTTTTGCAAAAAACCTTGCCAAAACAATGAACTTCTCGACCCTGGCAGACATGAAAAATTGGCGGGCGAAGGACCACGGTACATCATTTCTTTGTTGTGGTCGCGGGCCTTTTATTTCGTCTGCGCCTGACCTTTCTTCTTCTCTCAGGCTTTTCCAGCCGTGTAATGCTCATATTTGGGGAGGTTACTATTTTCGATCTAGATATTGCCCATTTGCCCAATGTGTTGGCCTCTGCAGATAGGGTCGTCGAATAGACCAATATTTCCCCCTTCTCGAAGAGGAAAAGATCAAGTAAGTTTGAAAAAACTGCCATTGTTGATGCCCGCCTAGTGCTACCAGATACTGAAGTCCCTCGGGCGACTGAGCCTGAGGCTATTAATCCTCCTGCTGCTACTGCCCCTGACTCCTTAGTTTCTTCTACGCCTGCCTCTGCCTTTCACGAGCGCAGGCACCTTATTGATGTGAGCCCTGAGGCTGAAGAAGAGGGATTTGATATGGAGGATGAGATTTTCATTCCACTAGCCAACTTTGAGGCTCCGTTTCCAGGTCTGACATGCTTCCATCTTTTCGTTACACGGTTTTCTATTTTTCTTTTGTGTTCTGCTAACCACCTTTCGTTGAATGCATTAATATTCAGCCCCGCATCCCAAGCCCCCCAGTCGTCTGATCCCATATTCAAGCATCGTCCTGGGAAAGAGATAATTAGAATTAGCTCTACTGTTGTGGAATGCAGGGCCGCTGAGTCTGAGGCTGGAGGGACTTCCACTGAGGAAGAACTTATTGGCGAGGCCCATGCGATTGTTATTCCCATTACGAAGGCGGTTAATCTGTTTCAGGACCCTGATGTCGCGATTGACCATACCACTGCCCTGGTCAGGCTATCTAAGCAGCAGTTTCTTTTTGGCTGCAACCATCCAAACCTGTTGAAGGTCACCGCTGGATATTCCCTCATGGTACATCGTTCAACTTTTTCACATACTGTCTTCGAACTAATCCTCTGCTTGCCTTATATAACCATCTTTTGTTTATTATCTATCCTGGGCACTCATGGTCTGCTAGGAGGGTGTCCGACGTGGAGAAGCCGATAAGCATCTCAAAGAGGAAAACGATGCCCTTTGAGGCCAAGTTGCTAACTAGAAGCCCTTCGCCACCGAAGTAGAATGACTGAAGGAAGAGGTTATGGCCACAAAGAATGCTTTTCATTTTCAACAGCTTCGGGCTGAAAGATTTGGGTTATGATGAGAGAACTGGTGCATAAACAGAAAAAAGAGGTTGCGAGGTTAGCGATGTCTTTTTAGGAGGCTGAAACCCTGGGCAAGTCCACTGAACTCATGTTACTCATTTGGAGGATAACGAGTAAGCTTGGACACAACATGTATCCTCATAGTATGGGAAAGCCAAAGCTACCGACTAGGAGGCCTCAGAAGTTAGGAAACTCACTACCTTCCTCTAGTGGCAGCGTAGGTGCGTCAGTAGTATACTTCTTAGAATAGGGCTTGGCTCGTTCCTACAAGGGACATCTCTAGTCTATTGTTATGGAGAATTTTGTTCATAGAGAATGATTGTGCTTATCCACTCGAACGCTTAAGTCTTTACGCCACAGTGTAGGCGGGCGCCCCTGGCTAACGTAGGTTCAAATATTGAATAGACGATTTCAACGTACGATACATCCTGGTGGCTTAACTAGGATTGATCTATCTTGAGCGAGAGTTGACTCTAACTCGTAATCAGGAGTGATTGTTTTACTTCAACTCAAAGTATGGTCGATGGCTTAGAACGAATGGATCTAAATGATCTGAGATAAACTGACTGAAATGAAATAGTAGTTTTGTTGAATAAAGAGGAGGCGCTTAGACCATATTGTTGTGGGTGTATGACCCGTAACATAAGCAAAAATTAGCGAAATACTAGAATTGAGTAGATATTCAAAATCTAATTTAAACTTATTAAAGTAAATAACCGAGGAGGGCTGTGCTTCGGGATTCCCTACTCCTGCTCCACCCCAAACTTTTAATCGACCAAGTGATCGGAGCAATCGACTTGGGTGATTGATGTTTCAGGGTATTCTTCCACTTCATAGGGGCTCGACCCTTCTTCATTGTCAGGCTGGGCTACTCCAAGCACGACTGCTGTATAACATTCCCTTGCGACATGCTTCTCTCTATATATCTCCTTAATTTCCCACTCAATTAGGTACTTAAGCTTCTGGTGTAAGGTGGATGGCAGGGCCTTCATCTGGTGGATCCATGGCCGCCCTATGATAGAATTGTAAGGGATGCCTCATTTCATTACTTCGAAAGACACAGTGTGGTCAGCTCCGGCCGTGTGAAGTGTGAGAGTCACTTCCCTGACGAATTTCTCACACGAGTTATTGAAGCCAGCCAAGTTTAGGCACTTGGGGCCACTCGGTCCGCAATTCCCATAGCCTATATGGTCTCTCATATGACTAAGTTCACAGAGCTGCCGATGTCGACCAAGACGCACTTAATGTCCATATTCCTTAATCTTAGTGTTACGACCAAGTAGTCATGATACGGGAGATCGCAAGTACCAAAATCCTCATCACCGAACAGTATTATCTTTTCATGGACAAGGCCCCTCTTATCCGTGGTTCCTTCGGTCTCCACCTCATTCTGCTAGAGATCACCAGGTAGCATGGGCCTTTTATGATGACATTGATGAATCTTTTTCGCCTCTGGAAACTCTCGAGGTCCCTGTGAACTCCTATTCTTGGAATAAGTCTGCTTCCATTATTTTGACAGCAATTCCTTTAGATATCCCTTTTTAAGTAGGTGCATTACTTCCATATTAGGGCCCTGCAGCCTGCGGTCTCATGCCCGTGCTCTTTATGGAACTCACAGTAAAGGTTTGAATCCTTTTTGCCAGGTTTGCCTCTCATGTTATTGGGCTAGCGGTCTGATGTATTCCTTATGCGGTCCTTTACGAATTCCACCGCGTTGACTCGTAGCCCAATCCTTCAAATCTATCAGGAGCCCTTTCAATATTGAGCGATCCCTTTAGACTATGTGAAGTTGCATTTTAGGTGTCCTCACGTTTTTCAACAAGCTTTGGGGATCAACCCTAAAAACTCTTCTGCTCATCTTTTCTCTGCCTTCTACCCGTGGTTCCTCTATCTATTTGCGCTTTTGGCTCCGTGACTGCTGTCATCGAGGATTCTTCGTGGATTGTTATCGAGTGCTTGGGATGGTTCTGGCTCGATACGGAGCTTGTCGTTGTACCACTGGTACAATGCATCCCAGGTTGTTGTATGGGAAAAAATACAACACCTACTATTACGAGGATACGACTCCAGCTGGCGAGAGTAGACTTAGCATACAAGTCACCGGGCACAGAGGATACACGCCTGCTCCTTAAGCCACGGCTACTCAGCTGGTACAGGGGTAGGACAAGCTCCGATACAAGCCCACCATTTAATTATTTTATCTAAATAACCAAATTTTGGCATAAATAGTTTGGCGCCCACCGTGGGGCCCAAGAAACTGTAGATTTCTACGAAAAAAAAGGTACATTCTTGACAACGATGAAGTTCCAAAGAACACCACCAACACCGCAAACGATTCCATACGGGTCCTAGTGATCCTAACGGTCAATCTTAGGAGCCTGCCGAGGAACCAGTCCATGTAGCAACGGCAAAGATGATCAACCATGTGGAGGTAATTCTGAGCTCAAAGATTTCCTTGTTGATCTCCTCAAAACCCTGTCAGAATGGGCAAAGTAAAATTCAGCCAACATGGTCGAAGGCATGACCCAAAAATTAGTAGTAATGTTTGCTGGATAATCTCGGATGCCAGCATCCCTGTGATAACCAGCGCCCATAAACGAACACCCATTTTTTCCCAAACCGGTTATGACACGACCCGAAATCCGGTTAGGCCGTGCGGGCACCCAACATCCTCCCCTAGACCCATCGGGCGAACCCTTGCCAATTAAATTAGGAAAATAAATATAACAATTCATAAATAAGGACAAGACTTAAAACAAAAACACAGACATACTGATATCTCTATGCTGTACAAAAGAAAATACAGTTGACTACCCATCATACTAGGTTTAGGGCTATCCAGACTAGACATCTAAGAGTATAAAAGAAGACAGATACCTCCAGAAGGGAGCAAAATGCAACTGAAATAATAACCAATAAACTGGTGGCCATCCGGAATAAAAGTTGGCTCACCCTGACAGCTGAAGTCGTCTTCGCTCCTTCACAACGTGGCGAACTCGATCCTGGAGCGAACCTGCCGAAATGAAATAGATAGACCAAATAAACAACAAACAAGGGTGAGTCAAAAGGACTCAATAAGTGGGGCAGACTAGCCACCTCAAAGAATAGGATAGCTAGCCAGGGAGAAAAGAAACAGATAGACCAAATTCCTTTTATTTAAATTATAAAAAGGCAGAGCCAGATAACAATCGGAAACACGTAAGAAGCTTATAAACTCAACCAAGGATGCGCGCCAGAAACATATCAACAAATAAGCAATGCACATATAAGCAGAACAGTAGTCATGTACCGCAAGTCTACACAATGGTACGAATTGAGATGAAATGAAATGAAGTGAGATGAAATGAAATATGATGCAAAGGGTCACATGTGCCAAATGGATGGAGCGGAATCCTCCTACCCTCAATATGATGCAATGGAGCAGAATCCTCCTACTCCGAGGGTGGAATCCTCCTACCCTCAATATGATGCAATGGAGCGGAATCCTCCTTCTCCGAGGGCGGAATCCTCCTACCCTCAATATGATGCAATGGAGCGGAATCCTCTTGCTCCTAGAGAGGAATCCTCCTACCCTCAATATGATATAAACCAGAGGCGGGATACTCCTGCACTCTCCTGGGGCGGAATACTCCTGCACCCGATATGATATGCAATGTAATGCAAATGAATGCAATATGATGCAATAATAACCCTTCAACGGCGCGGGACTGTCATCGACAGCCGGGAAGTAGATGTCAACTCACAGCCAGAGTACAATGCTCAGATTCTCAATGAAACACCAATAATAGGACATAACATATAATATACAATGTAAATCCAAAGCTAAAGCGTAATGAGTACGATTATCGACAGCTACACACGTAAGGAACACGTGGAAGAAATTCCACGAGGCCAGGTGCCTCCAAATAAATGGATATAAACACTTACCTTGTTACAGAGTTAGCACAGCCACTCAATAACCGCTTTGTCCTTTGGATTGATTGCCAAACGATCCCACTCTATTCAATAAGCAGAAAAATATATCAAATTAGGCTAAAGGCTTCACTCCTCACATCTTAGGATAATCCAGGTAGGAACCTGATACCCTATTCGCATACGCAATACGCAGGCCAGACCTATGTATAGTAAAATATATTAAAACGCACGTAATAAAATCAAATAATGCATTAAGATCATTACCTGAATGTTTTGGGGTAAAAATTCTTCTTTTCTCCAGCTCTTTTTCTTATTTTCTGGCATTTTTTTCCTTTCTCTGCTTTTATTTCGTTTTCTGGTTCTCTGTATACTACTATACTACTACCTCACCCCCGTACTTAGCTTTGACCCACCGCCTTTCTTTATATCTTTTATTTTTGTCTTTTTTCTTTTTTTCTTTTATAATTTCTTTTCTTTTTGAAAATTAAAACGGTACCCTATGATACTCGAAATAATTCCAACTTTTGCATACAAGTTATACAAAATATATGTAACATACTTGCTAAGATGGATCTCAAATGGGACTCCCGAAACTCAATATGCAAATTAAATGAAAAAGAAGTCAAATTATTTAACTTTCGGCATTTTAGCGGAAACTAGCTGAACAACATCGAAATTTACTTTCGAAAAATTACAAAAGTCACAAATAATCATACAAACCTAACGGCGCATTCAGATTTCGAATCGGAGCTCCTTCGCCAAAACTGAGCTCGAAAATCTTTCTTTAATATTTATCGACAATAAAAAATGAAACCTTCTTCCGATGCCTACCAAACGAGGTCTGATTTAGCTTAAATTTTACAGATAAGTTCCAATGGACCTAACGAAGATTTTAAAATTATCGGCACGCCAATCGGAGTCATAACTTCCGAAATAACTAACCGAGGTCGTTTCATTCTCCTCCACTTAAACTCTCGTTCGTCCTCGAACGGGCCAAAGTCTAAAGCAAGATTCACGCAGATAACAAGAGAACTTGCACGACCTTCATGAGCTACTACACGGCATTATTTCCTGATTACAGGATCACAATTATAACACGCATATCGAACTCTTGGATTAAAATATAGCTGGATAATATCATAACGCCGTTGCCTAGCTTATTCTGACTACACTGATCCTTCCTCGATCACGAGAGGAGAGTTCTACATTTTCGAAACAAAGATATACGAAACTGGATGGATTAACATGATACAGCCAATAATCACCTCTTCGATATACCTTTTGATATAGAACAGGTCGATGGAACTAAGAATTAGCTCACGCTTGATGCAACAGGGGAGCTTTTGAAGTACTTCGTCATTACACACTATAGAAGATTTGATGCAAGCTATATTATTTTTACGAACGCACTATGCAACATCTCAGTTGATGTTAGTGTTGTTCCGCAAGCTCCATGTGGGAATGTAGTTACTCATATCCTAATATATATCAAAGGTTCATCTGAACAGGGTCTATCATATAAGGATATGGATCATGCAAATACTACTGGATAGTATGATGCAGACTAGGAATGATCTTCAGACTGAACATCTACTTCAGGGTATTGTCTTTGAATTGGAAATATTATATCTTGAAAAAGTTAAAATAAAAGAGACATGTAGTTGGACCATGAGCTGAGGCAGAATACCAGCAGTAAAGTTGATTACATGTGCACTTATAACGCTAAAGTAACTTCTCAAAGAGTTGAGGTGTGAAGGAGATATACCAATGATGGATGGACAACAAGCTGCACTAGACCTTTAACTCTAAATTTTCATGAAATAAAACAGCGTCAGTATGAGGATCTAGTTCTAGTTGAATACAGACAGATAGCCAGAAGAAAACCGAAGTCACCATACAGGGTTACTACTAACGGTGTTCTCATATATAAAGAAAGACTTTGTGTTCCTGATGTTGCAGATTTACATCTACAGATTATGATAAGGCACATTATTCCAAATACACTGTTCATCCAGGTTCGACTAAGATGTACCATGATCTTAAGAAGATTTATTGGTGGGACGGAATGAAGTATGACATAGCAGAATTTGTGGCTCAGTGTTCTAATTGCCAGCAAGTTAAAGTCGTGTCATCTTTCCAGACTTTATGCTTTCAGCATATAGGTACGTATATATATGATCAGGTTGCCAGCTTATCTCTGGCATTAATAGATTAATAGTGGGTTTAGTGTCGTGGCCCTAGGTTTGGTCGTGGCAAAAGTTGTATCAACGCCTTAGAGATTTAGTATTACCATTCAATATTTGGAGGAAGACTCCTCCACTTAAAGCACAAACTCATGCAGCTATTTGAATAGGAATAACCATCCCGCACAGTCTGCTGGACTAAAGAAGATTTAGCTAAAAGCTGAACGTAGGCAGACTTAAGCTACCAACTACCCTTTCGAGTTGCCAACCAGCTGCAACTCTTGAGTCACAACTCCATACATTTTCTATAAGCACCACCGCCTGATGGATCAAATCAAAGGTCAAATGACGCCTCTTATTACCCTTAGTAGCCTTGAAAACGATAATGTGCTTACCCGGCTACCTTGGCGCGCACTCTAGCTCAACGCAGGGAACCTCACAATAGGTTACTGACCGCCTAAGCTCACTAGTGCCGGGCGAAGATGAAATGGAAATGGACTGAGGATAGAAATAATTAGAGTTTTAGGAAGCTTTTCTTTTTATTGTCTTGGCTACCAGAGCTAGAGTACATTCGAGTAGGCTAACCCAACAATTGCAATTGAAGAAATAGATATTAAATGAGTTTTATGGAACATCTATGCCAACTCAACCTTCCAATAAGAAGGAAACTCCGACAACTTACCAGAAATCCTTTTATAACCCAGACAAGCTCATAGGACAACATGACTTTACTAGCGTTTTGAACCAAGAGGAGATACGTAGATCAAATATTACTTACTAATCACTTTGCACCGGAAGAAACGATAACACTTTCTGATGGTGACGAATAAGAATCCCATCATCCTACCGACACTGAGTTCCAAAGAGAGGTGGACTGACTTGACATTATAACAGAATGAGGCACAACAAGATGCCAAGCAAACAATACTGATACTTGCTCACAAATCTCTCACATTTAAACCAGATAAACGAGGATCTCAGAAATGCCAGGAATAAATCATACAAGAAGCTCACCCCTCTACTGCAACCAATTCTTAATAAAAATGACATCCAGGAAACCATCGAAACATGATAAGACACACCACTTCTAGATCGATCGAAAAAATCAAATCTTATTCACATTTAACAGAAGAAGAAATCACAGGGTCTACTACATTGGATACCTCAGCATCCTGCCAGACTGGTAGTTCATAAAACTGCCTCTGCAGCTGAACTAAGCCGCTATACTGATAATTACCTTCTGAAGAATAACTGCCACCACGCTCTCAATCTTTACTGGATCGTGACATTTCTTTAGCTGATTGAGATCTAAATGAAATCCCTGCGACTACGCAGATGCCCGATGATGAGAGAAAAGAAGACTGCCTACTTGTCAGAGTAAGGGAAAACTCCCCAAAGGATAATCAAGCTCACGATAATGATAACACCTTTTCGCTGAAAATGGAAGAAGGACAGATTGTTGATAGCTATAAAGAGAAAAACAGGGTCTGATCTTGACGAACTACTGGCGCACTCTAAGAATCACGTGACACAAGCTGAGATAACCTGGAAGGTGACCTCCCAAAATAATCAGAACTCTTACCTCCAAATGAGGTACCATGGTTACCCACTAGGGCCACGGGATCTCTTGCTCTCCCCCTCTAACTTTTCCCGCCCTAACTTATGGTATGCCTCAAACCTTCGGGCAATATCAACAACAACATCAAATGAAATCCCAACCTCAATCTCTCGAGCCATCTGGGATCTCAAGGAAGGAGAAAGGTCATCAATAAATCTTTGAATCTCTCGAAAGGCTCATGGACTAGTTCTAATGCATATTCAGCCATTCTATACAATTCAATCTCATATTCTGAAACACCAACAGGCTAACTGATAGGCTACCCTGTCCAATCCACCCAAAACTAGCGATACTTTTCATCTTGCTTGCTGCACGAAAGGAACTTTTTCATAAATCAACAAGAAAAAATCGCACCAAGTCAGCTTAGACAAGCCTTGCCTAGCTGATAAAATAGCGGTCCACCAATCCAAGGCTGTACCCTGAAACTGGAAAACAGAATAATAAACACCATACCGCTCGATATAATCAAGAGCCTGAAGGATATACTGACATTATTGTATTTTAAAAAAAAAAACTTACACAGGGATTATCTAATGCATTGCTTGGGAATATCGGTATGTTCAACTGCGTAAAATAATGCAACCTCTTTAAGCACTCGGACCCAATAATTACCTCAGTTACCTACCCAGCCAGAGCAACTGGAGGCACACCACATGCTGCCTCCGGAACATACTTTACTGCGGCAATATTAAAAACTGGAACAAGAGCCCTCTAAGTCCGAACATCTGCA
The DNA here is from genome assembly GCA_037355625.1 of Petunia x hybrida. Classification (NCBI taxonomy): domain Eukaryota; kingdom Viridiplantae; phylum Streptophyta; class Magnoliopsida; order Solanales; family Solanaceae; genus Petunia; species Petunia x hybrida. The sequence continues at coordinate 124,551 of JBBBVM010000958.1, read as the reverse complement.
TCTGCGGCACCCTGATAAGCTGCCTAGCGAATAATAGATTCTTGCGGTATCTACATCACCAATATTCTCGTGAAAGCATCGTAGAGAGCCAAGGGAACCACAAGGCCCTGCTCCCTTGCCCAACGCGAGCTCGTACAGCTGGGACCTCTGTAACTAGATCGTCAGCACGATAAAAAACTCTCGGGGCTTCGTCAGTGCTAACCCCAGGCTAAACTGCTTCGTCTTGAACTCATACGGTTTGCTGATTTGTTGCACGAGGATTCACAATTACCACGAAGGAATTAACGAAAATACTTTTGCATCCTAGACCGACGCACGATCAGAAAAGAAGGAAGTGAAACTTCCTAAAGGCCATCATAGCCTCTCGTAGATAAGTAAGGACATCTACGTACCCATCAGCGAGACTCTACTAGACACTGTCTTAGTCTGGATAGACTCTAAATCGGGCTCTGATACCAACTGACACGACCCGGAATCTGGTTAGGCCGTGCGGGCACCCGATATCCTCCCCTAGACCCGTCGGGCGAACCCTTACCAATTAAATTAGGAAAATAAATATAACAATTCATAAATAAGGACAAGACTTAAAAACAAAATGCAGACATACTGATATCTCTAACCTGTACAAAAGAAACTACAGCTGACTACCCATCATACTAGGTTTAGGGCTATCCAGACTAGATATCTAAGAGTATAAAAGAAGACAGATACCTCCTGAAGGAAGCAAAATGCAACTGAAATAATAACCAATAAACTGGTGGCCATCTGGAATAAAAGTTGGCTCACCCTGATAGCTGAAGTCATCTTCGCTCCTTCACAACCTGGCGAACTCGATCCTGGAGCGAACCTGCCGAAATGAAATAGATAGACAAAAACAAACAACAAACAAGGGTGAGTCAAAAGGACTCAATAAGTGGGGCAGACTAGCCACCTCAAAGAACAGGATAGCTAGCCAGGGAGAAAAGAAATAGATAGACCAAATTTCTTTTATTTAAATTATAAAAAGGCAGAGCCAGATAACAATCGGAAACACGTAAGAACTTATAAACTCAACCAAAGATGCGGGCCAGAAACATATCAACAAATAAGCAATGCACATATAAGCAGAACAGTAGTCATGCACCGCAAGTCTTCACAATGGTACGAATTGAGATGAAATGAAATGAAGTGAGATGAAATGAAATGAAATATGATGCAAAGGGTCACATGTGCGAAATGGATGAAGCGGAATCCTCCTGCTCCAAGGGTGGAATCCTCCTTCCCTCAATATGATGCAATGGAGCGGAATCCTCCTGCTCCGAGGGTGGAATCCTCCTACCCTCAATATGATGCAACGGAGCGGAATCCTCCTACCCTCAATATGATATAAACAAGAGGCAAAATACTCCTACATTCTCCTGGGGCGGAATACTCCTGCACCCGATATGATATGCAATGTAATGCATATGAATGCAATATGATGCAAGAATAACCCTTCACCGGCGCGGGACTCTCATCGACAGCCGGGAAGTAGATGCCAACTCACAGCCAGAGTACAATGCTCAGATTCTCAATGCAATACCAATAACAGGACATAACATATAATATACAATGTAAATCCAAAGCTAAAGCGTAATGAGTACGCCTATCGGCAGCTACACATGTAAGGAACACGTGGTAGAAAATCCACGAGGCCAGGTGCCTCCAAAGAAATGGATATAAACACTTACCTTGTTACAAAGTTAGCACAACCACTCAATAACCGCTTTGTCCTTTGGATTCATTGCCAAACGATCCCACTCTATTCAATAAGTAGAAAAATATATCAAATTAGGCTAAAGGCTTCATTCCTCACATCTTAGGGTAATCCAGGTAGGAACCTGATACCCTATTCGCATACGCAATACACAGGCCAGGCCTATGTACTGGGTTTAAGGTCACATAACCAAACCCTAAATAAATTACATTTATATGTTGCACATAACTCACTGAGTATGAATATACAATCAATTCCATTATCGGGGTCCATTTGTCCCTTTAATTTATTAATTGAACTTATTAAAACAATGTCTAATATTCCAACTTTTACTGTTAAAATATATTCAAACGCACGTAATAAACTCAAATAAGGCATTAAGATCATTACCTGAATGTTTCGGGGGTAAAAATTCTACTTTTCTCCGACTCTTTTTCTTATTTTCTGGCATTTTTTTCCTTTCTCTACTTTTGTTTCATTTTCTGTTTCTCTGTATACTACTATACTACCACCTCACCCCCGTACTTAGCTTTGACCCACCGCCTTTCTTTATATCTTTCATTTTTGTCTTTTGCCTTTTCTTTTTTTTTTCTTTTATAATTTCTTTTCTTTTCAAAAATTAAAACGGTACCCTATGATACTCGAAATAATTCCAACTTTTGCATACAAGTTATACAAAATATATGTAACATACTTGCTAAGGCGGATCTCAAATGGGACTCCCGAAACTCAATATGCAAAATAAATGAAAAAGAAGTCACATTATTTAACTTTCGGCATTTTAGCGGAAACTAGCCGAACAACATCGAAATTCACTTTCGAAAAATTAAAAAAGTCACAAATAATCATATGAACCTAACGGCGCTTTCGGATTTCGAATCGGAGCTCGTTCGCCGAAACTGAGCTCGAAAATCTCTTTTTAATATTTATTGACAATAAAAACTGAAACCTTCTTCCGATGCCTACCAAACGAGGTTTGATTTAGCTCAAATTTTACAGATAAGTCCCAATGCACCTGACGAAGATTTTAAAATTATTGGCACGCCAATCGGAGTCCTTACTTCCGAAACAACTAACCGAGGTCGTTTCAGGTTAGGGTTCGAAACAGGCTCGACTTATTGGAACTCATGGGTAAGACTTGGAGTCGCCACCTAACATATTTTTTAACTAGGCGTATTAGGGCACCTACTTTTGTTTTCAATATTATAGTTAACTCCAAAACGTGATCTTGCGAACTAAAATTCTAGGTAAGGGTTCAAGTTAACCCGAGAGGAAGGTGTTAGGCACCTCTCAGGTTCCACCAAATGTGGTTTCCGGCCGAACTAAATGATTGGAATTCGAAATAAATCAACTAGACAATTTCTACCATAAGTTAGATATGATAAATTAAAATTAAATAAAAGGTTTTTGTCTGCTAGTTGCTTAGCAAACTTCAACAAAATAAACCTCGCAAAATAAAAACTAGTTGGTTAGTATGTCAAAATAAATCAATAAACAATAGAAATTAAAATTGCAAATATAAAATAGTAATTAGGTTAGGAGCATTTTCTAGAGCGTCGTCTTCAAGATTGTTCATCCGAATATACCTTGCAAATAAAACAACAAATTAGTAAGGATAGTAAATAATTAAAATAAGATTGAGTAATGTAATAGTTCAAAAATATTTTGTCTTCTCGAATTGGGTCGTCATTAACGAATTACATCCGAATGTACCTCGCAAAAATATGAAAATAAATCAGTACGATAATTAATAAAGTAAAATAAATAATAATAATAATAATAATAATAACAATAATTATAATAAAATAAGAAAAAATAGATTTTGTAAAAGTTTAGGCTCAGGTTTGTATGGTGTATCAGGTAGAGGTTAGGGATGTCGGTACGGCTGCAAACACGGTGGCTGGCCTGTTTCCATGCCAAGCACCGATCCCACTGCTCCATTGCCGGCTTGTTTTGTAATAAAGCTCATACATGTCATCATCGCCTTTTTGTTATCGGAGGGACACGTAAAGGGATATTGCGAACGTAACGGGACAGGACTTATTGGCCTCCAAATTGTCATCGGCCTAACGGTGTAATATCCGTTTCAAATCTGTCCGTGAAGCATCAAATAAAATATTTTCATTGGCCAAAATATGTGTAGGGACCGTCAAATCAGTGTAACTCTGAGAAGTTGCAAAAAAGTCTCAAAGCAATGGTCAGCAGCACTCAGCAACTTCAAGTATGTACAAGCAAAACTGCATAGCAAACAACAGCATCCAAGCAACATCAATGAACAATATCCTGATAAAACCAGATTGAAGAAAAGATAAACAGAAACTCAGAACAAAGCATGAAGACCCAATTGGTCGCGACGCCTAAACGGTGTTCGAACAGTAATAATAATCAGAAACCAAGATCGAGGGAGGAGGAGGAGCAATGCCAGCGTCGTGAGGAACAACAGCGTCGCTATGACTCCACCACTCTCTTTCATCTCAGCAATGAAAAAAATGAACAACGACTCATAAAACTGAATGGACCATGACATCGCCGGCCAAATAATTCCAGTGATGACAGCGCACGAATAGATTAAACGCCCGTGCGATTTTCCGGTGGGATCGTCGGCAGTGATGGTGACCCTCACTGTTTCTGTTCGTCAACTCCCATGTCTCCCTCCCCATTTCTGATCATGAGACCTCCCACAAACCCTCTTTTAATTTCAACAGTAGATAATAAGAACAGAACAGGGCTTCACCGGCGGAAATGTACGTGCATTTCTGATCTTTTTACAGAGTGAAAGAATGATTGAAAGTTGAGGTGAGGAGGTGATGCAGCCCGAACACGTGCTGATCAAGTGTTCGATCCACCGAAGAGACCGATGACACGAAGTCAAGCAAAGATGCTGCACGATGTGCACATTCACTTAGCCTGGCCGAAGGAAAATAATTGCTCCGAAGATGAGTGGCCGGGCTCAAGAACCGAAGGCGTTATCTTCAGATTTGAGCCCGAAGGCAAAGTGACCAAGGACAATGAGCTCGAAGACAAGTGAGCGTCCGAGGACAATGAGTTCGAGCAAGCAACCGAGCACCGAAGTCAAGGCTGCCGAACACAAACTTAGATCAGCCCTGCGTGGCTTGTTTTATTGGTCACTTGTGACTATTTACTACTTTATCCTTAGCACAGTCTATAAATAGTCCATTTCCATTTCATTGTAAGGAATCCAGTTTTTAGTATATGAAAAATATAGCAAGTGCTATTGTGAGTCTCCGATGGAGCCGAACCCCGACGTGGGCTTTTAAAGAACTTGTGTCAATCGGTGTTATTCGTTTGAACAAATTCTTCTTGATCATTCAATTTGCAAGAAGCGGGTCTTTCTTGAGGATTGTTGCCTAGTATAGGTGCGTCTTGATTTCCCTTCGATCGAGCTTGAGACAGGTTCCTCACTGTTCTTTCGATTCGAAGCAAAATTTGTCTTGCTTCTATCTTTACTTTTCTTGTTGTTTTCTTCCGCGTATTGTATTTAGCATTTCCCTCGGGTTTGCTTGCACCATCTTGGTATCAGAGCAAGGTTTGAGTTTGTTCTTACAACCTCAAATCCTGTTCACTTAAATCGTGCTTTTGTCTTCAGTTTCAGCTTTCTTCCGTGTGTTTGATTGTTGTTGCTGAGTGTTTACAAAAAAAAAAAAAGTAGAAAAATGAAAATTCAAAAATTGTGTTTGATTGTTGGATGTTTGGATTAAACAACCATTGATTCTTGTTCACCATCGATTCTTGATTCCAACAAGTACCTGACGTACCATTTTCGTGACTAGGGTTTCTTGGTAAAATTTGGACTGTTTTGAAGTTGTTGGTAACTGGAACTCGAACCCCATCGTGTGTTGGTTGAAGCCGATGAAGATTGGTGGTTCTTGAGTGATTTGGGTTTGTTTTGTGCTTAAACTCGAAGTTCTGTGTTTGAATTCGTTGTCCGTACGCCGGAAAATTGTTACAAGTTGTAACAGTGTACGACACGAAGGAGCTGAGATCTTAGCTCAATAACTTTGAATTCCTCCGTTGTTGTTTGAAACCGGAGTTGAAAGAAGCAACCCAGATCTGTTAAAATTTTGTGGTCAGTGAATCGAAGCTAAATTGTTCGTACGCCGGAGCAAGGCTTCACTGTTCCATTGAAGAAGAAAGGGGTAAAGTGTAAAGATCAAAACCCCAGGTGAAAAAAATTGTCGGCTGAGAAAGGGAAATTGGATAAGGTAAAACCCTATCCGTACCAAGGAGGGACCACTCTTGTACGGACAAGAGTTGGTGTGTTCGAAGAAGATTCCAAAGGGAATCAAAGGGTAGATTCTCCTAGGTTTTCACTTTTCTTCTGTCCGAAATTCTAGTTAGTGGATCATTTGAGTAATTTTCCTACTCGAGGTCGTACTAACTAATTTGAGCTTATAGGAACTCGTGCGTGGGGTGACTGAAGTCCAACTTCGTAGAAATTTCTTTGACTTCCCAAGCGCAAGAGTAAATAGCTGTCCGTTCCGATCGAGTCAAATCAACTCACTCTTCCCAAAGTAAGACATTGCAACTTGTCGAATTCGAAGGAATTGAGAGAAGTTGATCAACCGAGGAAGCCATTGGCTACAAGTTCTTGAGTGACAAAAAACCGAACCCATATATTGAGTGGACCCGAGTGCCACCCATTAAAGGTAAGAGAGTGTGTGAGGTGATTTCTAACCTTAACATTTGTTGGTCTTTGATTTGTGCAGGAACCATGGCTGGGAATGGAGGCGATGGCAAAGGCATTGAGAAGCCCGAAGTGTCGTTAGCCGATCTCATGGCTGCGATACAAGGCGTCAGTGCCGAAGTAAGAGGAGTGAGTGTTCGAGTAGCAGCACTCGAACAAGGGAGTGCGTCCGTGGCCATAAATGGGTCCGGTGCTGGAACTAGCCACTCCACTCCGATGAAACCTGAGCTGTATGCTGAGCTTGTTCGACAACATCAGTTGACGAGTGAAGCAATTCAGAGAGAACTTAACTTGGGCAATCCCCAAGCACAACAAAACTTGGGCAATCCCCAAGCTGGTTATCAAAACTTGGGCATTCCCCGAGGAGAAATGATACCACTTCCAAAGGCCCGAAGAGATCTTGGAGCTATTGTCGAAGAGGTTGATGAAGAGGAATTTCCCGAGGACGAGTATGAGGATGAGCCGCTATTCGCTCAACGAAGGCAAGCTCACCGAGGTCGTGGAAATTTCTGAGGTCGAGGCCGAGGCGCAAATGTTGAAAGAAATATTGAGCGCGAGGCTGATGATCGTGCTGATGAGTATCCCGAACAGGTTCGTGGTGTTCGAGACTCAAACTTGAGTAGTGTCAAGATCACTATTCCACCCTTTAAAGGAACTAGTGATCCAGATGAGTATCTTGAATGGAAGCTTAAAATGGAGCACATCTTTGAAACCAATGAGATGACCGATGAGAGAAAAGCTGCCCATGCCATTGCTTCGTTCGAAGCTTATGCATCTACGTGGTGGGAAGCTGACAAAAGGCATAGACGAAGGAATGCCTATCCCGAAGTCATTACTTGGCCACAGTTGAAGAGAGCAATGGATGCTAAGTATTTGAGTGCTAAGTACAGGCAAACTCAAATGCAAAAGCTCTATGAGTTAAAGCAAGGATCCAAGTCTGTCCAAGAGTATCATGATGAGTTCGAAAAGGTTCAACTAAATCTTGATCTGACCGAAGACGAAGAGCAAGCCATTATCCGATTCAAAAATGGCTTGGCTCGGGATGTGTCATCTCAATTAAGGCAACACGTGTACCACACGTTGGAAGATTTGTTCGATGCTGCCACCGAAGCTGAAAAATTGGTGAAGGATGATAAGGCAAACCCGTATTGAGGAGTTACTACTTCTACTCCCTTGAACCGAGGTAAAGAATGGAAGAGTCCTAACCAAACAAGTGCCAACGCTGTTCGAGATTCGAAGAGACCCTTCGAGAGAGGTATGACCATTAACCAATCAAGAGAAGTGGGAGGTAATGTTCAACTCAACTCTCCTAGTGCTTCCAATATTCAGTGTCATAAATGCAAGGGTTATGGTCACATGGCAAAAGAGTGTCCAACTCGCAAAGTTATGCTTCTGCTCAAAGATGGAACCGTCCATGAGCAAGCGAGTGACACCGAGGAGGAATTTATCGAGGAGGCTGACCGAGCTGAAGGTGATGATGATCATGAGGCTGCCGAAGCTGATCATCCGGAAATGTTTCTTGTGGTTCGAAGGAATTTGAGCTGCATGACTCTTGAAGAAGAGGACAACCAAAGAGAAAATCTCTTCCATGCCCGATGTCGAGTGAGGGGGAAGGTGTGTTCGACGATCATTGACTCTGGTAGTTGTGCAAATGTGTTGAGCCAGACCTTGGTTTCACAAATGGGACTATCAACCATGAAGCATCCCCACCCTTACAAACTACAATGGCTGAATGAGTGTGGAGAATTGAGGGTTGTCAAACAAGTGTGGATCAAGTTTCGAATTGGCGAGTATCAAGATGAAATGATATTCGATGTGGTGCCAATGCAAGCTTGTCATTTGCTATTGGGAAGACCGTGGCAGCATGACCGGTCAATTGTGCACAATGGAAGATCCAACACTTATACTGTCAAGCTCGAAGGGAAGAGTTTCATACTCAAACCCTTGTCTCCAAAGCAAGTCACCGAGGACTATAAATGGATGAAAGAATTGAAAGAAGCGGCCAAAGCTAAGCTTCCGATGGGAGCAAAATTGGGGGGCCGAAGACACAAACTCACCGCCCGAAGTGAAAGGAATCTGTGCAATCATGCAACCAGGTGAGTTTCTACGAGGCAACGACAGCGGTCAGATGATGATTTGCCTCGTGCACAAGGGTATCTTTCTAAACTCTAATGATGATTCTTCTAACGATAACCCTTTGCCTAGTGCTGTACAAAGTGTTTTGCAGGACTTCGGAGATATGTTTCCCGAGGAAATGCCAGGTGGATTACCTCCATTACGAGGAATCGAGCACCAAATTGACTTCGTACCGGGGTCTCAAATCCCCAACAAACCTGCATAACGGTGTAATCCCGAAGACACCAAAGAGCTCCAAAGGCAGGTTGATGAGTTGCTGAACAAGGGCCTCGTTCGAGAGAGCTTGAGTCCTTGCGTCGTTCCAGTTATCCTTGTCCCGAAGAAGGATGGAACATGGCGAATGTGCGTTGACTGTCCAGCAGTCAACAAAATAACGGTAAAGTATCATCATCCTATCCCTCGATTAGATGACATGCTAGATGAATTGAGTGGTTCTTCATGCTTTACAAAGATTGACCACAGGTCCGGTTACCACCAGATCCGAATGAAACCCGGAGACGAGTGGAAAACCGCATTCAAGACCAAATTCGGTCTCTATGAATGGTTGGTAATGCCTTTTGGCTTATCCAATGCACCGAGCACATTCATGCGACTGATGAACCATGTGCTCAAACCGTTCATAAACAAGTTCGTTGTCGTTTATTTCGATTACATACTTGTTTATAATAAATCTGTGGATGAACATGTTACACACCTAAGGCTAGTGCTCGATAAGCTTAGAGAAGAGAAGTTATATGCTAACTTCAAGAAATGTGCCTTTTGTGTTGAACGTGTAGTCTTTCTAGGATTCGTTGTCAGTGCTAATGGTGTCGAAGTCGACGAGTCAAAAGTCGAAGCCATCAAAGATTGGCCAACTCCAACCTCGGTATCACAAGTTCGTAGCTTCCATGGCTTAGCTAGCTTTTACCGAAGGTTCGTTCGTGACTTTAGCACCGTGGCAGCTCCTTTAACCAAGCTGGTTAAGAAAGACCATCCATTTGTGTGGGAAGAGTCCCAAGAAAGGGCTTTCCAAGAGTTGAAACGGAGGCTTTGCTCTGCCCTGTTGTTGCAACTCCCTGACTTCGGCAAAGCATTCGAAGTCGAGTGTGATGCATCTGGAGTTGGGATCGGAGGAGTACTGATGCAAGAATCGAAGCCAATCGCTTACTTTAGCGAAAAGCTTAAGGGTGCAACCTTGAACTACTCTACGTATGACAAGGAATTGTATGCCCTAATTCGAGCACTCGCCCATTGGCAGCACTATTTGTGGCCTCGAGAGTTTGTGATCAAAAGTGATCATGAGTCCTTGAAGCATCTCCGAGGACAGGAGAAATTGAACCGAAGACATGCCAAGTGAGCTGAATTCATTGAGAGCTTTCCCTATGTAATTCATTACAAAAAGGGTAAAGACAATGTTGTGGCCGATGCGCTATCAAGGAAATTTGCCTTAGCGACCACTCTCGCCTCAAGGCTCATGGGATTCGAAAGCATCAAGCTGATGTACGCTGACGATCCCAAGCTGAAATGCGTTCGTGACGCGATCTTGAGTGGCCGAAGGGTTGAGAAATATCAGTGGCACGATGGTTACCTCTTCAAGAATGGGAGGGTTTGTGTGCCAGTGTCATCATGGAGAGAGCTCTTAGTTCGAGAGGCTCACTCCGGTGGACTGATGGGGTACTTCGGTGTCCACAAAACTCTTGGTATCTTAACTGAGTAGTTCCATTGGCCCAAAATGCGACGAGATGTGGAAAAGCTTTGCAACGCTTGTCTCGTTTGCAAGAAAGCTAAATCGAAGTCCAACCCTCATGGTTTGTATACCCCGTTACCTGTGCCTGATCGACCTTGGGTTGATATGTCCATGGACTTTGTCTTGGGGTTACCAAGGTCAGGGGGAGGACATGATAGCATCTTTGTTGTGGTTGATCGTTTTTCAAAAATGGCTCACTTTATTCCTTGCAAAAAGTGTGATGATGCACAGCATGTAGCTACATTGTTTGTTTCAAATGTGTTGAAATTGCATGGTGTACCTCGTACTATTGTGAGTGATCGAGACTCAAAATTCTTGAGTCATTTTTGGAAGTGTTTGTGGGGTGCCCTCGGCACCAAGCTACTATTCTCGATGTCTCACCATCCTCAGACTGATGGACAAACCGAGGTAGTTAACCGAACCTTGGGATCTTTGCTTCGAGCAATGACTAACGGTAAGGTTGGGAACTGGGCTGATCGTTTGCCCATGATGGAGTTTGCATACAATCGAACGGTGCATAGAATGATCAATATGACTCCGTTTGAATGTGTGTATGGTTTTAATCCTTTGATTCCACTTGATTTAACCCCATTTCCTCGAGATTCTGTTCTTGATTTTGAAGGTACTCGACGAGCAGCTGCTTTGATCGAATTGCATGCGAGGGTGAAGAAGAACCTCGAGGAAGCCTATGCAAAGGTTGCCTTAAAAAAAACAAGGGGCATAAAAAGCTGGAATTAAGGAAGGGAGATTGGGTGTGGGTTCACTTCCGAAAGGAACGTTTCCCGAACCAAAGGAAAGGGAAGTTGGCTCCTCGAAGGGATGGTCCGTTTCAAGTGTTGACCAAGATCAACAACAATGCTTACGTGATCGACCTCCCTGGTGAGTATAACGTGTCCAACACCTTTAATGTTGCTGACTTAGTTCCTTGTGTTGTAGGTCAAACTTCGGAGGACGAGGGCTCGATTTCGAGGACGAAATCTTCTCAAGAAGGGGAGGATGATGCAGCCCAAACAAGTGCTGATCAAGTGTTCGATCCACCGAAGAGACCGATGACATGAAGTCAAGCCAAGCTGCTGCACAATGTGCACATTCACTTAGCCTGGCCGAAGGAAAATAATTGCTCCGAAGATGAGTGGCCGGGCTCAAGAACCGAAGGCGTTATCTTCAGATTTGAGCCCGAAGGCAAAGTGACCAAGGACAATGAGCTCGAAGACAAGTGAGCGTCCGAGGACAATGAGTTCGAGCAAGCAACCGAGCACCGAAGTCAAGGCTGCCGAACACAAACTTTGCTCAGCCCTGCGTGGCTTGTTTTATTGGTCACTTGTGACTATTTACTACTTTATCCTTAGCATAGTCTATAAATAGTCCATTTCCATTTCATTGTAAGGAATCCAGTTTTTAGTATATGAAAAACATAGCAAGTGCTATTGTGAGTCTCCGATGGAGCCAAACCCCGACGTGGGCTTTTAAAGAGCTTGTGTCAATCGGTGTTATTCGTTTGAATAAATTCTTCTTGATCATTCAATTTGCAAGAAGCGGGTCTTTCTTGAGGATTGTTGCATAGTATAGGTGCGTCTTGATTTCCCTTCGATCGAGCTTGAGACAGGTTCCTCACTGTTCTTTCGAATCGAAGCAAGATTTGTCTTGCTTCTATTTTTACTTTTCTTGTTGTTTTCTTCCGCGTATTGTGTTTAGCATTTCCCTCGGGTTTGCTTGCACCAGGAGGTTAGGGGTTAATGCGTATCGGTGGTTAGGGAAGGAGACGAGGGGAGTAGCAGGGGTGTACTGATCCCGATCTCTGTGATGAGAGTGTGTGTCGTGTCCCTGTTCTGTATATGGTGTAGTGGATATATAGCAAAATTTCAAGAGATAGCTGTTGTGAAATTAGGAGAAGTTTGGGGGGATTGGGGAGACGTTAGGAAGAGATTGGGGAGATCTGTGAGCTGATTTTGTAAGCTAATTTCTTGGGAGATTAGGAAGTTTTGTGCATGTTGGGGGATTAGGATCAAATTAGGGAGTGATGGAGGGAGATTACAAGAGATTAGGGAGAAGATAATGAGATTTGATTATAACTTGATTTGTCACTAGCTTGAAATAAAATAGGAAAAGGAAAAATATAAGGAATGTACCTAGACCATTATTTGTCTAGGTTCAAAGAGAAAAGAATTTGAATTTCAAAGGATTGACTGAATTCTAAAATAAAATTGAACGACGGTATTTTAATCAAACTATTATTTAACTTAAAGGTGTAGAGTAAATAATACATATACACACACACACACACACACACACACACACACACACACACACACACACACACACACACACATATATAGAAAAGAAGAGTAAACAACATGTACACATAAGAACAAGCCGGGCCAAATAATTAATTATGTATAAATAACCATAAATAATTAATAAATATCGTAAAATACGGTAAGTTGCACAAATAGCCATAATTTGATATCTAATTAACAAATAACCTAAATAAATGCATGATACAACCACAATTATTTATATAATGTATAATTAGGGTATAACACACGTAAATACATATTTTCTAATGCACATTTTGTCAAACAATCAATATTGCACCTTCAGGTTAAATATAGCCAATTTATAGAAAAACGAGGGACAAAATTGGGTGTCAAGATCATTCAGGACATCGTGAAGGAGATGAAGGCCATCTACGATCGGATCGGTAACGTGCTGAGTGCTCCACCTCAGGTTACCACCATAGATGAGCAGAAGTTCTATAAACATGCATATAAGGCAAGCGCTGTACCGGCCCGCATACCTAAGTACTCTCACCTGCCGGATAACCTTAAGTACGACGGAACCACTGATCTGGACGAGCGTATTGCCGCTTTCTATACGGTAGTCAAAGTCAACGAGATTTCAGACGAAGAGACTCAATCTCGTCTGGTAAAGAGGTTCGACTCAACCTTAACTAAAGGTTCCCTTGCATGGTACACGCAGCTTCCAATGGGTTCAATCGAGTCATTCACCCAGATGCAAGATTTGTTAAAGAAAGTGCATTCTGGAGCCCACAAGAGAGAGAAGCGCATGGAGGATATCTTCGAGATCTGACAACACGACGATGGGTTGCTGAAAGATTACCTGGAAAGATTCCAGAGGGAACGTATAGAGCTTTCTCCAGTTCCTAATAATATCGCTGTGGTAGCTTTTGGCAAAAGTCTGTACTCTAAAAGTTCATTGGCCACACGAGAGTTACAGTGGAGTCTCACTTAGTACCCGGTAATGACATGGAATGCTCTACATCAGAGATCCACTTAAAAGCTCCGTCGGGAACCTGAACAATCTCAAGACCCTAACACAGTTACCCAGAGGAAGCGAGCAGGCAGTCCATCTCTAGAAGGAGATGGCGACAGAAAAAGGACAAAAGGAAAGATCTAGAATTAAGTAGGATCAGGAAAGCAAGGAAATCTTGGGGAGCCGGATCCTAAGAGAAAAGCACAGAGCCACATAATTTCAAAGACTTTGTGCTGCAGGACAACGCACTAGAATTGGTTGCCAATCACTTAGGGAAATTGGGCTCTAAGGTACATCGATCACCTACTATCAAAGGTGCAGTTGGAAGAAATTCTACAGATTACTGCAATTTTCATCGAAGTAATGGCCACACCACAGTCGACTGTAAGGCCATGAAGTTCACGGAGCTCTCGATGTCGACCAAGACACGCTTAATGTCTGCATCCCCTAACCTTAGTGTAACGACCGATGCGTCATGATGGGGAAGATTGCAAGTACTGAAAACCTCATCACCGAATAGTATTATCTTGTCATGGATGGGGCCCCTCTTCTCCGTGCTTCCTTCGGTCTCCACCTCGCTCTGCTCGATATAACCAGGTAGCATGGGCCTCTTATGATGACATTGATGAATCTTTTCGCATTTTGAAACTTTTGAGGTCTTTCCAAACTCTTGTTCTTCGCATAAGTCTTCTTCCCTTTTTTTGTCAGCAAGTCCTTCAAATATCCCTTTTTAAGAAGATGCATTACTTCCATTATTAGGGCCCTACAGCCTTTGGTCTCATACCCGTGGTCTCTGTAGAACTAGTAGTAAAGGTTTGAATCCCTTTTGCTGGGTTCAGCTCTTATGTTATTAGGCTAGTGGACTAAAGTATTCCTCATGTAGTCCTTCATGAATTCCACCATGTTGACTTGTATCCCCAATCCCTTAGATTTATCGGGAGCCCTTTCAATATTGAGCGAGCTCTTGTGACTGTGTGAAGTTGCATTTCGGTTGTCTTTACGTTTTTCAATAAGCATTGAGGGACCAGCCCTGTAAACTCTCCTACTCATCTTTCCTCTGCCTTCTACCCGTGGTTCCTCCATCTGTTTGCGCTTTCGGCTCTCGTGGCTGCTTTCATCGGGGATTTTTTGGGCATTGTCATCGAGTGCTTGGGATGGTTCTTGCCACCTTAGGATTTACAGTCTCCTAGTTAGGGTTTCGTATATACCACCACCTTGAGTTTACAGGCCCACAAACCTTATTAGTCTTTGTATTTTATCATAATTAGGACTGGGTAAATCTCTACTATAAACAACCCTCCTTATATAGTATTATACACCAAGCGAGCCACGCCGAACCTGACTATTCTTAAGAAATAATATTACTTACTATCTTGTTCATTACTTTTCTCTCTATTTACTTATTTTTGTCGGCGTGTTTACTGTATTGCTTGTGACCCTCTTATAAATTAAATTGTTTAACCTAGACGTCCAATTTTAGGAATAAACAGTTTGGCACCCACTGTGGGCCCAGGTAATTTTAGGTATCCTACAAAGGAAAAGGCGCAGTCATGTCAGACGACAACGATAACGTCCCAAAGAACACTACCGACACAGTACACGAGTCCACACAGATTCTAGCGATCCCAGTGTGTAGTTGAAGGATCCTGCTAACGAATCTATCTACGTAGCCAGCGACGGCGAAGACAAACAACCAAGTGGAGGTAATTCTAAACTTATAAATTTCCTTATTGATATCCTCAAGACTCTGTTGGAATGAGCAGAACAAAACTCAGACAACATAGTTGAGGGTATGACCCAGTAGTTAGGAGCAATGTTTGCCAGATCGTCTCAGAGGCCTACATCCCCGCGAGGGCCAGCGCCCACGAATGAGTCTCCAGCATCGATCCATAGTTGGAGGCTGATCATGGATTCTGCTCCCTGGAATTTCTAATACAGGTAACAATCAAGACCTTAAAGGAACACTTGTAATCTAGGACATACTAAAGAAGATAAAGGTCATTTACGATCGGATCGGTAACGTGCCGGGTGCTCCACCCCAGGTTGCCACCGTAGATGAGCAGAAGTTTTACAAATATATATATAAAGCAAGCGATGCACTGATCCACATACCAAAGCACTTGTGCCGGCCGGATAACCTAAAGTACGACGGGATAATGGATCCAGATCGCCGCATACTATACAGCCGTCAAAAGCAACAAAATCTCTGAGGAAGAAATTCAATCGGCTCTGGTGAAGAGGTTTGGCTCGACCTTGACTAAGGGAGCCCTCTCTTGATACACTCAGCTACCGATGGGTTCCAATGAGTCATTCATCCAAATGCAGGATTTACTCAAGAAAGCGCATTCTGGCGCCCGCAAGCGGGAGAAGCGCATGGAGGATATCTTCGAGATTTGGCAGCTCGATGTTGAGTTACTGAATGGATTACCTAGAAAGGTTTTAGAAGGAACACATGGAGCTCCCTCCAGTTCTAACATTACTGTAGTAGCTTTTGGAAAATTGGAAAAAGTCTGAATTCCAGAGGATCGTTGGCCACTAGGGAGTTGCAGTGGAGTGTAACTCAACACCCCATGTCAACATGGAGTGCCCTGCATCAAAAGTACCCTGAAAAGTTCTGCCTAGAGCCGGAGCGCTCCCAGAACCCCAAAGATGAATGAAGGAATCGAGCAGGAAGTCCATCCCTGGAGAGAGAAGGAGATGGAGGAAGAGTAAAAGGAAAGACTCAGAAACAAGCAGGAACGGGTAAGCAGGGAAATACCTGGGTCCCGGGTCCTATGAGAAATGTATAGAGCCCCGCAGTTTCGCAAGTCAACACTGTGGAGCTAGTTGCCAATCACCTTAGAAAAGTAGGCCTAAAAGTACGATGGTCGCCCACCATAAAAGGAGCAACCGGAAGGAATTCAACAGCTTATTGTGTCTTCCATCGAAGCAATGGCCATGCCACGGTCGATTGCAAGGCTCTAATGTTAGAAATTGAGCATCTGCTGAATTAGGGGCATCTTCAGGATTTGATTGAAGAAGGAGCAAGGTTGAAGAAGTAGCAAGGCGGTCGAAAGCACCGAAAGTGGAGCATCAACGTTATCTTTACAACCCCCAGCCCAGGGGGCTAAAATGCCAGGGTCATTTGTTAGTCATATTATGTTCAGCCTGAAAGAAGAAGGAAAGCACCAAGGAACTCTCGTCATCCCCATAAGGGTGTCCAACCTTCAGATCAAGCGAGCTTTAGTTGACAAGGAGTGATGTAAATATTATTCAGGGGGATATATTGTAGAAGATAGACCAGCACCATCAGATAATTCCGAGCCCTTGCAGGATAATCGGCTTCAGTGGCCTTCGTGAGGAGCCTGTTGGAGAACCAACTATGCCAGTTCATATTCCGGGCATGATGAGCATAATACTTTTTTTCAGGTATTAACCTGTAATCTTTCATATAATTTCATCCTAGGATTACATTGGATACACAAGGTAAAAGTCTTCAGATACCGGACCTTTCACGGGGTTAGCGACTTACAGAGTGAGCGGCCTTCGCCTGGAAACTATCCCATGTTCGACAGCAGACACGACAAAGGGCCGATAGCCGAGGTAAATATGGTCGACGAGGAATCCTTTTGGTATGTGTTTATGAAGTGTAAGACTAGAATAGAGATTAGTGAGCTGAGGGAACGGTTGTCGGAGATGAGCCATCTAACTCCCAAGGTAGCATAATTATGGTACAAGCTCTCCGAGACACTGGTAAAACACGAAGGACCCTTGTGGCTGATATATTGCCACCTGGTATTGGCCTAATTAAAGGTGCAACTCTTGCAGCTTATGACGATAACCGAGCCAGTCCAAGGGGAGCACCTATTTCTGTATGTCTCAATCTCAAAAGTAGCATGGAATGTGGTGCTTGCACGGGAAGAAAATGGGAGACAGTTCCCATAAAGTGTGCTAGTAGAGGACTCTTGTGTCCAGATAGGCTTTTTCCTCTGCCCGTTCCATTCATTGCGGCCGTGGTCATGGCGACTTAGGAGTTGCATTCGTATTTTCTCAGCCATACGGTCGGTATGGTCTCTTCTATGCCGATACAGACCATTTTGTCTAGACCTGGGCTCTCAAAAGAGTTGGCAGAATTCTCTGAAGAACTAGGAGAATATGATATCATTTATCAATCACGAACTACCATCAGGTCATAGGCTCTAGAAGGTTTCACCTCAGATTTTATGTTGGAAATAATATTGAAGGCGGATGAGTCAATCAAGAGTGCAATGACGATCGAGCCCAAGCGCTAGGAAATCCATACGGACGTGGATCTCGAAGGGGAAGAAGCCAACATTCATTTATGGGTGAAACACCCACCAGAAAGGTCTTCTACAAGGCCACAAAAGTTCCAAGCATCGAAGTAGAATGTGAAGCTATATTTCAAGCTCTTGACTTAACCTACATATTTGGAGCCAGAGAGGTCAGCCTCTCGAGTAGCTCCCAGTTGGTTGTTAATTGAGCAAATGAGGTTGTTACCACGGAGAACATCTGTGCGCCAGATCAGCAAGGAAAAATCAACACACTTTTGAAAAAGTTTCAGAAGTAGGAGTTTGTTTATCAGGAGGAATACTCAAACGAAGACGAAGCACCCGAGGATTCACGCACTGATCCAGCCGTAGGGGTGGGCATTCGGTCGGTTCGGTTCGGTTTAGAAAATTTTAGTTTGGTTTTTCGGTTTGGTAATATTAGGAACCAAAACTAAACCAAAATTAATTCAGTTTTTAAGAATTCGGTTCGGTTTAGTTCGGTTTAATAATTTGGTTTCCACATATAAACTAATTTGGTAAGATAATTCTACTAACAAAACAATAATAGTAAACACAAAATATTTTGTCACATTAGCAACTAATATATGTCGAAATAAATGACTGAATTGTATATTAATTTTCGAATATAACACAACTACTAATTACTAATGACGATGGGTACTTCGTTTAACTTTTCAAAATGCACTTAGTAGCTACTGCCTAGTAGCAATACAAAAATGCACCTACTAGCAAGGCAAGCAACGTAACAGACAACATTCACAAGCTGCAAGAATTAGCTGTTGCATGCACAACGCAGCAACAACAAGATATAAACGCAGCAGCAACAAGATATAGACTAGATGTTAAGCTACTTTGAAAATAAGCAAGCAGAGAATAGCAAGAAATAAGCAGGCAGAGAATCATTTAAAAAGCCAGTCAGATAGTTTAAAAACCAACAACTTAAGTCTTAACATAGTAGTAACATCAAAGGACGTTTAAATGAGTAACCAACAACATTAGTCTCAAAGTAGTAGACAATACTTAACTAGTTCAAAACCAAGTTTAAAACTACATCGCTGGAACGTCAAACTACTTCTTTCATGTTGTTCGAGACATTTGCGAACATGATTCAAAAGAGCACAAGTTCCACTTTTCTTTGGGTGGTAGCGGTAAAGTCTCCCACAACGAGTGCATTTCATGAGGTGAATACCTTCAATTTCCTCCACCAATTCAAAATGATCCCAAACATGTTATCTTGCTTTAGTGATACGGGGTAAATACGCGGAAGCAATAAAATAGACACGGAAGCAAGTAAAACAAGATATCAAAGAAATAAGGGACGGGAAGAACATAAATAAAAGAAAGAACGAATCAAACTAAACAAATGGATTGATTCAAAGGGAGAAAGACACTTGAACCACTAACGGGGTCACACTAGCAGTGATCCACAATGGATTCCAAGTAAGAGATACATGAAGCCAAGCTTCAACAAGAAGGACCTAGTCTCTTCTAAATTCTATTCTTCAATCTCAAAATCTAGCTATCCAAATAAAATGACTAAGTGTGGTATTTATAGGTTTACCACACTTCTAAATAAAATGTCTAAAAGGCCCTCAACTGGGGTTATTACATAAAAAGGCCACATGGGGCTAAAATGGGAAAAGTCATTAAAACTAGTGAAATTTCGCCATTGGAGGCGCCCCTCCCTGCCTGTCTCTCATTCAGGAGGAGGTCCTCCTCGAATTCTTAGGCGCCCCGCCCCGAAGTGGTGAAAATAGGCAGTAAGCTCCCCCTTCCATACTTAGCCAAATTTTAAAAGGGTGGAGTTTAGGGCGCCCCGCCTCCAAATTGAGGAGGTCCGCCCTCACTGAAGCATTTAACTGGGAGGTCCTCCTCCATCCCTGGGAGGTCCTCTTCCATCCCTGGGTGGTCCTTTTCCAAACTTGGGAGGTCCTCCTTCCAAGGTGCTCCAATGCTTGGTCTTCAAGTCGCTTCCGGAGCCCGTGACTTGTCTTCCTTGTGCTCTCACGCTTGGCTCTTGATGGTTGGCGCTTTGGCTCCAATTTGCCCCGCATCGTCCTCCCCTTCTTGAAAGTATTTCGTCCTCGAAATCAAACCATCAAGCCTACATTCAAAACAAGCACAAACAAAGCCTCCCACTACAAGATTAGGTTAGTGCCAAAAGTGTGGGAAAACACACTCTTGTGACAGAGCCAAGCATCAATAACAAGTAAAAAGCTTATGTCTCCAAAGGAAACAACAAGTACTTGACTCCAAAGGAAAGTGCACCCAACACAAGAACAAGCAAAGAGATCAATAGGATATGGAACATGCAACATATAGCAATCAAATTCCCTATGACCCCTAAGCTTATGACCAACACACTAAGCCTTCAAATCAATATTATCACAATGTGACACATTGGCTTTGGCATGCTCAACACCCAAGGTGTGATCAACATGTGGGGTAGAGTAAACGAAATAGTTCAATTGGCAACTAACATCAAATACTCCACTCCCCTTCTTGGAAGCACTCTTACACACACCAAGAGTGACTTCCTCTCCTCCAATTCCAACTCCAAGACAATCTCCCTCACTTGACAAAATCAAAAGGAAGGTCTCCAAAATAGGCCCTTCATCATTATAGTCCGCACAATGAAGGCTAGGACTACTAGAAGATGGTTCAACACAACCAATATCAAGACCACTCATCCTACTTAGAGTTTCAAACAATGGATCATCCATAGAGTCTAACTTTACAAACCATGGAGGTTCTATTTTACTACCAACCCTAGTCCGATACAATTCGCTATCACAAATGAGATTATCTTCACTCAATGGAAATGTAAAAGCATGCACCTCAAATTCATGGTCATCCAAAAGCATGGTATCAAGACTAGGTTCTTTACTCTCACCTGAGGAGTTATTGAAGACAATTCGATCCATCTCATACTCTAGAGACTCCTCAAGGTCACAACCATCCTCACTACAACACATTGGTCCACCATTATCAAGCAATTCATCAAGGGAAAGGATAGGGTATTCATTCAACTCACCTTCCCCTTTATCAAACATAGGTGGGGTGTCATAACAAGGGACACATATAGAGTCAACTACACAATCTTCACTAGAGAGAGATTCAATAAAAATCGAGCTCACATTATGATGTGGCTTATCATTCCTCTCAACTAATGGTTCACAATCATACACAAGTTGACCAACCGACTCTACACTAGTTGCAAACACATTGTAATCAGACAAATCATCAACTAGTGTTGAGTTATCACAAACACTACCATGAGACAAGGAAGTAACATGTTCAAGGGAAGAACTTTCACATACCTTTGAGTGGCCATCTAGCTCACTCAATGCACTTGAAGTGTATTGAATTGGCTTTTCACCTTGAAGTTCACATTGAAGATTTGCTTCACCTTGTCCATCCTTCTTGGGACATGATTGAGGCTCCATTGGTTTGCCTCCAAGAGTACCTACACAAGTATTCACACAAGTAGAAGAAAAAGATAAAGGGTTAAGGTTAGAATAATGGGTGTCCTTACTCTCAATGATTCTTTTTCCCTCTTTCTTTTCCCTCATTTTCTTTTCAAGGTCGGGTGGTGACATGCCACTCACATCACTCAACACATCCTCTCCTTTTCACTCGAGGAATGCCACCGGTCACTCCCTTACTCCTCTCAATCTTTTGTCTCTCAAATTCGGGTGAATTGGGACGAGGCCCAAGAATACCCATAGCCGAAGTAGGTGGACTTTTAACATCAACCCGGAATCTAGGACTAAGAGACTCATCACTTGAGGTCTCTTTCTTCTTTGTTGTGAACCACTTGGCTTTGGAGCTTGTGGCTTGGGGTTCACCTTGTTGACAATTGTCAACTCTTTTCTTGCACTAGTCCCACCATTGCTTGTGATTGTAGGACTTCTTGTTTGCACTCTTTGAACCATAGGATGAGGTTCTTTCTCCTTTTCCTTTTTCATAGGCCTAGAAGGTATACTAGGAGGTGACTTGATCTTTACTCCAATAGGCTCCAATAGGCTCAAGGTCATAAGCCCTTTGGCCCTTGCTCACCTAATACCTATCATTCACAAGGCTATATCGCACTTTCTTGCCTTGCAACCATGGCTCACCTAACCACACATCACAAGGTTGCATGGGATACACATCACACCACATATAACCCCAATAACTCCTATGAGATATGCACACCCGAGCTTGCTTGGAAACCCACACTCCGTGGTACTCATAAGGATGCTCTAGGGCATAGCAAGGTAGCCTTAGCTCATCAACCACCGAGGTACTAATGCAATTGGCATCGGTGTTTCTAATCTTGAGATAGTACCCTCCATTACCTTCCACCTCAACAAGGAACCTCCTTAGACCCAAGTGTAGTATAGGATCATCCAAGTAAGAACTTGGAACTTCAAGATAACCATCACTATCAACTCGAATCTTCCTCATCCCTCCTCCCCTAGCATCACCACTAGGATAACTTCCACTTTCCGTCACTCTTCCAACATTAGAAGTGTTGTTGAAAGTCGAGGAAGGATTACCACTATGGAACCCATAAGTGCCTCTCGCCTTGGTTCCATAGCCCATAGCACCACCCCTACTACTACTACTAGAGCAATATACTCCAACCGTAGTAAGAGCAACACCATTTCTCATTCCACCCTTCACATGGGAATTGGGAGCATTAAGTCGTTTAGTAGAACTAGAAGATGCCAGCCTCCCATTTCACATGGAACAACCACCACCTCCTCCCATACTAATGGAAGGTCCTCTACTACTCCTTTGCACACCATTAGCAACACCAAGAGAAGATGCATATGCACAATTCGTATAATCAACCTCATCATCAATTCTCTCTATGTCACTATCATCATGTTCAAATTCATCACAAGAAAAGTAAGTAGGTTCACCATACCTTGAAGCGTCACCATCTTCATATCCTTGACTAGAAGCATAGGAATCTTCACATTCATCTTCGCAAGCCTCATAGTCTTCTTCATCTTCATAATCAACATAGTGACCCACTTTATAATCATATGAGCCTTGGTTCCCCGAATCGTCATAGCAATACCAATCATCACCATCATAGGAACCATAGTCTCCATCATCTCCGCATGAGTCATACCCTCCACAATCGTCATCCGAAGCCATAGTTGTAACCAAAGAGTAAAGGTCCTCACAAATTCACTCCATCACGTGTATCACTCAAAAGATGTCACTCAATTTTCTTTCCACTTGTGTATACACTACAAGGTCGTTGGTTTTTGTGATCACACTCTATTGTTCTCACCACTCAAGCCTTTTTCCACTCAAGACCTTCTTGTTCTCTTAGTAATCACAATGGAAAGATCAACAACTAGTACCCCCAAGTAATGGTTCGGAATGTGACTCGATGTACAGAAGCTATTTAAATGCGCACTTGAGGCCAAAGAAAAATCTACGACTCTTCTTTGAGTTCTAATCTCCTCTACGCACGAGAGTCATATTACGCTAAAGAGTTAGTGTCTTTCGAGTAGGCCAATTACCCAAGAAACACTAACCAAGAAGCCCGGAGGCAAATAACAAGTGAAAGCCTAGGAAACAAAACTACCCCAAAGCTGAAACAGTGGAGGTGCCCCTCCTCGGATTGGAGGCCCTCCGTCCTGACCAATCAAAAACAACCAGTGAGGCTGTCCAGCGGAGGAGGTCCTGCCTGAATTCTGAGCACCCCTCCCAGGCCTGCACCAGCAACTTTTCAAAACGGATTTTTGGTGCTCTTTCACCCAAATTTCCAACGATTTCAAGTTGTTTTCCCAATCCAAAGGTACCCCAATGTGTTTTCAACTACTACAATAAATCCCCAATGATTTATATCAACACCCAATCCATAACAAATCCAAATCAAGAAATTTCAATCAAATTCATGGATTTTTAAAACTTTGGGGTTTTTAATTTTCAACTTTTGATTCTCAACACCAAATCACGTAACAAGGGTACCAAACCTGCGGGTAAATGATATAGAACAATCCCCGATGTCAATCACTCAATGGGTCATCAAATCCATGAATTTCTAGCAATTTTTTTGTATTTTTCAATTTTTTTTGTTTTTCTTCTTTTCTCCAAGAACACGAACAACAATAACAATAAACTAAACTAAAAGATAAGATGAACAAGGAACGTGGATTCGTAAGAACGAAACCCGAGCCTTGCTGTGATACCAAGCTGATACGGGGTAAATACGCGGAAGCAATAAAATAGACACGGAAGCAAGTTAAACGAGATATCAAAGAAAAAAGGGATGGGGAAGAATAGAAATAGAAGAAAGAACGAATCAAACTAAACAAATGGATTGATTCAAAGGGAAAAAGAGACTTGAACCACTAATGGGGTCACATTAGCAGTGATCCACCATGGATTCCAAATAAGAGATACATGAAGCCAAGCTTCAACAAGAAGGACCTAGTCTCTTCTAAATTCTATTCTTCAATCTCAAAATCTAGCTATCCAAATGAAATGACTAAGTGTGGTATTTATAGGTTTACCACACTTCTAAATAAAATGTCTAAAAGGCCCTCAACTGGGGTTATTACATAAAAAGGCCACATGGGGCTAAAATGGGAAAAGTCATAAAAACTAGTGAAATTTCGCTATTGGAGGCGCCCCTCCTCAGAATGGAGGCGCCCCTCCCTGCCTGTCTCTCATTTAGGAGGAGGTCCTCCTCGAATTCTTAGGCGCCCCGCCCCGGAGTGGTGAAAATAGGCAGTAAGCTCCCCCTTCCATACTTAGCCAAATTTTAAAGGGTGGAGTTTGGGGCGCCCCGCCTCCAAATTGAGGAGGTCCGCCCTCACTGAAGCATTTAACTGGGAGGTCCTCCTCCATCCCTGGGAGGTCCTCTTCCATCCCTTGGAGATCCTTTTCCAAACTTGGGAGGTCCTCCTTCCAAGGTGCTCCAATGCTTGGTCTTCAAGTCGCTTCCGGAGCCCGTGACTTGTCTTCCTTGTGCTCTCACGCTTGGCTCTTGATGGTTGGCGCTTTGGCTCCAATTTGCCACGCATCGTCCTCCCCTTCTTGAAAGTATTTCGTCCTCGAAATCAAACCATCAAGCCTATATCAAAATAAGCACAAACAAAGCCTCCCACTACAAGATTAGGTTAGTGCCAAAAGTGTGGGAAAACACACTCTTGTGATAGAGCCAAGCATCAATAACAAGTAAAAAGCTTATGTCTCCAAAGGAAACAACAAGTACTTGACTCCAAAGGAAAGTGCACCCAACACAAGAACAAGCAAAGAGATCAATAGGATATGGAACATGCAACATATAGCAATCAAATTCCCTATGACCCCTAAGCTTATGACCAACACACTAAGCCTTCAAATCAATATTATCACAATGTGACACATTGGCTTTGGCATGCTCAGCACCCAAGGTGTGATCAACATGTGGGGTAGAGTAAACGAAATAGTTCAATTGGCAACTAACATCAAATACTCCACTCCCCTTCTTGGAAGCACTCTTACACACACCAAGAGTGACTTCCTCTCCTCCAATTCCAACTCCAAGACAATCTCCCTCACTTGACAAAATCCAAAGGAAGGTCTCCAAAATAGGCCCTTCATCATTATAGTCCGCACAATGAAGGCTAGGACTACTAGTGAAATTTCTCCATTGGAGGCGCCCCTCCTCAGAATGGAGGCGCCCTTCCCTGCCTGTCTCTCATTCAGGAGGAGGTTCTCCTCGAATTCTTAGGCGCCCCACCCCGGAGTGATGAAAATAGGCAGTAAGCTCCCCCTTCCATACTTAGCCAAATTTTGAAGGGTGGAGTTTGGGGCGCCCCGCCTCCAAATGGAGGAGGTCCGCCCTCACTGAAGCATTTCACTGGGAGGTCCTCCTCCATCCCTGGGAGGTCCTCCTTCCAAGGTGCTCCAATGCTTGGTCTTCAAGTCGCTTCCGGAGCCCGTGACTTGTCTTCCTTGTGCTCTCACGTTTGGCTCTTGATGGTTGGCGCTTTGGCTCCAATTTGCCCCGCATCATTTAGGCGGCATGACTAAAAATTCCAACAAATTAAGATTCAATTATAAGTCAAATACACTTGAAATAAAATTAATCAACAAAATATCGATAAACATGTAGAAGTTTTCAACTTACCACATGTATCACAAATTCACAAGTTGCAACTATATATCAACAATACTACATTCACTTGCACAATTGGTCATATCTAAAAAATAAAAGGAAACTTGTCAAACAACATAAACAAGCAAGAAATTAAAAAAATAAGACAAGTATACATGAAAAAACATATAATCCTTACCAAGCTCAAATTGCTCAAGATACTCCAAATCTTCCTCAACATTGACCGGAAGAGATTCACTTCTAAGCCAATCTTTGACACAAATAAGAGATTGAACAACTTTAGGAGTCAATGAACTCCTAAATGAATCAAGAATGCGACCTCCCGTGCTATAGGCACATTCTGATGCCACACTAGAAATAGGAATGGCTAACACATTACGAGCCATCTCAGCAAGAATGAGAAATCCTGGTTCATTAAGCTTCCACCATTGAAAGATTTCAAATTCATCCCTTTCGGGCTCAAGGTCTTCACCAAGATATATATCTAACTCTGATTTTGCACCTTGAATTCCACTCACTTCTTTATGTTTCCCAAAATCACGTTTTGTTCTTAATGTTCCTCTACTAACACTAGGAGAGCATCCTTTACCACTTGAAATAGATGTATCCGATATGTTTCCAGATGAAGTAGATAAAGATGAACCACTCTGATATGTTGAACTTTTTTTAACATAATAATTAAATAGAGAAGTCATATATTTTTTCATGTCATCAATTACTTTTTTTCCTTGTTCATTCCCGAACATCCTCTCAATTTCGAAAGGAACATAATCAAGCTTACAACGGGGATCCAACGCACATGCAATAAAGATCATCTTATTCATTCTTTCAGACTGACCCCAATACTTGGTAAATTTTTCTTTCATTTTCACCGCCATTGAACACAAACTAGCATCTTCATGTTCCAACCACTCTTTCAAAATAATATCAAGCTCAGCAATTTCAACAAAATGCACATTAGACGTGACATAAACTGAGTCAGAGACCTTCAAAGTAAGTTCATAAAAAGTCTCTACAAACTTTATCATGTTCCTTACATTTTTCCAGTCATCACTTGTGAGTTCACCTGTACTAGTTCCATCCTCACAAACAAATGTACGAAGACAATATAATAAACCAACATCATGAGAAACATATCTATCAAACACATCCTCAAATTTTTATGCGGTATCTAACATCATATAAGTAGAGTTCCACTTAGTAGGAACATCTAAATATCATGATCTCTTTAAAGTTATCTTTTTCAATTCACAATCCTCTTTGAACTTTTTAATCCTTGCGGAGACTGTCTAATATATCTTACGGCTTGTCTAACCCGCTTGATAGAATTACCTATCTCTGTTAATCGTCTTGCATAATAAGATTTAATATATGAGCCATGCATCTAACATGAAGCTGTTGACTATCCATAATTTTAGTTCCCCAATGAGTCAATCTTTTAGACAATTCTCTTACGGTGACATCATTGGAACCAGCATTATCTGTGGTAATAGTAAACATATTTTCCAAATTCCAATCAAGCAAACACCTCTCAATAGCACGCGCCATTTCATCACCCTTATGACTAGATATGGGACAAAAATTTATTATTCTTTTATGTAAAATTCAATCTTTATAAATAAAGTGTGTCGTAAGGCACATATAATTGATTCTTTGGATTGAAGTCCAAGTATCTGTAGTAAGACATACTTTGGCACGTGCTTCTTTAAAAAACTTCTTCAAATTCTTTTTTTCTTCAAGATAAAGTTCATAGCAATCTCTAGTCACAGTTCTACGCGAAGGAATAACAAATTAAGGCACTGTGACTTTCATAAAGTTCCTAAAACCTTCCTTTTCCATAAAACTAAAGGGTAACTCATCTACAATTATCATTGTTGACACCCAATTTTGTCCCTCCCTTTTTTATAATTGGATGTATTCAGCTAAAAAATGCAAATTAAAATTTTCTAAATATATTGCATTAGATAGCATGTATTTACGTGTGTAATCCCTTATCCTTAATCCTATATTTATATAATATTTATTTAATTGTGAATATATTACATAATTACATCATGTTGGGTCATTTTCTAAAGACTTGCATAATTTGTGAATATTTGGACAATTAATACATCTAAATTATATTTTTGCGATTATTTATACCTAATTACCTATTATTTGAACTCATTTATAATTAATTGTGTTATGTGACATTTTACCAGAAATCAATTGCAAGTTTCTATATTTTACTGCTTATTTCATTTTAGTTATTAGTATTTTTTAGTTAAATACAAACCAACTTGACTCCCAAATACATAATATATACATACACGCCGGATATACACTCTTATACACATAGTCTATACACAACACCCACTTAAATACACAATTCATGCCTTTTAATACATCTATATACTAACGCGCACACAATCATATACACATACCCACAAGCGTGCCACATGGCCTCATCCAGGCCGTCTATCCCTCTAATCCAACAGCTCACGTACACTCTCACTTCTAATATCCAAATAGCCCCCTTCCCTTTCCAAAACCCTAGTCAATTCCCCCTTATCCCTTTCCCTAATAATCCGCCGCCCCCCTGATTTCCTCTGGCCCCTTTTCCTTTTCCCGTCCACTTACATACACGGCCGCATACATACACACCCTAACTCCACCAGAACTCCGCCAATCTCGCCGGAGAATGAGGAACAAACACCAGAATCTTCCTCCCCTCACTCCACTCGCTTAGTATTTGGAAAGAGTTAGCAAAATCAGTGGTAAATCGGTACAAAATCATGAATCGGCACGGTTCACATAGATTTTCGAACCGCTTCGGAACAAAGGGAATCGAATGCAAATCAGGTGATATATTTCCATTTTTATTACATTACTTTGCTTGAATCAGTCATTACGTGATCATATCTTCCTTTCCATTTTTTTTCTCTGATTTGATTAGTAGAAACTAATGTCTATGAGTATTTTAAGTTAAGTCTTAACTCTTCCGAATTTGAAAAGAAAATATGTCTAGATGTATTACTCCGTGATGTTAGAAGTTTGTTCGTAGACTTTCCTTAGTCAAACAGTAGTACATATATGCATATATCCTACTCATGTTAGTTAAAATTATAACAATAGCATTCGTCCCTTTTTATAATTATGATTTCCCATAATTATGTCTGTAATTTCCTATGACTAATTTGCTTAATTTTTGGAGTATTGATTCTTTTCCCTTATGTGTATAAGCTGCTACACTCAATTTCACCCTATAAATACATGCTCCCTCTTAACTGTTAAGGACAAACTGAATATACACAGAGAACTCACACTTGAACACCAATACACTGTCATACTAAGTCCTCAGAGACTAGAAGACTCTTGCACGCACCTTTACACACTCGACCTTTCTCATCTCTCACACACTGAACTACCTCTTCATTCACTGCACTGTTGACACCAGTACACTCTCTCTTGAAGCTGGTGTTCTTTCATCCTTGGCATTGTTTTGTTCTGAAAGCCAAAAGCATAACTCTTAGCGCCTCTCCTACTCTTGTTCACTGTTGGAATCTGTTGTTACTCCCCTATTATTGTTACAGTTGTTTGTTGAGACTAAGTAAGACCTTTGGCCTTTGGTATCCGAGTTTCATTGGTGGGACACTACTTCCCTAGTTGCTTGTTTTCTTTGCTCGTTTCGTCATCTTATAGTATAAGGTCTGAACTCCTTATTTATAGCAACGACTTGATAGCATATGAGATACAACTTTCTTCCCTATTTTGGCATGTATATATCTCTGTTTGCCTGGGCCTTCTTGGCCACCCGCTAATCTTTGCTTGCAGGTCTGCTTCTTGTTTTGATAGCCTAGGATAAGGCTATTCCAGTCATCATTTTTATGCAGGAGAAAACTTTGGAATATAACCTTACAACTTGGAAAGTAGGATGATTAAAGGCAATTTTCTTTTTTAAAAAAAAGAGGAACTAAGTCAGTTCGTTAAAGTGTATATTGTCAAGTGCATACAGGGCACTTTCTCTACCTTTAAACATCTCCCTTAGATCCTCCCATTGTGTATTTATTAGGACCCTCCCGCTTGTACATATTGTACTTTGTTAAGTGCAAATCATAATAGTGAAAGTGGTAAGCAAGGTTGCTGGGAAAGCAACAAGAACAGGTAGAAAACAACTGCTTAAGATAGTGAAGAAAGTGCATCAAACTCTGGCTAACGGGGGCCCTTCTATCCCTCCTCTTTATTTAATAGGCCTTTACAATTAGGTTATTTCGGCAAAAGATTAGAACTTGAGATTTAAAATGAGAAACTTGACTGTTTGTGCGAATCTGGAAATCTGAATTTTGTTTAGTAGAAACAGGGCAGTCTTAAGTCAAAATAGGCAGGGGACACTTTCTGCTAAAACTAAAAAAGGCTATAAATTCAATCTGGACTATTTCTGCAAATACTAAGCTTGAATTACGACCTGATTACTTGTCTGTTTATGTAAAATTTCAAATCTGAATTTTCACTTGTAACAGGGCTGTTTTACATAGGAAGATCTAATATTTTATAAAATAGAGGCTATTTTTGCAATTCTGTCTCAATTGAAGTACATTTCTGCAGAACTGTAAAAGCTGGCCAGTTTTAAATTTCAAGGCTAATTTTTTTGCAATCAAATTGGTTTAAAAGGCTAAATGTTTCTCTACACACTAAATAATAGTGCGGAAGGGAAAAAAGTGGCTTTGGGGATCAAGCTCTATATACTTTTAATTATTTCGTTTAAAAGTAGTGAGGAGCGGCTCAAAGGATTGTCGAATGTCCGAAAAGTGCCTTGTCGTGTTGTTCCCAACAGTTGCCGTGTTTGTTTTTTGTAATTAGTATTCTGTGCCTGCACTCAGAGAAAGATTTATGAGTTGTAGGGAGAGGGGAGGGTTGATTTGTGCATCCTCCTTGAAACTTGTGCCGTTTTTTGCTGCAATGCAATCCCCTCGTTGCTTGTTCTCGGGCTTGTGAGTATCGATTTTTAATGAATTTTGAGGGAACCTCAAATTTCTGCCCTAGTGTCAACTTGCATCTTTTTTTTTTTGGAATTTTTAAGGGAATCCTCAAAAATTCTGCCCCAGTTTATTGCCGTTGATAGATCAACTTACTGTAATAGTGCCTGCAAAACAAAATATACGTGTATGTCTAATTCTAAGGCAGACGAGCCTAATATTAGTGCCTGCAAAATAAAATAAAATATATGTGTATATCCAATTCTAAGGCGGATGGACCTATTATAGAAGTGTCTGCAAAATAAAATATATGTGATGTCCTATTCTAAGGCGGACATGCCTAATAGTCATATTCTAAGCCTAATGGGGCTAATGGTCATATTATAAGCCTGACGAGGCTAATCGCCGTATTATAAGCCTGACGAGGCTAGTCGTCATATTTTAAGCTTACGAGGCTAGTCGTCATATTTTAAGCCTGATGAGGCTAGTCGTCATATTTTAAGCCTAACGTGGTAGTAGTCATATTTTAAGCCTGACGTGGCTAATGGTCATATTCTAAGTCTGACGTGGCTAGTAGTCATATTCTAAGCCTGACAGGGCTAGTAGTCATATTCTAAGCCTAGCGAGGCTAGTCGTCATATTAAAAGCCTGATGAGGCTAGTCGTCATATTGTAAGCCTGACGTGGCTATTCGTCATATTTTAAGCCTGACGAGGCTAAATGTCGTATGGGAAGTGCCATGTCCAGAAACTTGTAAGTGCATTCCTCAAGCGTCTATCAAGTAAAAGATTTGTGGTAGAGTTATAAACTGTTTTGCCTGCTACTCTTGTGTTCATAAAAGTATCTGCTCTTAAAGGAAAATTTTTTAGCTGAAAACAAAGTGGTTGCCTTGCATTGAACATCCGAGTGTCGGCTTGAATCTGCATTCATCCATTGATGTGATATCTTGAAAATCTTTGTTACTCAATCGATCTTGCGGATACTTCTTCCATTTTAGGTTGAAAACTTTTGTGTGAGTGTATTTGATTAGGAGGATGTCCCAAAAATTATGCTTATCTTGGCTAGGAGAAAAATTAAAATTTTATTATAATGAAACCCTGCCCAAGTAGGCTGCTTACATATCTTGTCAATACAATAATCAAGTCATACGTAGTTCAGGTACAAAGTAGGGACAGAGAAAAAGGGTAGTCAA
Organism: Petunia x hybrida; assembly: GCA_037355625.1. Taxonomy (NCBI): domain Eukaryota; kingdom Viridiplantae; phylum Streptophyta; class Magnoliopsida; order Solanales; family Solanaceae; genus Petunia; species Petunia x hybrida. Next base: position 92,428 of record JBBBVM010000958.1, on the reverse strand, counting down.
ATGTAGAGATTGTAGATTTTGCATTGTGATGGGTTGCCTTCATGTGCTGCGGTTTCTCTTCAAATGCCTCGGAGCTATCTTCGATGTATTGCCTTGAACATAGACTGTATTTGCAGCTTGAGAGTTGGAATTGTCATTTGGTGGTTCTTGTTGTACCATTATCTTGCCTTTTTTCAATCAAGTTTTGAATTTTGTGCTTTAGTGCCGAACATTCTTCAGTGTCATGACCTTGATTGTTCGAATGATACGCCCAAGTCTTTGATGGATCAAAGCCTGATCGAGAGATCCATCCACTTCTTGGCTGCAATATCCCTTGATCCCTCAGTCTCTCAAATATGTTTGTCAAAGATTCAGCTAGAGGAGTAAAGGTGCGAGGCTTCATCCTTTTTATCTGGTGATGGCTACGTTGACCCTGATAAGACTGTTGTTGAAAATCCTGATAGAGGGGAGGCTGTCTACTCTGTAAGTCAGGAGTAACATGCAACCCTAGATTCTGTTGATTTTGGTTGTATGGTGGTTGGTTCCCAGTCATGGCGACTAAGGTGTTGTCCTCTTCGTTACCTTGCAAATTTTCATGTTCCTTGGGTTGAAATTGTTGATTAACATAGTGCACAATTGAATTGCCAATGATCTTCCCTTCTTGAATACCAATATAATAGTTCCCTTATTATTCGAGTCAGAATAGGAAAGTCGCGTGCCTGAACACCAAGCAATTTCTCATAGTAAATCCCTTCTTGGATCTGGATGAATGTTGAAACTAACTTTTCCTCAGGTAAAGGAGGGTGTATGTTTGAAGCTTCGATTCTCCATCGGGATGCATATTCTTCAAAAGACTCGTGTTTCATTCTTTTAACTTTGTACATCTCATACAGGTGCGGATCCTTTCGGATGTTGACTTGTATTGCTCCACAAAATCTTGGGCCATATCTTCCTAAGTATGCCATTTGCTAAAATCTTGCTTGGTGTACCAAGTGAGTGCCATTCCAAATAAACTTTGAATGAACAATTGCATTCTGATGGCTTCGATGTGTCCAACTCCAATTAGCCTGTTGCAGTAGTCTTTCAAATGATGGAAGGAATTTTCTTTTCCATCGAAAGTGCTGAATTTTGGAATTTTGTATCCATGCGGTAGCTCAACATATGGATGTAGACACAAATCCTTATACCTCAAACTTTGATTGTTCCTTAAACTCATCTCTTTTTTATGACCATTTTCAAATCATGGAGCTTTTTATTCAGATCTTCGTGTTCATTTTGTTTGATTTCTTTTCTGTACCCCTTATGTGGGTATACTGCCAGCAGATTATGCTTGTCCCTACCACAACTTGCATAGTAGTAGAATCAGGACTGTCTGAAATATCTTGTTGAGTCTTATTTCTCTCGATGTCATATGTCTGCGGTGCTGAAGACTTTATTCCAAAAGTGAATGTTTCATCTTGGCTTGTCATCTCAGCTTCTTCTTAATGCAGATTCTTTTCCAATTTAGGTGTTCAAACACTAGGCAACCTTTAACAAAATGACAAAATATACAAAACAGAGTTAGTACATTGTAAACTCTGAAGCAAAATAGCTCATTAAAGTCAAGTAGGCAGCTAAGAGGATGCTTAGAAGGCATATGATAGACTAATGCTTGAATTAGACATTATGACAAACGGTATAGAGATTATAAAGGATTGCTTGAGTGCTTTATGTAGCTGTCAAGGCAAAGATTTTGGTTGATGAATCATTGATAAGGATGTTGTGATAAATTGTGCGAAGTCAAGGAAAAGGTGGACTTTAGGTGACCAAAAGGGAGGTCGGCTCTTTGTCAAACACCAAAGACTTGGGTGCGATCACCGTTTCTTTTACAAATTTGTCTGTCGTGATCCATGCCTTTTCACAATTTTCAACCAAATGCTGTATTTCAAACTTTGCACCAACTTTTCTTAACTTTTCTTATTGGGCAAAATAACATTTTTTATTATAAAGGGACCGAACCCGGTGTGGGCTGCCTACGTATCCTGCTACTGACAGGAATCAAGTCAGGCATAGTTCAAAATACATAAAGAGGAAATCTTAAAAACATGTGCCATAAAGCTTGCTAGAAGTAAAATAAATGTCTCCAAAGATTATGCAACTTAAAAGCTCTCTTCTTGTATTCGTATGTCTGTCATTAAACTGCTATCTCTTTGACCTGGTCATCTACAATTGCTTCGTCGTTAGCATTTTCAATCTTGATTTGCCCAAACTTGGTCAGCTCTTCAATCTTCTCTTTAAAGGCAAAACACTTCTCAATATTGTGCCACAGCATGCTTGAATGGTAAACACATGATTTTTTCATCTTCTTTCCAAAGTTCCTTGTAAATTTTCCTTTGAATAGGGTGCACTATCCTTACATCTTTCAACCTTTCGTACAAACTTGCATATGATCCACCAATAGGAGTGAACTTGCGAGGAGCATCACGAGAGCAACTCTTAGTGTTATTTGTTGGATTCTGATAGGAAATTGGGTTAACTGACTGTGAGCAAACTTCAACTGTTGGAATGAAGGTCAGAGGTTGGCACCACATAAGTTGAGGTTTTCCCTTTGGCACTTCGACTATCTTGCCACTTTTCACTAAACTCTGAATCTCCTTTCTTAGAGCGGTGCACTCATTGGTGTCATCACCTGGTATGTTGGAGTGAAAAGTACAATGTTTGGTTGAATCAAAGTGAGGTGGTAGTGGGGTAAAAACTTCTCCACGTTGCGGCTGCAACATCCCGATAGACTTAAGTTTCTTAAATATAACATTAGGTGGTTCATCAAAAGGAATGATGGTTTGGTTATTGAGAGATAATGGGATATGACTTGGGGTTTTGGCAATGGTAGCTTTCCCTTTCTTTGCATCGTTCATATCCTTAGATTGTGCTTCAGTCAAATTGTGACCTAAGACCTTTTCAGAAATCGGTTCTATAACACTTTTCCTTGTCAACAAGCTATTGCATGTACGGTGGTCGCCATAAGATTTATATAGTTAATAATGGCTTCGACCAGGTCACTCTAAGAAGTCCATTTGCTCGTGTCTTGCCCTATGTACCAAATCAATGCTGATCCTGTAAGTGTCTTAACAAATAGCTTTCTCTTGAGTTCATCGTCGCGTTCCATACTTTCTAGTTGGTGCAGATATGCTCCCAAATGTACATAAGGATTTTTAGTTCCATCATACAACGGAAGTTTCATCACCATGCTGATATCCGATTGTTGTGCGTAAACCTTTGAAACATTTGGTAGATTCTCCTCACTTCCCATTTCCTGATTGCCTCCTGCTAACCCTTTGAATGCTCTTTCAACCATGAACGAATGTGAATTTGGAAAATGCTTTGGATCACACTCATGTATTGCGGGTGGTGCAGTAGTGTATACCGGAGCACTAAAGTGATCCTCGAACATTGGTTTCGGGAATTCTTGTGGCATGTCAGAGGTGCCCTTGAGGCCGACCATCATACCTCTTACCCTGTCAATTTTCTGCTCCATACGCATAATACTTGCTGCAACAACTCCATCTTGCTTTGACAAATCACCAATAAGTGCACTCTGCTTAGCCATGTCTTCTATTTTGGTGTTCAACTTGAGCCTGCCTTTTGGAGAGGAAGTCTTTGAGTTAGAAATAGGAAATAATCAGAATGTGCAAAAGATTTCAAATATCAGGATTTGAGTATTAGCTTGGAAAGAAAAGTAAGGTTATGCGCATTAGATGGAGATTGAATCTGGGGAAAAGATAGACGAATTCATGCAATGCACACATATCAAGTAAGGAATGCATCCTATAATGTGAAGGACCATTTTACGCACGATGATTTTGAAAGCGCTTTGTGCTACATGTATCATTTCTTTTGCTAAAAAGAAATAGGGAGCCTAAGAGATAATATTACATTTATTGGATTTTATTACACTGGTTGATATTGAAATAGTGTAAGAAGTGGAAAAGACTAAATATTGCAAGGAAATTAGATCATGGCCAAGTAAACATCTTTCATGTCGATCCATCCCTAGAAAATTCTTCTTCTTCTTCTTCAGATGAGTCTTCCTCAGCCGAACTTGCCCCTGATGAACCACCTTGGAAGATAATATTGTCTGCATCAGTTAAGAGCCGGGATATGTCAAATGTGAAGTTCTTCAATATTTCCCAAGCCTTTCTTCCTTTCTCCTCTATTCCTTTGTTTGCCACAGAGCTCATTCCTTCGCTAGCCCATACACCTATAGACTCTATCCGTTTTGTCAATAGTTCTGCCTTACTGCGCCATTTGCCTTTTTCTTTGTTCTTTGCTTCGATCAAACTTTGATTCTTTGCTATTCTCCCTTGTGCCCTTGCCAGTTGTTTCCGTAACCTTTTGTACTCAGATTCTAACTCGTCAGCATTTCTTGTCCTTTTTATTGTTGCTCTTGGTTGAACTGCCCTTGTTATGTCTTTCCTTAGCCAGTCTGGATAATTTTCATCATAGCCTGCATCAAACCTATCTCGTCCAATAGTCTCGAATCCCATTTGTTGCCTTTCTTTCCAAAGTTCTAATATCTTCTCGTTGAATGGTATCACTCCTCCAAAAATATTTGCTTTGAAACTTCTGATGTCTGCAATTTAGGGTACAATCTGCTTTCTCCCTGCTTGTCTAAGTGCCCTTAAAGGAGTGTATGGGTAAACTCCTCTAAAGCCCACTAGAATGAAAAATGAGTCCTTTTCTGACCGTGTGATCACTGTAGTGCTGGGAAAGTAATCAAATATCCATTGTATGTTTTCAGGTGTCAATTGACAGAATATATTGTTCCACCCATTTCCAGTTGTTGGTCGGTCCCACTTTCCAAAAGCACTGTCTATGCGGGCGGTATGAGTCAAGATGTAGTTCTCTCTTGGTATGGAGTGGAATGTTTGCTCTGCACTATCCATCTTTTGCAAATGCTCCATCAGTCAAATTTGTAAAAGCAAATTGCAACCCTCGAAAAAACTAACAGCCCTCTTGCATTTTTCTAAAGCTCGGTATATTTCTGCAACAATCATGGGTACCAAGTGTACTTCTTATCAAATTCCTTGAGTAGGACATCAGCAATTGATACCATGCAAACGTCGACTCGTCCTTTGTGTTGTGGAAACACGACAGTCCCTAAAAAGCTGGTAATAAAAGCAAGCACTCTCCGCTCTTGCCAATCTTCCTGGTTAATGCTGAAATAGTCTTCGTGTTGAGCATTGGTTTTGAAGAATGACAAACGAGAAGGACTCAGCGGTCTTGGAGAAGAACCTAGTCCTTGAATAGAAGGGCACGACTGATCGAAAAGATCTGTGGGTTGCAAATCCCTGCGGAACTAGGAGTAGTAGCACGTGAATGAATATACATCCTAGTCAGACTAAAAGAGGCGGTGCCCAGGCTGTGTCTTCAAAGTACGAATAGGAGTTGGACTTCAATTAGGAAAAGAGTTACTAGGAATACTGTCTTGCCATAATTACAAGGATTCCTTGTAAGACTCAACTAGGGTTGCAAAGCCCATATAAATACAAGACAACCGTTGTGCTTGAGCTGATTGAGTCTAGGTATTCTGTCTAGGTTCGTTGCTTTGTAAGTTGTCTTGTTTTGAGCGATCATTGTCTTTACCTATTGGCTTATTGTAGAAGCGCATGTATTAGGTGAACTTGTGAAAGATTGCTTTGTAAAGCTAGAGTTTAGCTTTGTTTAGTGATTAGGGTCTAGAGTGTAGCCCCTTGGTTACAGAGTCTTGTAAGAAACTTGCTCTTTGTGTTAGTGGATTGAGTTCTAAAATCCCAGAGTTTGGGTCGTGGTTTTTCTCCCTTGAGCAAGGAGTTTTCCACGTAAAATCCTCGTGTCTTTTGTGTGTGTGATTGGTGAGTGTTGCAGTGTGTAAACAGCAGAATTGCAGAGGCAAGAACAGGGTTCTTGACTTAGGAGAATCGAGTTCTTAAAACGAAAATCGGTGGACACTATTCAACCCCCCTTCTAGTGTCCTTGGGAGGTGCATAGATTATAACAAATGGTATCAGAGCAGGTCTTCTCGTGCGAGGTTAACACCTTATGAAGGATCAGAATCATGAGTGCACCACCTACCATTACTGAAGGACAATCAGTCCAAAGGCCCCCACAGTTCAATGGGAAGTACTATGCTTGGTGGAAGAACAGGATGGAAAATTACATATGTGCTGAAGACTATCAATTATGGCTGATAGTATCTGAAGGAAACCTGATCCCCACTAAAATAGTTGGTGAAGGAGCAACTGCCAAACAAGAACCTAAGCTGAAAGAACAGTTCAATGAGGCGGATTATAAGATGATTGAAAAGAATCACAAAGCCAAACGTCTGGTCATTTATGGTCTTGGTCCTGAGGAGTTTAACAGAGTATCATCTTACAAGACTGCCAAGGAAATCTGGGATGCCCTGCTAGTTGCGCAAGGAGGAACCACTGAAGTAAAGGACTCAAAGAGAAGAATGTTGAAGAGACAATTTGAGCTGTTCTCTATGGGAGAGAAGGAATCAATCCAGGATATGATGACCAGGTTGACCATTATTACTAATGAGATGAGATCCCTGGATATGGAATTACCAGAAGTGGAGATGGTCGATAAGATTCTAAATGTGCTTCCTGAAGCTTGGGAACCCAAGATGACTGCCATCGTTGAGTCTAAACCTCTAAGATCCATTAAACTTGAAGAACTGGTTGGTAGCCTGAAAACTCATGAGATGATGAAGACTCAAAAGCTAAACCAGCTCTCAAGAAGGACAAGACCCTTGCGCTTGAAGCAACTGAGGAAACTGATGAATATGTTGATCTGCAATCAGTTGAAGCGGCAATGGTTAGTGCCTTAAGACAGAAGCTTAACCTGGGTAGGTTTAAAGGCTTTAAAAGAAGTGGCAAGGAAAATTCTGGAAGGAAGAACATAGTTGACAGTCCTGACTATTCAGGATGCTTTAAGTGCTTCAAGAAAGATCACGCGGTTATGGATTGTCCTATGTGGGAAATAGAATGGATGAAAAATAGAGCATCTAAGGAAAAGGAAAAGGAGACGTCAAAGGAGAATGACAAAGACAAGAAGAAGACAAGACGACCTCCAAACTTTAGAGCAGAAAGAAGAAAGAAAAATGAAGCTTTCTATGCCACATGGGGACCAACTGACAGTGAATCTGATCATGAAAAGGAATCAGGAGATGAATCACCACTAGCACTGATGGGACTGATAGGCATCAGTTCAGATGAAGAAGATCCTCGAGAGTTCAGAGGAGGAAGAGATCCGTCAAAGCCACCTGTGTTCAACGGAACTAACTACAAGAGCTGGAAGAAACAGATGAAGAGCTTCCTGCAAGCAACTGATTACAGTCTCTGGTTGATTGTGAAGAGAGGACCTCATGTTCCCGTGAAGAGAGCAACCAATGGAGTTCTGGTGCCAAAGACGGTAGAAGAACTAGTTCCTCAAGATCTAGACTGGCTACAGGCAAATTCTAAGGCTGAATTATACCTGAGAAGAGGGCTAACAAATGATGTGTTAGCAATGATACTTGAATACAAGTTCTCTAAGGAAGTGTGGAAAAAGTTGAAGGAGTTGTACACAGGTGATGACCAGAAGAAGGACTCTGCCCTTATGGCTACTAATGGAGCAGAAACTGCACATTCAGCAGAGGTATGTCTATCTTATCTTAAGGAAAATTTACATATATACTCTACTGAAAATTTGATTCTAATCACAGCCACATTGATTGAGGGTTATGAAAAAGAGAAAATTAAAAAAGATACATTAACTGAAGAGTTAAGTTATCTCAGAACCAAGCACAAGAGCCTTCAAGAACAAAACATTGAACTAGAAGAAATCAATGCTATCTTAAAAGGGCAGACTCTTGTGTCAAACTCTAAGATCACTGAACTTGAATTGGAACTCAATCAGTTAAGAGAGAGTGTAAATGGTAAGCAAGTAATAAGTGAAGTTCAAACCTTTCTAGAGAATGAACTGAGAAGAGCTAATGAGATTCTGTATCAGGAAACTGAAAAGAACAGGATTTTAAATCAAAAGGTCAAAAAATCTGAATTCGAGCTTACCAGACTAACTAAATGGAATAAATCATCTGAGGCAATGAAGTGGGTTCTTGAAAATCAAAACAAGGGAAAACAAGGGTTAGGATTTAAGAAACCGTTGCCGCCATATAATCCTAAGAGCAAGTATGTGGGGTTGCCTTGCAACATGTTGTGTACCTTTTGTGGTGAAACTAGACACTACAAACAAAGGTGCATGAATGTTAGCAAGGCAAAGGCCAAGAATAAAAGAAGTGTTCTACCTAAATGGGCTAGACAGGATTTTATTTATCCATTCTCTCGTAAGAAGGGACCCAAGCTTGTCTGGGTTCCTAAGGCTAACCTTTAATCTGTTTTGCAGGCTGGAGTGAGGGAGAACAACCCAAGCTGGATTCTTGATAGTAGTTGTTCAAGGCACATGACAGGGGACAGAAGAAACTTTCTCTCACTCGCAGCATTTCAAGGAGGCAGTGTGGCCTTCGGAGGAGGAAAAAGTGGTCAAATCGTGGGAATTGGAAAGATTGGGAGAACTCTGGATCATGCAATTGAAAATATTTACTGTGTCGATGGTCTCAGACACAATCTGCTGAGCATCTCCCAACTGTGTGATAGAGGAAATGAAGTGAGTTTCTCCTCTGTAGGATGTATTGTGAAGAATCTACAGAGTGGCTAAATTGTCATGGAAGGAAAAAGGGTGAACAATGTATACAAAGCATCGCTGAAGTCATTGCCTGAAAACAAATTAACATGCTTGAACGTGCAAGAAAGTGACTCTCAGCTGTGGCACAAAAGAATGGGTCATGCAAGTCTCTCACAACTGAATAAGCTCGTATCTAAGGAGCTGGTTCGTGGATTGCCAAGCAAGAGATTTGAAAACATAAAAATGTGTGATGCGTGCGTAAGGGGGAAGCATATGAGATTATCCTTTAAGTCCAAGAAGGTGGTAAGTATATCAAAGCCACTGGAATTACTGCATATGGATCTGTGTGGACCCATGAGAGTTAGGAGCAGAGGAGGAAAGAGGTTCGTGTTCGTAATTGTTGATAACTACTCTAGGTACACATGGACCTTGTTCTTGGCAACTAAAGATAAAGCCTTTGACAGCTTCACAGATTGGGCTGGTGTTGTGCAAAAAAGGTTAATCCTAGAACTCATCAGTATCAGATCTGATCATGGAACGGAGTTTGAAAACTCAAAATTTTCTGAGTATTGTGCAAAGTACAGCATTGATCATAATTTCTCTGCACCAAGAACTCCACAACAAAATGGAGTGGTTGAAAGGAAGAACAGGTCCCTAGAGGATATGGGCAGGACTATGCTGTTGTCAAGTGGGCTTGCAAGAAACTTTTGGGTTGAAGCAATAAACACTGCATGCTATTTGTTAAACAGATGTTCCATCAGAGCAATTCTTGAAAAGACCCCATATGAGCTACTCAGAGGAAGAAAACCAAATATTGCACACCTGAAACCCTTTGGTTGCAAATGCTTTGTCCACAACAACGGAAAGGAACTATTGGGGAAGTTTGATGCTAGAAGTGATGAGGCAATATTTCTTGGGTACTCCACTCAAATCAAGGCATACAAAGTGTTTAACAGAAGAACACAAACAGTGGAGGAAAGTATGCATGTGGTATTTGATGAATCTGATAAGGCCTTGGGAGAAACTGAGGCAGATGATCAAGTGATTGGCCTAAGTCGGGAAGATGGTGTAAATGAATTGGAAGACTCAGAAGACAAAGAGACATCATGTGAGAATCCATCATCACTAGAACAAGGAGTCAACATGACAGGGGGAACATCAGATGAAGTTGATGATCCAGCAAGTCAGGAAGAACATACCCAAGATAATGCTGAAGGTTCTTCCCGTCATATTAAGCTCAGGCCATGGAAACATCAAAGTTCTCACCCCTTGGAGAATGTCTTATCAAAACTGGACACTGGGATCATGATCAGGTCAACCTTGAAGAACTTCTGTGCATTCTTTGCATTCCTTTCATCTATGGAACCAAAGAATGTAAAAGAAGCTCTAGAAGATCCAGATTGGATTCTAGCCATGCACTTCATCAATTTGAGAGAAGCAAAGTGTGGCACCTAGTTCCCAAGCCGAAGGACAGATCAATAATTTGAACAAAATGGGTGTTCAGGAACAAACTAGATGAGCATGGTATAGTGACAAGGAACAAGGCAAGGCTAGTAGTTCAAGGATACAGTCAGGAAGAAGGAATAGATTATGATGAAACCTTTGCACCAGTGGCAAGAATGGAGGCTATTAGGATGTTTATTGCCTTTGCTACATACATGGAGTTCACACTCTATCAGATGGATGTGAAGAGTGCCTTCTTAAATGGCTCCTTGAATGAAGAGGTATACGTAATACAGCCACCAGGCTTTGTAAACAACGAATTCCCTTATCATGTTTACAGAATAGACAAGGCACTCTATGGATTGAAGCAAGCTCCGAGAGCCTGGTATGAAAGACTCTCAGGATTCTTGCTGAAGAATGGTTTCTCAAGAGGAAAGATTGACAACACACTATTCCTCAAGAAGAAAGGAAAAGATCTATTGGTGGTTCAAGTATACGTTGATGATATCATTTTTAGAGCCACTGATGAGGAGCTATGCAAGGGGTTTGCTGATCTAATGGGAAGTGAATTTGAAATGAGCATGATGGGGGAACTAAATTTTTTCCTAGGACTATAGATAAAGCAAATGCCTGAAGGGACTATGATCCATCAGCAAAAATATGTCAAGGAACTTCTGAAGAAATTTGACATGGAAGGAGCAAAAGAAATGACTACGCCCATTGCTCCTGGAACCAAGCTGGATATGGATGAACTAGGTCCTTCGAAAAATGAGACAAAATATAGAGGAATCATAGGTTCACTTCTCTATCTCACAGCTAGTCGACCTGATATAGTATACAGTGTGGGACTGTGCGCTAGATTTAAGTTCAAGCCCAAGGAGTCACATCTGACAGCTGTGAAGAGGATCCTGAGATACTTGAAAGGAACTCAGGACCTTTGTCTTTGGTACCCAAGGGGAGGTACTTTTGAACTAATTGGTTTTGCTGATGCAGATTATGCAGGTCATTTGGTGGATAGGAAAAGCACTTCAGGAATGGCACACTTTCTTGGTCCTTGCTTGGTCTCTTGGGCTACAAAGAAGCAAAACTCAGTTGCCTTGTCTACTGCCGAGGCTTAGTATGCAGCAGCTGCATCATGCTGCTCACAACTGCTATGGATCAAACAACAGTTGGAGGACTTTCGAATCAAGTGTGGAGCAGTGCCAATTTTCTGTGATAACACAAGTGCAGTGAATATAGCCAAGAACCCAGTCCAACACAAAAGAAAAAAGCATATTGATATTAGACACTATTTCCTTAGAGATAATGTGGAAAAGGGTTTGATTACTATGATTCTTGCAGGACTGAAGATCAAATTGCTGACATATTTACCAAAGCATTGAACAAAGTGCAGTTTGAGAGGACGGATAACCAAAATACACGGATGACCCAGCAGGTGGTCCCTCAATGATTGGTTAGTTAAGTGTTCAATAATCTGTGTGTGACATTTGTTATTATTGTTTAGTCTAATATTGTACTTTATTAAGTATACTTGTTCAGCTTTTAAGCACCAGGTGAGGATAATATGATCCCATGAAGAACCTACTATGTACTGAGAAAAAACCGACTGAAGCATGAGGAATCATGTCCAGGTACAGTCACACTACCTTGCATGATAGAAGTCATAACTGAAATCAAACTGTCAACTATACGTGTGTCAAGGGTGACTTTCCATGTTCTTATAACTGTCCTAAATTATAGGAACACATTCTTTTTTGGGATAGAATTCTATTTGACTTGTATGGACCCCACTACTTGAAAAGGTTTAATTGAATGAGCCCATAACCGTCAAATCCACAACTCTTTCCAGTTTTCGAAAATTTCAAAAAGCTGCTTTTTACTATGATGTCATCATTACCTTGGCTTCCCTAGACACCGTCTCTTCGCCAAAACCCTTTTCCCTCTTTTGATCAACACAGAATTCACATACGCAACAACTTCCTTTTCTCTCAATCTACTTTCTCGCTTAAAAACTCAAGCCAGAAAACTTTCGCAATCTCAGTCAAAAACCCTAACAAATTTCATCATGTCTCAAGCACAATCTTCATCAAAATCACCCACCAAGATTCTTAAGAAATCAACTTCAAAACCCCCACTATCTACCCTTGCCGAAAGGTTTGCTGTGGCTAGAACAAAGTTTCTCAAAAAGGGAGACAAGAAATTGGTCAAGAAGATGATGGCAAGGTCTGTGTCTACTACTCCTACAGGACAAATCTTATCTGAACCATCTACTGAGGTAATTCCTAACCCTACCCCATCTACTTCTGTTGATTTAGAAGAAATAAAAAGTCCTGGTACAGTGGATACTGAAACCCTAGTAAAAGGACTAGATGAATTGTAGGAGTGGTAGAGTCTGGTGACAAAACTGGTAGGGGGAATGTAGTTGAAACAAAGCAAAAATATGTTCAGGAAGACCCTAGGGTGAGTTTGCATGTGCCTATAGTAGAAAAAACTGTGTCAAAGGTTGATGTAGCAGGAAGAGTGATAGAACAACTAAGGGAGGATGATCTTGTTGAGTCCCTTAAGGAACGTGTTAATGAACCAAGTTCTAGTGCTGTGGTTGCTGAGGAGAATCAAGAGGTGTCTGTCCTTGAAGGTCCAGTGGATGGGGGACTTAAATCTACTGAGGACTCACAGGACTTGAGCAAAGAACCTGGTTCTTGCCCAGATCCTACAGAGGCTGATGATGCAGAACTCAATTGGACAGAATCAGAGGAAGAAAAGGATGAGGAACTTGGAGAAGAAAAAAGTGAAAGTGAGAAGGTTACAAAGAAAGCAGATTTAACAAAGAGGAAGAGGTTAAAAAGAAAGTTTGGTGAGGAGGATGAAAGGCTATTGTGTGAGAAAGAGGAGGAAGAAGCTGTTTTTGTGAGTGAAAACAGAGTAGAGCCCGACAAGAGAAGGAGATTGGTGAAAGGGGGAATGCGAGTATCAAAAAGCAGGTTAGTTGATGAATTAAGTGGAGAAAGTGGTGACAAGGCTGTTGCTGAGCTAGTGGCTAGGAGAGTTGGAACTAGATCTACTTTGAAGCAACAGCTGGAGACAGTTGGTAAGCTGGAGAAAACAATTACCAATGTGAGAGACAGAGAAGCAAAGAAAATTGAGGAAGAGAAGAAAGCTGGTGAGGCAGAGGAAGAGAGTGATGAGGCTGGTAGTTATGTGGAGCCAAGTGACTCTGAGACTGACAGTGAAGCAGAGAACAGGAAAAGAAGAAGAGGTTCTGAAGAAGAGGTTGATCGAGTGGCCTTCTTTGCAAAGCATCAGGTGCTGCCTGGTAGTATTCTGCATGATGAGAAGGAACATCATATGAAACCTTTGCTTAGAATGATTGGTGACCAAGGATGGCTTGGTTTGTTTGGAAACAAAAACAGAATGTTATTTGCTGATGAGGTCAGGGAGTTTTACACAAACTGCAGAGTTACAGCCAGGAGAGTGTTCACCACTGTGAAGGGAGTGGAGATAGAATTTGGGAGAAATGAGCTTGGGGTGATCCTTGACATACCTGCTGAAGGTTACTGTAGGTATATAAAGCTGAAGTGGCCCAACAGGACAGATGGAATAACCCCTCTGAGTGTGGTCAAGAAATTCTCAGGGAAACCCAAGCTAAGGAAGGAAAGGAAGGTAAACAAAAAGGAGATGGAGCCAGCACACCAGTTGCTGTTTGAGTTTGTGTACAGGTTCCTTCTGCCTAGAGGAGAAAGGAATAGTGAAGCTAGTGCTCTAGACCTAACTTACATGGACTTGCTGGATGGGGGGGTGAGAATTAACTTACCTGGGCTAATCATCAGACACATTAAGAGGATTGCAGATACTGATCAAAAGCCACACTCTTTACTGCATTCCTATGTCCTCCAGCAGGTTCTAGAGCATTTTGGAGTTCCACTGGAAGCAGGGAAGAAGCCAACCATTCATCAGATGTTTGGGTACAATGTGCTTAAAAGCTGTGACTTCTTCAAAGAAAGGAGAGCTTCCAAGAAGCCTATACAGGTCAAGCAAGAGCTAGCTGAGGAGAGTGAGGATTATGGACCTGAGGAGGCCATTACTGCTGTGAAGGAACTGGGGACTCATGTTCTTGAAGTGAATACTGAAAATGCAGAGCTTCACATACAGCTAAAGTTGAAGGATCAAGAGATTGATCATTTGAAGATAGACTGCCACAAGTATGAGGCCGAGCTGGTGATAGAAAGGGCCAAAAATACAAAGAACCTTGAGACACTTGTCAAACACTTAAATCTTCAATCCTGAGTCCTCCTGTCCTAACCTCCTGTTCTTTCTCCTAACTGCTGTTATTTCCTGTCATTCTCCCTGCACATGTGATGTTGTTTCAAACAATTTATTTTTTCAGTTGTCTACTACTGGATAGGGTTGTGCTGCTGTCACACCCTGGATAATGGTTTTAAATTTTCTCATGTTTTATGGTCGTTAGCTATATAGTATTTGGTTCTTGTTGGGCCCTTAGCCTTATTTCTGTGTGTTTACAGCTTAGCTAACTTGTTGCCTTGTGCTCTAGACTGGATAGTACTAACTGGTTCATGCAGGTATTTGAATCTTTTCGATGATGCCAAAAGGGGGAAGAAGGAAATGTTGGGGTGTTTGTGACCTAATTCATCTGTTTTAAATTTCTTGAACTTGTTACTTTTTGTTTCTGTGTTTTTGGAAAATCTTGTCAGGTTCTTTGGCAACATTTGTTTGTCATCATCAAAAAGGGGGAATTTGTTGAGCATTGATTTTTAAGAATGACAAACGAGAAGGACTCAGCGGTGTTGGAGAAGAACCTAGTCCTTGAATAGAAGGGCACGACTGATCGAAAAGAACTGTGGGTTGCAAATCCCAGCGGAACTAGGAGTAGTGGCACGTGAATGAATATGCATCCTAGTCAGACTAAAAGAGGCGGTGCCCAGGCTGTGTCTTCAAAGTACGAATAGGAGTTGGACTTCAATAAGGAAAAGAGTTACTAGGAATCCTGTCTTGCCATAATTACAAGGATTCCTTGTAAGACTCAACTAAGGTTGATACAGCCGAAATCTATTATTCACAAACCGAGAGTTGAGAGCATACAAAGGCGATCTAGCATCTTTCTACGTTAGATAACTGAAGAAGACAACTGTTGTGCTTGAGTTGATTGAGTCTAGGTATTCTGCCCAGGTTCGTTGCTGTGTAAGTTGTCTTGTTTTGAGCGATCATTGTCTTTACCTATTGGCTTATTGTATAAGCACATGTATTAGGTGAACTTGTGAAAGATTGCTTTGTAAAGCTAGAGTTTAGCTTTGTTTAGTAATTAGGGTCTAGAGTGTAGCCCCTTGGTTACAGAGTCTTGTAATCAGAAACTTGCTCTTTGTGTTAGTGGATTGAGTTCTAACATCCAAGAGTTTGGGTCGTGGTTTTTTTCCCTTGAGCAAGGAGTTTTCCACATAAAATCCTCGTGTCTTTTGTGTGTGTGATTGGTGAGTGTTGCAGTGTTTAAACAGCAGAATTGCAAAGGCAAGAACAGGGTTCTTGACTCAGGAGAATCGAGTTCTTAAAACGAAAATCGGTGGACACTATTCAACCCCCCCATCTAGTGTCCTTAGGAGATGCATAGATTATAACACTTCAGATTCTTGAAATGCTTCTCCATACCCAAATTTGATGTAGAGGGAAGTCAGAGAAATTCCCGACTACCTTATACTGTCTGTGCATAATTCGCGCTTAAACCCTACCATTTCGAAGGACTCCTCGGGTGTAATGTTCTTAGGCATCAAGACTTCTTCACTTTCAAATCATAATTGAGTTAACCCGCCTATTTCTTCCAGTAATGGTGTCAATTCTACATTCCCAATGTGAAAAACTGCTCGGTCTGCATCCCAATAGTGTACTGCTGCTTCTACTATCCCTTTCATTGTCGTATGCTCCATTAGTGAAATAAGGTTCCCCAATACTACTTTAACTCGGTCTTATTGATATATACTTAGGTTTCCCCACCAATCTTTGAGTAACTGAGGGGTTTCACCTACCATGTCAAATCTTCTATTGGCCATGATCTTTTGGAAAAGGTGAAGGACGATAGGGAAAGGGAGGAGAAAAATGCCTAAAATTCGTTTTATTGTAAACAAATGATCAACGTGTGGCACAAGCTTTTGAAAACAATGCAACAGAGAATATGAAGAGAAGTGTCGTTGTAGATTGAGAACCCTGTACACACTTTAGACAAAAGTTGCTAATGGACTTTTGACAAACCACGGATGGCCTGTCTTTATATAATGCCTAAAGGATAAATGCGCATTATGTGTCATCCCGTCTATCAAGCGGTCATTTCTGCTTCAAATTGGGCCTTTAATTCCTTTATGGTTACCTTTTGTGCATTTGAATAGCATTGAATACAGAATGATTCCAACCACTGACGAATAAAACAGTCGTTTCTGATTCAATTTGGGCTTTGATGCCTCTTCGGTTACCTTTTGTGCCATTGAATGGCATTGAATGCAGAATAATTCCAATAGACGGATCACTTTTGGACATTCAATCCTTCAAGTATATGCTAAATAGATCGTATTCAACGCTCTTTAGGGGTCAAAAACCCGTTCGGATTGTTTGAACAAGTTGGCCTATTGGACATTAGAACAAGTTGGCCTATTGGACTTGAGAACAAGTCGACTAATGATATGTCATGATGCATGATTCCTAGCGTTGCTACTAAGGAATGGAGATAGCCAGACCAGGTATGATTATCCTCCCAAGCGGACGACTCGGGAACGGGAACATCACGAACCAAATAGATTCCAAGTTGTTCCCCCTAAAAGAGATTTTGTGAGGAAAGAAGCGGTTGTAACCACCGTATTTTCAATTCACGATTTTGAGTTTTCCAGGAGTGGCGGGCATATGAGCAAAATGCACATGTTTAAAATATGCACAAGTTGAAATAAAATCAGTTTAAAATAAAAAAAAGCTTTAATAAAAGGGGAAGGAAAAAGCAAAAAGAAACAAGTTAGTTGCGAAAATGAGATAATCAGGCAAGATAATTTAAAACGATGATGTGAAAAAGAATTTAGAACATGGAATGCGATGAATGCTCCTAATGAAATTTTCTAAGAGTTAGGTTTAGACAAGGTTCTCCCAAATAGACAATTTGAAAGTTGAAAGCACGCAAATTGCCAACAGCTTCGCTAGTTGGCTAATTTTGTACACTTTTCCTAAAGGGTGCTTTAAAAGTGGAACGAACGTGGGATCCACGCAATCGTTTGTGGTGTGTGCAAGTGTAAATATTCCAGGAGTGGAGGATTATGAGCGGAATACCATTTTAAAAATCATACAAAATATTAGTCACATATAATAATAATAATAATAATAATAATAATAATAATAATAATAATAATAATAATAATAATAATAATAATAATAATAAAAGGCAAAAATGAAGACAAAAGAAAGAGAGTTAGTCCGAGATAACAATAATATAAAGAATAATAATAACTATAATAATAATAATAAAATCCCAAAATTTAAACCCGTTGTGGTTAGGACTTTCAAGTTATCCCCAGCGGAGTCGCCATTCTGTTGCACCCCTTTTATGAGCTCAGATTGAGCTCAAAGGCCGGGTTTGACTAGGTGACTCATTTGGAACGAGTTTGGAGTCGCCACCTAATAGATTTGTCTAAATGCGTATTAGGGCACCTGGTTGTGTCTAGTTTTATTATAGTTAACCCCGGGAAAGGTCTGCATAATATAGATTCTAGGTAAGAAGTCCCAGTATCCTGAAAAGAAGGTATTAGGCACTTTTCTAGGACCCACGAAAGGTGGTTACCAGCTGGATTCAAAATATAGGATTATAAGCTAAACGTGAATCTCAAATCTTGTCAACTGAAATAAAATCATGTCTACGGTTATAAGAAAAGTGCAAACTAAATTTAAGCTTAGAGGTGCAATTCCTAACTCAGAAAAAATTAAAACCCCAAAATCAGGCTAAAAGTCTAATATTAAATACTAAAGGGATAATTTATGCAAATGAAATTAAAGAGGCTCACTGTCACGTTCTACAAATTAGAACGATTTGTGAATTTTTGTGCTGATGGCCTAAGCCCACTGCCTAATCGCAGTTTTGGCCCTTTAATCAGCTTTTAGATTCAGAAAAGGCTTAAAAAAACACAATAGCAACCTCAAATCGAGTCATTTCTGCAAAGATCAAAGCTGCTCAGTTTTGAAATAGTAAAAATGTAATTTTGATTCCCGAAATACACAACAATTTTATAATGTAGGGACGAAGAAGAATTCTTATGCTTAAGGGATGTTAGCCATTTTGGAAGACATTTTGACATTAATTGTCAACTGCCGTTTTCGAATGGCTATTGTCGTGGGGTTCACGTAAAAATATTCAAATATATATTAAGTGAAATAATGTGTAAAAGATATATATATATATATATATTCATAAATAGCATTAAATATATCCTTAAATTTTATTTATATATATAAGAAAATACATTTTACTAAAAGAAAGATTATAAAGCATATTTAATAGTGATTGGTAATATAGGTAAAACTTTCATACTAAATAAAATAAAAGATACTAAAATAGTAGATTTTTATATTGAAACATGCTTTTAATAATGTTTGACACAGTGAAGTCAACTTACCTATTAGTCCTAGATTATGAAGAGGACCGAGAAGCTCCAATCATTTTGGGGAGACCATTCTTAGTCACCTCGAAGGCAATTATTGACATGGAGCTGGGAGAGATGACTGTTAGAGCGCATGGAGAAAAGGTTACTTTCAAGGTTTATAATGAGAAGGAGCACATAACTAAGGTTGAAGAGTGCTCTATGATCGAATGTGGAAGTAAACCAACTGAAGTGAAGATGAGTTCTCTCAAAGAAAGGAAGAAAGCAAAGGTTCGTCGTAAGAAGAGAAGACATAAATACTGGAAGTGAGCTAAAAGTGTCGTCGTGCCACGACGTTAACTAAGGCGCTTCTCGGGAGGCAACCCGAGTTTGTACTTGTATTATTTTATTTATAGTGTCACGTAGTTTTGTTTTTCTTTGGATTGCAGGTTCATGTAATGTCGAGTTTAAGTGTGGGGTGTCCTCACCCCTGCCTAATATTGATGACCTGTTGGGGGAAGTCTGAGTACCTCATACTATACGGAAGCTTGGAGAATGCTAGCACCAAGGACTAGAGCCTTCAGGGAAGTTCTTTCACATCTTGCACTTTTACTTTTTAGCACTGAGGACATTGCTTGTTTTAAGTGTGGGGTGGGGAAATTCTCTTTTATTTTTGAGGTTAGGGATGCATGTACCGTTAGGATTTTCTTTTGTCACTTGACTTTATTTTTATTTGTTTCTTGCTTTAATATATAAAAATGAAAAAATTAGAAAACCAATGAAAAATTTCAAAAAGATTTTCTTTTTAGTCTTTGTTAGTGGTACATGTCATCCACCCCGTGGTTTTTCTTATAACCTCGGTTCTTTTCCACGGGGAGGCCTTTGTACCGGGTATTTTTTATTTTTATTGGGACTAGACTAGTTGTTAGGTGGCCCTAGACGAAGGAAATAGGTAGAATGCTAGGTGCCTTTGATTTGTTTGATACCGGTGGACTTGAACTTGTTGCATGTGCTATTTGTGATGTCTTTTGGTTTTAAATTGTGATGCATGCCTAGAAAAAATAGAATGACCCCCTTGAGATGCTTGAGTCCACTCACTTGACTTTGTTGTGAACCTTTGTGCATTAGTGCTTAATTTTCCACAAGTTGCACTCTATTTGCTTGATTGAGAGTTGTGATGGAGCCATTTTGTGTGGACTGTGTGCAATGTGTGTTGTGAGTCATATTTTTATTGTATTCCATGTTTGCATATTGGTGTCTAGAACTTGCTCCGTGTGTGTGCAAAGCGAAATCCTAGGTTTACTCTAGTCAGGAAATGATACAGGCCTTCTTGGTTAAGCCTTTTACCTTGATTTGCCTACCCTTTTTGTGTACACCTTGGACTTGATTGTTGTGATCCATATTGACTTTTTGTTGGCACCCACACCGCAAGCCTACCTACTTGGTCTAAATTGCTTTCTATTGACCCTTTACTCCTTAAGCACTTTAATTGATAATGTGATATTATGTGGAGTTATGATTGAATGTTGGGGGGTTTTTGAGTGGAACCAATGAGGGAAATACTTGATAAATTGTGAAGTAGTTGAAGGAGCATTGGCAAGGCTTGGAGTGAATTGTAATGAAAAAAAAAGCTTAATAATTTGAAGAATTAAAGAGAAAAGAAAAGAATATCCATCCTTGCTAGTGTTGTGCTTAAAAGAAAAAATTGCTACTTGTTGAAAAAGGTGTGTGTGAAATTTGTTGGTTGGTGAATTGGGTGGCTTTGATGAGATAGTTGCTTAAATTGAATGTGATGTATTAAAGTGCTTAGGGAGGTAGTCACTATTACCCATATGTATCCTACCAGCCCCTTAGCCTACATTACAACCCTTGAAAGTCCTAGTTAATCCCGATTGGAGTGAGCCTACATTAGTGGAGTCCTACACTACGGGCAAGCCTATGGTACATCATGTGTGACATGTGAGCTTTTCATGAGAGTGAGTGAATTCTTTCTATGCTATTGTCCCAGTTCTATTCTTGATATTCATTATTGTGTGTGATATTTGGGGACACTCTCTTGCTTCATTTTGGTGAGGGCACACGGTTTGCATGAGGTAGGTGAAGTCGTGGCTTCTTGGTTGAGTAGATAGGTGTGACTTTGTGGGAGCATGGTTGCAATAAGTTGAGGTTGTGCATTTGAGTTGTCTTGGGGTGGTTGTTCTCATGTTTTTAAGTTGATAAATTGTTGGCGTGTTGTTGGACCCATAGTAGTCATGTGTGCATTTGTTCAATGATCGGTATCAACCGTAGTCATAGGCAAAAGTTATTTGTGATTGCTCAAGGGCGAGCAAAGGTTCAAGTATGGGGTGGTGATGTTTGACATTTTATGCCTATATTTCCTTAATATTTCCTCACGTTTGGATACTTTATTCGCGCGTTTTCTAGTTGATGAATGTGATTTTGCACTGATTTTATGTCATGTGACTTGTAGGTTGTTATGAAGTGCAATTGAAGCTTTAAAGAGCATGATCGAGCAAGAAAAGATTGAATTTGGATTAAGGATTGGATCGAGCATACGAAAGCACGGAACGAAGCAAGCTGCGAACGACGAAAGCAGCCAAAATGGCCTGGCGTGTTTACTGGCGCGGGGCGCCCCTAAAGCGCCCACTTTCTGGTGCGTTTTGTGGCACGGGGCATGGCTATTGCGTGCGAGATTTGACGGGTTCTGCTTGGTTCCACGCGGTTGGAGGCGCGGGGCGCCCAGCTATAGCGCCCGCGGAGCGTTTTTGGACTTCCTATTTCGTCTCGGCTTAGGCGTAACTATTTTCTAGGCTTTAGTAAACACTATAAATACTCTTTTACTTCATTTTTCAGGGGAGGTTCGGACTTTGGAGCAAATTGGAGAGCTCATAACACCTTGGACAAGGGTTTTTCTTCCTTCCATTAATCTATTACATCATTATTTCATCAAATCCTTGTGTTGTTATTATGAGTATGCGTGGCTAAACCCATCGTTCTAGGGTTAGAGCGAATTCATGAAGGTTGAGGTTTGAATGTTCATTTCCATGAATTAAATTCCAATTATAGATTGTTTATTCTTTCTTGATCATAATTGTTGGATTATAACGGCCGTATAATTGAACACTATCTACGGTTCTTAGATTGAACTCGACAGAGGGAATTTATGAACGCAAATAAGAAAGAATAGGGTTTGATTGTGAACCTGGGCATCGGAGAATCAATTTGTGGGTAGGATAGACATATACCTATTCACCTTGCTTAGCTAAATACAGAGTTCGTTAATGCGTGCACGTGATTCAACCTATATACATATAGGGATTGGAGTAGCCTGCATAGACCGTGAAGAATCGAAAGGTTTTCACGGGTACAATTAACCTGTTAGCTAGCAATCTTGGGACTTAAGAAGTGGAATCAACACGATAACTCAACTGGATTGTTCGTAACTCTGACCCTGGACCGTCTCATTAATATTGTTTACAGCCAACTTTTGCTCCATTGTTTGAATTCACTTCTACCATTTTAATTACTGTTCTTTAGTTAATAAAATCCTCACTATTGGAAAAAGATCCCTGAGTAGTTGTTAAGAAATTGTTTGTTAGGAGTTCAGTCTGAATAGTCCTCGTGGGAACAATACTCTACTTATCACTTTATTACTTATTGACCACGTATACTTGCGTGTGCATTGGGAGCAACATTCATCCTGTTGTTAGATCTGCAAATGGAACTGATTCATGGTCAAGTTTCTTTAGGCCTCAGTTAGCGCTTTCTTTAGACTCTTTTGGTTGGTTATGCAATACTTGTGAGGAAATAGAACCTCTTGGATCAAATGCACTAAGAAATTTTAGCAAGCTTCCTGTTTGGTGCATTGGGCCACTTCTTCCACAAACAATACTAGTCAAAGAACAATCCTCTACTTCATCTATCATTGTCCGAAATTCGGGGAAACAGCATGGGGTTTCACCTGAAAAATGCATAGAATGGCTGGATAAGTATACTCGAGGCTCAGTTCTTTATATATCTTTTGGTTCCCATATTACCATCTCTGCTTCTCAAATAACGGCATTAGCTTTAGGCTTGGAAGATAGTGAAAAACCATTCATTTGGATCATTAGGCCTCCTGTTGGATTTAACCTGCAGAAAGGTGATGAGTTCACTTATGTTCAGTGGCTGCCAGAAGGGTATCAAGAAAGATTGGAAAAAGGTAACAAGGGACTGTTAGTCCCTGCATGGGCACCTCAGCTGGAAATTTTATGTCACAGGTCAACAGGTGCATTTTTAAGTCATTGCGGTTGGAATTCTGTAATGGAGAGTTTGAGCCAAGGTGTTCCTATCATTGGGTGGCCATTAGCAGCTGAACAAGCTTTCAACTCAATGATGTTAATGGAGGAAATGGGGGTTTGTATAGAGCTCAAAAGAGGGACTCAGAGAGTTATTGATAGAGAGGAGGTGACAAGTGTTATAAATTTGGTTTTGAACAATAATGAGGGTAAAGGTAAGGAAATGAAGGAAAAAGCAAAAGATATTGGAAGAATGATTGGCGAAGCTGTTAGAGACGATGAAACAAGTAAAGTTTCTTCTGCTCAAGCCATGAATGATTTTGTATCTCGACTTTTATCAAAGAGAATTGCAGCAACATATTAAGTTCTTGTTTTTGTAACTGCATGTAAGACTATGATATCATTCAAAATAAAGACATGTTCATTTCTAGTTTAACCAATTCTTATGCCTATCGTTTATTTTTTTTTTTTTTTCCTTTTACTGTATGAATAGTGACCTACTTAGTACTTACTAGCCTTGATCGTCTTCCCAACATGGCAGATTTTAATTGAAATACAAAAGACGAGCATTGGTTTAGTTTATTTGTTCAATCACAAGAGAGGGTGTTGTCTTTGAGTTTTGTCTCTTCCTACACCTGAATGTACATTTGGATTTCGTTAAGGAATTGAATTATTGTTTTTAAGTTATAACTTGTGACGAATTGTGTGTTATCACATATTCCCCTGGGATCTTTAGGATACATTTGGACAATATTTTGAGTTAGAAGGTTTATTTTTTTAAAAAACAAATTATCTCTCGATGTGGTCAATTGTAAAATCATGCATTCTACGGACTTACATTTCATAAAATCTTAGATTTCAAGAGACAAGCTAAAAGTTCTTAAAATTTTAGACCTCATGAAATTTCGAAGGGTGATCGACAGAGGCGGATCCAAAATCGAAGGTAGCGGGTGCCACTTATTATATTTATTCTTAACCACAAAGACTAAATATGTCCATGAAATAAGTTATTATGGCAAAAAGAAAGTAAAGAAACAACAAAAACAAAAAACGAGAAGAGAGAGGAGATATCTAGCCCAAAAAAAAAAAAGAAAACAAAAGGAAAACAAGAACCAAAAAAAAAAAAAAGAGCAAAGATTACAATATTATAGAAAAAACTTTTCTCTCTCTACCCCATGATCCCAGCGCACGTTAGTTAACATACGCTGCCCGTGTACCACCCATGGCTGGACGGAAGAGACCCCGTGGATGGCCACGCAAAATACTGATAGTAACCATAGGAAGTTCAGTGAGGGTTAGAGTCCCATCACAAAGCCCCAAAAAAAGCACTATAACACCCGTGATGACACTCTGCGAACCACCAAATACGATACAAAATCTTAGTAATCAAGCATCAACGAGTACTGCAACGACTGGATTGACTTTCCCCCAACAAAATGAACAGAACGATCCCAAGATCTTAGCTCCAGTAACTAAGGTCTTAGCTCAAACCCTAGCCGAAGAAAAGGGGACCCTTGGGAATAATACGAAAACAGACTGGACCTCTTTATTTACTTGGAATCAAGCTGCGAGTAATGGAATGCGCCTCTCATGTATCACTCCAAAAGTTGTGGAGGGGAACATGGTAATGGAACTTGATAAGCAAGAGGTAGCTAGAGAAACATCGAGGTGGAAGTGTGCACCCATAGCGTATGTAATAAGTGATTTACCAGGTTACAACCTTATGTCAAGCTTTGTTACTCAATCCTGGACTAGAATTGCAGCACCAGATGTTTACTTACACGAAGATGGTTATTATATCATCAATTTCAGCTCCATAGATGAGTTAAATAAGGTATTCACCTCTGGTCCTCAAAACATCAATAACAGGCCTATTATTCTAAAACAATGGACCCCCAATTTTGATATACATGCTAAATTCTTAACTGAGATTCCATTGTGAGTTAGATTCCCTAGATTGCCTTTGAACTGTTGGAGTTATGGCTCACTCAGCAGAATTGCAAGTGCAGTAGGAGTCCATGTCTTTGTAGATGAATGTACCTCTAAACAATCTAGGATATCCTATATTAGAATGTTGATAGAGGTTAATGTTACCAAACAACTACCAACTAAAGTCATTATGATGGATCCTTCTGGTGAGACCTTCAAGCAACCAGTAGAATATGACTAGGCTTCTGCCTATTGCACAAAATATTGCCAGATATGTCATGAATGTAAGGAATTGGACACAGAACAACAATTTGAACACTCAAAAGAAGAAAGAGAGAAAACATAAATAAGCAACCAACACAACCAACTGAAATTTGGACCAAAACAGGCAAAGTATACACAAGAAATGAGTTGAAACAAATCAATAACAGTACAAATCAGGGAGATAATCCTGAGAGCCAACAGCAGGAGACACAATGTAGGATAGAGGTGATACAAGAGGAACATGTAGAGCACACAGAAGATGTAAAAATAAATCATCAAGAAGATAAACTAAATTGGCAGGCTGAGCAGGTTACCCCAGTGCATCAGAATAAAGGGAAAGCTATTGATGACAAGATGTCTATCCAGAGCTCAAGGAGTTATCTAGCAGCTATGACAAGCAGAACAAAGATTCCCACACATAATGGGTTTGATATTTTATAAGATCAGTGTCTAATAGAGCCTGTGTTGAGGCCATATTCTTTTACACCTTTTGGTTTCTGCTGGACTAGGGAACGAATTTGTGACCACGGAGAGCATGACTTTTTGGCAAAAGCAGAATATGGATTTATTAGTTGTAGTTCAACAGAAGACAAAACCTATTGAAATGAATGTGTTAGCATGGAATGTGAGGGGAGTGAACAAATGTTATGAGAAAAAAGAGTTTCGTACATACTTGCAAACCAATAAGATCAAACATACATGTCTTCGTGAAACCAGAGTCAAGCAAGGGAGGTGACAAAAATCCTAAAAAAAGAGGCACCAGGATGGAAATCTGCTACCAAGTATGAAGAAGCAGTAAATGGGAGAGTGTGGCTAATCTGGGATGAAAGATACTTTCAGGTTGACATCATTTAGAAGGATGCATAATATATCCATGTCTATGTGAAAAGCAGTGTCACCCAGTTAGCTGTATACCTTACCTTGATATATGCATATAACACCATAGAGCAGAGAAGACCATTGTGGGAGAATCTGAAGAAATTAACAAGTAATATGACAGCACCTTGGATGGTATGGGTTGATTTCAATGCCCCTTTACACATTCAAGACAAGAAATATGGGAACCCACTGATGTTAGTTGAAATCAAACTTTGCTGACTGTGTTGAATTAGCAGAATTGCAGGAGCTGAACTGGATAAGAGACTACTATACCTGGACTAACAACAAAAGAAGTGGGGATAGAGTGTATACCAGAATTGATAAAGCACTTGCAAATGACTTGTGGATGCTATCATACGGTCACTTGCAGGTGGAATATGGGCTCCCTCACATATCTGACCATGCCCCTATGATGTTGAGAGTGGCACCTATGTAGCAGGCAAAAACCATTCCATTCAAATTCTTTGATTTCTGGGCTGAGAATGAGCAATTCCTCAGCATAATGAAGCAAGGATGGGATGGCAAGCTAGACCAGTTGAGTATGAGGAATATCTGGCTGAAGCTCAAAAAACTAAGGCCTCTATTCAAGCAGATTAACAAAGAGGAATGCATTGGTATCCCAGCAAAAATAGAAAGCACAAGAAAGGAACTGTAGGAGATTCAACAGGAAATGTAGAACAAATACACAGGTGAAGTAGCTGAATAAAGAGAAGGTGAACCGGATGAACTTAGAGAAATTGATCCTGATTGAGGAGAGCATTTTGCAGCAAAAATCTAGGGCCACTTGGATCAAAAATGGAGATACCAACACCAAGTACTTTTCTGCAGTAATGAAAGAAAGATGTCAAAGAAAGTACATCAGTGTCCTAACAGACTCTACAAGGAGAATTCTAACAGAACCAGCCGATATAAAAAGTGAAGCGATCAAATTTTACAAGTGCTTGCTGGGGACCAAAGCTAATGCACTACCTGCAGTGAATAAATTGACTATGAGAAGGGGTCCAACTTTGTCTCATATGCAACAAGTCCACCTGCGCAGACCTGTTACTATACAGGAAATTAATGCAGGTCTACATACAATTGGGGATGATAAAGCCCCAGGTGTAGCTGGATACAATGCTCACTATTTCAAGAGAGCATGGCCAGTGATCAAACAAGACATATACAAAGCAGACTGGACTTCTTTGAGAATGCAAACCTATAGAAAGCAGTGAATTGTACCACTCCCTAAAGTGGCCCAGCCAACAAGTGTCAAAGAATATAGACCTATAGCCTGCTGCACTGTGGAGTTCACGATAATAGCAAAAATAATTGCAGCAAGGATACAACCAATCATGTCTGATATCATTCATGAAGCCTAACTGGTTTCATTCCTGGGAGAAAATTTCTGATAACATTATCTTGGCCCATGAACTAGTCAAAACCTATACAAAAGACGGGATATCACCAAGAAGGAATCCACTTTATCCCCATCTATCTTATGGTTCTTAATATAGTATGTATGGATCCACAACTTATCAGCTTTATTGGCCAAGTCCCAACATACTTTTGTAAGCTGCTTTGTTCCATAGCTTTAGGTCAACTAGCCCTATGCCACTGGCAGACTTAGGCAAACACAACTTCTCCCAAGCAACTAGTGTTTTTTTTTTTTTAAATTGTACTAGTACCTGACCATATATAACTTCTGCAATGACTTTCAATTAACTTCTTGATCTTTGCTGGTAGAACAAACAGTTGTGCCCAGTATGATTGCACCCCAAACAACACAGACTTGACCAGCTGGATCCCTCCCAGCATAGGATAGTTTTCTTGATGTCCAGGTATTATCTTTGAACAATTTTCTCCACTAGGGGAAGCCATTGAGCTGTTTTAAGTTTCCTAGTATCCAGTGGGATTCCTAGGTACTTAAATGGCAGCTCTCCTTGGCTAAACCCAATATAATTCAAAATTTCTTGTTAAGCTGATTGATCCACGCCACCAAAGTAGATTGAACTCTTTCCAGGATTAGCTTTCAGCCCTGATGCTCTTGTGAACCCCTGAAAGCATTCATACAATGCCTTTGCTGAGCTTAAGTCACCTTTAGCAAACAGAAGTAAATCATCTACAAAGCTAAGATGAGTAAGCTTCAGTTTAGCACATTTAGGATGAAACTTATAGCCTCTGTCTTTAGCTAAACCTTCTAATGCTCTGCTTAGGTACTCCATACCAATGGCAAATAGATATGGAGATATTGGATCTGCCTGTCTGAGCCCCTTAGATGCTTCAAATGATTCTGTGAACTCATATTTGATGTTGATTGTGTAATTCACAGTAGTGACACAACTTCTGCTCCACTTCATGAATTTTTGAGGAAATCCTAGACACTTGATGTTGCGGATAAATCGTATATTTTGGCATTGATTTCTTACCACTCTTGACTTTATTTTGCGTGAATTAGGTGCCCAACAATGATCAAAGTGAGATATATTCCTAATTTGATGTGTTTGAATGTTGTAGGAATGGAATGAAGAAGATTAGAGCTCATTTGGGACAAAAATAAGGAAGGAGCAGCTGAAACACCCGTCCATGCATCGCATGGCTCGGTGTTTCACCTGGAAAAGCTAGAATTGAAGAATACAAAGGAGCAACAGTTGAAACAGCGGATGGCGCGGGGCATGAGCGAGTGTTTGAACTGGAACTTTGTCCTAGACGACTTGGGAGAGGCCAAAAACATGTCTCACTTGTTCTATTCCATATATAAGCTCCTGTAAACATATTTTTGGGGGACCAACGTACTTTAGAGGCAAGAAACATACAAGGAGGCTAGAGCTTTGGAGATTTGGGTAAACAAGAGTTTTTCCTAAAATTCTTTCTTCCTCTTTGTAATTTATTCATTCATGAATTACATTGCTATGACTATCATGAACATGAGTGGCTAAGTTACCCATTCTAGGGTTGATTGAACCACTCCAATACTAATGTGTTATAAATTCTTCCGTTATTGAATGAAACTTGTTAACCTTCCTATCTAAGTGTTTATGATTTGTATGCTATTGATTGGTAGAGCTCCCAATTGATTGTGCCCTTTATTCTTGTGCATCTAGGGATAGATTCATAGGTTAGGGTTAAACACTTAGCAATATTTCAACCTAAAACAAAGGCATTACTTAGGTTGTCAATGAGGTGATTTGTGACCATTGACCCTAATTGTGAACTATACTTGTAGTCCTACATATCTTCATTAATTAATTGAAAAATTGGTTAGTGAAAGTTACATTTATTACACGGGAGTGAATAATTGTGAATTTAAAGCAAGTGTTCAATAGGAAGAAGCAAGTTAAATCCATTAAAACATTGTTCTAACACATGAGTAGGATTTGGAAAGATCAATCCTAGGCCTCTAAACCCTTGAATTAATCTATTTCTTTCTACTTTTCTATTTACTCTGTTGTTAATTCTTTGTTATATTGAAATCATCACTAAAATATAAACTTCCGAAGTTAATTGATTGAATAAGTTAGTTAGATTAACAACGAGATATTGAGTGTTCTCTGTGGGATTCGACCTCGGGGCTTTAAATACCGAGCTATATTTGCCGCGACCGCTTAGTCTCTTTTATACGGTTGACACGACCCAGAATTCGGTTAGGCCGTGCGGGCACCCGACATCCTCCGCTAGACCCGTCGGGCGAACCCTTACCAATTAAATTAGGAAAATAAATATAATTCAATTCATAAATAAGAACAGGACTTTAAAAAAAAACACTGACATGCCGATACCTCTAAGCTGTACAAAAGAAATTACAGCTAACTACCCAACATACTAGGTTTAGGGCTATCCAGACTAGACAACTAAGAGTACAAAAGAAGATAGATACCTCCTGGAGGGAGCAAAATGCAACTGAAATAATAAACAATAAACTGGTGGCCATCCGGAATAAAAGCT
This sequence comes from Petunia x hybrida, assembly GCA_037355625.1. Lineage (NCBI taxonomy): Eukaryota > Viridiplantae > Streptophyta > Magnoliopsida > Solanales > Solanaceae > Petunia > Petunia x hybrida. The sequence goes on along the minus strand of JBBBVM010000958.1, from coordinate 62,439 downwards.
GGCTCACCCTGACAGCTGAAGTCGTCTTCGCTCCTGAACAACGTGGCGAACTAAATCCTGGAGCGAACCTGCCGAAACGAAATAGATAGACAAGAAACAAACAACAAACAAGGGTGAGTCAAAAGGACTCAATAAGGGGGGCAGACTAGCCACCTCAAAGAATAAGATAGCTAGCCAGGGAGAAAAGAAACATATAAACCCAATTCCTCTTATTTAAATTACAAAAAGGAAGAGCCAGATAATAACTAGAAACACGTATGAAACCTTAAACTCAGCCAGGAGTACGAGCCAGAAACATATCAACAAATAAGCAATGCACGTATGAGCAGAACAGTAGTTATGTACCACAAGTCTACGCAATGGTATGAAAATGAAATGAAATGAGATGAAATGAAATGTAATGAAATCTGATGCAAAGGGTCACATGTGCCCGTCCTCCCATCTCGAAGCGGAATACTCCTGCATTCGAGGGGAATCCAATCTGATAACCAACTGGAGCGGAATACTCCTGCTCCTGGGGCGGAATACTCCTGCACCCGATATAATATAAACCAGAGGCGGAATACTCCTGCACTCTCTTGGGGCGGAATACTCCTGCACCCGATATAATACAATGGAGCGGAATACTCCTGCTCCTGGGGCGGAATACTCCTGCCCTCATTATGATACAATGGAGCGGAATACTCCTGCTCCAAATATGATATGCAATGTAATGCATATGAATGACATATAATGCATATGAATGCAATGTGATGCAATAATAACCTTTCACCGGCGCGGGACTCTCATCGACAGCCGGAAAGTAGATGCCAACTTACAACCAACGTACAATACTCAGATTCTCAATGCAATACCAATAACAGGACATAATATATAATATAGAATTTAAATCCAAAGCTAAGGCGTAATGAGTACGCCTATCGGCAGCTACACACGTAAGGAACACGTGGTAGAAAATCCACGAGGCCAGGTGCCTCCAATGAAATGGATATGAACACTTACCTTGTTACAAAGTTAGCACAATTACTCAACAACCGCTTTGTCCTTTGAATTCATTGCCAAACGATCCCACTCTATTCAATAAGCAGAAAAATATATCAAATTAGGCTAAAGGCTTCATTCCTCACATCTTAGGGCAATCCAGGTAGGAACCTGATACCCTATTTGCATACGCAATACGCAGGCCAGGCCTATATACAGGGTTTATGGTCACATAACCAAACCCTAAATAAATTGCCTTTATAAGTTGCCCATAACTCCCTGAGTACGAATATATAATCAATTTCATTATTAGGGTCCATTTGACCCTTTAAACTATTAATTGAACTTATGAAAATGATGTATAATATTCCAAGTTTTACCGTTAAAACATATTCAAACACATGTAATAAACTCAAATAATATATTAGGATCATTACCTGAATGTTTCAGGGTGAAAATTCTACTTTTCTCCGGCCCCTTTGCTCATTTTCTGGCATTTTTCTTTCTCTGCGTCAACTTTTGCATTTTTTTGTTTCTGTTCGATTTTTTTTTTTTTGTGTTGCTTACTGTTGCTATAATCCCTTAGACTAGACCCACCGCCTCTCTCTATTTTATCTTTTGGTATTTTGTCGTTTTCTCTTTGTCATTTTTTTTTGTTTCATTTCTTTTACTTTTCTTTTCGCGACGAAAATTAAAACAGTACCCTATGATATTCAAAATAATTCCAACTTTTGCATACGAGTTATATAAAATATATATAACATACTCGCAGAGGCGGATCTCAAATCGGGTTCCCGAAACTCAAGATGCGAATTTAAATGGAAAAGAAGTCAAATTATTTAACTTTCGGCATTTTAGCGGATCCCAGCCGAACAACATCGAAATTCACTTTCGAAAGTTCACACAGGTCATAAATAATCATACGAACCCAACGACGCTTTCGGATTTCGAATCGGAACTCATTCGGCAAAACCGAGCTCGAAAATCACCTTTTTAATATTTATCGCCAATAAAAACTGAAACCTTCTTCTGATGCCTACCAAACGAGGTCTGATTTAGCTCAAATTTTACAGACAGGTCCTAATGGACATTACGAATATTATAAAATTATCGGCACACCAATCGAAGTCCTAACTTCCGAAACGACTGACCGATGTCGTTTCAACGGTGTAGTTGGGCATGATCAAATTTTGGCGTCGTTGCCGGGGATACACTATAATGCATCGTTTTAAAAGGGGCCGCTTATTCCTTTTTATAAGGCATAGTTGGGCGTGATCAAATTTCGGCTCATACGTGCGAGCCTGGATGAGCCATGAGTTGAGCTGATTGAAGTCGTGCCACGACTATAACTAAGGCACTTCATGGGAGGCAACCCATATTTTATCGCTTTCTATAGTTAGTTAATCCATGTTTTTATTTTAAAAAAACAATTAATAAAAAAAAGGATTATTGTGAGTATTAATGTGTTCTTATAGTATGTTTATACAGGTGATGGAGGACCAATACATGAGATGAATGAGCAGTGGTTGAGAAAAATTTAGTAGAATAAAAAGTTGCACCCGGAAAAATGACATTTTGGAGAAGTTACCAGGTGAAACACCCTCCCATGCGTCGCATGGAGGGCTGTTTTAGCTGTAAGTTTGGAAAAATATTGATGATGTTGATCAGTGTGCAATGTTAAAAGCATACACGGGTGTTTCAATTTTTTTGGCAGCAAAAATTTCCCAAACAGTCATCCATGCTGCAGCAAACGGGTGTTTCGCCTGGAACTCAATTTTCAAACAAAAAAAAGGTTGAAACACCAGCCGAGGCGTCGCGCCACAGGCTATTTCGAATTAAATTGAAAAAAAGCAAGTTCGTTCAGTGGAAAAAACGAAAGGCAACCATCTGTGTTTCAAATTTTAAGTAAGTATCCCTTGTTTTGAATAAACACAACACACACTTCACAAAACAGAACACCAACATTCAGTAACGAACCACAGAGCTCTCACCTCTCTTCTCTTCTCCTACTCATTCTTTGATTCTCGGATCAGACCCTCAACATCCCAGGTATGATTCTCGTCCCTCTTTCCTTCTCTCTCTGTCTCTCCCTCGCACTCCAAGTTTACAGTGCGTTTTCCCCAACCCTTTTCCCCTTAGGTTTAAACTATAAGTTCATATTTTTATCATGAGTTCTTGTGAAATAATCCATCGTTTTACCTGGTATCTGATTGTGGGGAGTGTGGTGATACACTATAATCATTGAAATATGAAAACTCCCGGAGTTGGCAGACTAAGATACAACCAAATATGTCATATACAAGTTGTCCCGAATAGAGCACGTAACGTGTTCGATGAAATTCCTAAATGAATGTTTGAGCTATTTTATCCTAACTTTGAGTAGTCAAATCTGTTGGGGGAATGAATAATAAACATAATTTTCCTACAATCATGGTCCGGGGGGAAGCGTTTAGTGCACATAAGCTTGAGCGACACTCATTGCATGTCGCACGCGCACGAAGAGTGTTGTTTTGCATTCTAGCTACATGAATGGCTGCCACATTGTGAAATTTATGGGATGCCCTCTTTGCTTTGCTTAATTGACTATTTTTCCATGCTTTGATGATAGAGAATATCATAAGTGTGGGGTGTAGGAACTCCATTTTGCACACTTTGACACTGTTAAATGCAAGAATTGTTTGAAACAAAGAGATACATGTGAGGGAAGTCTGAGTACCTCGCGAATGATATAACGAGTTTACATTGAGCTTAAATTGCTTAAAAGTGAAATACCCTTGAGCTTAAGTGTGGGGTGCGTGCGCACCAAGTTAAATAAAACCAAAGCTCTCTTGATACCCATTCTTTTTTATTATTTTTATTTTTGTGCAATGGGGACAATGCGTTGTTTTAAGTGTGGGGTAGGATATCATGAATGATAATTGTACCTTTACTGCTTCTGTTTTTATATCTTTTTAGATTAGTGGCATAATCCTTGGGTTTTCTTCAAGCCGCGGTTCTTTTCCAGGGATGCCTTTTGTTTTGAACCGGGTGTTTTTAATTTAAAAAAAAAATCAAAAAATTCAAAAAATATAAAAAAAATTAAGAAATTGGAGTAGATAAGTGGTGAAGGACTCGTGCTCTTTTTGGCTTGTTTGATACTAGCATATTTAGTCTCTTGCATGCAAGTTGAACTTCCCTATAGATTTTTGGTGTGAGTTTCAAATTGGATTGATAGATGATCTTGTTAGTGACTCTTTGGCTCAGGTTTCTGACTTTACTTGTTGACTGAATATTATGACTCTGTCTTGCTTGCTTTTGTTAGGAGTTTGAATTGTACCGTCTTGAGTAGTTCATGTTCCATGTGTTGTGAGGTATTAGTATTGTTTCTGGTGTTTGCATAATTGGTCTAGAACTTGCCCTTATTGTCTTTCAAGGCGAAATTCTAGGATGTGCTCGGCTTAGAAAATGATAGTAGGCCTTCTTTGGCTCGTCTGAAATCTTTTCTAGCCTTCCCTTGATGATATTACCCTAGTCAGCCCCTTTAAGCCTTAAGCCTATTTATTGGTAGCCATATTACAAGCCTTGATATGATTGATTTTGAATACCTTATCTCCTTAAGCACTTATATGCACAATGAGCTGAATAGTTAAAGTTGGAGAAAAAGGTTGGTTGGTTTGTGAATTGGTGCCAAGTGTCATGTAAAAGGAGTGCTATTGAGAATAAAAAAAAAGAAAAGAAAAATGTCTGTCTTGAAAAGAAAAAAAAGTGTGAAATTGAAAAAAAAAAGAAAAAAAAGGAGCATTCTTGTTGAGTTGAAAAAATAGTTATTGGCGTAAATAAAAAGGGAATGACTTGTGTGTTGGTTGAAATTGAAAAGGGAAGAATTCTATGAAAGAAAAAAGTGGTGATTGAGGTTTAAATATATTTTGTAAGTGCTTAGGAAGGTGAAGTCACTGTTATCCATATAATTATCCTACCCGTCCCCTAACCAACATTACAACCTTGATAAAGTCCTATTTGATTTTAGGCCGAGTATACCTACATTAGTGTAGAATTACATGATGGGCAAGCCTATGGTACCGTTGTGTAGCACTTGAAGTTCTTTGTGAGTGTGAGCGAATTCTTTCTATCTTAGCGTCCCTTACAAATAAATTGATCTATTCATGGGTTATTGGGACTAGGCATTGATTGGTGAGGGCACATGGATTATGAGAGATAGGAGCTTTTATTAGGCTACCTTATCTTGAGCAAGTGAACATGTCTTGAGTAATTTGGTAATTGGAGTCGATTCTTGAGGTTTGGACGTCACTACTTGATTGTCTTGAGAACTCATGTTTTCAAATGGGTAATGTGTGGATATGGGGGAGTTGTGTGCTTGTATGATTGGTGGTTAATTGTTGGTATCAACGAAATTCATAGGTATGCACTTCCTTGAATTTCTTGGTCTGGTAGGATGAGCTTGAGTGAGTAAGTTATGTTGGGTTTGTTTGTTCGAGGACGAACAAGGTCTAAGTGTGGGGTGTTGATGTTGCGCATAAATCGTATATTTTGGCATTGATTTCTTACCACTCTTGACTTTATTTTGCATGAATTAGGTGCCCAACAATGATTAAAGTGAGATATATTACTAATTTGATGTGTTTGAATGTTGTAGGAATGAAATGAAGTAGATTAGAACTCATTTGGGAAAAAAATAAGGAAAGAGAAGCTGAAACACCCATCCATGCGTCGCATGGCTCGGTGTTTCACCTGGAAAAGCTAGAATTGAAGAATACAAAGGAGCAGCAGTTGAAACTGCGGATGGCGCGGGGCATGAGCGAGTATTTAAACTGGAACTTTGTCCTAGACGACTTGGGAGAGGCCAAAAGCGTGTCTCAGTTATTCTATTCCATATATAAGCTCTTGTAAATATTTTTTTGGGGGACCAACGTACTTTGGAGGCAAGAAACATGCAAGGAGGCTAGAGCTTTGGAGATTTGGGGAAACAAGAGTTTTTTCTAAAATTATTTCTTCCTCTTTGTAATTTATTTATTCATGAATTATATTGCTATGACTATCATGAACATGAGTGGCTAGGTTACCCATTCTAGGGTTGATTGAACCACTCCAATACTTATGAGTTATGAATTCTTGCGTTATTGAATGAAACTTGTTAACCTTCCTATCTAAGTGTTTATGATTTGTATGCTATTGATTGGTAGAGCTCTTAATTGATTGTGCCCTTTATTCTTGTGTATCTAAGGATAGATACATAGGTTAGGGTTAAACACTTAGCAATATTACAACCTAAAACAAAGGCATTACTTAGATGGTCAATAAGGTGATTTGTGACCATTGACCCTGATTGTGAACTATACTTGTAGTCCTACATATCTTCATTAATTAATTGGAAAATTGGTTAGTGAAAGTTACAATTATTACACGGGAGTGAATAATTGTGAATTTGGAGCAAGTGTTCAATAGGAGAAGCAAGTTAAATCTATTAAAGCATTGTTCTAACATATGAGTAGGAGTTGGGAAGATCAATCCTAGGCCTCTAAACCTTTGAATTAATCTATTTCTTTCTACTTTTCTATTTATTTTGCTGTTAATTATTTGTTACATTGAAATCATCACTAAAATATAAACATCCGAAGTTAATTGATTGAATAAGTTAGTTAGATTAACAAACAAGATTTCGAGTGTTCTCTGTGGGATTCGACCTCGGGGCTTTAAATACCGAGCTATATTTGCCGCGACTGCTTAGTCCTCTTTATAAGGCGTAGTTGGGAGTGATCAAATTTTGGCACCGTTGCCGGGGATACACTATAATGCATCGTTTTAAAAGGGACCGTTTAGTCCCTTTTATAAGGCGTAGTTGGGCGTGATCAAATTTTGGCTCATACATGCGAGCCTGGATGAGCCATGAGTTGAGCTGATTGAAGTCATGCCACGACTATAACTAAGGCGCTTCATGGGAGGCAACCCATGTTTTATCGTTTTCTATAGTTAGTTAATCCATGTTTTTATTTTAAAAAAAAATTAATAAAAAAAAGAATTATTGTGAGTATTAATGTGTTCTTGTAGTGTATTTATACAGGTGATGGAGGACCAATACATGAGATGAATGAGCGGTGGCTGAGAAAATTTTAGTGGAAGAAAAAGTTGCACCCGCAAAAATGACATTTTGGAGAAGTTACCAGGTGAAACACCCTCCCATGCGTCGCCTCCGAAAACCCTCTGAGAAGGTTCAAAGATTTATTGGAGGTAAGACTTCTGATTATTTTAGGAGGTCACCTTCCAGGTTATCTCAGCTTGTGTCACGTGATTCTTTTAGTGTGCCAGTAGCTTGTCAAGATCAGATTCAGTCTTTTGTTTACAGCTATCAACAATCTTTCCAGCTTCCATTTTTCAGCTAAAAAGTGGTATCAGTGTCGTGAGTCTGGCTATCATTTGAGGAGTTTTCCCTTACTCCAGCTAGTAGGCAGTCGTCCTTTCTCTCGTCATCAGGCACCTGTATAGTCGCATGGGATTTCAATTAGATCTTAATCAACCAGAGATATGCCCTCATTCAATAGAGGTCGAGAGCGTGGTGGTAGTGGTTCTTCTAGAAGTAATTATCAGGGTAGCAGCTCGGCTCAGTCGCAGAAGCAGTTTTAAGAACTACCAGTCTGACAGGATGTTGAGGTATCTGATGTAGTTTACCCATGTATTTCTTCTTTTCTTAAATGTTGAGGTATCTGATGTAGTATACCCATGTATTTCTTCTTTTCTTAAATGTGAGTAAGATTTGATTCTTTCGATCGATCTGGAAATGGTGTGTCTTATCATGTTTCAATGGTTTCCTTGGATGTCGTTTCTATTAAGAATCTGTTGCGATAGAGGGTGAGCTTCTGATACGATTTATTCCTGGCATTTATGATGACCCTACTAGTTTATCTAGTTTAAATGTGAGAGATTTGTGAGTGAGTATCGGTATTATTTTCTTGGCATCTTGTTGTGCCTCATTCTGTTATAGTGCCAAGTCAGTCTACCTCTCTTTTTGCAATTCTGTGCTGGTAGGATGATGGTATTCTTACTCGTCACCATCAGAATGCATCATTGTTTCTTCCGGTGTAAAGTGATTAGTAAGTAATACTCGATCTACGTATCTCATCATGGTTCGAGGCGCTAGTAGAGTCACGTTATTCTATGAGCTTGTCTCGGTTATAAAAGGGTTTTTGGTAAATTTTCGGAGTTTCCTTCTTATTGGAAGGTTGAGTTGGCATAGATGTTCCATAAAACTCATTTAATATCTATTTCTTCAATTGCGATTCTTGGGTTAGCCGACTCGGATTTACTCTAGCTCTGGTAGTAAAGAAAATAAGAAGAAGAGCTTCCTAAAACTCTAATTATTTCTACCCTCAGTCCGTTACCATCTCTTCTTTATTCGGCACTGGTAAGCTTAGGCGGTCAGTAACCTATTATGATGTTCCCTGCGTTGAGCCAGAGTGCGTTCCAAGGTAGCCGGGTAAGCACATTGTCGTTTTTTAGGCTACTAAGGGTAATGAGAGGCGTCATTTGACCTTTGATTTGATCTATCAGGCGGTGGTGCTTATAGAAAATGTATGGAGCTATTTGGCAACTCGAAAAGGTAGTTGGTAGCTTAGGTCGGCCTACGTTCAGCTTTTAGCTAAATCTTCTCTAGTCCAGCAGACTGTGAGGGGATGGGTATTCCTATTCAAATAGCTGCATGAGTTTGTGCTTTAAGTGGAGGAGTCTTCCTCCAAATACTGAATGGTAATACTCAATCTCTAAGGCGTTGATACCACTTTTGTCAAGACCCAACCTAGGGCCACGATAGAAACCTACAATGAGTGTCGATCATTGCTAAACCCACTAATAATCTATTAATGATGGAGATAAGATGACAACCTGATCATATATACATACCTATCTGCTGAAAGTATAAAGTCTAGAAAGATGACACGACTTTAACTTGCTGGCAATTAGAACACTAAGCCACAAATTCTGCTATGTCACACTTCATTCCGTCCTACCAATAAATCTGCTTAAGATCATGGTACATCTTAGTCAAACCTGGTTGAACAGTGTATTTGGAATAATGTGCCTCTATCATAATCTGTCCACGTAAATCTGCAACATCAGGAACACAAAGTCTATCTTTATACATGAGAATACCATCAGTAGTAACCCTGTATGGTGACTCCGGTTTTCTTCTGGCTATTTGTCTGTATTCAACTAGAACTTGATCCTCATACTGCCGCTGTTCTACTTCATGAAAATTTAGAGTTAAAGGTCTAGTGCAATCGTCCATCCATCATTGGCATATCTCCTTCACACCTCAACTCTTTGAGAAGTTACTTTAGCGTTATAAGTGCACATGTAATCAACTTTGTTGCTGGTATTCTGCCTCAGCTCATGGTCTAACTACATGTCTCTTTTATTTTCACTTTTTCAAATCATAATATTTCCAATTCAAAGACAATACCCTGAAGTAGATGTTCAGTCTGAAGATCATTCCTGGTCTGCATCATACTATCCAGCAGTATTTGCATGATCCTTATCCTTATATGATAGACCCTGTTCAGATGAACCTTTGACATATATTAGGATATGAGTAACTACATTCCCACAAGGAGCTTGCGGAACAACACTAACATCAATTGAGATGTTGCATAGTGCGTTTTTAAAAATAATATAGCTTGCATTAAATCTTCTATAGTGTGTAGTGACAAGGTATTTCAAAAGCTTCCCCTATTGCATCAAGCGTGAGCTAATTCCTAGTTCCATCGACCTGTTCTATATCGAAAGGTATATCGAAGAGGTGATTATCGGCTGAATCATGTTAATCCATCCAGAGTTCCGTATATTTTTGTTTCGAAAAAGTAAAACTCTCCTCTCGTGATCGAGGAAGGGTCAGTTTAGTCAAAATAAGCTGGGCAATGGTGTTATCATATTATCCAGATATGTTTTATCCCAAGAGTTCGGTGTTCGTGTTATAATTCTGATTCTGCAATCATGAGATAATGTCCGTGGAATATTTTATGAATGTCGTTCAAGTTCTTTTGCTATCTGTGTAGATTTTTCTTCAGACTTAGGCTCGTTCGAGGACGAACGAGAGTCTAAGTGGAGGAGAATGAAACGACCGTAGGTAGTCGTTTCGGAAGTTAGGGCTCCGATTGGCGTGCTGCTAATTTTAAAATCTTCATAAGGTCCATTGGGGCTTATCTGTAAAATTTGAGCTAAATCAAACCTTGTTTAGTAGGCATCGGAAGAAGGTTTCAGTTTTTATTGTCGATAAATATTAAAAAGAGATTTTCATGCTCGATTTTGGTGAATGAGCTCCGATTCGAAATCCGAAAGCGCCGTTAGGTTTTTATGATTATTTGTGACTTTTGTGACTTTTCGAAAGTGAATTTCGAGGTTCTTCGGCTAGTTTCCACTAAAATGTTGAAAGTTAAATAATTTGACCTTTTTCAATTTAAATTCGCATCTTGAGTTTCGGGAACCCGATTTGAGATCCGCTTTAGTGAGTATACTGTATATATTTTATATAACTTGCTTGAGAAATTTGGGATCATTTCAAATTTCGTAGAGCTCCGTTTTAATTTTCGTCGCTAAAAGAAAAGAAAAGAAAAAAAATAAAATAAAAGAAAAGAAAGAAAAGGATAAAAGAAAAAGAGACAAATGAATGGCGGTGGTCCTTAGACGAGAAGAAATATTTAAACGCTCAAAATTAATAGAAACAGAAAAAACGAGAAACAGAGATGACGCAACGAAAAAATACAAGAAAATGAGAAAAGAGCCGGAAAAAGATAGAATTTTCACTCCGAAACATTTTAGTAATGATCTTAATGCATTATTTGAGTTTATTACGTGTGTTTGAATATATTTTAACGGTAAAAATTGGGATATTAGACATCATTTTAATAAGTTCAATCGATAGTTTCAAGGGTCAATTGGATCCCGATAATGGAATTGATTATATATTCTTACTCAGTGAGTTATGGGCAACATATAAATATAATTTATTTAGGGTTTAGTTATGTGATCTTAAACCCTGTACATAGGCCTGGCCTGCGTATTGCGTATGCAAATAGGGTATCAGGTTCCTAACTGGATTGCCCTAAGACGTAAGGAATAAAGCCTTTAGCCTTATGTGATATATTTTTCTGCTTATTGAACACAGTGGGATCGTTTGGCAATGAATTCAAAGGACAAAGCGGTTATTGAGTAACTGTGCTAACTTTGTAACAAGGTAGGTGTTTATATCCATTTCTTTGGAGGCACTTGGCCTTGTGGATTTTCTACCACGTGTTCCTTACGTGTGTAGCTGCCGATAGGCATACTCATTACACCTTAGCTTTGGATTTATATTATATATTATATGTTATGTCCCGTTGTCGGTATTGCATTGAGGATCTGAGCATTGTACTCTGGCTGTGAGTTGGCATCTACTTCCCGGCTGTCGATGAGAGTCCCGCGCCGGTAAGGGTTATTATTGCATCATATTGCATTCATATGCATTATGTGTCATTCATATGCGTTACATTGCATATCATATCATATCGGGTGCAGGAGTATTCCGCCCTAGGAGAGTGCAGGAGTATTCCGCCTCTAATTTACATTATCTCGGTGCAAGAGTATTCCACCCCAGGAGCAGGAGTATTCCGCTCTTATGTCAGCTACTGAGTGCAGGAGTATTCCGCCTCAGCTTTACATTATATCGGGTGCAGGAGTATTCCCCCCAGGAGCAGGAGTATTCCGCTCTTATGCCAGATACATAGTGCAGGAGTACTCCGCCCCCAAGAGAGTGCAGGAGTATTCTGCCTCTGGTTTATATCATATCGGGTGCAGGAGTATTCCGCCCCAGGAGCAGGAGTATTCCACTCCAGTTGGTTATCAGATTGGATTCCCCTTGAATGCAGGAGTATTCCGCTTTGGGATGGGATGACGGGCACATGTGACTCTTTGCATCATATTTCATTTCATTTCATCTCATTTCATTTCATCTCATACCATTGTGTAGACTTACGGTACATGACTATTGTTCTGCTTATATGTGTATTGCTTATTTGTTGATATGTTTCTGGCTCGTATTCTGGGTTACACGCCGCAACGGTAGAAATATATGGGTCGGGTTGCACTCCGCGACAGTACGTATTTTTGATTGTTGATATGTTCGGGATACTTAAAAACCTATATGTTCTGTCTATCTCATGTCACTAGTTGTTTATGAGTTTATGATTCCATACGTGTTTCTAGCTATTATCTGGCTCTGCCTTTCCATAATTTAAATAAGAGGAATTTGGTTTATCTATTTTTTTTCTCCCTGGCTAACTATCCTATTCTTTGAGGTGGCTAGTCTGCCCCACTTATTGAGTCCTTTTGACTCACCCTTGTTTGTTGTTTGTTTCTTGTCTATCTACTTCGTTTCGGCAGGTTCGCTCCCAGATTGAGTTCGCCACGTTGTTCAGGAGCGAAAACGACTTCAGCTATCAGGGTGAGCCAACTTTTATTCTGGATTGCCACCAGTTTTATGTTTATTATTTCAGTTGTATTTTGCTCCCTTCAGGAGGTATCTGTCTTCTTTTGTACTCTTAGATGTCTAGTCTGGATAACCCTAAACCTAGTATGTTGGGTAGTCAGCTGTAATTTCTTTTATACAGCTTAGAGATATCAGTATGTCTGTGTCTTTTTTTAAGTCTTGTTCTTATTTATGAATTGAAATATATTTATTTTCCTAACTTAATTAGTAAGGGTTCACCCGACGGGTCTAGGGGAGGATGTCGGGTGCCCGCACGGCCTAGCCAGATTTCGGGTTGTGTCAAATTGGTTGATTGAGTAAACAAGAGATACGTGGACGATATAAACTATCAAAGTGGTAGTCAAAGGGAAAATGGATTGCGATCATATTAATTTTTTATCTAATAATGAAGCTGTTCAAGATTGTTAATGTCGTAAATTATGCTAAAGCCTGTTAAATAAGACAATAACAACAATCAATAGACTAGCAGAAATGATGAAAATAATTAAAGAAAATAAATAAATAAAATAGTCTGCTTATTATATTAATAGGACGCTCATGCTCCCGTGAAGGGAATGGATTCTGTCTCCTCCAAAGTAAAGCAAGGACTAACTTCTGTGATATAATAGTATGATGAAAGAACTGTGATGCTTTTTAATGACTAATGATAAATGACTGAATATTTCTGTAAGATTGAGTATTCAGAAGAACGTAACTTTTACAAAGTGGGGGTAGAAATCTACTCATAGACGAAGACTCCTAACCCTAGCAAAAACACATGCTCCACATGTCTCTCTATTAGCAGATAGACTCCTCATCCATGTCTAGCAGAATTGGTTGGTGATAAGACTTATCATCTGCTGGCGACCGAATGCTTGTCTTCAAAATATTTATATCCGGTCCTTTGATCGGCCGATCTTCTTAAGCCTCTGTTATTACTCAGTCTTGATGATGAAGCCCTTGCTGACTTGCCTGTGAAATTCATGTTGTGCCCGCCATATCACCAGACGCGTATTGCCAAGCGTCCGGCCAAATCTCAGCCAATGCACTAAGAAATCCTAATTGAAACTGTCGAAAGGCTAACCCACTTTTGCAAACATTGAAGAAGAAGCAAAATTTATACAAGAAAACCAATAAAAAAAATATAAGAAAAAACAAAATTGACGTTGACAAATAACAGCAGTGCGTGAGTCGCAGTGCCTTTATGTAAATTTGATTTTCATTTCACGGCGTGGTTTTAATATCATTTTGAAATAATTTAAGGTGGTAATAGTACCTCACAAAATTTAAGTGTGTCACACATAATTTGACCAAACTTTAAAGGGGTAAGTATATACTTCGCCATTTATCTGGTATCTTGTATTAAAGTTGATGATATCACAAGGTCGTCATATCACTTCGTTTTTCCCTTTCCCCTTAGACATGCACACACTCATTGGTTGAATAGTTTAATGGAAAAAAGCTACCATAGACAAAGATTTTCTACATTATCGTAATTGAAATACAATTTGGTCAATTATTAGTTTGTATATTTAACTATTATGCATCATTTAGAAAAAAGGAAAGAAAAGAAACAAAAACCAAAAAGTAATAAAATGCAAATAGCAAAATCTAGAGGGTGCACATTAGCAATAAGTGCGCCACCCCAAGGGGAAGAAGGCGAAGCCTGTAGCTCTACCAAAAAACACAACGAAAATCTATACACGTAAGTGCAGTAATGCTACACAAGTGAAGGATCAAGTAAACCAGGAAGAAAGGAACTCCGACACCTGTACACCTGAAGAGCAAGAGACATGAGAGCTAGCGCAACCGAATTTTGGCACACCGACTCGAGCTAGTGTCATACCCAATTTTGGACTCAACTCGAGGTGAGTCGGGTTTCGGATTTGACTGGGTGAACTCGTTTGAGTTAGATGTTTTAGAGTCGCCACCTAATAAATTTTCTAGGTGTATTAGGTCACCTATTGATTTCTAATTCCATTTAATTAACTCCGGGTTGGTCTACGAGTCAGAGATTCAGGTAAGAGGTTCAAGTTAACTCGAGAGGAAAGGGTTAGGCCCCTCTCGAGCTCTACAAATGTGGCTACCGGCCGGACTAAATAATTGGGATTCTAAGAATGATAAAAGAATAAATAACTAGCTACAAATAAGACAATAATTAAATAATCATTTATGTGCATAAAATGGTGAAAAGTGTTTAAATTCACTAATCGGCTTTTTCCAAAGGTACCTCGCAATAAAAATGAAAAGGAGTTAGTGAATAATGAGTAATAAAATGATAATAATAAGATTAGCAGATAATAATAATAATAATAATAATAATAATAATAATAATAATAATAATAATAATAATAATAATAATAATAATAATAGTTGTAATAATAACGAAAGTAAAAAGGATTTTTCTTCTAGCGGTCTTTTCCCTCGTCTCGCATCCAACTTTACCTCGCACAAATATAAGAAAATGAGTTAGTAAAAAAATAATAACAGTGATGATGATAATAATAATAATAATAATAATAATAATAATAATAATAAAAAAATGGTAATAGTAGTAATAATAATAATAGTTTTAAAATAAAGGGGAAAGGGATTTTTGAAAGTGTCGGCTCAGGTGTGTATGAATTGGGTGGAGGTTAGGGATGTCGATACGGCTGCGAACACGCCAGCCGGTCGTGTTGCCATGCCAAGTACCGGTCTCATCACTTCATCACCGGCTCGTTCGTAATCACGGCTTATACACGTCATCATAGCCTTTTTATTTTAGGGACGTGGGAATGGGATTTGTTCAAATCAGTAGGCCTCAAAAAAACAATTATTTTCCTTGGCCGTAATTGACATAAATTCCGTCAATTCATTGTGTGTCCGTCAATTCATTGTCCGCGAATTTCTTTGTGTAGGCCTCAAATAATTGGTTATTTTCCTTGGCCATATTCAAATCGTATTTTCTCAAAATCAAGTGGGTCCCACAAGGTATAGCATTCGTCCAAAGGTCCTGCAAGAAACAACATAGAACACGACAGTACCATTTCTAAAAAAATGCACTGTTGACCAAATGAAGTCAACGAAATCAAGTAAGCAATGAAATAAAATGAACAGATATTACTAGGGCATTAAAGGAAAAGGCCAAAGGAAACAGAGAGAGACAGTGAGGACCCAGCGGTCAAAGTAGTAACGGAGACGACGAGAACAATTGAATGAAAGGCGGAGGAGCGACTGCCTAACGGAATAGCTACCACCCCACCGCTCTGTTTTAATCACAACTCACAGAAACAATGTCGGATTCTAAGCCCCTGCAAGCGATAACAATTAAAGCGACCAAACAAATAAACGAAGGTGATAGTGGTTCAAAGAACCGGCGACAGAAATCAGAGAAGGAGGAGCGACGCCGATAGCAGCATCACTACAACCCCCAAACCCTTTTCCGTTCTGATATCGATAGCAAGATCAGTAAAAAGGAGTGGAACTCCAGCGATAAGCTCCGTTGGAATATTTGCAAGTTTTTTCTGTTTCAACACCTTGTGAGCGGAGAATAGAACCGGTTGATGGCAATGAATGGGTGAAGCAGGGAAGGCTCTGACTTTGAAGCCCGGGCTCAGGCAATAAAGATAAAGAGGCGATCAAGAAAGTCACGAACCTCTTCTCTTATTGAAATTACTTTAGGAAGTGCCAAAGCTTTCTCCTTCGATCCGATCCTTTCTGTGACCCATGGTCTGGAAATTGGGGCTGACAGCAAACACTCATCTGCATGCTTAAAGGCTTAATCCTGTTCCGGTCCCTGAGGCTACCAGGGTGTTCTTGTCCTAAAATCCCTTTTGTTCGCTCTATGTAATTTGTACTGATGGCAAGGGTGTTGGGTGTGCCTCTCCTGTCCCGATCTCCCTTTGTTTCACTGGTTTGTTTTGTTTCCCCGTTCCCTGATTTCCCCTGCTTTCAATACTCCCTCCGTCTGGATTTTCCGACGGGGGTGATGTGTGAATGGCGTGTGGGTGATATATATGCTGTGTGTTTGGAGATGGTTGTGGGTTGGAGAGGACGAAGGCAACAGAGAGAGGGGGTGTGCGTGTGATGTGTGTTTATGCTTATTTAGGAGAGAAAATAGGTGTATATAGTTTGATGGCACGAATGGGTATTTACCGTGGTGGTGATATGTTTGTAGGGCTGTTGAATTGAGAAGGGGGACAATGGTGTGCGTGGGTGTGTGTTTTCTGTGTGTGTGTTGTATTGTATTTTTGACAGAATGGTTGATAATGGAGATAAGGGAGTCAGGGAAGTAGACGAGGGGGATCGTCTATATATTGTGAATGTGTGTGTGATGGGTGTTTACACTGATTTTTGTGGGGAAGGAGATGATGGTTGTTTATGAGGGAGGGGAGGGCGATAGGATGTGTGCTGTAGAAGAGGGAGTCGGGTCCCTGGCTGATTGTAAATGTGCCGTCCTCTTTTTTGTATCTCCTTGGCTGATTTTAAAGAAAACCATTGCCAAATGAGAGTTGGGAAATTGGAGAGGAACTATAGGGATTTTAGAGGAATTTTTGGGATAGGAATTGATTAAAAATAATCAAGGAGAAGATTTGGGAAAAGATTAAGGAAATCATTTGAAATTCAAATGGAAAATGAATTTGGTTATATTTTGGGTGTAGATTCAATAAAATAATAAATAAATAAAGAATTTGGTAGAAATTGGAAAAAAGAAAATTGAATAATTTTGGGTTTGATTTGAAATAATTGGAAGAAAATAGCAATTATCCCTAATAGAACGGGCGTACCTAAACGGACTCTTGTCTAGGTTCGTAGGAAATTTTAACCAAGGTATAAAGAAAATAGATAAATGGTAAAATGGAGTGATTTCAAAATATAAAAATATGTATATAGGAAATGTATTTCGTTAGGGATTTGGTTCAGGTTCAAAGGAAAAATGTAATTTAATAAATAAGATAAATATAAATAAATGAAGGATTTGATAAGGAATTTTGAAATATAGAAGAATTAATAATAAAAGGAAATTTGGATATTTTCTTTTAAATTGGCCAATATTCAACCTAAAGGTGTAAATAAAAATAAAAAATAAAATAAAAAATATAGATATATGTATTTTATAAAATACACAAATAATTATTAAATAAACTCAAGTAAAATTATTTAAATATAGGTAATCACATATAATTACTAACTTGCACAAATAATCACAAATTGATATCGCCATTTATGTAATATAGCCACACTTAAATACATAATATATAAATAGAGGATAACGCACGTAAATGCATGCTTTTAATGCACATTTTGCACAAATAGCCAAATTGCACCTTTAAGTTAAATTATAGCCAATTTTCGAAAAAAGGAGGGACAAAATTGGGTGTCAACAGCTGCCCCTCTTTGCCTACGGATGATGAAAGAGTCTTCGCGCAAAGACATTGACAGTGCGGCCAATTTTGTCACAACTGGGAGGCAAAAATGATTCAAAGGGGAAATGAGAGTTTTGGGGTGTTTTTGGCCGAACCCCGGTCTCTGAGTTGCCTACATAACTCGGGTTTCACGAGAATCAGGCCGTGTGTAGTTCTAGAATGGCGTGTTTCCTGTGTGAGATATTTATGACGCACGATTTGGAGGTAAAGACTAAACTTATCCAAGTATGTAAAGTTTAGATTCGCGTATGCTTTGTCTTTTTGGCGGGATAAATAATGAATTAAGTAAGGGTACTATCGAAGATGAGATAACATCAGTATATCGAGCGTGGGAAAAGAGGCTTATAATCGTCCTAATTATGAAAATGTGGCGCGCTACACACCCATAAAGAGGAGTTTATAGGTACATAGTTTCCACTTCATCTCGATAAATGAGTAATATTTCCCTAGATATTGCCTTGATTGAGCTGGGAAGGATTTGAGGAGCGAGTTTTATAAACGCGCACGAATCAAGCAGATGGGCACGATTAAGCACGAAGACACGCACGATTGACGCAGATAGGCTTGAATGGACAAAGTAGGCCGTAAATAGAAGGAGATGTAAAATGATCTCCTAATTCGCAATGAAGGATTAGGCAGATTGCTTGTGAGGCATGAAATGATCGGCTTTTGGGCATGTCAGAATTCGACAGAATAGGCATTTTGCAGGTAGGACAAAGGCGTTGTCAAAGTCGAGATAACATCGATAGACTGAGTGTGGTGAAATAGGCTTGTAAACGTCCTAGTTATGAAGATGTGGTGCACGACACACCCATAAAGAGGGGTTTACATGGGCACAGTTTCCACCACAACTCGATAAACGAATCATCTTGGCTTCAACATTGTCTTGGGGAATATTGAGGAGTAAGGCTCAAGAAATGCGCAGGATTCAAATAGGCGGGCACGAATAGGAAGGAATACGGAGCTGGTACCCAATAGGCAAGGAAAGGTTGGGTAGATCACTGGTGCGAGTACGGAACTGTACCTTTGAACGCTTTGGAACTCGGAAAACTAGACAACTTGCGGGTGTAGCAAAAGCATTATCTATAGGATTAGGCCTTTTGAATTGGGTCTTGGGATGATGCTTTGATGTATGTTTGAGGCTTTGCGGTTGCATAATCGGTAGTAATTTTGGGGGCAGGTGTAAGAGTGGGACGCAGGGGTTTGTCGAGAGATCAGAGAGTCCCTATAGCAAAATCAAAACAAATGCAAATTGAGATAAAAGTAAAGATAAAGTAAACTTCCCTGTTGAGTTGAGCTCTCCTTTGTCTGGTCCGCTTTCAGGTGCTCAGTGCTAGGGAGTGTGTGCCTCTCCTCTGGGGGATATCCATTTGCTAAGTGCCTCTCGTCAGGAGGTAGTTGCCTTGTCGTGCTGAACTGTTGTTAGATCATCTTGCCAGTGTGACGTCGGATTGTATGTCTATTGTTTTTGTCCTTTAAATGTGTGCTTGTCACGTCGGGCTGTATACTCCATTTGTATTGAGTTGTGTATCTTTCCATGCAGGGTTGTCTATCATTCTTTCATTTTGGTTGCACACCTTTTGCCATGTTGTCCTTTAAGCGGGCTGTCTACCCTCCAGGTTGTCTTCCTGTTACAATGTAAAAATTTGCATCGGGCTGTGTACCCTCCGCGGTGTCAGTTTCGACATTGGGCTGTGTACCCTTCGTTAGTCCTTCGGGCTGTGTACCCTCGGCAAAATTAAATACAAATCGATATCGGGCTGTGTACCCTCAACCGATGTTTCGGGCTGTATACCCTCAGCTAATGTAAAATGTGAATCGATATCAGGCTGTGTACCCTCAATCGACGCTTCGGGCTATGTACCCTCAGCTAATTTAAATGACAAACATTTTGTTGAAGCATATCTGTCGACATGAATAAAATTCGACGTCGGGCTATGTACCCTCAGCGAATGAAAGTGTAAAATTTGACATCGGGCCGTGTACCCTCAGTCGATGCATCAAGAGTAAAGTAAAGTGTAACAAGTAGAATGCTATTGTTATGTCGTGCGATGTGCTAAGAAAGCTACCATGTTGCTGTTGGGAGGACTGTTCTTGAAATTTTTGAGGGGACCTCAAAAATTTCTGCCCCAGTGTCAAGTTTGCATCTTTGGAATTTTTGAGGATCGGAATTTTTGAGGGGATCCTCAAAAATTCTACCCCAGTTTATTGTTTATGATAGATCATCGAGAAAAGGTGGTTGCATTGCACGGAACACCAATGTATTGGCTAGAGTCTGCATTCGCCCTTTTAGTGTGACGATTGGATGTATTAATGACTATGAGTATGTGGATATTGCTTACTCAGGCTGGGGTTTGATATTTGGATTTTGCCGGATTTTGAAGGTTGTCAAAAATGGTATTTGTCTTAGGTTGTGCTTTCGAAAGTAATGAAGCTAACTTTGGTGGATAGGCCTTTGTAGAAACGTGTTTGTGGTTTGGGAGTTAGAGTTTCCCTTTGTTGGTTTTTGTACTGTTGTCTTGCTTTGGTCAATCGCACTTGAACTTTGTGTTTTAGTGTTGGATGCTTTGAGTGACGAGTTTAGATTTTGTCGAATCGAACTAAGAAATGGGTATTTAGGGAGTAGTTTGTTTGCTGGTTCCAATGTCATTTGATTGGGCTAAAGGAACAAAGGCATGATGTTTTGTCTTTGGTATGTCTTTGATTGTGTTGAGCCTCATGGGGCTATGATTGGAAGTCTTGACGGAGAGAAGGTTTTTTATTGTGTATGTTGGGTGCGGTGTCGTCCGACTGAGCCAAAGGAATAAAGATGTAAAGTTTGTGATCTTGGTCGTATAATGATCGAATTTCTTTGGTTGTGATTCTTGTGTGAGTATAATGCAAGTTGTACGGTGTTGGGATTGTCTGAATGCTCTTGGTGTTACATGTTGGAGTTCAAAGGACTTTGTTGCAGAGGAAAGTGTTTTTAGGCTGGCTTGCCATTTTGGCTTTTTCCGAATGCAGATTCTTGACCGATTTCAGTGTTCAAACGCAAGGCAACCTTAGCAAAGTGGTGAAATGCACAAAAGAGTGTGGGCATATTAGCAAAGACTTGAAGCAAAAATGACACATGAGCTTAAAAGAATGCCTAGACCGCGGATGACGGATGAGCGCTTGAATTTGGAGGTTCTGATAGATCGTATAGATATCACAAGAGATTGCCTAAGTGCTTTATGCAGCAGTCAAGGCAAGGATTTTGGCCAAACGATCGACACTTGTTTAAGCAGAAGATGAGGAGTTGCATGTCAATGAAAGGTGGTAAAGGATGTTGTGTAAGGAATAGATTGTGTTGTGTAACAGAAAGGGATATTGGCTTTTGTCGAATACCAAGACCTTGAGTGCATTTGTCATCCTTCCTGTCTGTCATGATGGCTATGTGTCCTCGAAGAGATACTTAGCGTCTTTCATACTTGTCAACCAATTGCTGCAATATAGTCCTTGCACCAACTTCCCTTGTTGGATAATATCTTATTGTTGAGCCGTTGAACTC
Source organism: Petunia x hybrida (assembly GCA_037355625.1). NCBI lineage: Eukaryota > Viridiplantae > Streptophyta > Magnoliopsida > Solanales > Solanaceae > Petunia > Petunia x hybrida. The sequence continues at coordinate 41,033 of JBBBVM010000958.1, read as the reverse complement.
GATGTAGGTTTGCTACGTATCATGTTCATTCTCAGATTGCTACGTCCTTTTGTAGTGGTCATCATGAGACTTCATATCACCCCAGTAAAGCCTTCGACCAAGGTTGCTCCAAGAAGTCTATTTCCCTGTGCTTTTGTATCAGCTCAACCCTTACTATGGTAAGTGTCTCAAATAACTTCACCGTCTGGCCTTAGTGGGTAAAGACATACTTCCAAATGCTCCAGGGGTCTCTAGGTTTGTCATATTATGATGGTTTTTTCATTGTATTTTGTCTCTGTTTTGCAAGTTGAATCGACTTGCTTGTTTTGATTATTGTGCACAAGTATTTGCTACACCTCTGTCCTTTCCATATTATCTTTCACTGGCCCTTTGGACGAGTTGGAAAGTGCTTTGGGTCACATTCATATATTGTAGGTGGTGTGACTGTGTGGACAGGTGCAACAAAATGTTCTTTGGATGTTGCTGTCAAAAGGTCTTAAGGTTCCTTTGAGTTTGACAAACATTTTCTTTGCCTTGTCAATTTTCATATTGCTCGATGGAACAATTGAGGTGCTTGGGGCAATAAGCCCGACAGTTCCTCATTTCTCGAACAATTGAGTGTGGGATTTGGCTAGTGGAGTGTAGTTTCTTTTCGGTCATTGGTTTGCATCAGGGCGAGGCCTTAGGAGGATATGGTAGTGTATTTTCGGTAGTTGGATTGGGTGTTTTGCAGGTATGGTAGATGATTTGGTGTTGGGATGTAGAATATAGGTCAAGTGGGCTGAGTGTTGTAAATAGGATATTTAGGTGGTATATGAGGGTAGGGATAAAACGGTGGCGCTGTTTGATAATAGTGGTTGAAGATAGGGTCCTGAATGGTTGCGACGAAAGAGACTTCATCTTTCTTCTTTTGAAAAGGCTCGTATTTTCAGACTAGTTAGCGTTATTGGTAGTTTGAAATGTAGCGGAGGTAATATAGAGATAGGAGAGGGCTAGTGGGAATTGCTGTAAAGAACTCCTTAGTTCGGAAAATCCCTGACAAGTGTACTCGCTTAACCATGTCCTTTGCCTTGGTATTCAACTCGAGCCAACCTTTTGGTAACAGACTTTTGAATGAATTAAAGACAGTTTGGACATGCAAAAGATTTTAGATACCATGATTTGATCATGGAGTAGGGAGAGGAGGTGCCTCGATAGGCGATTGAATTTGGAGAAAGAATTCCTTTAGAAACCTAAAGCAACAGACAAATTTATGCAATGCACACATATCAAATAAGAAATGCATCGTAATATGAAGGACCGTTTTACACACGATGATTTTGAAAAACGCTTCGTGCCACATGCATCATTTCACTTGCTAACAAAATGTGAAGCATAAAAGACAATATTACATTTATTTAACTTTTGTTACATTGGCGGATATTGAAACAGTGTAAGAGAAATAAAACATTGCTTAGAGGGTTAGATCATGGGCAGGTGAACATCTTTATGTTGATCCTTCCCTAGAAGATTCTTCTTCTTCTTCCTCGGTTGAGTCTTCCTCGGAAAAGCTTGCCTCTGATGAGTATCCTTCGAAGATGATACTGTCTGCATCAGTTAGGAGCCGGGATATATCAAATGTGAAGTTCTTCAACATTTCCCAAGCCTTTCTTCCTTTCTCCTCCTTTCCTTTGTTTGCCACAGAGTTCATCCCCTCGCTAGCCCATACGCCGATAGACTCTATGCATTTTGTCAGGAGTTCTGTCTTACTGTGCTATTTGTCTTTTTCTTCGTTCTTTGCTTCGACCAAACGTTGCTTCTTTGCTATTTTCCCTTGTGCCCTTGCCAGTTGTTTGCGTAACCTTTGTACTCAGATTCTAACTCATCAGCATCCCTTTTCCTTTTTGTTGTTGCACTTGGTTGATTTGCCCTTGCTATGTCTCTTCTAAGCCAGTCTGGATAGTCTTCATCATAGCCAGCGTCAAATCTTTCTCGTCTAATGGTCTCGATTCCCATTCGTTGTCTCTTTCCCCAAAGTTTCATTATCTTGTCCTTAAACGGGATCACTCCTCCAAGAACATCCGCTTTGAAACTTCTGATGTCTGTAATTTGGGGTACTGTCTGTTTGCTCCCTGCTTGTCTAAGTGTCCTTAAAGGAGTGTATGGATAAACTCCTCTAAAGCCCACTAAGATGAGAAATGAGTCTTTTTTGGACCGTATGATTACTGTTGTGCTGGGAAAGTAATCAAACATCCATTGAATATTTTCAGGCTGTGGTGCCAATCGTTGGTAGTAGTTGGTTGGTCCCATTTCCCAAAAGCATTATCCATGCGGGTGGTGTGAGTCAAGATGTAGTTTTCTTTCGGTATGGAATGGAAAGCTTGGTCCGTGTTAGCCATCCTTTGTAAATGCTCCATCAACCAAATTTGTAATAATAAATTGCAACCCTCGAAAAAGCTAGCACCCTTCTTGCATTTTTCTAAAGCTCGGTACATCTCTGCAACAATCATCGATATCAAAGTGTATTTCTTGTTAATGTCTTTGAGTAAGGCATCAGCAATTGTGACCATGCAAACATCAACTCGTCCTTTGTGTTGTGGAAAGATGACAGTCCCTAGAAAGCTGGTGATAAAAGCAAGTACCCCGCGCTCTTGCCAATCTGCCTGGTCAATATTGAAATAGCCTTCAGATTCTTGAAATGCCTCTCCATACCCAAATTTGATGTAGAGGGAAGTTAGAGAAATTCCCGATTGCCGTAAACTGTCTGTGCACAACTCAGGCTTAAACCCTACCATTTCGAAGAACTCCTCGGGTGTAATGTTCTTAGGCATCAAGAGTTCTTCACTTTCAAATGGTAATTGAGTTAACCTACCTATTTCCTCCAGTAGTGGTGTCAACTCTATTCTCCCAATGTGGAAAACTACTCGGTCTGCATCCCAATAATGTACCGCTGCTTCTATCATCCCTTCTACTGCAGTGTGCTCCATTAATGAAATCAGGTTACCCATCACCATTTTGACTCGGTCTTGTTGATCTAGGCTTAGGTTTCCCCACCAATCTCTGAGCAACTGAGGGGTTTCAACAACCATGTCAAATGTTCTAGTGGCCATGATCTTTTGGAAAAGGTGAAGGATGACAGGAAAAGGGAGAAGAAAAATGACTAAGATTCGCTTTACTGTGAGCAAAATGATCAACGGGTGGCACAAGTTTTTGCAAATAATGCAACGGAGGATATGAGGAGATGTGTCATTGTGAGTTAGAACCCTTTAGACACTTTAGAAGGAAATTGCTAATGGACTTGTGACATGCCAAGGATGTCAAGTCTTTATATAATGCTTAAAGGATAAACATGCATTATGTGTTATCCCGTCTGTCAAGTGGTTATTTCTGCTTCAAATTGGGCCTTTAATGCCTCTTTGGTTACCATTTAATGCCTTTGAATGTCATTGAATACAGAATAACTCTGATTGCTTAAGCAATCATTTCTTATTCAATTCGAGTTTTTGACGCCTCTTGGGTAACCTTTGTGCCTTTGAATGGCATTGAATACAGAGTACCTCTGATTGTTTAGGCAATCATTTCTGATTCAATTCGGGCTTTTGACGCCTCTTGGGTAGCCTTTGTGCCGTTGAATGGCATTGAATACAGAGTAATTCCGATCGTGTAGGAATAAACAATCATTTCTGATTCACTTTGAGCTTTTAAAGCCTCTTAGGTAACCTTTGTGCCTTTGAATGACACTGAATGCAGAACAATGTTAATAAATGGTCTACATTTGCACGTTCCATCCTTTAAGTAAATGCAAATAAATTATACTCAACGCTCTTTGGGGGTTAAAAACCCGTTCAGATCGTTTGAACAAGTTGGCCTATCGGACTTGAGAAAAAGTCGACTAATGACATGTCATGATGCATGATTCCTAACGCCGTTACTAAGAAATGGAGTTAGCTAGACCGGGTGTTATTATCCTCCCGAGTAGGACAACTCGGGAGCGGAAACATCTCGGACCAAATAGATTCCAAGTCGTTTCCCTTAAAGAAATTTTTTATGTGAGGGAAGGGGTGGTTGTAACCACCGTGTTTTCAACGCACAATTTTAGAAAGTTGCCAGGAGTGGCGGAAGGTATGCGTGGTATGCACAAGTTCAGGAATGTACAAGTCTTGAAACAAATGCACAAATCAACCTCGGGGATGGGAGTAAAACTAACACATGAACAATAAGTTAGAAATAATAATTTCAATATGCAAAGAAGATCAATACACATAATTGTCATATAATAACACTTCTTGGACGAGGTTGGCTAATGGACTTTAACATACAAAGGATGTTAAGCCTTCCTAATTTGATTATGGCATTTAAAATTGAATGTGTATTTTGTATCATCCCAATTGTTCTCATAACCCAAAATTAATAGAAAATAATTAATTTTATTGTATAAATGTAGACATAACATTTTGCTTTAGGTAAATGGAAATAATAATTGATCTTGCTACATTAAAAGTAGAAGAAATTAATTTAAAATCTATTATTTTGTTTTCATAAAAGTAGAAAAAATTAATTTCGTTCATAACCAAAAAATAATTTTATAAAACAATTGGGTTCGTTTGAATAAATAATTAGTTTGTTATGAGAACCCACTTTTATGTGAACAAATGGTCTACATTAAACACGTTCAACTTTAATTAAATGCACACATAACATATTCAAAACGTCCCTTAGGGTCAGAGACCCGTTTGGTTTGTTCAAATATGGTGAACTAACAGACTTAGATGCGAACCGAAGTCAAAATTTTCCTAATTATTACATGATGCATGATTTTCAGAGTAAGAGTGGGGTAATTCTAGACACGGTTCCCCAAGACGGACGGCCAAGGAGTGGGACCATTTGAAATCGTTGGTTGTACCACGGACAAACTATATTCTAAAATGTCCTCCTAAAAAGTTTTTTGTGCTGAAGCGACCGTGGGATCCACGTAATCGCCGTGTGTGTGTAAAGTGTCGTTTCTCCGGAGTGGGGAAGTGTGAGTGACATGAACAAATAATAAAATATAATCACATAATTCAAGAATAAAACACATAAATAAAAACTAAACCTTAATCCTGCAAAAGAAAAAGAAGAAAAAAGTTAGTATCGAAATAAATGAAAATAAAGCAAGTAAAGAATCCCAATTTAAAGTCCGTCATGGTTTGAACCTTGATGTCCCCAGTGGATTCGCCATTCTTTCATACCCAATTTTGGACTCAACTTGAGGTGATTCGGGTTTCGGATTTGACTGAGTTAGATGTTTTGGAGTCGCCACCTAATAAATTTCCTAGGCGTATTAGGTCACCTATTGATTTCTAATTCCATTTAATTAACTCCGGGTTGGTCTACGAGTCAGAGATCCAGGTAAGAGGTTCAAGTTAACTCGAGAAGAAGGGGATAAGCATCTCTCGAGCTCTACAAATGTGGTTACCGGTCGGACTAAATAATTGGGATTCTAAGAATTATAAAAGAATAAATAACTAGCTACAAATAAGAGAATAATTAAATAATCATTTATGTGCATATAATGGTGAAAAGTGTTTAAATTCACTAATCAGCTTTTTCCAAAGGTACCTCGCAATAAAAATGAAAAGGAGTTAGTGAATAATGAAAGTAATAAAATGATAACAATAAGATTAGAAGATAATAATAATAATAATAATAATAATAATAATAATAATAATAATAATAATAATAATAATAATAATAATAACGAAAGTAAAAAGGATTTTTCTTCTAGCAGTCTTTTTCCCTCGTCTCGCATCCAATTTTACCTCGCACAAATATAAGAAAATGAGTTACTAAAAAAATAATAATAGTAATGATAATAATAACAACAATAATAATAATAATGAAAATGGTAATAGTAATAATAATAATAATAGTTTTAAAATAAAGGGGAAAGGGATTTTGAAAGTGTCGGCTCAGATGTGTATGAATTGGGTGGAGGTTAGGGACGTCGATAGGGCTGCGAACACGCCGGCCGGTCATGTTGCCATGCCAAGTACCGGTCTCATCACTCCATCACCGGCTCGTTTGTAACCATGGCTTATACACGTCATCATTGCCTTTTTGTTTTAAGGACGTGGGAATGGGATTTTTTCAAATCAATAGGCCTCAAATAAATAATTATTTTCCTTGGCCGTAATTGATATAAAGTCAGTCAATTCATTGTCTGTCCATCAATTCACTGTCCGTCAATTTCTTTGTGTAGGCCTCAAATAAATAGTTATTTTCCTTAACCATATTCAAATCGTATTTGCTCAAAATCCAATGGGTCCCACAAGGTATAGCATTCTTCCAAAGGTCCTACACGAAACAACACAGAACAAGCCAGTACAATTTCTAAAAAAATGCACGGTTGACCAAATGAAGTCAACGAAATCAAGTAAGCAATGAAATAAAATGAACAAATATAACTAGGGCATTAAAGGAAAAGGCCAAAGGACACAGAGAGAGACAGTGAGGACCCAGCGGTCAAAGTAGTAACGGAGATGACGAGAACAAGTGAATGAAAGGCGGAGGAGCGACTGCTTAACGGCGTCGCTACCACCCCACCGCTCTATTTTAATCACAACTCACAGAAACAATGTCGGATTCCGAGCCCCTGCAAGCGATAACAATTAAAGCGACCAAACAAATAAATGAAGGTGACAGTGGTTCAAAGAACCGACGATAGAAATCAGAGAAGGAGGAGTGACGCCGATAGCGGCGTCACTACAACCCCCAAACCCTTTTCCGTTCTGATATCGATAGCAAGATCAGCGAAAAGGAGTGGAACTCCGGCGATAAGCTCCGCTGAGGCTAGCGGGGTTTTCTTGTCCTAAAATCCCTTTTTGTTCGCTCTATGTAATTTGTACTGATGGCAAGGGTGTTGGGTGTGCCTCTCCTGTCCCGATCTCCCTTTGTTTCACTGGTTTGTTTGGTTTCCCCGTTCTCTGAATTCCCCTGCTTTCAATACTCCCTCCGTTTGGATTTTGCGGCGGGGGGTGATGTGTGAATGGCGTGTGGTGATATATATGTTGTGTGTTTGGAGATGGTTGTGGTTTGGAGAGGACGATGGCAACAGAGAGAGGGGGTGTGCGTGTGATGTGTGTTTATGCTGATTTAGAAGAGAAAATAGGTGTATATATTTTGATGGCACGAATGGGTATTTACAGTGGTGGTGATATGCTTGTAGGGCTGTTGAATTGAGAAGGGGGACGATGGTGTGCGTGGTTTTGTGTTTTCTGTGTGTGTGTTGTCTTGTATTTTTGACAGAATGGTTGATAATGGAGATAAGGGAGTCAGGGAAGGAGACGAGGGGGATCGTGTATATACTGTGAATGTGTGTGTGATGGGTGTTTACACTGGTTTTTGTGGGGAAGGAGATGATGGTTGTTTATGAGGGAGGGGAGGGCGATAGGATGTGTGCTGTAGAAGAGGGAGTCGGGTCCCTGGCTGATTGTAAATGTGTCGTCCTCTTTTTTGTATCTTCTTGGCTGATTTTAAAGAAAACCATAGCCAAATGAGAGTTGGGAAATTGGGGAGGAATTATAGGGATTTTAGAGGAATTTTTAGGATAGGAATTGATTAAAAATGATCAAGGAGAAGATTTGGGAAAAGATTAAGGAAATCATTTGAAATTCAAATGGAAAATGAATTTGGTTATATTTTGGGTCTAGATTCAATAAAATAATAAATAAATAAAGAATTTGGTAGAAATTGGAAAAAGAAAATTGAATAATTTTGGGTTTGATTTGAAATAATTGAAAGAAAATAGCAATTATTCCTAACAGAACGGGCGTACCTAGATGGACTCTTGTCTAGGTTCGTAGGAAATTTTAACCAAGGTATAAAGAAAATAGATAAATGGTAAAATGGAGTGATTTCGAAATATAAAAATATGTATATAGGAAATGTATTTGGTTAGGGATTTGGTTCAGGTTCAAAGGACAAATGTAATTTGATAAAGAAGATAAATATAAATAAATGAAGAATTTTGATAGAAATTTTGAAATATGGAAGAATTAATAATAAAAGGGAATTTGGACATTTTCTTTTAAATTGGCCAATATTTAACCTAAAGGTGTAAATAAAAATAAAAAATGAAATAAAAAATATAGATATACGTATTTTGTAAAATGCACAAATAATTATTAAATAAACTCAAGTAAAATTATTTAAATATAGGTAATCACAGATAATTACTAACTTGCATAAATAATCACAAATTGATATGAATTTGGCATGTAGCCTAAATGATGCAAATTTACGTAATATAGCCACACTTAAGTACATAATATATAAATAGAGGATAACACACGTAAATGCATGCTTTTAATGCACATTTTGCACAAATAACTAAATTGCACCTTTAAGTAAAATTATAGCCAATTTTAAAAAAAAGGAGGGACAAAATTGGGTGTCAACAGCTAGTTCGGAGAAAACAAAATTAGCGGATTAGTTAAAGGTAATCAAATCTCCAGGAAGTGGGTTAAACAAGTCATGGGCAGATGAAGTGGAGGAAGCTGAACAGAGTATGATTGAGAAGGGTAAGTCTCCTAAGCTGAAAACTTCTGTGTGGGACAACTTTGATATAGCTAAAATTTCCAATGCTGGTGTCAAACTAGAATATGTAGATCTGGGTAAATCAAGAGTGCAACAGGTGGGGATGATAGATCTGGATGATATTGCTTCTAAAATAAATTGTTGGAGCAACTCGATTGTGTGCTATGTATTGGGGGCACATCCCCCATTCACAGTGCTTAATGGTTTTTTACAGAGGATTTGGGGACAACATGGGATTAACAAAATTGCAAGGTTAAAAAATTGAATAGTGATAGTGAGGTTTGAATAGAAACTGGGAAGGATAAAGTTTTGCAGGGAGGAGTGTATCACTTTGATAATAAACCCCTAATTGTAAAGCATGACACCCTGACATGGAGTTTTCAAGGGATGAATTGAGGTCAGTACCCATCTGGGTAAAGCTTCCAGGACTTGATTTTAAGTACTAGAGTGCGAAAGGGCTGATCAAGATAGGTAGCTTGATAGGAAAATCAGTGATGGTGGATAAAAACACAGAGAAGAAGGTGGGGTTGCAATTTGCAAGATTGCTAGTTGAGGTGGAAATTGGGGCATAACTTCCGAAAATGGTATACTTAAAAAATGAGAGGGGCATAGTGGTGGTGGAGCAATCAATTAGTTACAACTGGAAACCAACACTTTGCACTACATGTCACAAGTATGGGCATGCCACAGATGTATGCAGGAAGAATAAGGCTAAGGAGAGAAGACAAGGAGCAGAAAAAAGTAGGATTGGGAAACTCAAGCCCATTGAAAAACCTGTTCAAATTGTGCAAAGCAAGCAACCTGCCTAACAACTAGATCAGAACAAGCAAAAAACAGGCACCATGGAGAAAAGGGGCGGAAGAAATGAACCAATAGAAAAACAAGCAGAAGAGAAGAATAATGGAGGGTGGATTACACCTACCAGATCAGGAAAGTCTCCAACGGGAGTTATACCAGGAGGAGGAGGTACTCACCAAGTTACCAATCAGTTTCTGGTCCTAGATCAGGAAGATAGGGGAAACAAAACCTGTGCAAGTAAGTGAACGTTGGGCAAGAAAGGGGAGGGAGGAGAGAGAAAGTCTTCCGTAGACAACTCTGACAAACATAAATCATCTACACAGTATCGGTCTCAGGCCAACTACTAATATTTCTTAGACACGACTTGCCAAGAAAACTCTAAAAATAGAGGCGTGTCGTGAGAGAGAAAGTCAATAATGAGGGATTTACGTCGGGAAGTAGTGGATGCAGATTGTTGCTGAGCGCGTGGAAAATAGAGGTAATCAAAACTTGAAAGCCTCTCTGCTAGTTTCTCAATGGAATTATTACTCAAATTTTTCTAACATTTACAAATAGTGCACTACGTTGTTTTATAAGTCGGTCCGATTTTCTTTTAAAACTTCGATGATAACTTTCTTTTCCGGCGAAGAATGATTACCATTCTTTTAATTTTACTGCTAAAACAACAAATTTCAATTCAAGATTGTTGTTGACACCAAATTTTGTCCCTCATTTTTTCATAAATTGGCTATATTTAACCTAAAGGTGCAATATTGAATGTTTGATGAAATTTGCATTAGGAGGCATGCATTTACGTGTGTTATTACCTATTTATATACTATATATTTAATTGTGGTTATATTATGTAATTTACATTATTTAGGCTTTTCGTTAAATACGTGTCAAATTGTGGCTATTTTGTAAAATTACCGCATTTATAATATTTAGTATATATTTGTGGATATTTATACTTAATTACTTTGGTTTGACCCCAATTGCTTCTCTATGTTCATTTCTCTTTTATATAATATGTATACAATTATATTTTTTTCTTTTTCTTTGTTGTTAGCACCTTTAATTAAATATAGTCCAATGAAAATATCCAGTCCAAAGTTTATTCGAAATTCTTTATTTTTTTATCAACTTTCCATTACTTTGAATCTGGACCAAAATATAACCAAATACATCCCCAATACTTTGTAATAAGTTTTACTTCATTTTGAAAAATAGAGCCCCAAATTATTTTCACTTACACACACCCCAACTTCAGCATCTTCTACAAAGTCAATTTTATCAAATCCCTTTAATCACTCCTTAACCTTCCCCCATCATCTATTTTTGGAGAAAACCCTAACGTTCTTCTCTAAAAATATCTCGGAAATCATTCCTTTTAAATCCTACAATCTCCTCATTGATTCTCAGAAATCAGCCCCCAAATCCTCTCCATTACAATCAGATCCCAAAAATTGGGGCTAACCACCCAACGGCTCTCTTTTACAATTTTGGCCATATATGCTTTGTCTTTGACATTGAGGAGGATATCAAATGTGAGCTAGGATAATCACCATAGCCTTCTCGATCTCTCACACACACCACACAGAACATATACAACCATACACAAGATACTCCTCATCTTCCTCTCAACACCACCATCACTTTCTCTCATACTCACACCCCCAACAATACACCAATCACCACCATCAGTGGTGGAGAGAACCACCTAAGTTCAAACACACACCATCAAAATACACGGACACACAGTGAAACAGGGAGAGAGGTAATGAGCAGTGTCCAAAAAAATAAAATAAAGGAGATCGGAGAAGGGGATTTGCAGTTCAAAATAGTGGTGGAGACGACCACCATTGGAAAGTTTATTTTTGTTCTATTGTCTTCGATCTGCACTGAAATTGAGTAAAAAGGCGACGTTGGAGTTGCAGCGACGCTACCAGGGGATGGGTGTCGCCCCTCCCTTTGCTTTACTGCTGCTGCGTTTCCTAAGGATGCCATTTTCCTTTACCCCGTCATTTCACCGGAGACCTGTGTTCCGATGCGGACGTTCCTTTACTTCTCCTGTTTTGCCGGCTCTAGTTTCTGATGCTAATATTGGGGCTTTGACAATTCGTGTTGATTGAGTATGCTAAGACTTCTTGGGTCAATGACCAAACGCTTTGCTGGCGTCGTTAATTACTGTGATGGTGGATTACTTTTGAGCCATCAAACTGATTGGAATGGGTACCATACCGTGTTGCTGGACTTTGAAAAATCTTTGTTTTGAGGCCCACAGACTGATTTGAACAAGATACTATACGGCCAATGATATTTTTGGAGGCCAAGGCAATCCCATCCAGTTATATACGCGTTGTCCCTTTACGTGTCCCAAAAAACAAAATAGGCGATGACGATAATATACATACATTGTTACAAAAAAAAAACGGGATATGTATTGGATAAAAACCATCGTCACTTGAAAAGGTTACACATGTCTACCACGTGGCACGGGCAAAGGTTTCCCCGGATGGACATCTAATGGACAGATGACTGGCTGGGCGGTTATCACGAGCAGGCCTAAGGCAGTTACGTAACGCCTCCCCAAATCGGTGAGACTTAAATGAATCGTTACCTGTCCATACGCGACTGATCAATGAATGGTTACTAGAACAATGGCTACCTAGCGGTTACATACCCAATGGTTACATACCCAGCGGTTACAAACCCAACGGCTGCCTAGTAAATCTATATATAACATTTATTTTCGTATCATTGTAACATATATTTTTCTCTGTATCTACAATATCAATAAAATATTTTTTTTACTTTTGCTCACTACTGTTCATCATTTACATTATTGCCTATTTCGTTCTCAAGTCTTCAAGTGCGATCAATATCGAGGGATCCTCACCGTGATCAAGCGATCCAATACGGTTCCTTCTATTTATTTAATTCACGCTTTAATCTTATTTTATCCCTAATTATTTCGTATTATTTTCGTATTGTCAATTAATTATCATTGCATATCATTCGAGAATCGTGCGTATATTCGTAATCTTGCAATTAACGCAATCCTATATTTTAATCGGCTAAACTCTTAATCTAAACTATTGATCGTGACTCCGTAAATATAAATTTAATTGTTAATTGGCCTAAAATCGGATCTAGGTTAAACAATTTAGTCGAAACGGGCAGAAGACCATCTGGCATACTTGAAGGAAGCCTTACGAATACTTGACCAATACAACATGAAGCTTAATCCAGAGAAGTGCGCATTTGGAGTCGGTTCAGGAAAGTTCCTAGGCTTCATCGTCTCTCAGCGTGGAATTGAAGTCAATCCCGCTCAAATAAAATCAATTGAGTCAATTCCAGACGTGCTACACAACCGGAAAGACGTTATGAAATTGACTGGAAGGGTGGCAGCCTTGTGCAGGTTTATATCCCGTTCATCCGACCGGTGCAAAAATTTCTTCGATGTTCTGAAGCAGAACAAGGAATTCAATTGGACCCCTGAATGTCAACAAGTGCTGAGATATCTGAAAAAATATCTATCCAATCCACCACTACTCTCTACGCCTCAGCACGGGGAGCAGTTGTTGATCTATTTGGCGGTTTCAGAGTCTTAGGTAAGCGCAGTTTTGGTTCGAGAAGAAAAAGGTACGTAACTTCCCATTTATTACATTAATAAAGCTTTAATCGATGCGGAAACACATTACCAACCCTTAGAAAAACTGGCTTTAGCATTCGTAACTGCTGCCCGTAAATTACGTCCTTATTTTCAAGGTCATTCAATAGCTGTAGTAGCAACCTTTCCTTTACGCAATGTTTTGCATAAACCTGAATTCTCGGGAAGGTTGGTTATATGGGCTATAGAGTTAAGCGAATTTGATATTACCTACCAGCCCCGGGTAGCAATTAAGTCACACGCCCTAGCAAACTTCGTAGCAGACTTTAGTGCTAATATATATCCTGATGCGGAAAAAGATGCAATTCTATTCGCTGGACAGGCCCCTGGTGTATGGACCCTATTCACTGATGGCTCCTCGAGCGTCAAAGGGTCCGGTCTTGGACTGGTTCTTATCACCCCATCCGGAGAGACCGTCAGGCAGGCCATCAAGTGCCCGTTTATTACTAACAATGAGGCTAAATATGAGACCATAATTGTTGGATTGGAGTTAGTGATGTTTTGCATTTTATGCCAACGTTTCCTTAATATTTCCGCATGTTTGAGCTTGTTATTCGCTCGTTTTATAGTTTATGAATGTGGTTTTGCACTAATTTCATGTCGTGCGTGTATAGTTGTTATGCAGTGCATTGGAGCTTTTAGGAGCGTGATTGAGCAAGGAATGATTGGAGGTTGATTGAGGATTGGATTGAGCACACGAGGGCACGACACGAGGCGAGATTTCGGACCAAGGAGAAAGCAGCAGTACCTGGCGCGGCAGCCTCCGCGGTGCGCTGCCCAACGCGCCCAGTGCTTGGCGCGGTTTCTTACGCGGCGCGCCCCAAAGGTGGGCGAGTTTCGACGTCTTCTGGTAGTCCCATCGCGGTCGTGGGCGCAGGGCGCCCGTTATAGCGCCCTTGGAGCATTTTTGGACTTCCTATTTCGTCTAGGCTTAGGTGTAACTTATTACTAGGCTTTTGTAAACCCTATAAATACTCTTTTACTTCATTTTTGAAGGGAGTTCAGACTTTGGAGAAAATTGGAGAGCTCATAACATCTTGAACAAGGGTTTTTCTTCCTTCCCATTAACCTATTACATCATTATTTCATTATTTCATCAAATCCTTGTGTTGTTATTATGAGTATGCGTGGCTAGATCCATCGTTCTAGGGTTAGAGTATTTCATGAAAGTTGATGTTTGAAGATTGAATCCCATTAATTGAATCCCATAACGGATTGCTTATTCTTTCTTGATTTCACTTGTGTAATTGTTAGGGCCCGATTATTACGCATTATCTATGGTTTTTAGATTGAGCTCGAAAGAGGGAATTTATTAACACAATAAGAAAGAGTAGGGCTAGATTGTGAACCTGGGCATCGGGGAACCAATTTGTGAGTAGGATAGACATACACTTACTCGCCTAGCTTAACTAATTACAGAATTCGTTTATGCGTGCACGTGATTCAACCCATAGACATATAGGGATTGGAGTAGCCTGCATAGACCATGAAGAATCGAAAGGTTTTCACGAGTACATTTACTCTGTTAGTTAGTAATCCAGGACTTGAGAGGTGGAATCAATTGGAAAACTCAACTGGATTGTTCTTAACTCTGACCCTGGACCGTCTCCTTATTACTGATAACAACCAATTTTTGCTCCATTGTTTGAATCCACTTTTACCCTCTTAATTACTGTTCCTTAGATATAAAAACTCTCACTATTGGAAAAAGACCCCTGAATAGTTAGTTAGAAATTGTTTGTTAAGTGTTAGTCTGAATAGTCCTCGTAGGAACGATACTCTACTTATCACTTTATTACTTGTCGACCACGTATACTTGCGTGTGCGTTGGGAGCAACAAGTTTTTGGCGCCGTTGCCGGGGACTAAACAATTGACTGATTTCGTTTTGAGCGATTACTTATTATCTCTTCAGGTTTAATTTTTTTTGTTTAGTTTAGTACTGTATTACTTGTCTTATCATGTCATCTATTAATGAAAATTGGTCGAATGATGATTGCTCAAATTTTGAGGATCTCTGTCTACTTTGCGGAGGAACCCACTTGTGGGAAAATTGTCCAACTCTTTCAACCCTGCGGGACTGGTTATGTGAATTTTCTACCACCTTTGATTGAAATTTTTGTAAATTGTGTGGTGGTCGGTGGAATGATTGTCCTAAGTGTCATGCTCCTTCCCCCAATAATTTTTGTGATGATTCTAATGATGTTTTTGAGTTTGACAGGAGCGATAAAGTGCAGGTTGTTAGGGAAACATGGCTAATGGAGCAAGCCAAACTCTTAGAAGCTTATGGGGATTTCAGGAGTGAACTTACAAATATGATGATGCAATTTATGGAAGAAAGAGTGGAGCTCGGACAAGAGATCGACCGATTTGGCTTGGCTATTCACGACTTGGAGGCGAATTTGAGTGATATGGTTGAGGTGTCTAATGCCCAATTATCAGTTGTCGTGAATAGTAGATTTGAGATAGAAGAGCTTAGAAGCCAATTTGAGGAGCAAAAAGTGGAATTCCTACCATTCGACCCAATATTAGTTGATGATGCCAAGGTTGAAAAACTTACATTAGAGTCAAGTGAGGAAATAGAAAACATCATATTTGAGGATTCTAGTGTTTGTGCAAGTGTGGGTGTCAAAAGCAATCTGCAATTTTAGAATTAAAGTGCATTGGACCTCATTCTAATCATTTTTCAACATTGTGTTTAGATGGTTACATGAGAATTGAGCCACCCGAGCCTATGAAGAAACCAAAGGAGGAGGAACAAGGTGCCTATATTTTAAAGTTTGTTATGCCGAGGAGATAAAACGACATCCCTCATTTAAAGGCTAAGAAGTGTAAAATGCGACAATGGTTACTTGGTCCTTTTGTATTTTTACCACCACTCCAATACCATAGTCATAAGCTTGAAGCAAAGTTGGGGAGACAATTCATTAGTTCAAGGTGGAGGAAAAAGTGATGAAGTTGTCTTCGTCGTGCCGCGACGTTAAATCAAGCGCTTCTTGGGAGGCAACCTAATTTGCTTGCTTTACTTTTATTTATTTGGATTATTATTTTTATGGTTGTATATTACTTTGGGTGATTCTTTGGATTGCAGGTTCATGTAATGTCGAGTTTAAGTGAGGGGTGTTCTCACACCCCTGCCTAATATTGATGACCTGTTGGGGGAAGTCTGAGTACCTCATACTATACGGAAGCTTGGAGGATGCTAGCACCAAGGACTAGAGCCTTCAGGGAAGTTCCTTTAACTCTTGCACTTTCTTCTTTGTCGCACTGAGGACATTGCTTAGTTTTAAGTGTGGGTGAGGAACTCCCCTTTATTTTTGAGGTTAGGGATGCATGTACCGTTAGGATTTTCTTTTGTCACTTGACGTTATTTTTATTTGTTTCTTGCTTTAATATATGAAAAAAAAATTAGAAAACCAATGAAAAATTTCAAAAAGATTTTCTTTTTAGTCTTTGTCAGTGGTACATGTCATCCACCCCATGGTTTATCTTATGACCTCGGTTCTTTTCCACGGGGAGGCCTTTGAACCGGGTAGTTTTTATTCTTTTTAGGATTACAGTAGTTAGTATATGTGGCCCTAGACGAAAAAAAATAGGTGGAATGCTAGGTGCCTTTGATTTGTTTGATACCGGTGGACTTGAACTTGTTGCATGTGCTATTTGTGGCGTCTTTTGATTTTAAATTGAGATGCATGCCTATAAAAAATGGAACGACCCCCTTGAGATGCTTGAGTCCACTTGCTAGACTTTGTTGTGAACCGTTGTGCATTAGTGCTTAATTTTCCACAAGTTGCACTCTATTTGCTTGATTGAGAGTTGTGATGGAGTCTTTTTGTGTGGATCGTGTGCAATGTGCGTTGTGAGGCATATTTTATTTGTACTCCATGTTTGCATATTGGTGTCTAGAACTTGCCCCGTGTGTGTGCAAAGCGAAATCCTAGGTTTGCTCTAGTCGGGAAATGATACAGGCCTTCTTTTGATTTGCCTACCCTTACATATACACCTTGGACTTGATTATTGTGATTTCTTTGACCTTTTTGTTGGCACCCACACCCCGAGCCTACCCACTTGTTCTAAATTGTTCTCTTTTGGCCCTTTACTCCTTAAGCACTTTAATTAATAATGTTGTTTTATTGTGGAGTTATGGTTGAAATATAGGGAGGTTTTTGAGTGGAACCAATGAGGGGAATATGTAATGAATTGTGTAGTAGTTGTTTATGAGCATTGGCAAGGTTGGAAAGTAATGAATAGAAAAAGAAAACAAATGAAAAAAAGAAAAGAGCAAAGTTGAAAAGAAAAAATTGGAAAAAGAAATAAAGAGAGAAGAATATCCATCCTTGCTAGTGTGTGCTTAAAAGAAAAAATTGCTACGTGTTGAAAAAGGTGTGTGTGAAAGTTGTTGATTGGGTGGCTTTGATAAGACTTGTGCTTAATTTGTATTGTGATGTATTAAAGTGCTTAGGGAGGTAGTCACTATTATCCATATGTATCCTACCAGCCCCTTAGCCTACATTACAACCTTTTAAAGTCTTAGTTAATCCCGATTGGAGTGAGCTTACATTAGTGGATTCCTACACTACGGGCAAGCCTATGGTACATCGTGTGTGACATATGAGATTTTCATGAGAGTGAGTGAATTCTTTCTATGCTATTGTCCCCATTCTATTCTTAATATTCATTGTTGTGTGTGATATTTGGGGTACACTCTCTTGCTTCATTTTGTTGAGGGCACATGGTTTGCATGAGATAGGTGAAGTTGTGGCTTCTTGGTTGAGTAGATAGGTGTGACATTGTGGGAGCATGGTTGCAATAAGTTGAGTTTTGTGCATTTGAGCTATTTTGGGGTGGTTGTTCTCATATTTTTGAGTTTGGTAAATTGTTGGCATGTTTGTGGATCCATAGTAGTCATGTGTGCATTAGTTCAATGATCGGTATCAACCATAGTCATAGGCAGACCTATTTTACCTAGGTTGGGAAGTTAGTTGTGACTTGCTCGAGGGCGAGCAATGGTTCAAGTGTGGGGTGGTGATGTTTGGCATTTTATGCCAACGTTTCCTTAATATTTCTGCATGTTTGAGCTTGTTATTCGCTCGTTTTATAGTTTATGAATGTGGTTTTGCACTAATTTCATGTCGTGCGTGTGTAGGTTGTTATGCAGTGCATTTGGAGCTTTTAGGAGCGTGATTGAGCAAGGAATGATTGGAGGTTGATTGAGGATTGGATTGAGCACATGAGGGCACGACACGAGGCGAGATTTCGGACCAAGGAGCAAGCAGCAGTGCCTAGCGCGGTAGCCTCGGCGGCGCCCCGCCAAACGCGCCCAGTGCTTGGCGCAGTTTCCCACACGGCGCGCCCCAAAGGCGGGCGAGTTTCGACGTCTTCTGGTAGTCCCAGCGCGGTCGTGGGCGCGGGGCGCCCGTTATAGCGCTCCTGGAGCCTTTTTGGCTTTCCTATTTGGTCTAGGCTTAGGTGTAGCTTATTACTAGGCTTTTGTAAACCCTATAAATACTCTTTTACTTCGTTTTTGAAGGGAGTTCAGACTTTGGAGAAAATTGGAGAGCTCATAACTTCATTATTTCATCATGGATTTTCTTGATCATATCAGTTTTGAACTTCCGTTGCATTAGGGTTAGAGTATTTCATAAAAGTTGATGTTTGAAGATTGATTCCCATTAATTGAATCCCATAACGGATTGCTTATTCTTTCTTGATTTCACTTGTGTAATTGTCAGGGCCCGATTATTACGCATTATCTAAGGTTTTTAGATTGAACTCGAAAGAGGGAATTTATTAACGCAATAAGAAAGAGTAGGGCTAGATTGTGAACCTGGGCATCGGGGAACCAATTTGTGAGTAGGATAGACATATATTTACTCGCCTAGCTTAACTAATTACAGAATTCGTTAATACGTACACGTGATTCAATCCATAGACATATAGGGATTGGAGTAGCCTGCATAGACCATGAAGAATCGAAAGGTTTTCACAGGTACATTTACTCTGTTAGTTAGTAATCCAGGACTTGAGAAGTGGAATCAATTGGAAAACTCAACTGGATTGTTCGTAACTCTGACCCTGGACCGTCTCCTTATTACTGATAACAACCAATTTTTGCTCCATTGTTTGAATCCACTTTTGCCCTCTTAATTACTGTTCCTTAGATATAAAAACTCTCACTATTGGAAAAAGACCCCTGGATAGTTAGTTAGTAATTGTTTGTTAAGTGTCAGTCTGAATAGTCCTCGTGGGAACGATGCTCTACTTATCACTTTATTACTTGTCGACCACGTATACTTGCGTATGCGTTGGGAGCAACAGTTAGCCCGAAGCTATGGAGCAAATATTATCAAACTCAAGAGTGACTCTCAACTAGTAGTCAACCAGGTAACCGGGGGTTTCATCGCGCGGGAATCCAGGATGCAAGTATATCTTGCCCGTGTGAAAGAAATTTTGGCCCAGTTCGACGAATGGGAAGCGCTCCAAATTTCACGAGAAGAAAACCATGAAGCAGACACCCTGGCGAATTTAGGGTCAGTACCAGAAATTGGGGCGACCAGCTCCTCGGCTGTCGTTCAACTCCTCTGCACGACCATAGATCGAGAAAAGTTCGAAGTTAATGCTATAAACGCATATTGGGACTGGCGAAATGAAATCACGAATTATATTCTCCATGGAACTCTGCCAGATGACGCGAAAGCCGCCCGCAAACTCAGAATAAAAGCTGCTCGATATACAATCGTCAACGGTGATCTTTATCGCAGGATGTTCGCAGGGCCCTTGCCAAGTGTCTGGGACCAAACCAGATCAACTACATGATGCGAGAGGTCCATGAAGGTTGTTGTGGATATCATTCTGAGGGCAAAGCGTTAACGCGCAAATTGATCCGCGCAGGGTATTATTGGGATAAGATGGAGAAAGATACAAATGAGTTTGTCAAGAAATGCGATAAATGTCAAAGGTTCACGCATCTTCTCCATCAACCAGCAGAACCGCTCCACTCAATAATCTCCCCGTGGCCAATCTTGAAATGGGGAATGGACATAGTTGGTCCTCTTCCCGCTGCGCCAAGAGGAGTACGTTTCTTGCTAATTGTCACCGATTACTTCACCAAATGGGTCGCAGCTGCAGCGTATGCAAAGATACGGCAAACAGAGTTAATTGACTTCCTTTGGCGATATGTCGTATGTTGCTTTGGAGCACCTAAGGAGATAGTCATGGATAATGGCCCACAATTTATCGGCCAAAAAGTTACCAGGTTCCTCGACGACTTACACATCAAAAGGATTACCTCTTCTCCGTATCATCCGGTTGCCAATGGACAGGCAGAGTCAACAAACAAAATAATCATTGAGTCTCTCAAGCAGCGACTTGAGCAGGCCAAAGGTTGTTGGGTAGAGGAACTGCCCGGTGTACTATGGGCTTATCGCACAACAATAAAAATGAGTACAGGGGAGACACCTTACTCGTTGGTGTACGGCGCAGATGCTCTAATCCCAGTTGAAATCGGAGAGCCAAGTCTACGGTATGCACATGCTACCGAAGAATCCAACTCAATCAATCTTTCCGAAGAATTGGATCTCCTCGAAGAGCGAAGGGAACTAGCACTTGTACGAGTAGTCGCCCGGAAAGAACGAATCGAACAA
Source organism: Petunia x hybrida (assembly GCA_037355625.1). Lineage (NCBI taxonomy): Eukaryota > Viridiplantae > Streptophyta > Magnoliopsida > Solanales > Solanaceae > Petunia > Petunia x hybrida. The sequence goes on along the minus strand of JBBBVM010000958.1, from coordinate 20,410 downwards.
TACTATAATCGGGGACTACGCATACGAATTTTCCAAGTTGGAGATTTTGTATTGAGGAAAGTATCTCAAAACACGCAGGAAGCAAATTCGGGAAAGTTAGGCCCCAATTGGGAAGGCCCCTACAAGGTAGTCGCGTCAGTTGGCAAGGGATCTTACCGTTTGGCACGACCAGATGGCTCAATCGTCCCGAAAAAGTGGAATGTGATTCACCTCAAAAGGTACCACTTCTGAATGGTAAAACGGTCAGTTATTCTATTCCTACCTTTTACTTTTATGGCATTCTTACTTTTATCATATATTTCCTAAATGGTACTAACGGCCTAAAAGAGGCCAGATCCGTTTAGCTCAACTGGTAGAGCTCGAAGTTCTTCTACTTCGCGGCTGTGGGTTCGAATCCCTCAACGGACACACTCCTAGTTTGGTTATATGTGTTCTTTTATGTACGACCAGCCTTAACTCTTTTTTTGTTACAACTTCCCGTGTTTCAACATAAAAATAAGGAGGGTGGTGAGAGACCCCTGTAGGCCAGAGAAGACCTTCATAAAGCCAAATGACCTTGTAAAAAGGCGAGTTTTAAAAACTTTTTATGTGACAAGCTTCCACGAAAATAAGAGAAGTCGTTCACTAGGCCAGCGACTCGGCCAGAGTTAAGCTACAAACTTTCTGCGTCGACTTTCAACTATCAAAACGGTAAGCAAAGTTGTTCGCAAGGCCAACGATTCAGCGAGAACCTATTAACCATGACTCAGTCAGAATGAAACATCTGCGCAGATCAATCACAACTTATGACCTCTTCCCTGAGAAAGGCTAAGTTAAAACATACGGACACACTTTTGAAGACCAGAGCTTAGCAAAGTTCAAACTTCTAAAAGTTCTTAAACAAAAGGCACAAAGGCCACAATGCATCCAAACATGATTACCAAGATCAAAGATTCAAGCTATATACAGTCATTGAATTAAAAGGTCTGGAAATATATACATTGTCTTGACAAACCAATAAAAATGCCGATGCGGCTGATATAAGATTTGCTGAGTGATGAAGGCCGATGAAACCGGCCAAACAAGAATCAGAGAGTCTCAAAAAGAACTCTATCCACAACCAACCATCAGGCTCTCGCCAGATACACAAACCTACAAACTTGATCAATTTGGGGGGGGGGGGCATTAATTTTGGGGACTACGACCAGAACCCGATGCACCAGCTCCATCGGCTCCGTCGTCGTCACCCGAGCTCTCATCCCCATCTTCTTCTTCATCTTCTTCAGACTCTTCAGGAGAGAGGTTCAACACTTGCCTCACTTCGTGAACGGCACACTTTGTTTTCAGCATCACTTCCTTGACGTTGATCTGACCTGCGTGGACCTGCTCAAGTAATGTTCGCTTGGTCTCGAGTGCAGTAAGCTTTGCCTTGATCTCAAACTGATTGCGCAAGTTGGCCAAGTCCTTCGATAACGCGTCTTGAACGTTCATGGACTGGGCAACTTGGTCCCTGGCGGCTTGAAGCTCAGCTCGAGCACTAACGGACTCCTCCTTAGCTTTCCGCAAGTCCATCTCTAGAGATCCACGCTCATCGAGTGCCTTGTTCAACAAAGAGTTACGTTCTTCAAGCAGAGCGTCCAGGCCCCGAGCTAGAGTGTCACATCCTTGATTCATAAGGTATTTAGTCATGGTGTTGGCATAGGGGAGCTTCTCACTACCACCTTCCGCAGCTTCCATCATAACCTTCACCATTTCAGCTCCGAGATTAATTTTCACTCCAGTCACGAGGCATCCAATTATGATTGTCTTCTTCAAAGATATGAACTAATTTTCCCTTGACGGCAATGACCCTTGAATTGACAATGGCGTGCCAACCTTTTGCTTCAAAGTTGAGATCTCGTCTTGTGATCATGTAATCATCCAGGCTGAAGTTGGGAAGATTCAGGTGCTTGATATCTCAACCATTTTGCCTCTGCATCCAACCTTGCACTCTGGTTCAGCCTGGTTGCTTTACTGAGTGTAGAACTCCATGATCAAATCCATGGATGCTGAGCTCAATTTTTGTGTAAATATTTCAACCCATCCAGCTTCCAGGAATGCATTGTGAAAACCTGGGTTGAATTCTTCCATTCTATCCGCTATCATTCTCCTCTCACAAATCACATCTTCCTGTTCTTCTTCAATGCTTATCTCTATGCTTACGGTTGATTTTCATTAGAACACAAAAATTGGTCAAGAATCTGCATTAAGAAAAAGCTAAAATGGCAAGCCGAGCTGAAAATATTTACTTCTAAAACAAAGTCTTTCGAACCACCAGCATATAACACCGAGAGAACTTAGCCAATCCCAATTCCTTTGTCATACAACTTGTAAAATGCACGAACAAAATCAGCTAGCAGTATACTCTGATAAGAGCCGAAAGAAAGAAATCCAACCACTATACATCCAGAACCGGCAAAACTCACAACCTCACACCGTACACAACTTACACAATAAATAACCACCCCTCTCGTGTGGGCAAAAATATGTCACCTATTGTTACGGGGATACGAGTCCAGCTGGTGAGACTAGACTTATCTTACGAGCCACCAGGCACTGACGATATACACCCGCTCCTAGAGCCAACGACCGTTTAGGCGGTTTGGCTAAAGGGCGCACGACACACATCCCGTCGCCTAGGGTTTACAGTCTTCTAGTTAGGGTTTAGTATACCACCGCCTTGAATTGTAGGCCCATGGCCCTATTAGCACTTATATTTTACCTTATTTAGGACTGGGTATCAGTACTATAAATGCCTCTCCTTACATTGTATTGTACTAACTCTGGATTCACTATCAAACTCGGCTACTCTTAAGGAATAAGATTTATTTTGCTTTCTCCATTTTTTCTTGCTTATTTACTTGTCTTTATTTTCATCTTATTTACTTACTTTTCCATCGTAATTTACCGTATTGCTTGTGACCTCATTTGTAATTAATTGTTTAACCTAGATGAATAAATATAGGAATAAATAGTTTAGCGCCCACCATGGAGCCCAGGAAATTGTAGGTATTCTACGAAGGAAAAAGCGCAATCATGTCGGACAACGGTAGCAGCATTTCAAAGAACACCACAGATGCAGCAGACGAGTCTGCAAAAGGATTCTTCTCATGAGCCAATCTCAGTATATATCAAAAGGATCATGTCGAGCAGCCAAAGGATTCTTCTCATGAGCCAATCTCTATTGCTAGCGATGGAGAAGGTGATCAACTGCCAGGAGGTAATTCAAAGCTCAGAGGTTTCCTCCTGGATATCCTCAAAACCGCGTCCGAGCGGAACTCGAACAACATTGCTAAAGGGATATCCCAGAGATTGGGATCAATGTTTGTTGGCTCGTCTCAGAGGCCATTATGTCCGCATCAGTTCCCAATCGTAGGCACAACCTGGATGCTGCCCCTGGAAGATCAACGACGATCAACAATCAAGACCTGAAGGGAGCCCCTATCATTCAGGACCTCATAAAGGATATCAAGGCCATCCACGACCAGATCGGTAACGTTCCGGGTGCTCCACCCCTAGTTACCACGGTAGATGAGCAGAAGTTATAAAAATATGCTTACAAAGCAAGCGCACCGCTGCTCCACATACCAAAGCACTTTCGCTTACCGGATAACCTGAAGTACGATAGAACGACCGATCTGGATGAGCATATCGCTGCTTACTATACAGCTGTGAAGAGTAACGAGATTACTGAAGAAGAAATCTAGTCTGCTTTAGTGAAGAGATTTAGCTCAACTCTGACCAAAGGAGCCCTTGCTTGGTACACTCAGCTACCAATGGGATCCATTGAATCATTCACTCAGATTCAAGACCTATTCAAGAAAGCGCATTCTGGTGTCCGCAAGCGGGAGAAGCGCATGGAAGACATCTTCGAGATACGACAACGTGACAACAAATTGCTGAAGGATTTCCTAGATAGAATTCAGAAGGAACGCATGGAGCTCCCTCCAGTCCCTGATAATATCGTTGTGGTAGCCTTCGGAAAAAGCCTGAATTCAAAGGGATCTTTAGCTACGCGAGAATTGCATTGGAGTTTAACTAAACATCCAACATCCACATGGAGTGCGCTACATTAGAGGTATACTCAGAAACATTGTTTGGAACTAGACCATTCTCATAATCCCGAGGATGAGCGAAGGAAGAGACAGGGAAGCCCGTCCCTAGAATGTGAGGGGAATGGTAGAAGGATGAAGCTGAAGGTTCAAAATCAAGCGGGTGCCGGGTGGCAGAATAATTCTCGAGTATCCGATCCCAGGAGAGCAAACAGAACCCTAGAATTACAGAGATTTTGGTCTTCGCGTCAATGTTGTGGACCTAGTCGCGAACAAATTTAGCAAACTGGGTCCCAGGGTCCGATGGCCACCTAATGCGAAAGGGTCTACAAGGAGAAACACAACGCCCTATTGCGGCTTTCATCGCAGAGGGGGGCATGCAACACTCGATTGCAAAGCCTTGATGATCGAGATTGAACATCTGCTAAAGGAGGGGCATCTCAAAGAGCTGCTGGAACAGGGGCCCCGCCGCTTTAAAGGTTCAAAGTCTGAAAACCTGAAGAACATCAGTGCGATTTTCATGGATGAATGGCCGGACACGGCCCGGGGGACTGCAATGACCGGGATAAAATTTGAGTCCATCCAATTTGACCTGGAGGAGCAAGCAGACCAACAAGAAGACCTCGTTGTACCTGTGGAAGTATCCGCCGTACATATCCAACAGGCTCTTATCGACCTGGGGAGCAGTGCTAATATTATCCGGGGGAGGTGTTACATAAATTCAACCATTGTCCTCAAATATCCTTGAGTACTCAAAACATAATAGGCTTTAACGGAATCCGAGAAGCATCCGCTGGACAAGTAGCTCTACCGGTCCATATACCAGGCATGACGAGCAAAACCATTTTCCAGGTAATGAATTGCAATCTCCCGTACGATGTAATACTTGGACGACCATGGATGCACGATGTCAGGGGAGTACCCTCAACACTTCATCAGGTCATTAAATACCCAACCCTACAAAGGGTCGCCGACCTACGAGGTAGCGACCTCTCTCCAAAGAATGTCGCCTTACCTTAGATGGGATTACATCTTCTGAGTTGAGAGTTATTGAGGCCTTAGAGCGAGAGGTTAGGGAGGAGCTCAGAGAGCTGCGAAATCGATTGGTGCTGATGGATCAACTAGTCCCAAGAACGACTAAATTGGTATTTTGTCTCTTTGAGGTTCTATGGAAGCAAGAAAGACCTCTCTGGCTGGTACAATGTTATTTGATGATGGCTCCGATGAACATCCAGCTCCTGCGGATTCTAGTGATAATTGAGCAAGAGACAGGTGAGCACCTACAGTTGTACGTTTCAATATCTGAGATAGCTTGGAATCCGGTCCTTGTATGAGAAAAGAATGGGCAGAAGTTTCTCGTGAAGTACGCCAGCAGGATGCCACAACGCCTAGACAAGTTCTTGCCCTTACAACTCCAGTTCATAGCAACTATGGTAATGGCCACACGAGAGCTGCGCTCGTACTTTCAGGAACACTCGATCAGTTTAGTGTCTTCGACGCCGATGTGAGTCATTCTGTCTAAACTCGGTCTGTCGAAAGATATGGAAAAGTGGGCTGAAGAGTTGGGAGAGTACGATGTCATCTGTCAACCCCATACAGATATCAAGACACAGGCGTTGAAAGGTCTTACCTCAGATTTTGCAGTAGATATGGAACGGAAGGCTGAAGAGTCACTCAGGAATGAAGTAGTAAGTGAGTACGGCCGTTGGGTAATTCACACGGGAACGAATCCCAACAGGGAGAAGACCGATCTGTGGATCAAAATGCCGTCTTGAATGGTCTACCATTAGGCCATAAAAGCCGATGACAATGAAGCAGAGTGTGAAGCTATAATTAAAGCTCTTGACTTAGCCTGCACACTGGGGGCCAGGAAGATTAGCCTGTACAACAAATATCAGCTGATGGTTAATCAACTAGGGAAATCTTCGTAGTTGAGGACATCTACGAGCCAGATCTAAAGAGGCAAATCAGGGCAATCCTGAAAAATTATCACGCGTGGGAATTCATCCACCAAGAAGAAATCTAAGGAGACGCCGAAGCATCCGAAGACTCGGATGATTGGCAGACAATAGTTGAGCTAACCCCCTCAGGCCTGATGAACCTTGAATTTCCAGATACATGATCCTTTGTAGGGCACCGTGATGCACTGGTCAACTATCTGAGCAAAGGAGATCTTTTCAAAGACAAGTCAAAAAGCATTTACTTGCGGAAACAGGCGGTTCACTATTGCTTGATCAGCGAGCAGCTGTACCAGAGGGTCGTCAACGACCCGAGGGATAACTCTCAAGGCTCAGCACCCTTAAACAGGGAAACCAAACCGAATGAACCCGAACCTTTCAAGGATCAAACATGAAGTACCTTTGCTTGAGAAAGCATTTACTTTGTTTTTGTTATTTCCTTTTGGTTATGATATTTATCAGACATGTTACGGGTTTTCACCCACAACATCACAGGACCTGCGCCTCTTCAATCAATAAAACTACTATCTTACTGAATCAGTTTTACTCATTTATTTTGATCCATCTACGATTTAACTATTCATAGCCCCGGCCAGACCTAAGTTGAAGTAATGCACTCAGTTTTTGTTATAAAAGGTAGAGTACACTATTCTCTTAGAGTTAGATAACTCAGCCACCAGGCATTAATCGAGCATTGATCTCATTAAATCAACAATTGCACCTACACGCTGATGGGGACACCTGTCCGCGTAGTGCCAGAAAGTCTTAAATACTCGAGTACTAAGCAAAGACATTTTGTCTCAAAATGCAAAAGGACCATTTCCACACGGGCTAAAGTCGTCCTATTGTGGGCGCAAACAGCCTGTTGAGTTAGATGTTTTGAAGAATGACAAATGAAGGACTTAGTGACTTGGAAAAGAACTTAGTCCTTGATAAGAAAGGCACGACTGATCGAAAAGATTTTGTGGAATGCAAATCCATGCAGAACTAGGAGTAGTGGCACATAGGCTTATGCGCATCTAAGTCAGCTAAAAGAAGTTGTGTCGGGGTTGTGTCACTGAAGTGTGAGCAAGAGTTTGTGCTGAACAAGGGAACTATCACAGGGAAATCTAGACTTGCCATGTTTAAAAGGTTTTCTAGTGAAAACTGCTAGTGTTACAAAGCCCATATAAAAGCAACTAATTGAGGCAGCTGATCTCAGTTATTTACCACGAGAGGTTAGAGTAGACACAAGGCGAATTCAATAACTCTTAAAGTGATGTAACTGTTGAAGACAACAAGTGAAGAACTAAGAGCACAAGTAGTGAATAGATTTAGGTTCTTTATTTTAGTTGTCATATTTTTTAGGTTTTGATTATATTACCTATTTTCTTATGTTAGAAGCCATTGTAATAGGTGAACTTTGAGTGATTGCTTTGTCAAGCTATAGTTTAGCTTTGTTGAGTGATTAGGGTCTAGAGTGTAGCCCCTTGGTTACAGAGTTTGTAATCTAAAACTTGCTCTTTGTGTTAGTGAAATGGTTTCAAAATTCCTGAGTGTGACTTGTGGTTTTTTCTCAATTGAGCAAGGAGTTTTCCACATAAAAACACTGCCTCTTTTAGATTGCTGTTTACTTTTGTGTGTTTGTTTTTTCATGAAGGCAACAGCTAAAGAACAAGGTTCTTGTGATTAAGAGTTAGGTTCTTCGGAGAGAATTGGAGGACACTATTCAACCCCTCCCCTTCTAGTGTCCATAAGAGGTTCTTAGAGTATAACAAGTGGTATCAGAGCGAGTCCTCTCGTTTTATGTTAACACCTTGAGAAGGATCAAATCATGAGTGCACAACCTACAATTACTGAAGGACAATCAGTTCTGAGGCCTCTACAGTTCAATGGGCAATACTACGCTTGATGGAAGAACGGAATAGAGAATTACATCTGTGCATAAGATTATGAACTATGGATAATAGTTTCTGAAGGAAATTTGACTCCTACCAAAGTTGTTGGTGAAGGAGCTACTGCTCGTACTGAACCAAAGGAATGATCTGAGTATAATGATGCAGATTACAAGATGATAGAAAAGAATCATAAGGCAAAAAGGATTGTAATCTGCGGACTAGGTCCTGAAGAGTTCCACAGGGTTTCATCTTACAGGACTGCTAAAGAAATCTGGGATGCCTTGGAAGTCACTCATGAAGGAACCACTGAAGTCAAGGACTCAAAAAGAAAAATGCTAAAAAGACAATTCGAGCTGTTCACAATGGGTGAAAAGGAGCCAATACATGATATGATGACAAGGCTAACCATCATCACAAATGAAATAAGATCTCTAGATATAGAACTCCCAGAAGTTGAAACGGTTGATAAAGTGCTGAATGTCCTTCCTGGCACTTGGGAACCAAAGACGACTGCTATAATTGAGTCAAAACCACTGAAGTCTATTAAGTTAGAAGAACTAGTGGGTAGTTTAAAGACTCATGAGATGATGAAGGAGTTGAAGAACAAATCAGTGACTAAGAAGGACAAAACCCTCGCACTTGGCAACTGAGGAACCTGAAGAGCACGTGGACTTACAATCAGTTGAAGTAGCTATGGTCAGTGCTCTCAGACAGAAGTTCAATTTGGGTAAGTTCAAGGGGTTCAAGAAGTAAAAACACCAAAGATAGTGCTGGGAGAAAGAACATAGTTGACAGTCCAGATTACTCAGGGTGCTTTAAATACTTCAAGAAGGATCATGCTGTTGTGGATTGTCTAATGTGGCAAGTTGAGTGGATGAAAAATAGTGCCACAAAGAAGAAAAAGAAGGATTCTTCAAAAGACAGCAATAAGGACAAAAGGAAAGTTAGACGTCCACCTAACTTCAGAGCATAAAGAAGGAAGAAGAAGGAAGCTTTTTATGCAACTTGGGGACCAACTGATAGTGAGTCTGATTGAAAAAAAGAATCAGAGGATGAATCCCCTCTAGCATTGACAGGACTGACAGGTGAAGACTCAGATGGGGCTGGTTCACCTGAAATAAGAGAAGGACAAAATCCTTTCAGACCTCCCCTGTTTGATGGAATTTATTATAAAAGTTGTAGGAAGCAAATGAAAGTATTTCGTCAGGCCATGGACTACATCCTTTGGTTGATCCTAAAATGAGGACCCCATGTCCATCTGAAGAGAGCTGTAAATAGATCCCCGATTCCAAAGCTGGTAGAAGAACTGGACCCACAAGACTTGGATTGGCTTCAAGCAAAAGCCAAAGCGTTGTATCTCACGAATGGAATGATTTTTGATGTACTAGCTAAGGTGATGGATTGCAAATCTTCCAAGGAAATCTGGGAGAAACTGAAAGAGTTCAATAATGGAGATAGTCAGAAGAAGGAAGCTGCTCTTATGGCAACCGATGGAGAGGAAGCAGCTCACTCAGCTACGGTATGTTTCTCTGAATTGAAAGAAAAATTACATACATACTCACCTGACAATCTGATACTGATAACTGCCACCTTAATTGAGGGCTATGAAAAGGTAGAGTCTATGAAAGATAAACTATCTGATACTTTGTTTAACTTTAAAACTAGATGCAAGAACCTTGAAGAAGCAAATGATGAATTTGAAGAAATTAATGCTTCTCTAAACGGACAGGCTCTTGTATCTAATTCTATGATCTCAAAACTTGCACTAGAACTAAATAAGATGAAGAATGCAAATGGTAAGCAGGTGATCAGTGAGGTTAAAACTTTTCTCGAGAATGAGCTTAAAAGAACAAATGAAATTCTTTGTCAGGAAGCTGAAACGAACAGAGTTCTTAGAGAAAAGGTTGAAAAGGCTGACTATGAACTTACCAGATTAACCAAGTTAAATAAATCTTCAGAGAAAATTAATTGGGTTCTTGAAAATCAAGTGTTGACACCCAATTTTGTCCCTCCTATTTTCGAAGTCAACCGTTCTTGAATTTTACACATGCCTGGGTGTCCATTTCTACCTGGTCTATTATTTTCAAATCATCCTCTCATACTGACCATGACAATTGAGGCCCTTTTTCAAAGCCTCGTCTCAAACCATAGCTATTTTACAATTTTCTACAGTTACTCCTATTTTTGACAAAACCCTCCAAAATTATTTTAGGCCTCAAAATTACATTTTAAAATTAATTCCCTAAATTTTCCTATATATTTTAGCCCATTTTACACTATTTTTATACCTATTTATACACCAGATATACAGTATATATATACAGTATATATATATATATATATATATATATATATATATATTATACATCATACATCACACATCAGCCTATTTTGCCACCTCCCCGCCTACGTGCTTGATCCTGGCCGTCCACGATATTAATTCAACGACCAAGAATCAAACTTCCATTTTTATCAATTCATACCCCCAAAACCTAAAAAAGATCCCCATTCTCCCCACACCCCCTCAGCCGCACCTCTCTCTCTCTCTCCTCGGCGATTCAAATTGCCATCTCCTTCTGATCAATTTTCCGGCCGTTTCAACCGGAGAAATTTTGGGAAAATGACACCATTAGGTTCCCCTCACTGTCCGCTACAAAACCTTGGTGCTCTCGGGGTGTTTTCGACGGAGGTCAAGTTTGATCTCTCGTCGACGTGAGTGCCTGTCGCCGGAAAAGGTACGCCGGTGATTCAATTCACTAAAATGGTTTGACACCAGTGTAAGGAAAGAGTAAAACCCTATGCATGACTGGAATCGGGTCAATTCGAACCCGATTCCAAAACCTAAACAGGTAAACGGTAACTCTTTCTTTCCCTTTTCGATGTTTTCTGGTCCTACGCGATATTATTCCTAAAATTTGCCTAAACTTTTGTTCATACATTAATGTGCTTGACCGATTGTTTGTTGATTAAGTCGAAATAGAATAACTGCATGGTTATCAATTCTCACCTAAATTTCAAGTTCGTTCGAGTCTCTAAATGCCTAAATGTCGATAGGTAAGCAGTACTTTGTGTCTTGTTGCCCAAAACCCTATCTTAAAAATCTGTAAATGCCTGAAGCATTGTCCAGATATTTTGCAACAGCCTTGAGCCTCTACCTTGATTTAACATGGCATAATTTCTGTGATTACCTATGTCTTACATTCTACTCACCGTTTTACTGGATATGTTGGTTCCTAGTCCTGATTTAATGCTTCTATGTGCTAATTTTAGAGCCTGATTATGTTATCCTCTGAAAGTGGACTGTCTATGGGTCAGATTCATGTTTGTTGTGATGAATCTAGCTTGTTCTCATGCCTAGAGGGTTTGATTTTCTGAATGCATTGAATGAGTAGTTTGTCATGCATAATTAAAGGAATTTGATATTTCCCACGATTACACCACTTTACTGTTTTAAGGACCAGTTCCTTAAAATGTGTTCCTTTACTCTACGATATGCGGAATTAAAACTGTAAGTAATTGAACACCAGATAATAGCGTGGAAAAACCCCTTGACTCGGGATCAAAAAACCACGACCTACTTCTCAAGTAGGATTTCAACTTCACTATGTAAAAAGACCCACTTGGTTACAAGACTCACTCTTACTAACCTAGGACTAACTCTAATCCTTTAGTGATTCTTTCTCACAATCAGTGAAGTTGTGTCAAGTCCACGACTTGAACCAGAAAGTTTACAACTCGATTTTTGCTTACTACAATTGAACTAAGACTTGAACTTTTACAAGATTCAATCTAAGGAACAGGTTCTAACTTAGTTCCACTGTAGCTAACTGATTACACAAATAAGCTGATGACTCTTTTTGCTTTGCTCGATGCTCTCTGTATTTGTGCACTTCTTCTATGGCTGATTTGCTCCACGTTTTATAGCTCCAGCAGCCAAGAAGTCTTCAACAATTAGAACTCCAAAGCTCCCATGAGTTTGAGTCCTAATCGGATTCTTCTCTTGAGAATCCGGATCTTCTATCCTTTATCCTTTGTTTATGCAATCTTTTCGTATCCGTTTAGACCTGCATAATTATCAAGATAAACATTAGTTTTAGGATAATTAATAATATCTCAACTTAAACGATTTTGCATGAATTATCTATTTAGCTGCAGTGATTCAAAGGAACAGGTCCTTTGAAGCCGTTCCTCAGTCATCAGTCAAAACTCCAAGCTTATCCAAGCTAACATTTTCCCCCTTTTTGATGATGACAAATTCATAAGCATAGCTGCATATCCTCAATGTCCTGAAGTATAACTTAAGCTCAAAAACAGTCAGTAGAGACTTTATTCATCATTAAGGAACAGATTTACAATTAGGTATAACTTCATGCTAAAATCAGACTTACTCTTCCCCCTTTTGGCATCATTGAAAAGGTTGCATATAAAACATAACTCAAGTGTTAGAATTAATCAGTACATGGCCATTGAGGCAACTCAAAATACAAACATAAATCAGATTAAAGCAACTGCAAAACAATGATATTAGCCATCAAAGACAATTCATTAAATCAAAAGGTGAAACCAGGGGATACAAGCAAGTACTACAGAATTATTCAAAGACTAGAGAAGGAAAAGACTAAGGCACTAAACTAGGCTAGATCCCACTGGACAAAAGATGGCTAAAGGCTAAGGTGGTCAAAATGTGGAAGGACCAGGTCCCTGAGACTTGTTAAGTAACTCAAACATCTGCTTGAGCATTCCCTCATTGATCTCCTTTGCCTTTGTGGCCTCTGCCTTCCAGTAATTCTTCTCCTCTTCCAACCTTGCTTTCTCAGCAGCCTGAATAGCAACCTGTTGCCTAAGTGTCCTCACTTTGTTGTTCAATGGCTGCCTCCCAACACTAGCCTGTGGAGGATCAGCCTGAACTGGCAAATCACAACTTATCAATGTGGCACAGCCAAATTTTTCCTTCTTTGTAGCCTTCACTACCCCTTCCAAGGGAATCTTCAGTTTTGCAAACACATCAGTTAAAATAAAGCCAAACGGCAAGGAATGCTTTCTCTTCCCAGCAATCACCCTTTTTATCAGGTGGATCATAAAACTGGGCAAGTTGATCTGCTTTTCAGTGTCAAACAGTTCCATAAGGACCAGGTCCATGAAACTGGCAATTCCTCTTTTCTCCTGCCTTGGCATCACAACCTTGTTCACAAACTCGAATAACACTTGGTGCTGTGGGTGCATCTCACTCTTCTGCACAGCTCTGGGTTTCTCTTCCCCTTCTTTCTCAGCAAACTTCCTAGTGATCTCCAAATCAGTTGGCAAGTTTGTCAAGTCAGGCCACACCTTCTTGACATAGCTGTCATACCCAGTAAAAGGAATACCCAACAGCTCACCAAGTTCCCTGGTATCAAATATAATCACATTTTCATTAACAGAGGTAGTAATTTGATCACCTCTGATAGAGCAGTTTTTGTAGAACTCCTGCACCATCCCCTTTGCATACCTGCCAGAAATCTGAAGGATCATGTCCCTCCAGCCCTGAGCATGCAGTTTTTGCAGCAACCATAGCATCCATTCTTGTTGCACATCAGACAGTACTCTACCCTTCAACACTTTCCTGGTAAGCATGTCATCATGAACACAGTGTACAGTCTCATCTCCCTCAGCTTCACTATCACTTTCATCTCCAGCAAAAGACTCATCACTGTCACTATCAAAACTTTCAGTCGCAACAACTCTTTTAGAGGACCTGGTCCTCTTAGCAGACTTTTCTGCAGCTTTAACAGAACTTCTGGTTACCCGTCCTTGAACAACTTTTCTTTTCTTAGATTTAGGAGCAACCTCCTCAGGATCTGCCATCTCATCATCTTCACCAAAATCATCAAATTCAATTTCCTCCACTTCTTCCTCTTCAACAACCTGTTTTCCTTTCCCTTTTCTGCTTCTTTCTAAAGCAGCAGCTAATTGTTCATCAGCAGCTTTAGCAGCACTTCTTGTTCTCCTAACCCCAGAACCAGGGGTTGAGGCAGAAGGAACAGGTCCTACCCTCTGAATTTCAGGTTCAGGTATTTCTGGAACTGGTGCAGGGATTTCAGGGTTTGGGTCAGTGGTTTCCATGGGTGAAGGAGGGTTGAGATTTTGTGGTTGTTCAGCACTGGGTGCAGTTGAAGAATTATCAGAAGAAAGAGACATTCTTGCAATTCGAATTAACAAATAATTGACTATTCTTTCTGAAATTTTGAGAGTTTAGGTGATGAACAAGGTAAAAGAATAATGGGGGAGAAGGAGTGTATTTATAGTGTGAATTAGGTTGTAGAATTAGAGTAGAAATCGATCAACTTACCTCAGCACAACATGCAACGGTTATGGACTCTTGGGAGTCTCCCGGAAAAATAGAGCCGTTAGGCTGTTGCAGTCTCCTTTTCAGAACGGGAACTGTTCCTCCGATGGGACTCTTATTCAGTTTGGATATGGTTAGGAAACTTAGTGGGATTTATCCTAATCACAAGTTACCTATAGCCTTTGCACTTCTAAATTAACTGAATAATAACGAGTACATACCTGATTTTAACACAAAAATTCAGTGTCCTTCCAATTTGCAACATTTTGATCATCTGAAATTCTAAGAGCATAAGGGTAACATCATTCAATTTTAGCAACTCTAAATAAGAATTATGGCATAAGAGTATACATTTAAGTATTAAACTGGACTGAATCATTCATAATGACTTGAATAAAATTCATTTTAAGTGCAATTTTCTAGCCAATTATGAAGTGAAGCATTGATGATTTTATGTGAATTTAATCATCCCTAATTTCAATCTATTTCTTTCAAAATCATCTCTACCTAGAGCTTTTGTAAAAATGTCAACAATTTGCTTTTCAGTTGGACAAAATGCTATGGTGATCAAACCTTTTTCATAGTTGTCTCTTAGGAAATGATGTCTTATGTCAATGTGTTTAGTCCTTTTGTGATGCACTGGATTCTTTGTCATATTAATAGCACTAGTGTTATCACAATAGATAGGAACAGTTCCTACATCAACACCAAAATCCTGTAATTGTTGTTTGATCCATAACTACTGTGAACAACATGAAGCAGCTGCCACATATTCAGCCTCAGCAGTGGAAAGTGCCACTGAATTTTGTTTCTTGGTTCCCCAAGAAACCAAACACTCACCAAGAAAATGTGCCATACCTGAGATACTTTTTCTATCAACAAGGAAACCTGCATAGTCAGCATCAGTATATCCAACAAGATTAAAACTACCACCTTTTGGATACCAAAGTCCCAAGGGACCTGTTCCTTTCAGATACCTAAATATTCTTTTAACAGCTTTCAAATGAGATTCCTTAGGATCTGATTGAAACCTAGCACACAAACCAACACTGAACACAATATCAGCTCTACTAGCAGTTAGATAAAGTAGAGAACCTATCATACCTCTATACAATTTTTGATCAACTGATATTCCATGTTCATCAAGATCCAATTTTGTAGCAGTGGCAATAGGTGTGTCAATTTCCTTAGCATTATCCATATCAAATCTTTTAAGTAATTCCTTAACATACTTTTGTTGATGGATCATAGTTCCATTTGAGGATTGCTTAATTTGTAAACCCAAAAAGAAATTGAGTTCACCCATCATGCTCATCTCAAACTCACTCCCCATCAAGTTTGCAAATTCCTTGCTTAAATTTTCACAAGTAGCACCAAAGATTATATCATCTACATAATTTGAACAATTAAGAGATGCTTACCTTCTTCTTTCAAAAACAATGTGCTATCAATTTTACCTCTTTTGTATCCATGCTGAAGTAGAAATTTTGATAGCCTTTCATACCATGCTCTTGGTGCCTGCTTGAGCCCATACAAGGCCTTGTCCAACTTGTACACATGTTCAGGGAACTGTTCACTTTCAAAACCTGGAGGTTGCTTTACATACACTTCTTCTTTCAAATAACCATTCAGAAATGCACTCTTAACATCCATTTGATGTAGAGTAAATTCCATGTATGTAGCAAAGGCTATAAGAAGTCTTATTGCTTCCAATCTTGCAACTGGAGCAAAAGTCTCATCATAGTCGATGCCCTCCTCTTGACTGTATCCATGAACAACTAGCCTGGCCTTATTCCTTGTTACCATGCCATCCTCATCAAGTTTGTTTCTGAAAACCCATTTTGTTCCAATTATCGACCTGTTCTTTGGCTTGGGTTCCAGATGCCAAACTTGACTCCTTTGGAATTGATTCAACTCCTCCTGCATAGCATTTATCCAATCTGCATCCTCCAGTGCTTCTTTCACATTTTTGGGTTCAACAAGAGATAGGAAAGCACTAAAGGTACACAGATTGTGATTTTTGACTGCTGATCTAGTTTGAATCCCAGCAGTCTTATCTGAGATTATTTGATCCACAGGATGTGACCTTGATACTTGTAAGGCTTGGGTGTTAATCCATTGTCAGAAGTCCTCTGCTGAGGAACAGTTCCTGATAGAGTAGCACTACCAGTTTGTGAGGTGGAACCACCATTTGTTCCCCCTGTTTCTGTGCCACTCTTCTCAATTCTGTCCTGAGGAACAGTTCCTTGCAGTTCACTTCTCATATCCAGATTCTGCATTTGCGGATCAAGTTCATAAGCTTTCAGCATTCCAATTTCTTCATCCTCCTGTATCATTACCGAAGGAAACACTTCCTCCTTGAAAAGCTGAGAGTGAATGGAACAGTTCCTTGTGTCCTGTCATGTGCTTTGAGCAACCACTGCTCATGTACCGTTTTGTGGCTCCTCACTTTCACTCTAGCCTGCAAAAAGAAAACTAGGGGTTAATTTTAGGAACCCAAACTAGTTTGGGTCCCTTTCCTTTAACAAAAGGGTGAATTAAATCTCTCCTAGCCTAGAATGGCAATGCTTTCTTTGTGTGAACACTTTTCTCAACCACATATTTTTGGACAGGTTTGTAGGACCTGTTCCTTTGTGTAGCTTTTTCAAAAGATTGACATTTTCTTTTTAAGTGACCTGTGTTTCCACAATGTGTACATAACCAATTTTTAGAAAGAGTTAGGTACTTACTCTTTGAGCCCCATTTGGGCAATGACTGAGATTTCATAAACCCAATACCCTTCCTATTGCTACTATGATTTTCATGTAACCATTCTAATGCTTTAGAGGATTTATTCCATTTAACATTTTTTTCCAGTTCATCTTTGGTTTTGATCAAGTCTTCTTCTGAAGCCCTTATCTTTTTATTTTTCTTGTACAGTTCATCAACTCTCACTTTCAATTTCTCTTCAGAAATGATCTGATGAGAATTAGCAATGCCTTTACCATTTTCAACTGTTTTAACTTTTAATTTTTTATTTTCTAGTTCCTGAACAGTTGATTCAAGTGTGAGGACCTGTTCCTCAAACATGCTAATCTTTCTTTTCAGAAAGTCATTTTTAATTGCTGCCTCTTTGTATTCTGCTCCTAAACTATCAATTTCATCATGCAGTTGATGATTGCCATCCCTTAGAGATTTAAATTCATTTAATACAGTATGAAGTACTTTAACTAAACTCTCTCTAGGCATGCTTTTCACATCTTGTCTAAGTTTAGAAATAAATACCTCAGTATCTTCTTCATTGTCTGAGTCTTCAAGAGCCATTAGAGCAAGATCCTCATCCAGATCATCATCAGATATTTCATCCTTACTATCTTGCCATCCTGCAACCATTTCTTTGAGAGTTCCATTCTTCTTTCGGAACTGTTCCTTAGCCTTCCTTCTCTTTTCAACATACTTCTTTCTCCATTTTTCTTCCATGACTGGGCATTTGCTAATGTAGTGCTCCATGCTTCCACATTTGAAGCATTCTCCTCGCTGTTTCATGTTAGAAGATCTATCTTGTCTACTAGATCCCTTCTTATTCAGGATTCTTTGGACATTTCTGGCTATAAGGACCAGTTCCTTCTCATCATCAACAAAATTGTTAGCAGCAGATAAAGCTAAATTAGGTTCAGTTTTAACTGATTCTCCTATGTTCTTGACTTTCTTCCTTAGTTCATATGTTCTTAGATTATCTATAAGTTCATCTAAGGAGAGAGTACTAAAATCCTTGCTTTCAATGATAGCGCATGCTTTAATTTTCCAAGAATCTGGAAGTACTCTAGTCAAAATCTTTTCAACTCTTTCTTCTACAGTTAAGATTCTTCCAAGAGAGATAAGTTCAGTTGCAATAGCATTAAACCTAATGTACATTTTAGAAATTGTTTCTCCTTCTCTCATTTTAAAATTTTCATATTCAGCAAAGAGAAGTGTACCTCTAGATCTTTTAACCTGATTGGTTCCTTCATGAGCAACCTGCAATGCATCCCAGATTTCCTTACCTGCAACATCATTGAACAATGGTGGCCTAACAGTGGACTGACCCTCGGAGTTTTCTTGTGGTGCACTCATTCTAATCCTAAGGTTTTAGCCTCTTCAAGGATAACCTGCTCTGATACCAATTGATATTTCCCACAATTACACCACTTTACTGTTTTAAGGACCAGTTCCTTAAAATGTGTTCCTTTACTCTACGATATGCGGAATTAAAACTGTAAGTAATTGAACACCAGATATTAGCGTGGAAAAACCCCTTGACTCGGGATCAAAAAACCACGACCTACTTCTCAAGTAGGATTTCAACTTCACTATGTAAAAAGACCTACTTGGTTACAAGACTCACTCTTACTAACCTAGGACTAACTCTAATCCTTTAGTGATTCTTTCTCACGATCAGTGAAGTTGTGTCAAGTCCACGACTTGAACCAGAAAGTTTACAACTCGATTTTTGCTTACTACAATTGAACTAAGACTTGAACTTTTACAAGATTCAATCTAAGGAACAGGTTCTAACTTAGTTCCACTGTAGCTAACTGATTACACAAATAAGCTAATGACTCTTTTTGCTATGCTCGATGCTCTCTGTATTTGTGCACTTCTTCTATGGCTGATTTGCTCCACGTTTTATAGCTCCAGCAGCCAAGAAGTCTTCAACAATTAGAACTCCAAAGCTCCCATGAGTTTGAGTCCTAATCGGATTCTTCTCTTGAGAATCCGGATCTTCTATCATTTATCCTTTGTTTATGCAATCTTTTCGTATTCGTTTAGACCTGCATAATTATCAAGATAAACATTAGTTTTAGGATAATTAATAATATCTCAACTTAAACGATTTTGCATGAATTATCTATTTAGCTGCAGTGATTCAAAGGAACAGGTCCTTTGAATCCGTTCCTCAGTCATCAGTCAAAACTCCAAGCTTATCCAAGCTAACAGAATTTGATTAGATTATGGGAGATTCTGGTTGATGTTGATAGAGTAATGTTTTATTTGATTGATCCGAAACTCAATAGGGTTTACTGATTGATTCTTGGGCTTAATTAGCTGGTTTTGTGAATCCAGACTAAGGTAAGGTTATATGGGAGAGTTTAAATTTGTCTTGGATTAGTTTTACTTTAACTTTGGGGTCTGATTGATTTATTTATGGGAAACACTTATATGTTTGTCCCCCCTTAACTAAGGGAAGATATTCTTTTGCCTTATATGGTGCGTTCTACCCGTTTGAAGCTACAGCCCTTACTTTCACCTATATATATTAGTTTTTATCTCATTCACAGAGAAGTTTTTAAGCATTAAGCACTGAGAACACACCACACACCTACACAGCATCTTGCATAAAAAGAAAAAGCTACAGAACCCCTTTTGTAAAGCCTGATTTCTTTCTGGATCTTTTCCAGGAGAAGCAACTGCTTCCTTTACTTGGTTTTTTGGTCCTGCTTTACAAGTTGTGGATTAATTCTCATTGCTTCTCTGATCCCTCACTGACAAAAGGTATTCTTCTTTCCCTTTGAAGGCTCACTGCACATTGTTTCTGTGTTTATCTATGTTGATTGAAACCAGTATGTTTGGCTTGATTTGAATTGTTATAAGATACTGCATGTCTAGGCCCTGTTCTTGCTAGGTAATTTTGAACATTCCAGAGGATCCAATAGGATCCTATCCATATTCTGTCAAAGGCCAAAGACATAGCTTTTGACTTTACTAGGTCCTTTCCTTTGAGCACAGGCTTCAGTCTGGACCTTTCCCCTTTCCCCTTTTCCCTACTAACTTTGCACTTGTAGGCTATTTACAAGGTCCTAGAGGGACCAAGTTTTGTTATCTTGACTGCAGGGTAGCCTGAAGGGCTGGGGAAGTCCTCTATTAGAATCACCCTTAGGGTGGTATTGAATGCTGAGATTAAAAGGATGACTGTTATGCAAATCCCAGTCCCGACTTTGAAACAGGACACTATTTCAACCCCTTCACCTGTTTCTATGATCTTCCTACCTAGAAGCTGTCCTTTTTTGTGTACATTATTAGGATTTCCTGTCTGTACTCTTTAAAACAGGGATATGCAGCTCATGAACACTGCATATGGCTACCCAGGGGCCAATTCTTCACTCCCACTCTTTATGTGCTGCATCATCTAAGCTTAGGGTGTTTTACCTTTGAAATTTGAGTAAT